>CM035850.1:116490196-117239164 GCA_020510985.1 Pholidichthys leucotaenia
GCTCATGGTGCTAACTCAAGTGCATACCAAATCTTTGTTAAATTTCTGCTGTTTTTATGTTGGCGAGCGATTGTCACTACCATTTATATTCTGTGCAGCACATTGAAAGGCCACAGACATTATTTTGTGTCAGGCTAATGTTCGGCATCTCAAAAATATTAAAAGCCAGTTAAAATGGGCAGGCAGCTAATTTTCAATTTTTCCAATAAACCCGGAAGTGAGATATAAAATTGACTGTGGATTAATGAGCCAGTTGGGGCATGGATGTCTTGTAGGATGAACAGAATATACAGCAGGTGAAATAAGTGTTGAACACGTTACTATTTTTTTAATCAATATTTCTAAAGGTGCTATTGACATGAAATTTTCACCAGATGTTGGTAACAACCAAAGTAATCCATACATCCTAAAAAATAAAAATAGATGTCCATAAATTAAATTTTGTGTAATAATGTGAAATGACAAGAAAAAAAGTCTTGAATACACTTACTGAAAGCTATTTAATACTTTAAACAAAAGTCTTTGTTGGTAATGACAGCTTCAAAAAGCCTCCTGTATGGAGAAACTACTTACATGCATTGTTCAGGTGTGATTTTGGCCCATTCTTCCACACAGTCGTCACCTCTGATCTTTAGTTCTTTTCCATGGATTTTCAATTGGATTCAAGTCAGGTGATTGGCTGGCACATTCTAGCAGCTTTGTTTCCTTTCTTTCCTCGGCTGTGTGTTTGGGATCATTGTCTTGCTGAAATGTCCACCGTCGTTTTAGCTTCCATCATCTTGGTAGATGGCAGTAGATTTTTATCAAGAACGTACATTTTTCCATTCATCCGTCCTTCAATTATATGACGTTTGCCAGTACCATATGTTGACAAACAGCTCTACACCATGATGTTCCCACTTCCTCTGGTGTGGGGTTTTGGGGGTGATGTGCAATGCCATTTCTCCTGCAAACCGACTTGTCCAAATGTTGTGCCGCATACTTTAAATGAGCTTCGACATGCTTTTTCTTCAGCAATGGAGTCTCATGTGGTGAGCGTGCATACAGGCCACAGTGGCTGAGTGCATTACTTACTGTTTTCTTTTGAAACAATTGTACCAGGTCTTTCTGAAGTGCTCCACAAGTGGTCCTTGGCTCTTGGTCAGGGCAGGTGCTGTCTCAGACAGGGACATGTTTGGTACAGTTAAGGCTTGTGTATTTTAGTTTCTTTTTTGTCAGAGTTGAGGTTTGCCACTGCTGATCCAAAATAGCACGTTCTTCCTGCTTTCCTTGGCATTTTTGTTAAACACGATGTTAAATGAAAGGAATAAAAAGAAATTCTTGTGTTGCAAGGACAACTTGTGCTCAAACAGACACGTACTGTATCTCTGAAAGAGGTCACCACCATAATGGCAGCTTGTTTACTTGAAGTATTTCACTGGATTGGTCTAATGGAATAGCCATAAAAACTGCAGTTACTCCACTAAGCTAACTCGGGAGAACCAGTGTTGGTGCATGGATTCAAACACTCACAGGGATACTTCATCTTCTCCCACCATCATCAATGAAGATGAAGCTGGGAGCATCATTCCAATGAGTTTTGGTTCTCACATCATAACCACAGCAAAATCAGAACAGCTCACAAAATGAAGGCTAGTGAGACCTGGCAGATTGAAGGAAAAAAATTCAACCCTGAGTTTTTTTTTTTTAGTGTGTAGCCACTCAAGACACACAAATTCATGTGCAAATGCCCTGAAAACGTGAAAATTTCATCTCATCACCGATTGTTGTCAGTCTTACCTCTGACTGGTTAATCAGGTACCGGCAGAGCTCTCCTATGTACTGCACCACAGTCACATTGTGCTTCACACAGTCCTTCCAAAACTGACTGGCAGAAAACTTCTTCTTTAACACACATGTTGCGCCTGTGATTCAGAGGTAAAGATGGAAGGGGAGATGAAAAGGCAAACATTAAGGATCAAAGCCAAAAGAAAGCAAGTGGCTGTAGTAAGCAAAGAGCACATTTGGATGCTTTGTTTCAGTCTTTTCACTCGATATTGGATGAAGTAAGAATTCTTTGAAGGGATACACAGTGGCATTCCCCCCATCCACTGGCATTTTTCTTGTTTTTGTGTGTGTTACAAGCTATAATTTAAATGGACCTTTTCGCAAATGTATGATGGCAGCTAATCGTGACGCGTTCAGCAAAGTGTCCTGGGATTGTTTGGGGGCACAGCTGGGCCACATCAATGCACTGGCTATATATTTCTAGAATTTTTTAAATGTTAATGTGTAAATTTTGATGGCAGGTTAAAGATTATTGTATTGTACCGTATACTAGTATCCATTGGCACTTAACCTGAGTGGACAATATACTCAGCTATGTATTACCATAAATATAGATTTACTGTATAAGATAAACAATGGTCCTAATTTATCTAACAAAAAAATGGTCTTACACCAATTCAATGCAAAGTTCAGTATTTATCAATCTGGATGTGATCATGTGTGCTCAAATCTCATGACAGATCTGTTAGACTCTATGCAGCGCAGAATTATTTTATCATATGGTAAACGGCGTTCACTTATATAGCGCTTTTTCCCATCTCTGGATGACCATAGAGCTTTACACATCCTGCTATCCACCCATTCACACAATGATGGCGGTGGAGACACCGTACACAGGCGCTGGCCTGACCCACCAGGAGCAACTGGGGGTTCAGTGTCTTGCTCAAGGACATTTCAGCATGCAGACTGCATACAGAGTGGGAATCGAACCGCTGACCCTCCGATCAGTAGCCGGCCACACTACACCTGCACCACAGCCGCCCCCATCATATCAGGTTATATGGAGCAGTGCATCCTTATATTGAGGTTATACTGAGCAATATATCCTCAGGTTATATTGAGCAGTGATCAGTTTGTCTTGTGTTAGATTTAGATTAGAGTAAATCATTAAAACACTAAAGATTAAAGAGGCAGGTTTTAGTAGTTACAAAGGTTCCTACACATTACTTCATCTCTTCTAAAATGTAAGTATAAATTCTTATGTTTGACATGTATACTTTTAAAATGACCAGGCAACTGACACTTAAAACACTTATTTCCCCAATATAACCAAACTGATGAGCTCATTCACATCGTATATCACGGCTGTATAAAATTTAAATTATTTCCATCAGCCGGAGTTCACCCCAATGTGTTATGGTTCGAGAGCCGATCTTGTCTGCGCTCGAGCCATGCACCATTTTCGGCCATCTGACGGCTGTGTGCCCCTTTTGCTCTCCGAGCTTTTATTGTGACAGTGCTCGGAGGGGCTTCCGGCTGTCAGAGCTGTCAGCTGAGCCACATTTCGTCTCATCAGCTGCTCCCTACTTAAGAGGGCAGTTGGGAGCGAAATGTGTGGCAGTCTCGTCGAGAACCTTCCCATGGTCAGACGTTACTGGAGCATCCCTCTGTTCATTCGTTGACCATTCTTCAGTGACTGTAAGTGTGCTACCTTATGTGCCCGTTATTCCCTGTCTTCGATGGTTATTGTCACAGTGTGTTTTAGCCCCCTGTGGCTGGTTATTTTGTCCCTTTTCTGTTCCTTTAATAAACCGTGAAAACTCACTGGTGATTTGTGGCATCTTATGATGGCTCGCGAGGGCCATCCATGACAGTAGACTGCCGCCAGACTGAGACGCCGGTCGCCGTGAGTTTTGCCTAAATTGGACTTTGGTTTTTCCCTGTCTGGGTACCTGTGTGCTAGGAGATCATGTCGTCACGCAGGGGCCGTGCTCGGAGCCTGGACTACGAGCTGGTGGAGGCCCTGGACCACACTGATGGAACTATTTTCACGGCTGGCCTCTACGACACTCCCAGCGATGTACGCTGGCACCTGAACCTTGCTGAGGATATTTATCGCCTTCCCTGCTATTCCAACCACCCAGAAGTCACGGTGAAGAAGGCTGAAATCGCTGTGCAGTGGGAGAGACTCCATGGGCTTGAGGGAAACCCTGGCAGGAAGCCGAAGAGGAGGTATCCTCGCTCCAGGATCCCATTCCTGTCCCCGTTCCAGGCCAGGAGTTCGCACCGCCCAGGGGTGATCCCCAAGAGAGTGTGTCGTCAGTCAGAATTCCCCCGGAGACGCTACGTCTGACAGCTGTTTCAATTAGGGACCGAGTGGCAGCTGCTCGCTCCGCCGTTCACCCTACGCAGGTGATAAAGCATGTGATGGCGGCAGTCAGGCTGGTGGAGAGGAATCCAGTGTTAAAGGACCATCCAGAGTTCGCCGACCTGCTCACTTCTGTTTCCGCACAGGAGCGGCGTTTCCCGAATCTCTCCTTCGCCTCGTCCACTGCCGGTAACCGTCGTCACAAAGCTAACTAGAAAAGCACTCTGAGAGCGCAGACCTCCGCCAAGCGCCACACAGTTCCCCCCCATACAGTGTTTGTGTGCATGTTTTGAGATTCCTTGACCATGAAAACATATGACTAGCAATTGGATTCACAATGATAGGATTAGTGGTTCAGTAGTAAAAGCATTACCTCCTTGGTGGAGGTAATAAACTGAAGTGTTGCTGTTGTGTCCATCTCCTCCATCTGCAAAGTGCCAGGCTGCGACTTGTCAAGGCATACCTCATGCCTCCCTTATTGGGGGGCTTTTACACCTGTACTGACCTCATGCCTCCCTTATTGGGGGGGGGGGGGCTTTCACACCTGTACTGAGTACTTAAAAACTGTATTTATCAGCAGATGAAAGAAAACTGAAGCAAAAACAAACAAAAACTAAACAAACAGCAAGTGCAACATGAACCATTTCAAACATATTTATTCAAATGTACACTTATATGGACACAATCTTGAGCCATAACTTTTTGGTAATGTGAAAATAATAAGCCAAGTAGCACAAAAAAATTGAGTGCTCTTGCTGTCAGGAAACAATGTTGGGACCAAATCACTGAAGTGATCTGCCACCAATGGGGGTAGATTGTGCTCTGCCACAAAATGACAAAACATCACTTCTGCTAGTGATGCATTGGATTTGGAAGGCGTCAGTTCTCTCACTGGCTGAAAATGTTCATCCATCGATCGAATTTGGCTACAAAGTTTTTGTGGCGCTGTGTAGCAAAGTGCTACTTCAGGTCGAAAATCCCTGATGCAGTCAGTTTTAGTATTAGAGTCACACATATCAGGCGCAGCATTACTGGCGCCGGGATTCCTCTGTGTTCCGGAGCCGCAGGACAAAAGAAGGTGCGATAATGGTTGCCGTGGGTTTTATTGGGTTTGCGCTCCGCGGAAAAATGAGGATTTGGAAACGTCCCCAGCAGAAAGCTAGTTTTTGCGCAGCCCCTATGGCTGCCCGGGGAATTTCTGCCAAATAATCCGGCGCCGGACAGCTGCCCGTCTCAGCTTTTGCAGCATAGCGCAAACACAGGCACTCTGGCGGGCCCTGCCCACCACTGTTTTCCGCGTGCTTTTGTGCCTAAAACTTTGAAGAAGGCGGAGTTTGTGTTGGTCAGACACGACAACCAGCGCCCTCTATTGCCCCTGTACACATGCTGAAAATGGCCGTATGTGACAATGTTAAAGAATCCTTTAAAAAATTCCTGTATCAAGACGGTGATCCGGATCATCCCCAAAATTTAATCAGTTCTTCCTTGTACCATTTCCAACAACGCCTGAAAGTTTCATCGAAATCCGTCCAAAACTTTTTGAGTTAGGGCAGCATGGTGGTGCAGTGGTTAGCACTGTTGCCTTACAGCTAGAAGGTTCCTGGTTCAAATCCCCAGGCTGGCAGGGGTTGGAACCTTTCTGTATGGAGTTTGCATGTTCTCCCTGTGCTGCGTGGGTTTACTCCGGGGGCTCCGGTTTCCTCCCACAATCCAAAGACATGCATGTTAGGTTAATTGGTTGTTCTAAATTGTCCCTAGATATTTGTTTCCTATAGGCCCTTAGAATAGAGGGTTAGTACTAGTAAAAGCGCTTTGAGTGGTCTTTGTGACTAGAAAAGCGCTATATAAGTGCAGGTTAGTTAGTTAGTAGTTAGTAGTTATCTTGCTAACCAACAGACAAACAGACAGACAGACAAACCCCAGCAAAAACAAAACCTCCTCCTGGCCTTCGGCCTGGCGGAGGTAACAAAAGGCCTCAGCAAGAACCCCATCCGGATCCTGTTCCGGGTCGTCACAAAAACTCTACCTTTCTGACAGCTGCTGCTCCTACGTCTTGTCAGAAGGGCATTCCCACAGCCTCTCTCCCAGGGTCACCTCCCGTTGTTCCGTCAGCTTCCGGTCCCCAGATCGCTTTGGCTGTCATCCCCTCCTCCTCGACGTCTTCCTCGGCTCCTGTTTATTTATTTAGCGAATGCAAAGTCCTTAAGCCAAGCAGTTGCCTCCTGGTTTGCTGTATGGAGGGTGTCCTCGGCTCCTGTGAAGGTTATGAGTCCTGCTTCGACGACGCCCGTCGTGGATCCACCACGAGTGGCTCCTCCTCGTCCTCCCAGGGGGCCCTCCGTCACCATCCAGCGGGGCAAGGGAGAAATGAAGTCCACTGCAGCGGGTTCCATCGGGCCTCCTCGGATCAGGCAAGTAACTTTTCATTCTGTTTCCATATTAGATGAATTGTCTTGCTTGATTCCTGGGGGCGGAGTTCGGGGTTCACAGTCCCCTGAACTCCCTCCACCTGCTGCAGTAAATAGTAATGGACCTGCTACCTCTGTGTCTTCTTCTTCTGAGCATTCCGCGGCGCCAGGCCTACGTCGCCGGACGAGGTGGGAGCCTGCGGCCCTGGATAGCCTGGTTCCAGCCCCGCAGCCATGTCGGGGGCAGAGGAGGAGAGCGGACTGCAGTTTGGAGCCTGCGCCAATGATGAAGCGTCCCCGGGTCTCCACGGAAGAGCGGTCCAATCCAGCAGGTCGAGGAACCCCTGCCACCATGCCATGCGGGTCGTCAGTGGGGACGTCAGCGTTGGTGGTTCCTCAGGCTGTGAAGAACATCATGCCAGCTGCGGAGCCCGCCACAGCCGAGTGGGAGCCAGACGACGACCTTCTTCGTCCTGAGCCCAGATCGACGAAGTCCTGGACGGCGACAGAACTCGAGTGCAGGCAAGTGCTCTATTTTGTCTTCCTTCTATCAATTCTGGAGCATTTTTGCCTGCCTCTCGGGGAGACGAGCCAAGTGCAGCCATCCGCTGCATCCGAGTCCGTCTCACTGGGCTCTGTCGCTACCGGTGATCCTGATCCCGGTTCTTTTCCTTCTCCTGAGCCTTCTCCCAGGGTCACCGGTGCGGAGTCATTCCCGGTCGCTGTGTGGGAGGTTCCGGGTCCAGGGTTGGAGGTCGTTTCTGGTGCTGCGCCAATCCAGTCGGGGTCCATCGCGGGTGCAGCACTGACCCAATCGGGGCCCGACGAGGGTGCTGACGAGACCCAATCGGGGTCCGTCGTGGGTGCCGCGCTGACCCGATCGGGGTCCAACAGGGGTGCAGCGCCGGTTCGGTCCAAGGTCGGTGAGGGAGCTGCAGATCCTCTGCCGCCTGACTGGCTTATTATCTTCATCACTATAATTATCACCATACTGCTCTCCTGCGGTCCTGGGGGCTGTGTGATGCGGGTCGGCCGCCTGGAGGACTGCCCCGCCTGTTTAGCGTTCTGGGTCGGCCACCCGACAAACTTTTCTGTCCGTTCGGCGATCTGGCCCAGCCACCAGAGGAATTGTGTTTCCTGGCATGGGACTGGGGTAGGCCGCCCGAACTGTTCCTTTTCCCCCTGCCAGCGTTATGGACGCTAGATGCAGGACGGCCCCCGAACTATCGGCTTTCATGCCGTGGGGTTTAGACTGCGTTCATCCCTGAGTTCGTATTCCGGTGCTTCTGTAACCATTTGGGATGTGCGGGGGTCTTATGTACGAAATTGTATATGTATGAAATTGTATATGGATGAAGTTGTATATGTCACCGCTTCCTAGTGAGTGTTTTTCGTTTTTCCTCTGTTTAAATATCCATTCGTTACCTGTACAGTTTGTGTGTGTGGATTTACAACTGCAGGGTTTCAATGTTTGTAGTGGGTTTTTTTTCCTCTCCCCCCTTTCCTTTGTGGGGGATGATGTGTTTTTTTTCCTCGAAACTATATATCTTGGTCATTTGACCCGAGTTTCTGTTTATGGCCGATGGGCTTAGTGTTCCTTATTTGGGCGTATTATTCCGTCTGTGGGTACATTATGGAGTATTTCTGGGTTTTTTTTTTTTTTTTTTTTTTTTTTTTTCTTACTCTGTAATTGCCTCATTTGTTCCCTGTATCCGTATTGGTTTTTTTTTTTCCCCCCTCCCTCTTGCTGGCTCTCACCCTCCAGGCCTGTTCCCCCATCCGCCCACCCTGGGGGTGGGGGGGCTTGGGTGTCATAGGGCGCTAGTAGTTCGCCTTTGGGGGGGGGGGGGGTACTGTTATGGTTCGAGCGCCGATCTCGTCCGCGCTCGAGCCATGCATCATTTTTGGCCATCTGACGGCTGTGTGCCCCTTTTGCTCTCCGAGCTTTTATTGTGACAGCGCTCGGAGGGGCTTCCGGCTGTCAGAGCTGTCAGCTGAGCCACATTTCGTCTCATCAGCTGCTCCCTACTTAAGAGGGCAGTTGGGAGCGAAATGTGTGGCAGTCTCGTCGAGAACCTTCCCATGGTCAGACGTTATTGGAGCATCCCTCTGTTCATTCATTAACCATTCTTCTTCAGTGACTGTAAGTGTGCTACCTTATGTGCCCGTTATTCCCTGTCTTCGATGGTTATTGTCACAGTGTGTTTTAGCCCCCCATGGCTGGTTATTTTGTCCCTTTTCTGTTCCTTTAATAAACCGTGCAAACTCACTGGTGATTTGTGGCATCTTATGATGGCTCGCGAGGGCCATCCATGACACAATGTTGTGCATCATGGATTTCGTTCCCACCATCTGTCTTCTGCCTTTACTGACAGTTTTAATGCTGGCATACACTACTTTATTATTTTTATTAACCCTCAGATGGTGATCAGCTGGTCAAACCAACAGTGTTGTGCAGCACCTGTCTCCTCCAAAACATGGTTCTTCAGCATTAAATGTGACTTCTGAGGCTGCCACACAACATGATGTTTTTTTCTTCTCTTTTTTTCTCTGCAACAATCAGTCTTCTTGTCTGCTGGAAATGCCTAAATATTCACTTCATTTGCCCCTAAATAAGATTTGGTGGTACCATTTACCTTCAGAAGTTACATAATTAGTTAAATAAGATCCACCTGTGTGCTATCCAAGTGTCATATGATCCCAGGATATCCACACCTGTTCTGTAAGGCCCCAGAGTCAGCAACACCACTCATCAAAAGGCACCGTCAAGCAAGTGACGCCATGAAGAGCATAGAGCTCTCCAAACAGGTCAGGGACAAAGTTATGGAGAAGTACAAATCAGAAAATATGAGAAACTTTGAAAACCCCGCGGGGCATCATTAAAGCCATCATCACAAAATGGACAGAATACAGCACCACAACAAAGCTGCCTAGAGAGGGCCGTTCACCAAAACTCACAGACCAGTCAAGGGGTATTCATCATAGGGGACAAAATGGACCAAAGGTGACCCTGAAGGGGATGGAAAGCTCCACAGCAGAGACTGGTACAGTTGAAACCAGAAGTTTACACACACTGTATAAAAAGACAAACTTTTTTTTTTCCCCCTCACTGTCTGACGTTAAATCAGACTAAACTTTTCCTGTTTTAGATTAGTTAGGATTACCAAAATTATTTCTATTTGCTAAATAATTTTTGTGTTTGATAAATTATTTTTTAAAGATTTTTTTCCACTTTCTTCAAGGTCAGAAATTTACATATACTAAGATTATTGTGCCTTTAAACAATTTGGGAAGACCCAGATGATGATGCAATGGCTTTGGAAGCTTCCGATAGGTTGACAACATTTGAGTTAATTGGAGACACACGTGTGGATGTATTAAGGCACACTTCAAACACACTGCTTCCTTGTGTTGTCTTGTTTGTTCTTTCAATGTAAAAGAGACGAAAAATCCATTAAAGATGCAAAATAAAATAAAGTTATTGAAAAAAAAAAAAATCCCTGCTCTTAATCCCATAGGAAATGTGTAGGCAGAGCTGAAAAGATGTGTGCAAGCAAGGTGGCCTACAAACTTGACTCAGTTCCACCAGTTATGTCAGGAGGAACGGACCAAAATTCCAGCAAGCTACTGTGAGACGCTTGTGGAAGGAGACCCAAAACATTTGACCCAAGTCATGCAGTTTAAAGGCAATGCTACCAAATACTAAGGAAAGTTATGTAAACTTGACTTTGAAGAAAGTACTAAAAAATTGGTGCATAGCCATTTATTTTATAATATTGTTTTAATATTTTAATTTTAATTAATATTTTATAAATTGAACTGGCAAATTTGAGAGTTTTATCATTTTCTGCGCACCCCTGCGTGGGTGGACGAGCACCTGTCATCATGGATCCTGGACTACCTCACTAACCGGCCACAGTTTGTGAGAACCCGAGATTGTGTGTCTGACACGATCATCGGTAGCACGGGGACCCCCAGGGAACGGTTTTGGCTCCCTTCCTCTTCACCCTTTATACTGCGGACTTCTCACACAACACAACACACTGCCATCTACAGAAGTTCTCTGACGACTCTGCGATCGTCGGCCTCATCTCCAACGGAGATGAAGCTGAGTACAGAGGACTTATCCACTTCGTGGACTGGTGCCATCGATACTGCCTCCAGATCAACGCGAGGAAAACTAAGAAGCTGGTGGTGGACTGCCGCAAGCAAAGACAACCCCTCACAGCACCAGTAAACATACAGGGAACAGACATTGAGATGGTGACATCCTACAAGTACCTTGGTGTTCATCTGAACAATAAACTAGACTGGTCACACAATACCGACGCACTCTACAAGAAGGGACAGCGCAGGCTGTTCCTACTGAGGAGGCTCAGGTCTTTTGGTGTACAAGGGGCGCTGCTGAAGACATTCTACGACACGGTGGTGGCATCAGCCATCACTTTTGGAGTGGTCTGTTGGGGCAACGGCATTAGAGCAGCCGATAGGAAGAGACTGAACAAATTGATCAAGAAAGCTAGATCTGTCCTGGGGCAACGCCTTGACCCAGTGGAGGAGATAGGAGAGAGAAGGATGGTGGCTAAACTGTCATCTCTGCTGGAGTCCGAGTCCCACCCTATACAGGACATATTGAACGCACTGAGGAGCTCATTTAGCAGTAGACTACATCATCCTAGGTGCGCAAACGAGAGGTTTCGCAGGTCCTTCCTACCTACGACTGTCAGACTGTATAACCTAAGCAGGGCTGCTCGCAGAGATAGCAAAAAAAAGGTGACGACTTAATAGTATTGAATGCAAAAGACACAACAGACTTACACAAATGGTCCCCTCCAGTATACAACTAGGACAATATCAGTCGCTACGTAGGGTAACAATATGTATGGGTATCCTACAATATGTATGTAGGATAACTAAGTGGACGGTTATGCTGTTTATTCCATCTTGCTACAATGCTCCACACTTTGTATATATATTTATGTGTACGTATGTATATCCACTGCTCATTTATATTTTTCGTATCTTCTTAATTATTGCTCTGAGTGTTGCTATCCCTGTGCTGTTGCAATCCTGGAATTTCCCCATTGTGGGACTAATAAAGGCTTATCTTATCTTATCTTTCAAAGGACAGAAGATTGTATTTCTTGTAAATGTGACAACAGTGATCTGTGTAATCTTTCTTATCAAAGATTTTTATGGCTTTTTTTGGTATAAGGATTCAATGGGTTTGATTATGGTTATACCATTGAGTGACCAGTTGGTAAAACAGTAATTGATGTGTGATTTGAGGCTCTGATGGAGGTTCACCTTCCAGCAAGACAATGGCCCTCAGCATACTGCTGAAGTAACACTTGAGTGGTTAGGGGGAAATGTTAAATGTGTCGAAATGGCCTAGTTGAAGCCCAGACCTCAATCCAACTGAGAATCTGTGACATGAATGAAAGATTGCTGTACACCAGTGGAACCCATTCAGCTCGAAGGAGCTAGGGTAGTTTTGTTTAAACAATGGGCAAAAATCCCAGTTGCTAGATGTTCCAGGTTGTAAGGCAACAAAACAGGAAAATACAGAAGGGGTGAATGCTTGGAAACCACTGTAAAATGATATTTGTTGCTATGAGTTTCCACCAGTGTTGGTTAAAGTCTTAATATAAATAGTATAGCTTCCAGGAATTGTGTTTATAAGAATTCCTGGAATAAGAATTCACAACCAACAATACAGTTTGTGAGAACTTTGCAGTTTATGACAAAGATGTTCTTTTCATCAACGCAGGGGTGTTTAATCATGTGCCACGAAGGGCCAAGACCCTGCAGGCTTTACTTCCAACCAGTGTCAACAGCAGATTCCACCGAATTTCTTTCCGTGATTGCTGATAAGTGAAAATACCTGCTGATGAGACTGGGTAGAAGAGAAAACCTGCAGGGTCTTGGCCCTCCATGGCACGATTGGACATCCCTGCATTAGAGGTTGCCATTAGGAAGTATAAACTGCATAAATGAAATAGGTCATTACTACTGCTGCTAAGATTGACATATGAGGGGGGGGCTGAAAAGTTCATAGTTGTCAAATTTGAACAAATGTGGTTTATTTTTCAACACAGTCTCCCCTTCGGTCCACACACTTCTTCCATCGGTGTTGCAGCGCTTGGATCCCTGTGTCTGAAAAGTAAACCACATTTGGTCAAATTTGGCCACTATGAACTTTCCACCACCCCCCACCACCCCCAGCTTGTACATATGCATGGATATTTGAAAAAAAGATTGAATTGCATGAATAAGCATGAATCTTATAGCAATTTCAAACCAATATAGCATGGCAGTCACTGTGACCACAGGCTGATGGATACTTAGACAAAGTCACTGACAAATCTAGAAAGGCTGAGGTTAAAGGGCCTATATCAGGCAAAATCGACTTTGAGCTTTTAAGCATCTTATAATGTTAATTCCTCACCAAGAACACCCCCAAAGTGGTATTTTGCTCCATTCACGCATCTCTGAGTATTCCTCCTCAACCCTGCTCTCTGAGCTGCTGCTCCGCCCTGTCCCTGATAATGATTGGGTCCCCACGTTCATACGTATGAACGTGGGTGAGCCGCCCACTCCAGGAAGTGCCTGTGCTGCCAGCACTGCCCCCAGGCTAACGCACACACCCACTTTCTCCGCGTAGCTAACGGAGCGGTGATCAGCAAAACTCTTTCACTTTAGCATTGACGCTGTGAAGAAGTAGTTCCTCTCGCACCTAATCTGCTCAGTGACAACAACTGTTTGCTTTTTTACGTAAGACAATGTCTTCTAAGTGGCGTAAATGTGTCTTTGGCTGTGAGAGATTTAGGAGTTTGTTCAGCCTTCCTAAAGAAGAGCCTACTCGTCAGAAATGGTTGGAGTTTATTATCATCATGAAATGGGCGGCAGCCACAAGAAGGAGAGGCGGAGCTTCAGAGATTGAGGCATCTTACTTCCGGGTTGGAAAAGTAGCTTGCAAAAATAACTCATATTTCATAAGAAATTCATTCTCCAGTGTACCAAAGGTAATATACTATCACATACATGCATATAGTTTACTCTGAAAGGCTTAAAATAGCATGATATAGACCCTTTAAATTCCACAGAGATTGAAGTCAAAACTGCTCTTACCAAGATCTATGCATCCTCCAATCCCTAACAGGGAAGCCGACATGTGGTACAGAGGTAGAGGGATGTAGATGATGTCTTCGGATGTGGCCCCACACATGTGAAAGAAAGCCATACTCATAATGGCTTTCAGGTGACCTACACGGGCTGCCTTAGGAAGACCTTTAAGACAGCAGCAGCAGTCATTTCAAACAGTGAGCACATTTCAAGGTTCTATCCATCTATCATTAGATTTAAAGGGGTGCATTAACCACCTAAAATGATTTTATACAATCCAAATTCCACAAAGGTTGGGATACTATGTAAATTTTAATTTGAAACATAAAGCTAAATTATTTGTAAATCTCATAAACCAGAATTTTTTTTATTTTTTTTTTTTTTTTTTACAATTAGACATAGAAAGCATATTCAATGGTGAGATATTTTACTATGTCATTAAAAATATTAGCTCATCTTGAATTTCATGGCAGCAACACATGATCTCAAAACATTTGGGACAGGGACAACAAAAACCTTGAAAAGTCAGTGGTACCAAAAAGAAACAGCTGAAGGAGCATGTAGTTAATTTAATGGGCACAGTTTCTCAGAAGTAAATTGAATATTCCAGTATCTACAGTACACAGTATCATCCACAGATTCTGAGAATCTGAAGACATCTCTGTTCACATAGGACATAGCTAATAAAAGCCCTGTTTCCATTACAGGTACTAGAAACCAGTTTTACAGGAAATCCACACTTATCGCATGTGTCTCCACCGAAGTAGGTAATTTGGCTCTGAAAAACTGCTGGGTGGGACTTGGGATTGACTTGGTGCTGACTGGTAAAAACTTGGTGTCAAAACGTAAACAAAACGGAAGCAAACAAGAAGAGCCAAAAATCCACCAGAAAAAGATCATAGCAAAGATCTAATGCCTAAAATTTCTTAATCTGATGGTACGACTAGAAAGGAACAGTCAAATCGATTAAATGCATATTCAAGCTGTGCGGTCAAAACTGTCAAATGATTACAGTACATTACCAATCAAAACTTTAGAGACCAAGAGGTCCTACTGAAAGGACCAGATAAAGGAATGACGGTGATCAAAGTTCTTGTCCTCTACGTTTTACCCATAGTTCCTGCAACAGAAACAGGGCTACTATAAATGGAGCACCGACAAACACTGTAAAAACAACTGATTGGTTGATTTTTTTTTTTTATATACAGTACTGTGAATGTGCCACAGGACCCATTTTCTTTTTTCATGCCACTTTAATCGACAACTTTGGGACACAGAGAATTTCAACAAATTTGATCCAAAAAGAAATATCTATTGGGCTTTTAACTCATTTTTATAAGTTTCAGCAATCTTCTTAGTTGTGTGTTTGTTTGTTTTGCTTGATGCAGATCAGTAATTCCAAAACAGAGCAATATCTTTTCCACTGCCAGAGGTATGTCTTCAAGCCAAGTTTGTACAAGGGGTTGAAAGGCAAATACTACATGTAACCTGAATAACATCTTTACCTGATGCTGGTTTTTGAATCAGTCTCCTGGATGTTGGCCAGAACCTCCAATGGGGAGTTACATTATGCAACAACAACAAGCAGCACCGTGTATACTTGTATCACACTAGTTCTGGGCTTTCTTGGTAATTTTTTTTTTTTTTTTTTTTTTTTTTTAACTGCTTAATCCTCTTTAGATCACAGTGGGGGTTGGAGTCTATCCTAGGATTTTCAGGCAAGAGGCACAGTACACCCCGGTTTCCTCCCGCACACCAAAAACATGTAGGTTTAGGGCGCTCGCGCACGCAGCGACCAGCAGCCGGTGGCTTGTCACCAGACTGCAAACCAAGTCTACCTACGGGTACAAATAAGTAACAAAAAAAAAAAAAAAAAAAAAAAAAAAGTTTGGCAAGGCATCACACCAGTTTCTTATTTGAAACAAATCATTTCCCTGTATGAGTTTTCAAAGTTATTTTTTTATTGGTTGATTTTCACTTATTCAACCTACCTGTGGTGCCTGAAGTAAAAATGAGGAGGAAGTTTGACACGACATCAGCGTTAGGGACTTCATTTAAGGCTTCTCCAGGCATTTGGTCCACTTTATCTAGTAAAGTGTTAAGGTCCTCACTGGGCGAAGTGTAGTCCACCACCCACACGCATATATTGTCCTTCATCAGATCAGGTAGCACCTCCATCACCAAAGGCACCAAATCTACAGGAACAGTCCAACAATCAAACTACTGACAGCCGCAACTGTTAGCCAGTACATTTGGTTATAACTACATTGCAGCATCTAAAACTGAACCAAACAAACTGAAAAAATAGTAGTCTCAATAATGAAAGCAGATATTATTTGGAACCATGTAAATGCAGGTTAATTTTTTTAAATTTTCCAACACAGCCCCATTTAACTACTTGGAAGGAAGGGTATAGAAACCTTTGAGCGACAGCAAGTGTTTTAAAAAGTGTTTCTTAGCATTCTGCACTTTGTTAAAAGCATAGTTTCCTGTTTGACATAAACTAGGGGTGGGACTCACTAGAGGCCCCATGATACAAGATTATTCCAGTACTTGGCCACGATATGCTGTCATGATCTTACGATAAGTTCAGCACTGCAATATCAGTTACTGTGATTTTCCCATGCTGACCTTCATTTTGTCCAACTCCCAACTAGATCTCAGGGGCCATGCACATGAAATAATCTGTGTGCACACGTCAGCATCACACAAACTTTGTTTTGCTCACATGGGACAATGGTGCCACACACACACACACACACACACACACACACACACACACACACACACACCATTCATCTGCTCCCTGTTCGGGGTAGTCACAGTGGATCACGAGTCACATATTTGATTTGGCAAGGATTTTACGCCGAATGCCCTTTATGATGCAACCATCCCCATTTTACCTGGCTGTTGGGTGAGCACAAGGAGTACACAAGCTTTGCGTTTCCCCCTATGGCTGAGTAACCAACTTTCCCCATTCTGTTTATGCTGAGCACCAAGCTGGAAAGTACCATTTTTATAGATTTTTAAGTTTCTAGACTGTCTTTCAGGGAGACCCATCAACCAATAGGGTGCAGCTCATGTGTTCTGTTGATGACATCAGCATCACAGGTGTGTGAACGGGGTGTGACCACTGGAGCCACAACAAATAATGATAATGTATCAGATTTATATAGCACTTTTCATAGACACTCAAAGACTCTTTACAATGGATATATTATTCATTCACCCCACAGACAAACGTGGCTGCCAATTTGCGCCAACAGCCTCTTCGACCACTACCGAACATTCATACCCAGTGTCATGGATACTAGAGGCAAGGTGGGTAAAGTGTCTTGCCCAGGGACACAACGGCAGGATGTCTGAGGACAGCAGGATTCAAACCGCCAACCCTCCGGTTATTAGACGACTCGCTCTACCTCCTGAGCCACTGCCGCCCACAAATGACTGACATATGCATGTGCTGCTGGCTGTTTCTCCCGCTTTCACAAGTGCACATGGAGGAGGAAAAATGTTTTCACTGGAGACTGGTTTCACATCTTTACACTTTCAAAATACCAGCGTCGTATGCAGGGACGGCCCTCGCGATTTTGGCACTCTAGGTGAGATTAGGGCACACACACACACACCCTCTCGGGCCCTGAAGTCCCTGATACTCTGGAACTTGCGTTAATGCTCATAAAAAATCTCATCATATTAAGACACACTAAACTGCATCAATATAGTCATCATGTTACACATCCACTGAGCAGGGAGAGCCTCGATAATAAAGTTGAAACAACAACTTTGATCTACACAAAACACAATCACAAATTGAATCAATTTCCATCCATCCATCTTCTTCCGCTTAATCCTTTTCGGGTCGCAGGGGGGCTGGAGCCTATCCCAGCATCTTTGGGCAAGAGGGTGGACAGATCGCCAGTCCATCTTAAAATTGCAAAATTACAATGACGTGCATGTCCACACAGTTTGCAGAATAACTCACGCTGCTGCAGCAGCAACAACACATCATCTGAAACTGGAGACCCAGCAGATTGAGTCAAGTTTTATCCATGTGCAACATTCACTGAGCCAGCAGCCAAAGAAGAGCAAAAACAAACTTTATATTTACTTTATACAGCCACCACAACAAATGTTGTCCCACCTTTGCCGTTTTGTTGTTATAAATCATATTTGAGCGAAAACACACAGGACCGCTGGCTGGAGTTGTTTGTAGCCGGAGATTGAATCCACACCATCAGCCAGACGGAGGTGGAATCGCCGCTGGTACCAGTCCTGCTGTTTGTTGTTTAATTAATCAGTTCTGTTAAAGCAATTTGTCACAGCAGTCATCTGGCATGTAGAGGAATAAGCAAAGCTGGATTCTCTTCTCTCTTTAGTCAACTAGCATATTTATTTAATTTTACAAATTTCAACAAATTCCTCTCCACACTTTATGTAAGACAGCACACTGGTACAAGGGTGAGAGGTGGAGGTGGGACCCCTTTAGGGAGTTCTCAGACACCTACCACTGTCATTGCAAACTCTCCACATTGTCACCGCTATAGTGATTCAAAGTTGGTCTACCCTCAGGAGCCCCCTACTGGCCTGGTTCTCCAAACATTTGCCTGCCTTGTGAAAGGGTTAATGGAAAGTTTGTGCCAAAATAATTTCTGTAGGTAATCTCCCTTTATGCTCTACACATATTCCATACATATTCTGTTTGCATTCTTATGAATATGTTGTGTTAAACTGGAGTTAGGCAGAGCTATAGAGTTCTCTCTCTCTCTCTTTTTATAGTCAGGTCAATCACATTAGATACACACCCGGATCAAACACTCACACACACTTTTGATAGTACATTTTAGGAGATAGGTAACGTGAATAGCGGATGGCCTGTTCACGTCAGAGTTAAATTGGCCAATCAGATAGTCATGTACAAGCCCATCCTATTGTACGGGGTTGGCCTAACCCGAGAAGATAAATTTAAGTTGCATCCGGAAGTTGGGATCAGTCTGACGACATTCCCAAGGGGACTGCATCAAACTGATCCAGCGCTGCTTGCTTTACATGAGATCTCTAAATAAATGTTCCATCTTTGAATTGAAGAATTCTCTGGCTAGTTCTTGGACCATTCAATGAAAGAATCGAGTATTTTTCTAACACTTGCCTGCCAGCACAGCACCTCTTATTATGAATTTAATTTTATTAATTTAAAAAAAAAATGTTGAGGACTTGCAGCATATGCCCCCTCCAGCAAGTGGTGCCCTAGGTGACTGCCTATATAGCCTAAAAGAAGCTTGCTATTTTGTGTAAAAACGTTTCCATGTGCACAGGCGCACAGTCACTACTTTGCTGTGCTGACCTAACCAAACAGTGAGTATTTAGCAAAATCTAGTGGACTGAAAAGTCAGTTGGTTTTTATTACTCTGTTACTTAAAAAGCTGAATCTGTACTTAAGTATGTATTAATTTGATGCAAAGTATCGTGATACTACATCGTACTGATTTGTCCCCTCACTCCAACTATTATCAAACAAATTTTATAATCATGCAAAGTTGATTAATTTTATACACATTTTGACATGTGACGTGCACACTTTGAATGACGACCAACTGAAGCAAAGTTTCATTTGACTGGATTCATTTAAACATATTTCCTACAAATCTGCACTCCATTAACTGCATGCAGTGGTTCCAACCTGGGGTCCCTGGAACATTCATGTTTCCGTGGGAAATTTTGTAATTTCTCTTCTTAATTGGTCTAAAACATTGCAATTAATTTGCCATTGTTGTGCATGGATGCCTACAGAACACATGCAATGGGTGCCCGCCAGGCAGCTCGCTGGGGGCCGACAGTCCGATGCGCCCATCCGCCACCGTGGAACATGATCTCAGCACGGCACGCACGCAGCCTCACCCCCGCCGTTGCACAACACACACACCCGGTTACCCAACTCACCTACATCCTCCAGAGGGAGCGGGAGCTTTAATGTCACCTCCTCTGTCCTCCCTGGTGGGGATGGAATGGAGTGCCAGGGGGGTTTTGTGCCCCCCCCGAAGACCCCTTCACTGAACTGAGTCAAATGAATGCAAAAGGGATGGGTGGCAGTCTTGGCGCCTTCAATCCCCCTCATCTCTCTCTGGTTCGGCCTTCCGACCATGTGCTTCGAGGACCCTGCACGTGCAGACGCGGCAGCTGGTGGACTCTGGTCTCTGAGCTTGACGTGCCCCACGTGTGCTACAGGATTCTGGAATACTGTAGCCCCAGCAGTGGAAAACTACAGGTGGCCACAGTCGGTTTCGCGCCATCCCCGGGAAGGGATGCTGACTGTAGTCTCGGTAAGAGTCAGCGTGGTCAGTGGTAGGTACACCGTGAACCTCTGTCCATAGACCCACGTCGGTTCCTCCCTTTTCCCCTAGGGGAGTGAACTCAGGTGTTTAGCCATGCTCAGTGCTTAGCCTAATTGGTGAATGTTCTCACCAATCAGGCTAAACAGGAATGCTTACGTAGCTAGAAATGCTCTGCCCAAACTCGCATTTGTGTGTGTGTGTGGGGGGGGCTTAACCTCTTGTACTCCGGGATACCACGGGCGGTCACGTCTCTGCGTCCTAGTGCGTCCTCGTGCGTACTGAGCGTCTCAGTGCACACTGAAAAAAAAAAAGAAAGCTGCATTTCCGTTCTTCCACTACAGACACAGCCGTGAACAGAAAGCCAAAGGAGTGCTTTGATTGGTTTAGATTTGATTGACCTCTCATTCGACTAATAAGAGCCTTGAATTGGGTTTCTGAAACCTTGAAGAACCAATGGCTGAAAACATAGCAAGAAGGACCCGCCTACAAACGGCTGCGAATACAACGAGCCAATTGAAGCAGAGAAGTTCGACGATTGAAAGCGTGCGTCCCATGCGTAAAATCTGTTTTGTGTAAGCCGCTATGTGTAACGGTAGCGTTCGCCAGTCTTTTTTTATTAATACTGTTCTTATTTGTTTTGAAAAATTGTTCGCCAAAACCGCAATCATGGAAGTGCAAAACAGCAATAATGGAATCATGGTTTGACCGGGTCGCGTGACCAGAACCACGAGTCGTAACAAGCGGACCAGCGTCATGTTCATCTGACAACAAGGAACAGAGGTTCGCCAACGACACTGCTGTTGTGGACAGGTAAGTGTTATAAGTTAAATTATTCTTTATCACTGAAAATAGTAATAAAAATGACTTTTGACCAATCGGTAATTACAGCTGTGCGTCATCGCCACATGACGGACCATTGATGGATCGTTTTTTTGTGCGCCGCGCTCCTCTAGCGCGCCGGGGGGGGGGGGAGGAGTTGTTCTCCTCTACATTGCAGATATTTTAGTATAATTTTTATTGCACTGTAGGTTATTTTTTCTTGTAAAAAAAGGCCACACATTTTTTACGTGGCATGCTTCTTTGTGTGTAGGGGGCTTGTTTGTTCATTCATTCATTCATGAATAAACAACCCCCCCCCCACACACACACACACAGCCCTGAGTGTCACCTTTCATTAGAGCCCAAGATGAAGCTTCTATGTTGAATCATTCAAAAGTTATGTTTTTCCAAACTGTGCCATTTGGCACAGTTCAAAAACGCCTGGGAACAACCTGAGAAAAAAGCTGTGTAATATATTCATTTTTTGTGGTATTGTTACAAAATTTTGACCTCAGCTGGATAACACTTGGTTCTACATTTCTGTTGCATTTTCCAGCCTGGATCTGACAGCTGTGTGTTATTTGCAAGCATTTGTATCTAAAAAAAAAAAAAAAAAAAAAAAAAAACACCCAGGCAAACTATTTTCTTCAAGTTCAGTATGTTTAGATGACTGTTACTCAGTGGCAGGAGCACTTAGAGAGATTATGACTGTTTTGCCAAAAAATTCATAGTGTTTTCTT
Source organism: Pholidichthys leucotaenia (assembly GCA_020510985.1). Classification (NCBI taxonomy): domain Eukaryota; kingdom Metazoa; phylum Chordata; class Actinopteri; order Cichliformes; family Pholidichthyidae; genus Pholidichthys; species Pholidichthys leucotaenia. Next base: position 116,511,756 of record CM035850.1, read on the forward strand.
TTAAATGAGACCAACCCCATGAAGATGCTGCAAAAGGTTGAAGAACAGCTTTTGATTTACTTTGGGTACGTTATTTTTAGGCGTTTTTAGGGAAATTGACCAGAGTGCAAGGGGTTAACTAGACATTCACAGCAGAAAAACACAGACTTGGGATTTGGGACTGATTTTGCTCTTGTAAGTCACAAAAAACATGTTACAGACATGTTAACAGAAAAAAAGAAACTTGATTTTTGGCAGTGTGTCACTTTAAAACCACTCACTTGTCAAAGAAATACACTGCCTTTAGTTAAAATCTTGAATAAGCAGATTACACTTTCAATGTTTTATGACATCAAAAACAATTCCTGCCTTCAGTTTTCTATGGGGCTGTGCACATGCAAAGCTTTCATTGAAACTGGAAAAAATATCTACCTGCACACATGAACACAAACAGCTCAAAGGCAGGCCAGTTTGCTCTTTTGGGGCAACACTATGCATGCCTGTTTTCACCAAGCGAAAAATAGAGGCACTTTATCAAAAACTTTGCACCCATGTGTTGGAATCTGAGAGCGCTTTACATTCAAGCACACAAGTCTGCAATCCAGAGTCACATCCTCGAGAAGACTCCACAGAGGAGGAAACTGTGCAGGGGTCTTGGGGGTTAGAGCCATTTCCACAGGTGTCAAACTCATTCCATGGAGGGCCAAGACCCTGCAGGTTTTACCTCCACCCAGTGTCTTTAACAGGTGATTTCACTGAATTTCTTCCCACTGATTGCTGATGAGTGAAAACACCTGCTGATGACACTGGGTAGAAGCAAAACATGTAGGGTCTTGGCCCTCCATGGAATGAGTTTGACACCCCTGGTATAGGCCATTGTCTCATGGTGTGAAAGTGATAAAGGTGGCTGACCAAACTGCATAATCCTTTTAAAAAAATGCCCCTTGAATAACAAGTAAACGGCCAAAACTGCATACTGTCTTATACGTATGGTACACGTGTGTAAACTACAGCCCCTCCCGTCTATAGGGAGTGGCTGTGAGAACTGTCACGATCCCTTCATGACTCTCAGTTCTAGGCTTTCAACTCCGTCCACTGATCGTAAAAAAGGGGGACATACCTGCGCCAACCACGAGTGTCTTGGCTCCACAGCTCTGAAAACAGTGGAGCAGCGACTTGGATTTGATGTTGGTGTTCAGAAACGCCACTTCACATCCGAGTTTGCAGAGTCCAAACCACGCACAGATAAAGTCCGGCTCGTTGCACATCAGCAACGCAACAGTGTCCCTTTTTTTCAAAGAGTGCCCAGTCCGGAGCGCGTTGGCGAACCGGTTACTTCTTCTGTCCACGTCCAGGTATGTCAGAGTCTGTTCTTCGAAGATAATGAAGGCTTTGTGCGGGTTCTTCCTTGCCTGGTGGAGAAAACCGTCGAGGAGCGTGATGATCCCCCGCTCCATGCGAGTCTGGAACCTCTTTTTGCGCCTCTGAAGTTTCACGAAATAAATCAAATCGGTCCAAAAGAAAGGGTAAGCGATCCGCTGGTAGAAAAGCATAGCGAGCACTCCTGCCGCAACGCTGAGTAACACCAAATCGATCATGTCTGCGCAACTTCCCCCCACCAGAACACCACTCAAGACTGCTGCAGAACTTTAGAAAAACAAGTTGTGACCGCGCATGCCGAAAGGAAACGTGCGGGCCTAACAGCATTCCTCAGCGTTTCAGCAGTCAGTGACAGCCAATCAGGGGGGAGCATTTAGATGAGACTAGCAATACCTCCGTTCGCCCCACACCGCGGGAAAACTTCAGCGCTGCAACAAAATCTCAGCCGTGAATATGAAAAGTGTTAAAATGCAGGATTTCTATGATGTTTAAAAAACGAGACCATGATGAATGTTTTCCCACCTTTAATGTGACCTACAACCTGAAGAATTCAATTGCAAAAACAAAACATCTGTTGCACAGGTGTCAAACTCATTCCATGGAGGGCCAAGACCCTGCAGGTTTTACCTCCACCCAGTGGCTTCAACAGGTGTTTTCTCTGAATTTCTTCCCACTGATTGCTGATCAGTGAAAACACCTGCTGAAGAGACTGGGTGGAAGTAAAACCTGCAGGGTCTTGGCCCTCCATGGAATGAGTTTGACACCCCTGTAGGATAAAAAGTATAGGATGGTTGCATAAATTTACACACCCTTTAGCGGTGATCTGATTTAAAAGTTATCTGAAAAGAATAGATAAAATAATTCCTCCTGGCTTTATTAACTGATACCAATGACTGGAAAGATAAATTATTGTAACATCAGGGCTGTAATAAGAGGCGGGGATTCTCCCGGCATGCTTTACGCAGCAGGGGATTCAAAGACTGTTACTATTCTTGTGTTCTGTGCGTTATTGTTGTACCATTATAAAGGTTCATTCACACCGAATGCGAACAGGCAAATTTTTTGCACAGCACAATTATATTATAAATCAATGTAAACACTGAAAACTTGTGCAGCTGTGTTCAACCTGCGGTGGAAATTCCCAAAATAATGTCATGCTTAGGTTTACATTATCCGACCGGGGGCTCACCTGAAAATGTCGCCTCAAGCCTCCAACACTTCACAAATGATGGGTGTTTATGTTTTACGTTGTTAGCTTTCTAGGACGTCCGTGGCCGGAAACCGTGGGTAAATAACTCCAAAATCACGATTCAGCTGAAGAGTTCCCAGTCCTCCTGTCTCCTGGTGAGTGAGTTTCATTTTCTAACTAGTTTACTCTGCAATGGTGATAATTAACACCGTGGCTGCACGGTGGCGCAGTGGTTTAGCACTGTGGCAGCACAGTTTTACCCTCGGCCGGGGGATCGCGGGGATCATGAGATCGTGGGTTCGATCCCAGCCCCCGACCAACAGTGAGCTGTGTGGAGTTTGCATGTTCTCCCTGTGTTGCGCGGGTTTACTCCGGGATTTCTCCGGTTTCCTCCCGCACACCAAAAACATGTAGGTTTAGGGCACTCGCGCACGCAGCGACCAGCAGCCGGTGGCTTGTCACCAGACTGCAAACCAAGTCTACCTATGGGTACAAATAGGTAACAAAAAAAAAAAAAAAAAAAAATTATTTTGTCCGCTAGCTAGCAGACGTGAACGCGCGACAACGCAAATTCACGCGTACTCACATAAAGTGAATGGGAAGAATGTGAGTACAATGTGAGTACATTCTTCCCATTCACTTTCCTGTTTGTCGACTTTAGCTCGGTGTTCAACACCATTATCCCAAACATCTTTTATCAGAAACTTCTCCAGCTTAGGGTGCCCCCTCCACCTGCCAGTGGATCTCCAGCTTTCTGACTGACAGGTGGCAACAGGTGAAGCTAGGGAGAATTACATCTAGCTCCCGAATAATTAGTACTGGCGCTCCCCAGGGGTGTGTCCTTTCCCCACTGCTCTTCTCCCTCTACTCCAACGACTGCACCTCAGAGGACCCTTCGGTGAAGCTCCTGAAGTTTGCAGACGACACCACAGTCATCGGTTTGATCCGGGATGGTGATGAGTCTGCATACAGGCGGGAGGTGGAGAAGCTGATCCTCTGGTGCGGCCGGAACCATCTTGAACTTAACCCAGCCAAAACGGTGGAGATGACTGTAGATTTCAGGCGACACCCTCCTTCATTCCTCCCACTCACCATTCTCAATAGTACAGTGTCCACTGTGGACTCCTTCAGGTTCCTGGGTACCACAATCTCCCGGAACCTGAAGTGGTCCTCCCACATAAACACTGTCCGGAAAAAGGCCCAGCAGAGGTTGTTTTTTCTGCATCAGCTCAAGCAGTTTGATTTGCCTCAGGAGCTGCTGGTTGTTTTCTACATCGCCATCATCCAATCTGTCCTCTGCTTTTCCATCACTGTCTGGTTTGGATCTGCCACTAAACAGGACAAGACCAGACTGCAGCGGACCATCACGTGTGCGGAGAGGATCATTGGTACCCACCTACCCTCTATTGAGAACTTATATCGGTCCATAACCAGGAAACGGGTGGGAAACATCTCTGCTGACCCGTCACACCCCGGCTATAAATTGTTTGAACTTCTACCTTCTGGTCGATGTTACAGATCACTGAAGGCTAAAACCACTCGTCACAGGAACAGTTTCTTTCCCCAAGCTATTACTCTGATGAACTCTTAACATTCACCTAGTCCTACCTGCTGCTGTGTTCATGATTTTTCTTTCATTCTTACACTGCACAAAACTCTCACACTGCATTTTTATTCCACTCGCATTATATTACTGAATTTGAGTTCATATTGTAATACTGTATGACTGTATATTTTTTCATAATATTTTTGCAAAGTGTGGATAGTCTGAGTAAATTACTGCACATATTTCTGTATATATTTGCATCTTTTTGTAGAAATGTGGATAGACTGTAAATTACTGTACATACTCTGTTGTCACTGAGATCTTATTTAAATCTTACACCTGAACAAACGAGAGTAAGTTTTAGTCATAGTCAAATTCCTTGTATGTGTAGTGCATACTTGGCCAATAAAGCTGATGCTGATTCTGATTCTGATTATACCAAACAAAATATTTTGAGGTGATATATTCAATAATACACAGGGAATTGCCACTTATGACATAGAGTTGAAAACGGTTTAAAATATCAAGATATGAAAAGATAATCATTTTTTTCTCACTGTCTGATATTAAATCAGACTAAACTTTTCCTGTTTTAGTTTAATTAGGATTACCAAAATCATTTCTATTTGCTAAATACCGGAGTGGTGGCTCAGTTGGTAGAGCATCCGCCCCACACCCGGGAGGAAGGGGTTAACATCCTGGCCGGATCATGCCAAAGACCATATAAAAGTGGAACTTCCTGCCGTCTAGCTTGGTGCTCAGCAATAATGGAATGGAGGAGGGAAATCTGTGGCGGCACCTTGCATGGCAGCGACCCCTCTGATTCTATATATGGGTGTGTGTGGGATTAACACTGTAGATAAGAGAAACACAATTTCATTCTACTGTACATGATTGGCTGTATGGATTCAATGACAATAAAGGGTGGTTTAAATAATTTTTTATATTTGGTCATTTTTTTAAAGAATTTTTTATTACTTCAGAGTCAGAAGTTTACATACATTTTCTTGGTATTCAATAGCACTGCCTTTAAACTGTATGACTTGGGTCAAACGTTTTGGGTATCCTTCCACAAGCTTCTCATAATAGTTTGCTGGAATTTTGGCCCATTCCTTCAGACAGAACTGGTGGAACTGACTCAGGTTTGGAGGCTGTCTTGCTTGTACATGTCTTTTCAGCTCTGCCTACAAGTTTTCTATGGGATTGAGATCAGGGCTTTATGATTTCCACTCCAAAACACTGACTTTGTTCTCCGTAAGTCATTAATTGTATAAGCCACTATACTGTATATTGTACTGTATACTAGAGGGACAAAGTTCGTATCACTTGTGAAATACCTGCGTAATAAAATAAAAAGAAAGCTTATCTCAGGAAAAGTTCTTCACAATAATATGTAACTGATGGAAAGCCCCCCCCCACCCCCGCTTAACAAAACTCACATTGTCAAGTAATCAAGTTTATTCACATAGGCGGAAATGTTTCAGTTTACCACACATAGTTAATACTTGGTGATTTAATAAGTGATAGAAGTATAATTTGTTGCTTATTTTTGTTTGTTATGAGTCTACTTTCATCAGTTCTTCATTTGGTCAGCTGCTTGCTCTTATTTTGAAGGTTTGTGAGACCAGATAGGAGCTCTTATTTTGAAAGTTCACTTCCAAAGGGAGCCTGATTTTCATAACTGCAGTGTTCAGACGAGAAATGTTTGTCTTCATCTTGCTCCCCGTGTTTCCTGTACTTAAGATGGATCTACTCCTTTCTATCTCAACGCTGAGCCAATGCTAAGGAGACGACTCCTCAGCAATGTCAGCTTGGGAGCAAGAGATACTGCATGGAGTCAAGTCCTGACTCATATTAGCATAACAAACTATACTTGATATGTGCGATATAGGAATTTTATGTATTGCAGGTAGCCAAATGTACCGTTACATTGAATATAATCAGTATGTCACCAGCCCTAGATCATTGATTGCCCTTTCTCCACATGTTGACAGCTCCCACAGATCTTAATGAAACATTTGTAACATATTTTGATCAAATTTTCTTCAAGTATTTAATTATTGCAGCATAATTGTGAGTCATCTTTTGCAACCTTACTCATAACAACCCATTTCAGTGCATGTCTCTTTAAATACCAGAGAACCACTGTTAATTCCAACCTTAGCTGGCTAGCAGGCCTGAGCCAACTACTGTAAATTTGTCTTCAAGAATGAATGAAATAAAACCTCACTGTTGGACAGGAGCGTATGGTTTCAACGGTCAATAGGATATGTCCAGTATCTAGAAGACAATAAGCACAGAAACATTTGCGAGTTAGTGAATGAGCTGGGATAGGCTCCAGCCCCACCGCGACCCGAAAAGGATTAAGCGGAAGAAGATGGATGGATGGATGGATGAATGATGGCCCAAAGCACCTAGTAGATACCCTGGGCTAGAGAGCTGCTTGCAGCTGCCTAGCAAGAATAACGTCTAAGAGTCACGTACAATCCTGATCACAATCATAAGACTAGGGAAAAAATTACAAATATTGGCATTTCACACTGGTAGATGGTAATGAGGTTGTAAGTAGAGATTCACCCCCCCCCCCCAAAAAAAACCCCAAAACAACAAAAGAACAGACAAACAAAAACAAAACAAAACCCATAACAGAACTAAAAGTGTCCAAAAAGGACATAGTGAGTAGTTCCACCGTTCTTGTTGATCACTTCAAAAACTCATTTAGACATGTTTGATGCACGTGTTTCCAGAAGGCTGGTGGGAACGTTGCTCCATGTGGTGAAGATGGCTGTGATGATATGGCATTTTGACATCAACCTTTGACCTTGTGATCCAGAACCTGTAGTTACAGTTCAGGATCCCAAAGTGAACTTGTGTTTGGTGGCCCTAGCTGTCTTTGTTGTTGAGATACAGTTTATTTAGCATTCTGACCTTGACCTTGTGACCCCAAAATTATAGCCGTGGGTGGTAGTCCCAAGGTCAACCTGTGTACCAAGTTTGGTAGCCATAACCTCATTCTCTGTTGAGTTAGAGCACGGACCTAGCTGGTTGGCTGGCCGCAGACCGCACTGAACACTATACTCACGCCACCTCGTCACTGTGGGTATAAACCAGAATGACAAGAGATACATTACGGACTGTGAATTAATGAACCAGGTGGAAACAGGGATGTCTATTTGAATGACTGAAATCCAACGAAAATAACAATATAAACCACACTTTTTAGGCAAACTTCTAGTAACACTTAACTCAGTGTTCTCTCCATGATTGACAGCATGACCAATAATAGAGCAGCAGGTAGGTATCAGGGATGGTGCTGGGCTGGGTTTACCATTTTAATGACATCCGTGGCAAACCCGGAAGAGTTAAAATGGGTAATCAGACACAAAAATGATATAAAGGCTGTACGTTTTTTTTTTTTTAAGAGAAGTGAGCATTTTGATATTTTTTCCATAATCATTTGACTGATTGATGCATTTCAGACAGTTAAAACCTACAAAAACACAGTTTCAATGACCCCTTTAAGGACAAAAAAATTTACAAAAAAAATAACTATTTATTATTAACAAAATGGAATGTAATTTAAATATAATTTTTCTGTCTACACCAAACCTGTTAGGCATGAGGAGGCAGAAGCTAAATAAGCTGTTGCATAAGCCTTTTCCCTTTATTTCTGTAAAATTCAGTTATCAGTTGATTTGCAGTGATTCCTTCTTCTTCTTGATTCTGTATTTAAACTTTTTGGAACGAAGTCCGTCTATGTGCAGAACAGTGTCTGCCTGTAAGTGCACATGAAACTGGAATATGATAATTGCATGCAAACTGACTTATGAAGAAAATGTTGAAGATTAACATAAAAGCCAAATTATGCTCTGTTTATTATGGAAAATGTGCAATATCTGTTGGGGAAGAAACCTAAAAGTCTTACATTGTGGAAGATAATAGCAGACGAGGCAGCGAGCTGGACGACACACAAACTTTATTCACCTTCCAACATAAAACACAGAAAAAACGCTTCTCATGGTCTCTGGGTGCCTCCTTTTATGCCACTTTATTTCTGCCCCATGCATGGGTTTACTCCGGGATTTCTCCGGTTTCCTCCCACATGCCAAAAACATGCAAGTTAGGTTAACTGACATCAAACTGGGGATTCTAAATTGTCCTTAGGTATGACTGTGAGAGTGAATGGTTGTCTGTCTCTCTGTGTTGGCCCTGCGATGGACTGGTGATCTGTCCAGGGTGTACCCTGCCTCTCGCCCAAAAGATGCTGGGATAGGCTCCAGCCCCCCTGCAACCCCAAAAGGATTAAGTGGAAGAAGATGGATGGATGGATGGATGGATGGATGGATGGAGACCCAGGGAGCCAAAGACAATACACAGTACACAAAGCCTGTCTGGCACATTAACATTACAGAACATGAATCCTGCTTCTCACTCCCTCTCATACTCTAGCAAACTGCGGTGTCTCCTGACTCCCCGGGGTGCAGCTAATCCTTTCTGTTACATCTGACTCCCCCCAGTGCCACTTTCTCCTTCAGTCCTCTGTTCCACTACCCCCTCCCCCGGCTTCCAACTCTGGGTGGAGAACCCCCCACTCAGTGCCACCACACAGCCCCCACCCCCACCCCTGCTGAACACCCAGAAAGGGAACTAGCCCCCCCCCCCCCCCCCCCCCCCAGTCCCTTGGGCTTGAGCCGGCGCCCATAGCAGCTGTAGTGAGGTGTTGCCGGTCCGGTCGAAGTACCCTCCTGGCGAGGTGTGGGCGGAGGGCACATTGGCCTGTGGAGGAGAAGAGGGTGGGGGGGGGCAGGTTAGCTTCACAAGCGCAGTTCTCTACTGAGGGAACACCAACTTGCGGAACCACCGTCGGTGGACATCCACGCCGGGGAACTTGGGCCAACACCACCTGCTCGTCTGCCAACACATAAGCGGGCTTCAGCCTGTCAGTGCAGAGGGTCTCCTTACGCCCCCCCACACCAAGTCTAACACAAAATGCTTTGCCCCAGTTTCCAGCACTCTGAACGGTCTGTTGTACGGTGGGTGCAGCGGGGTTCTGTGTGCATTGTGCCTGACAAAAATGAACTTGGCGCTCTGTAAGCTCTTTGGGACAAAGGTGTGGGGAAAATAATGGTGGGCCGGCCCAGCACGTTAGCAACCTCTGTACTGTATAAAAATTGCACGGGTGGGTTGGTCCCGGGTGCGGGGTTTTCCGGTAAAAATTCCCCGGGGATCCGCAGTGGCTGAGGAAAAAACGAATTCTGCCGGGGAGGCTGCCAGATCCTCCTTAGGCACGGAGTGCAAACCTAACAAGATCCAAGGCAGGCAGTCGACCCAATTTGCATCCCTGAGTGAAGCTCTGAGCGCTGCCTTAAGCGACCTATGAAAACGTTCGCATAACCCATTAGCTTGGGGGTTGTACGCGGGAGTGTGGTGGATTTTGACCCCCAGGCTTCGCGGCCATGGCAGGGAAATCTATTCCCATGTAGACTGGGGAGACTAATGTGCACTAATGGGCAATCGGCCACGACATTAAGCTTACTGTCTACGTGTTGAATGTCGGTCGTGAACTCCGAGATCGTAGGCAAATGTCATTGCTGCCGGGCCGACTACGTTTCCAAGACTTTGGACGTTGCATACGTTAGCAGCTTATGATTAACAAACGCGGTGAACTCGCGCCCTTCTAGCCAAAACTGGAAGTGGCACATTGCCAGGTGGAGGCCCAACAACTCTGTCAAACGTACTATATTTGCGTTCGTTGTCGTGCAAAGTACAGCTGAAAACTGCGAGTAGTTGCCACGAACCGGAGATGTACTGCTCCACCACTGCCCCTACGGCAACATCAGACGCATCTGTGGTGAGTGCTATCCGTGCTGACGGGGCAGGGTGGGCTCGCAAGGTGGCATTAGCGAGCACTGTTTTGGCGTCTGAGAAAGCCCGGACTCACTCGGGGGTCCAGTCGATGTTTTCCGTGGGCTTCTTTTTGCTGAGCATTGCGTACAACAGTTGCAGCAGCTGGGCTGCTCGAGGGAGGAAACGGTTGTAAAAGTTGACCATGCCCCAAAATCCCTGCAAGGCCCTCATGGTCTGCATCCGCGGAAAATCCATCATGGCGCGCACCTTATCAGGCAGCGGAATCACACCCTCCGGCAAAATGCGGTGACCCAAAAAATCAATCACTGGCACACCGAACTGGCACGTTGCCGGGTTAACGATAAGCCCGTGCGCTTCCAACCTCTGGAAAACTAGTTTGAGATGGGCGAGGTGCTCCTCCTCGGACACGCTAGCCACCAAAATGTCGTCTAAGTAGACAAAAACAAAAGGCAGGTCATGGAGCACCGTGTCCATCATTCTTCGAAAGGTTTGCGCCGCGCCCTTTAACCCGAACGACATGCGTAAAAACTCGAAAAGGCCAAAAGGAGTTATTACCGCTGTTTTGGGAATGTCCTCTGCGTGCACTGGGACCTGGTGGTAACCACGGATCAGGTCCACTTTTGAAAAAACACGTGTCCCGGCCAGATGCACGGAAAATCCTGGATGTGCGGGATGGGATACTGATCGTGTTCCGTGGTGTTATTCAAGCGCCGGAAATCGCCGCACGGTCGCCACGACCCATCAGCCTTGGGCACCATGTGTAGTGGAGATGCCCATGGGCTGTTGGAGCGCCTAACGATGCCCAGTTGCTCTAAGTTAGTCCTCGCGCGCGCTGGCCAGCTTAACTGTGTCCAGGCGCCAAGGGCGCACGAACACTGGTGGACCTTTTGTTGTTATGAAATGCTCAACCCTGTGTTTGGTTACCATAGCAGAAAAAGTCGGAACTGTGAGTGCTGGGAACTGTGAAAGCAAATGCTGGTACTTACTCCCTGGAGCTATAATGTTAGCATGTGTTGTTGGCCCAACTCCCCGAGCTGTGCAGAGCAAGGAGGAAAAGGAAACAGCATCCACTAAACGTCTGTTGGCAACATTGACTAATAATCCATAAGCACATAAAAAATCAGCGCCTAAAATGGGGGCAGAACATGCCACTACCACAGAGTTCCACTAGTAATTGCGTCCGTGTAAGCGTACTGTCAATGTTTGTTCGCCGAACGTCCTGATATTGGATCCATTGGTGGCTGTAAGCTCGGGGCCGCAGTCTTCTGCCGACCTGTCTGCACTGACCGGCAGAATGAGGCTTTTCTAGGAGCTGGAATCCACCAAGAAACGTCTCCCTGAATGTGTGTCTGTGATGAAAAGCAGCTTGTTCCTGTCGCCAGTGGTCGCAGTTGCTACTGACTGCTGGCCGTGCCGTTTCCCTGGCTTCTTGAATTGGCACGGGGGTGGACAGCGTTGGGCATTCGAGCCAAACCGGCGGTGACAGAAACAGAGCGTCCCATTCCTGTGTCTCTTGGCGTCCGTCCCAGCAACCCCCAACGGCTCCTCAACCTCTCTGGAGTCCTTCATGGATGCTGGTGTCGTTGTGTGCACGCTGTGAGCTCTGTTCGCTAGGGTGATGCAGTTCGCTTCTTGCTCCAGGGCGCAGTAGCTCTTGGACACCAGCAGTGGTGAGTTGGCCAGGATTGCCCTCGCTGTAGCTGGTAGGTTCCTGAGGAATAGGTGGGCGAACAAGAAAGGTTTGCTGTCCTTCCCCCTCAGCGCTAACATGCTCTCCATCAGCTCCACAGCTGATCTGTCACCCAGCTGTGAGCACCTGAGGAGTTTCCCTGTCCTCTCACTGTCCGACAGGGTATATCGTTGAAGCAGCACCTGCTTGAGTGCGTCGTATTTCCCCAGGGCTGGTGGCTCATGGAGCAGGCTCGTTACTTGCTGTGTGGCGCGCACATCCAGTGCAGCGACCACATGATAATATTTGGTGTTGTCCGTGGAGATCCCGCGGAGTGCTAATTGGGCTTCCACATGTAGAAACCAAGCGGTCAGATTGTGAAGCCAGAAGTCTGGGAGCTTGACTGTGACAGTGCATGCCGTGCTGGTGTTCTCCCTCTTGGTTGTCTCCAGGACGGTGCTCAGCTCATTCTCCGTTGCATGTCTTAAGGTCACCAGTGTGGAAGATGATAGCAGATGAGACAGCAAGCTGGACGACACACAAACTTTATTCACCTTCCAACATAAAACAGAAAAAAACTCTTCTCGGGATCTCTGGGTGCCTCCTTTTATACCGCTTTATTTCTGCCCCATGAGACCCAGGAAGCCAAAGACAATACACACAGTGCACAAAGCCTGTCTGGCACATTAACATTACAGGACACGAACCCTGCTTCTCACTCCCTCTCATACTCTAGCAAACTCCAGTGTCTCCTGACTCCCTGGAGTGCGGCTAGTCCTTTCTGTTACACCTGAGACCCCCCCCGGTGCCACTTCCTCCTTCAGTCCTCTGTTCCATCTCCCCCCTCCCGGCTTCCAACTGTGGGTGGAGAACCCCCCACTCAGTGCCACCACAACATATGATATGGAAAGCAGTTTTACAGACTTCAGAAGAAATCATGAGATGGTTTATTTCAGTTTACTGTATGTAATTTATTCCAAAGCATTTACACAAAAAATCTTTACAACAAAACCCCCCCAAAATGCAGAACTGATACAATCCTATATGATGACAGTGTGTAAACTGTTGCCACTTTATTGAGAAATAAGTGAGCCTGTGTGTAAATGAGTTTAATACAATCAAAATACTAAGATGTAAGCAACAACTGCATTTGGCACATTTGTTACTTTTGGAATTATATAGTGCTCAAGAACAAATAACGTTTACTAATCATTACGTTATGCTGGCAAACTACAAAAAGTCAAAAATGACAAAAGAAATTATGTGGCAATTGCAGAATGGAAAGATTGCGGCTTTTTAAAATAATCTTGCTCAGCTAAACCAAATTTTCACCTTCTTTGAACATGTGAGACAGCCATATTATTACACCAGAACAAACCAGGCTATATACATTCATACATACATTCTTTTACAAACATTACAAATTGTCCCACAGACCCTCAATGCTATCTTAGGTCACATTTGGAATAAAAAGTAAAGGAAGAAAATGTAATTTCCAAAAAGCAGTTTGTCTGAACAATGTTTAGCAAAAATAATAATAATGTTTACTGTTTTCTTTATACATCTTTGTTTGAATAAAGAAAAACAGGAAACTAAAAACATTGAAAGACAAAATGAACCTACTTGAGCTAATAATAAAAATGTATTTTTGAAATTATGAATTAGTCAAATGAACACTCCCTGTAGAAATTAATCTCACAAAAAGCCAAAGTCCAGCTTAAGCTTGCAGTGAATTCAACATGTGGAGCCCTTTTATATTTTAAATTTTTAAAAAAATATTAAACTTATGTAGAAAAAAATGCACATTCACAAGGAAAAAAAAACCACAAGAAAGCTGGAGTGTATAAACAGTAGAAGGAAGAAAAGGTGCAGTCTGGTCTCAGAACTATCACTATATTAAATCTTGCTGCCACTGCCCGGTGGTGGTGATGTGTGGAGAGTGTGTATGCATGGGCATGACTGCGTGAACGTATGCACGCAGTAGGGGTCACTGGGCCAGATCTTGAACTGTTGTGCAGTCTCTGGACCAGACAGTATCATGCTTCTTCTGCAATCAAAGCCCATCTCATGCATCAGAATAACCACATCAACATTCCTTTTTGTTAATTAAAGTGGACATACAGGGAGGAAACTATCACCAAAGGTAGTTAGAGTCAAATCAAAAGAGCGCCCTGGGTTAGAGGCTGAATTCATAGTGGCAAAGTGAAGTTTATCTACAAAAATAAAGGAAACCCAAAGTTCCAAAACACTGTCAAATGTTCTGTGACATAATGAGCAATTCCCACTCTGAATCAGCAAAAACACTCTTGTTCTTGCCTACTTGGTTTCGTTTAACACACAATTTTTTAAGTAGCAGTCCATCTATGCATTACAAATATATTTCAGGATCAACAATACATAAGAGTTACAGTTAAGTGTACTATAGCATTAAATGTTTTCTTTTATTTACACAATAGCCACTTAACGTGTTAACTTAGTGTGAATCTAAATATTACATTTTGTCATCATTCAAATACACAATTCATGAGGAACAGCCCCACTGGCAGTGCATTCATTTTGACTGGGGTATCTTTCTTAAATTTGGTGTAAAAAAAACAAACAAACGTGGGGTCGTGGATGTAGGACGTGGGTAGAATGACAAAAAAATCTCTAGTTAGGAGAAGTGGTGCAGACTACTGTGTGAGCACAGTTACAATACATGCAAGGCAAGGACCACACGTTTCAGTTGCTGTAACATTACTAAACTCTGCAGAGTTACATCCAGGCAAGCTTAAAAAAAAAAAAAGCTGTACTGTTGTTGGCAGTACAGCTGGCATATGACCCAGTGCCTATTGAGACTTGAACAAGAGAAATTAGATGAACTACATTTTAAAGGTGATCTATATAATGTTTCAAAGAGGGGTTAGTTAATACTTAGTGACTCGTGTTCATTAAGTGAATTTCAAACCCAATCTACCTGCTGACCAGGGCTGGGCGATAAACCAAAATAAAATAGAACTGGCTTTCTGGGTGTAGAACAGACATAATCTTACTCATATCGTTTTTCTTCCCTCTCCCCATTGTCTGCGTGTATGTGAGAGCTTTTCATGGACTGCCCCTTTAAGATGTGCCCGTGGAGTTACAGGTCCATGTAACTCCAGAAACGGTACAGTCACCGCTGTTCAGATGCAGCAGAACACAGGTGGAACAACTAAAGACGGCTTGTAATGAAAACAGCTGCAGTCTTCATCTACATAGCAGGTGATGATTGACTCTTTATTTCATACAAAGATGCCAAAAAAAAAAAAAAAATCAAGCAAAGTGCATGGATACTATACTAAAAGGAGCAGAATCTAAGTCGTTAGCCTCTGGCAGCTATCCACATCATCGCAACCGTTTTTATTTATTATTTTTTTTTTTTACAGAGGGAACTGACAAGCTAAGGCTGTATTTAGGAAACCTATAAGAGACTCATAATCACTATGTGGTGGTAAAACAGTTGTAGGTGTGTAAAAGACTCCCCCAACGCAGCTATCAAGCTAATTAGCTGCCACACATGACATGGCCCACAAACCCTCAAGAGGTATGTGTTGTAAATACTGGGCAATGTTTATTTTGTGTGTGAAATAACAATAGGCCTTCTTTATTATATTATGCTTATTTACTACTGCACCACAGTGATATCACACTCCTGTGTAATATTGCTTAATAATTAGGAGCCTTGTCAGTAAGAAGGAAAAAAAAACCTAACTGAAAAAAACTGAAAGCCAACATAAAAAGGTCAGTTAATCGTGATGCTAATTTAAGGTCAAATTGCCCTACTGCAGGCAGTGATGCACATGCTCATACTCCTCTGTTGGTTGACAGTGAGAAACAGTATAAAACACTCTTATTTATGCTGCATCCTCTTTCTGATGCAATAGCTGATCAAACAGTATGTTCAGGCTGTTTCACACCAAATGTGGATTGTCCAAAAAAAGAAAACTCATTTGAACAGACTTAATGAGTTCTTATCATATACAGATTGATGTGAGTGTAAAATATACACAATAAACTTGAGTGCAGCAGACTTTTGATTGGCAAGAAGTTGCACTACGATGATGGTATGTAGCTGGTATTTTTTTTTTTTTTTTTTTTTTTTGCATTTCAGCAGTGTGAAATGACAGAATTTTCTCCCATTTTTATGCTTTTGTGGCATTTGGGTTGGAGTTTGCTTGTGCTACATTTCATCTTGAAGTACAAGTAAAGCAAGTAACTTCTGTGTCAGTCCTGTCAGGGGCATGGAGAACCAATTAGGACATATGGTACGTCATTTGAGGAGAAATTGACCCAAGGCGCTCTAAACGATGGAGGCAAGACAGAAAAACAGGTCACTGCTTTTTGTTTCTGATAGCAAACACCTTTTTAAAAAAAAAAACAAAAAAAAAAAAAACCCAGAAGTGATAGATTTGATTAGATTAACAAAAAAGTTATACAGATCTCCTTTAAATCTCCATGGTAATGAGCAATGAAAACATAGCCCATGTGGAAAACAGCCCACATTCCTATTGTTTGCACAAAATAAATTAGATGATTAAATGTCCACAGTTAAGTTTGAGAACATTTCCAACCTACAGCACATCATGTGAACCGGTGGATGTGACCAGGCTGATCATGGATCACATCCTGAAACCAAACACAACCACTGCATCAAATACACAGAGCCCAGGACACACCGGAGTCTGTTGTAACATCAAGCACACCTTTGATGGTCATTTAAATAAAACTACAACTCAAGGGTTAAAAAAACATAAAAGACACAAAGATAAAGGAGCTATATGTACATTTTCTACTTCAAAATGATCAAAGATTACATGTCAGGGTTTCAGTTATGACATAATGATGCAAATGTTTTGCCTTACAGAGAGCTCTATAATGAATTTTCTCAGGCCATTTCCTCCTGCAGTACCACTGCTTTGCCAGTAGGGTGAGTCTTGAGTCCTAACTGTCACATTCATTCATCCTTTTCGGGTCGCGGGGGGGCTGGAGCCTATCCCAGCATCTTTGGGCGAGAGGCAGGGTACACCCTGGACAGATCGCCAGTCCATTGCAGGGCAAACACAGAGACACAGACTAAGGACATTTTAGAATCCCCAGTGTGATGCCAATTAACCTAACTTAAAGAGATTAATTTTTTGGCACAATGCTGCCACCTGGTGTTAATAGTTGATAGTTTAGCGCTAAAGTACCTTTTACAGACAAAAAAAGAGGCTGCTGACTGGGTTGTATTTGTACAACTGTATGGAAGATCATCTATCTCAAGATGTTAAGGGCAGTGAATGGAGCTGGTTCTTCAAAGTTGTTATAAAATGAGAATGAGATAACCTGACAATCAACACTATGCCAGTAAGGATGGCCTTTAAATGACTCATACCTTTGGTTTACTGCCATAGACAACACTGACATGTGCAACAATCAAACTGCTGTCAACAGCTTGCTCTGCTCTTCTGCCAGAAAATATGCAATCTCTGACATGTTTGTTAACACTTAACAATTAACACTTTTTATAAAAAATACAGATGTGACTTATGCTGAATGTCCAGTATGCTTGAAGCAAAGAGATTAAGAACATGTGGCACAAACTTTGTATTATGAAACTTTGGAGATGTGTACATCCTTTACAACCTTTCATTGTCTAAATGGCTACATCTAACCTGTGTTAAGATGGAAAATATCACAGAATGGAAAGTTTCACATCACTTCTGAGAGTGTCCATTTGCAACAGGCAGAACATCTTTAGTAGTGGTCAGACAACATAAAACTGCTGTATTTGAAGCATCATGAGGTCTTACCTCCCATATGTGGAATGACCTGTGAAGACTTCATGGCAGTGGCAAAAATGTTATAATGGACCTCTTGCACAATGTAGTATGACGTACTTCCTCCTTCCACACTGCCAGTCACTTCACTTATGATCAAAGCAAAATAACTTTTACTTTTGCTTACAACACTGACCTTTGTCATGAAATGAATGCATCCACTTACACTTGTTGGATATATTGTAAACAGACACTGACAGTGCATCTTTTGTATATAGAGTTTTTGTTTCCTATTTTGATTGTTTTTATAATCATTGTGTTTGCTATTGTTTGTTAGACCAGTTAGCTTAGTGTAGTGTATGGTGTTGTTTACATCTCTTATACATTCCAGATACACACACTGTCCATGGGCTCTCCTCTGGAACCTGTGAAACACACCGAAACATAGAACTTATTCCCAGTTGCTATCTGGCTTATTTTGTTATTAACTTACGTGCGTAGCATTTCTCAGTTGTTGTTAGCCAAGTAAGCTTGTAATTGCTCGCATGTTTTTTAAATTCGTCTTATTAAACTGGTCCTGGGTGAAGGGCCAGACTAAGAACGATCCAATAGACTCATGATAAATACTAGAACAAGGAGCTGGAGCAGGTGGCTGGGGAGAGGGAAGTCTGGGCTTCTCTGCTTGAACTGCTGCCTCCGCGACCCGGACCTCCGGAAAAGCGGTAGAAGATGGATGGATGGATGGATGGATGGATTCAGTGTACCCTGCCCGGTATGGGGTTACCAGGGCCCCACCCTGGAGCCAGGCCTAGGGGAGGGGCTTGATGGCTAGCGTCTGGTGTCCGGATTTCCACCCATGGGACCCGGCCTGGCTCAGCCCAAAGGAGTTACATGGGTCCGCCCTCCAGTAGGCTCACCACCTGCAGGAGGGATCATGGAGGTCCGGTGCTATGTGGATCAGGTGGCGGTCAAAGGCTGAGACCTTGGTGGACTGATCCCAAGCTTCCTAAACTGGCTTTTGGTACGTGGAATGTCACCTCTCTGGTGGGGAAGGAGCCTGAGCTGGTGCATGAGGTTGAGAGATACCGGCTAGATATAGTCGGCCTCACCTCAACACACAGCTCCGGTTCCGGAACCAGTCTCCTGGAGAGGGGCTGGAGCTTGGCCTATTCTGGAGTTGCCCCGGGTGAGAGGCGACGAGCAGGGGTGGGTATTCTTGTATCCCCCCACCTTGCTGCCTTTATATTGGAGTTTTCCCCGGTGGAAGAAAGGGTGCTTCCCTGCACCTTCGGGTTGGGAAACGGGTCCTGACCATCATTTGTGCCTATGCACCAAATGATGTTTCAGAGTACCCACCCTTTTTGGAGTCTCTGACAGGTGCTCCTCTTGGAGACTCCATTGTCCTACTGGGGGACTTCAATGCGCACGTGGACAACAACAGTGAAACCTGGAAAGGGGTGATTGGGAGGAACGGCCTGCCTGATCTGAACCTGAGTGGTGTTCAGTTATTCAACTTCTGTGCTAACCACAGTTTGTCCATAGCGAACATCATGTTCAAGCATAAGGGTTCCATATGTGCACCTGGCACCAGGACACCCTAGGTCGCAGGTTGATGATCGATTTTGTTATCATGTCATCAGACCTGTGGCCGTATGTCTTGGACACTCAGGTAAAGAGAGGTGCTTTGCTGTCAACTGATCACCACCTGGTGGTGAGTTGGAGCCGATGGCAGGGGAGGATGCCATTAAGACCTGGTAGACCCAAACGTATAGTGAGGGTGTGCTGGGAACGTCTGGCTGAGGCCCCTGTCTGGGAGGTCTTCAACTCCCACCTCCGGAAGAACTTCAACCACATTCTGAGGGAGTCTGGAGACATGGAGTCTGAATGGGCCATGTTCTCCACCTCTATTGTTGAAGCAGTGGCCCAGAGCTGCGGCTGTAAGGTCATCGGGGCATCTCGTGGTGGCAACCCCCGAATCAAGTGGTGGACACCAGTGGTGAGGGGGGCCATTAAGCTGAAAAAGGAGTCCTAGTCCAAGCCAAGTCGAAGCCTTGATTGGCTTGTGGGACTTCCGAAGCAGCTGAGGTGTACCGGCAGGCCAACCGGAGTACAGCTTGGGTGGTTGCTGAAGCAAAAACTCGGGCATGGGAGGAGTTCGGTGAGGCCATGAAAAAAGACTTTCGTTCGGCCTCGAAGAGATTCTGGTAAACTGTCCGACGGCTCAGGAGGGGGAAGCAGCTCCCTGTCCACACTGTGTATGGTGTGGATGGGGCGCTGTTGACTTCGACTGGGGTCATCGTCAGGTGGTGGAAGGAATACTTTGAGGATCTCTTCAATTCCACTGATATGCCTTCCACAGAGGCTTGTGGATGACTCGCCTATCACAGGGGCTGAGGTCGCCAAGGTGGTTAAAAATCTCTTTGGTGGCCGAGCCCCAGGGGTGGATGAGATTCGCCCTGAGTACCTCAAGGCCCTGGATGTTGTAGGGCTGCCATGGTTGACACACCTCTGAACAAGCCTTCTGCATGGTAAACCAGGGTGGTGGTTCCTCTCTTCAAAAAAGGCAACCGGAGGGTGTGCTCCAACTTTAGAGGGATCACACTCCTCACCCTCCCTGGGAGGGTCTATGCCAAGGTACTGGAGAGGAAAGTCCGGCCATTGGTCGAACCTCAGATTCAGGAGGAGCAATGTGGTTTTCGTCCTGGCTGTGACACATCGGACCAGCTCTTTACCTTCTCGAGAATTCTCGAGGGTTCACAGGAGTTTGCCCAACCAGTTTACATGTGTTTTGTGGACTTGGAGAAGGCATTCGACTGCGTCCCTCGTGATTTTTTGTGGCGGGTGCTTCGGGAGTATGGGGTATCAGGCTTGTTGTTATGAGCTATTCGGTCTCTGTACGACCGTTGTGAGAGTTTGGTTCGGATTGCCATCACTCGATCGGACTCATTCCCAGTGAGAGTTGGACTCCGCCAGGGCTGCGCTTTGTCACCGATCCTGTTCATCATTTTTATGGACAGGATTTCTAGGCGTAGCCAGGGAATGGAGGGTGTCATGCCTGGTGAGCACAGGATCTCATCTCTGTTGTTGGCAGATGATGTTGTCCTGCTGGCTTCATCCAGCAATGACCTACAGTTCTTGCTGGGACGGTTTGCCGCTGAGTGTGAAGCAGCTGCGATGAGAATCAGCACCTCCAAGTCTGAGTCCATGGTCCTCGGCCGGAAAAAGGTGGATTGTCCTTTCTGGGTTGGGGACAGGCTCCT
The DNA here is from genome assembly GCA_020510985.1 of Pholidichthys leucotaenia. Taxonomy (NCBI): domain Eukaryota; kingdom Metazoa; phylum Chordata; class Actinopteri; order Cichliformes; family Pholidichthyidae; genus Pholidichthys; species Pholidichthys leucotaenia. Next base: position 116,532,424 of record CM035850.1, read on the forward strand.
GCCCCAAGTGGAGGAGTTTAAGTATCTTGGGGTCTAATTCACGAGTGAGGGGAGAATAGAGCGAGAGATTGACAGACGGATCAGAGCAACGTCTGCAGTGATGCGGACGTTGTACCGGTCTGTTGTGGTGAAGAGGGAGCTGAGTTCTAAGGCAAAGCTGTCGATTTACCAGTCAATCTACGTTGCTATGGTCACGAGCTTTGGGTAATGACCAAAAGAACAAGATCGTGGATACAAGCAGCTGAAATGATTTTTTTCTGTAGGATCACTGGACTCACTCTCAGAGAAAGGGAGAGAAGCTCAGTCATTCGGGAGAGGCTCAGAGCAGAACTGCTGCTCCTCCACATTGAAAGGAGCCAGTTGAGGTGGTATGGGCATCTGATCAGGATGCCTCCTGGACGCCTCTCACTTGAGGTGTTTTGGGCACGTCCCACTAGGAGGAGACCCCGGGGCAGACCCAGGACTCGCTGGAGAGACTATGTCTCCCAGCTGGTCTGGGAACGCCTTGGTATCCTCTCTGAAGAGCTGGAGCAGGTGGCTGGGGAGAGGGAAGTCTGGGCTTCTCTGCTTGAACTGCTGCCTCCGCGACCCGGACCTCCGGAAAAGTGGTAGAAGATGGATGTATGGATTATTAAACTTTACCTCACTCCTACTGCGTGAACTCAAATGAAGCCAGGGAACACTATACTAATGGTGGTTATGGAAAGAGCTCTCTTTTTTACCTTTCACATAATTACTGTTATAAAGGTAACAGTAATATCCAAGGTAAGCTATGTACATAAGTCAATAATTCAATTCAATTCAACTTTGTTTATCTAACGCCATTTCACAACAAGAGTCATCTCATAGCACACCACAATTGCAGAAAGACCCCAGCAATCAGGTGATCCCCTATGAGCAAGTGCTTGGCGACGGTGGAGAGGAAAATCTCCCTTTTTACAGGAAGAAACCTCCAGCAGAACCAGGCTCAGGGAGGGGCAGTCATCTGCTGTGACTGGCTGGGGGGTGAGGGGATAGAGAAGATGAAAAGAACAGACATGTAGAGAGCAAACAGCACAATGGGGACTCAATCTATGGGAGAGAACAAACAGATGTTAATGACCAGCAAAAAAAATATATATATATATTTCATTGAGAGTGAAGAAAGGAGTGAAGCCCAGTGCAATTATTGGAGGTCCCCCAGCTGTCTAAATCTAATAGCAGTATAACTAAGGGAAGGTTCAGAAACACATGATCCCTCCCTAATTGTAGGCTATATCAAAAAGGAAAGTTTTAACCCTATTCTTAAAAACAGAGATCGAGTCTGACTCCCGAATCCAAATTGGCAGCTGGTTCCACAAGAGAGGAGTTTGATTACTGAAGGCTCTGCCCCCCCCATTGTACTTTTGGAGATTCTAGGTTTTACAAGTAATCCAGCATTTTGGGAGCGTAGTGCTCTGTTACGATAATAGGGAAATATCAGATCTTTTAAATAAAAAGGGGCCTGACTGTTAAGAGCTTTGAAAGTGAGAAGAAGGATTTTAAACTTAATTCTAAACTCTATGGGAAGCCAATGAAGGGAGGCCAGAACCGGAGAGATATGATCTCTCTTTCTAGTACCTGTTAAAACTCTTGCTGCAGCATTTTGGATCAACTGAAGACTTTTTAGAGATGTTTTAGGACAACCTGATAATAAAGATTTACAATAGGCTAATCTAATCTAGAGCTAACAAAAGCATGTATCAGTTTCTCAGCATTACTCTGAGACAAGATGCTCCTAATCTTGGCAATATTACGCAAATGATAGAAGGCAGTCTTAGAAACTAATTTAATATGTGAATTGAAAAAAGATCTTGATCAAAAATATCTCCAAGGTTCCTCACAGAGCTATTAAGAGAAAGAGTAACTGCATCCAAATTAAAAGTTTGATTTGGAAAGGTATTTCTAAGGTTTTTTGGACCAACAAGAATGACTTCAGTCTTATCTAATTAAATAGCATGAAATTACAAGTTATCCAAGCTTTGATTTCCTTAAGACAGGCTTCTAACTTGGCTAATTGATTACTATCATCTGGCTTCATTGACAGGTATAATTGTGTGTCGTCTGCATAACAATGAAAATGTATACAGTGCTTCCTAATAATGTTGCCTAACGGAAGCATATATAAACTAAAAAGAGTAGGGCCTAGCACAGATCCCTGTGGAACTCCATGACTGAGCAGCTTTGAGTTGAAAGAAAACACATTATTGACATGAACAAACTGGAACCTCTCAGATAAATAAGATCTAAACCACTGCAACGAAGTTCCATTAAGTCCAACATAGTGTTCTGATCTATCAAGTAGAATATTATGATCGATAGCATCAAAAGCTGCACTAAGGTCTAAAAGGACAAGTACAGAAACAAGTCCATTATCAGATGCGATCAGGAGGTCATTGGTGACCTTCACTAAGGCTGTTTCAGTACTATGAAGGATTCTAAACCCAGATTGAAACTCTGCAAATAAACCATTTCCCTGCAAGTGGTCAAATAATGGTGTGGCAACAACCCTTTCTAAGATTTTTGAAATGAAATGGAGATTAGAGATTGGTCTATAGTTAGCTAAAACTCCTGGATCCAGCGCTGGCTTTTTGAGTAAGGGTTTAATTACAGCAGTTTTAAAAGCCTGTGGTACATGGACTAAAGTTAATGAAGAATTGATTGTATGAAGATTAAAGCTACCAATAAATGGGAAGACTTCTTTAAATAACCTTGTAGGAATAGGGTCTAAAAGACAAGTTGAAGGCTTCGATGAGGAAACTACAGTATTTTGTCTAACTCTAAAAGGTCAGTTGGAGTAAACTGATCCAAACAGATGTCAATTGAAGGAGTTGTAGTAGTCACTGTATTTAAGTTAACAGTGGGAAGAATCTGACTGATTTTATCTCTGATAGATGAAATTTTATTATTGGAAAAGTTCATAAAGTCCTGACTAGTAGGCTCTAAGGGAATACTAGGATTGACAGAGTCCTGACTCTTTGTCAGCCTGGCTACAGTGCTGAAAAGAAACCTGGGATTATTCTTGTTCTCTTCTATTAATGCAGAATAATAACTCGTTCTAGCTTTTCTCAGATTTTTTATAAATTAAAAGATGATTTCTCCAAGCTAAATAGATGTCATCTAAATTAGTGGAGCGCCATTTTCCTTCTAATTGACGAGTTTTCTGTTTCAAGCTACGAGTTTCTGTGTTGAACCAAGGAGTTAGAAATCTCTGATTAGACTTTTTCTTTTTTAAAGGGGCCACCATGTCTAGAGTCTAATGCAGAGAAGCTGTAACACTATCTACCATGCTATCAATTATAGAAGGAGCAAGCTGTCTATAGCTTATTTCTGTTGTGTTGACACGTGGCATAGAGGAAACAATCTGCATAAATTTGGTAACAACATCATCTGAGAGGCATCTACTGTAGTAATATTTTCCTTAGTAGCCAAATAGTAAGAAATAGTAAAATCAAAGGTTAACAGACAATGGTCTGACAGTACAGGGTTATGAGGAGACACTACCAGATTTTCTATTTTTATGCCATATGTCAGAACAAGGTCCAACATATGGTGAAGATAATGGGTAGAATTTCCTACTTTCTGAGAAAACCCCATCGAGTCTAATATTGAATTAAATGCCAATTAAGGCAATCACTATCTACGGTACATCTACATGTAAAGTCCCCTACTATAATTATTCTATCTGATTTCAGCACTAAATCAGCTAAGAATTTGGCAAATTCGGATAAAAACTCTAAGTAGGTTGATGGAGGATGATAAACTATGGCAAATAAAATTGGGTTTAGCCTAAAATTGCTAAAATGCCCAATACTGAGGACCAGGCCCTCAAAGGAATTATAACGTGTTTTTTGCTTTACATTAACTAGTAATTTAGAATGGTAAATTGTTGCTACTTCTCCTCCACGACCAGAATTTCTGGGATTTTGACAGTTTAAATAACCAGAAGGAGTTGATTCATTCAACCCAACATAATCCTCTTGCCCTAACCAAGTCTCTGTAAGGGATATTAAATCAATCTGATGATCAATTAACAGATCATGGACTAACAGAGACTTGGGAGTTAGAGACCTAATATTTAACTAACCAAATTTAATTTTTAAATTATGAGGAGGAACAGAGGCCAAATCATTCAATTTAGAAGCTTCATGTTTAATTTGAGTTTTACCAACTTTTTGTTTAATCACTTTGGGATACTTATACATTATATTTTTATTTACTTTGGAGGGAGCAGACAATGATTCTCTGATGGGGAAGACAGGGGCTAAGTTGAGGGGTGGCGGATGAAGAGGAGCTGCAGAGAGGCGTGTTAGACTGCGACTCTGCTTCCTGGTCCCAACTCTGAGTTGTCAATGTTTTGGAAATTTGGATAAAAATGATGCCAGATTGTTAGATAAATGAGATGCACCATCCAAAGTGGGATGGACGCTGTCTCGTCTAATAAGACCAGGTTTTCCCCAAAATGAGCTCCAATTGTCTATGTAGCCCACGTTGTTTGCAGGACACCACACAGACAGCCAGAGGTTGAAGGATGACAAGCGGCTAAACATATCATCAAATGTCAGATTAGGGAGAGGCCCAGAGAATACTACAGAGGCAGACATTGTTTTTGCAAAGTCACACACCGATTCCACGTTAAGTTTTGAGACTTCCGACTGCCAGAGACGGACGTCATTAATGCCGGCGTGGATAACATTTGTGGAGTATTTACAGTTACTTTTAGCTAGCATTTTCAAATTTGACTCAATGTCGCCTGCTCTGGCCCCAGGAATGCATTTGACTATGGCTGCTGGAGTCTCTAGGTTCACGTTTCTGACTACAGAGTCGCCAGTGATCAAAGTTTTTTTCCTCAGCGGGTGTGTCGCTGAGCGGGGAAAAACGATTAGAAACATGAACAGGTTGGTGGTGTACCGGGGCTTTGCGGCTAGGCTTCCTTCTCACCGTCACCCACCCAAGTCTCCTCGCTGCTGAGGAGGACCGGAGGACCGCTAGCAGGCCGCCCTAAGCTAGCAAGCTCCGCTGCAGCTAAAGGACGTCCGTCAAGATTAACTGGGGCAGACGGTGTTTCAGTACAGCGGAGCCGGGATTCCAAATCAGACAACCTCACCTCGAGCGCCTCAAAAAGACAACATATATTACATTTACCGTTATCACTAAAAGAGGCAGAGGTGTAGCTAAACATCTGACAGAGAGAGCACACCAGAGGAAGAGAGGAAGGAGAGCTAGTAGCCATAGCTAGTGGCTAACCCAAAGCTAACACAAACACCGATGAAAGGTGAACAGAAGGCTAAAGAGGGTGATTAGATGGCACTGAGTGTGCACACAGGTGCAAGAGGCTTGATAAACAGAAGTGAGCACTAACGGTCGATGGAAAAAAGTGATTAAAATACAATTAAAGGCAAAATCCTCGGGAAAATGAGGAGAGCAAACCACAGACAGCCAGCAACACAGGAAGTGACGATACATTACCACAGGAAGGACCTAATAATGAAATAAACTAGATAACAGCTGGGAATAAGATATGTTTGATGTGTTACAAAGGTTCATTAGAGCCAATAAAGTGTCATTTGGAATGGGTAAGAGATGTATACAACAGAACAGTTAAGCTAGGCTCAGGGCACATTCACATGGCCACTGTTTGGTCCGGACCAAAGGAACTCTGCTCCGCTTCCGCGGCTAGTTCAGTTTGTTTGGTGCAATCTGAATGCGCGTTTGAACTCTGGTGCGCACCAAACAAGCGAAATCTGGTCCCCCTGAAAATGGGGGTCTCGGTTCACTTGCAAATGAAGTCTGGTGCGCTTCACTTGCAGTGGTGAATGCAAATGGACTATCCAGCAGACCAAAGCGCGGAAGTGTCCCTTGGCATTTGTGTAACCATAGCAACACGTAGTTTGAGAAGAGGAAGTGGTGTTTACCGTAGTGCATTCTGGGTATAAAATAATAATAAAGACAACCACAGGGATCCAAGGAATCCTTTTACTGGAGAAAGCCAAGGAGAAAAGTTAAAAAATGTCTCGTTTGTGACGGACAAACAACCTGGCTGAAGGGAACGGATTTCCGTTTTCGGTCCTGGCCAATCGATGAGCTGGATTTTTCTTCTTTGCCGAGATTTTTTCTTCCAGGTCAGTGGTGGTTTCGGCTACAGTGCCCCAAACAAGCAGTTGTTGTAACTGCTTGACGTTGCCCAGGCAGTTTGGTCCACTGCAGTGTGAATGCAAACCAAACCAAACGAAGGTGCGAACATTCTCGGCATTCCCTGCCCAATCAAACCGAGACCCCCGGACTATCCTAGTGTGAATGCAGCCTAACTAGCGTTCAAAACGTGTAACATGAACCCTATATACAAACAAAAAACAGTCAATACTATGTGCAGTATACTGCTCAAAAAAATAAAGGGAACGCTTTGAAAACACATCAGATTTTAATGGGAAAAAATAAACTGGATATCGAAATTGTGGCAGGCTAGTCCAGCTTACTCAGATTAAAGGAACACTTTTTAATCTGAGTAAACTGGACTAGCCTGCCACAATTTCGATATCCAGCTTATTTTTTCCCATTAAAATCTGATGTGTTTTCAAAGTGTTCCCTTTATTTTTTTGAGCAGTATATAATGTATAAGTGAAGATGGATTTAAACTGACTTAACAAAGCACTGTGCTGTAAGCAAAAGTAACATTGTTTGGCCTTGAACAGTGTAAAAATTGGAAGTACGTCATGCTACCAGAGACCCATTGTAAGAGGAAAAAAAGTAAAAAAACCCACACTTAAAATATCTCACCAAATGTACAAACTCTCTTTTTGTGACAATACAGTTACTGTTATAACATAAAAGAAAAGAGAAAACAAAAACCCAAAAGTACTGTATGTCACAGATATAAAGTGTGCTGCTTTGCTGAAGTTCTGGTGCTGGAGGTTAAACATGGTCCATGTTCTCAGTCTCTCTTTCTCTGATGTTATTCACTGTGCAGGTCCCTGTCTTCCAATGTGGGGCTCTCTCTACTTGGCAGGAGATCATAGTGACAAGGGATGCGGCTGTTTTTTGGTAGATCATATGGATCCTGTCCTAAAAGCTTATGGCTATCTTCACTGGGATGGATGGTGCTTACCGTTGGCTCTGAAATTAAAGATATGCGAGTTAGTAGTTGGATGAAAGTTAAAGAACAAAAACCTAGAATCACATATGTAACAGAACATTCCTTTTCGGTCTAAAGTTAAAAATGACATCACATTACATCTGTGTACACCTCATTTTTCAGCAAAAACTGGGAAGGCCAAGATCCTTTTCCAGTGATTTTTAGACAACTTTTAACTGACATAAACCATCATGTGGTTGATCTAAAATGGCATTTTAAGTCTTTAAATTTTAAATTATAATTTACACTTAAAATCAGTTAGCTTTTCTTTTGTTTCACTGTACAAGACTGAAGAATTGGTTGGTCATGCTAGTTAGCCACTGCTAGCAACAGCCACTGGAAACAATGCAGTATGTGGTCACTTGTGCATAAAAACAACACCACAGTGACATGTTAAAGGGGACATATGATCAAATTTTTTATTTGATTCTGTAATTCTGTATTTTCTTTTTTAATATTCTGGCCCTGATAGCCCTGTGTTCTTACTGGTAGCCAGCGTAGCTTAGCTGACAGAAAAAAAAGGTCATTACCAACTTCATAGACATTCCGGTTATCAGTTGAGCTGCTGTTGCTAATCTCAGCATATGGTGAATCCCGTCTGGCTGGCGATTTCATTTCCACATATCCACACTCTGTGTTTTTGGCGATGAGCAGAGGAGGGTCCTTTATTGTGGCATATGGGTTTTCAGAGCTGTTGAGCGAAGACGAGCTGGCATGATATGGCATCCCCTTCACTAGATCTGGACAACATGGCCACAGAGGAATTAACAACAGCTGTAAACAGAGTAAGTGTTTACTGTAGCTGTACAACCTACCTCTTAAAGATGCTCCCGTGTATCTTGGGTCAACTCCATAGGCTCCTAGTATGAAGTAAAACATAAATAAGAGGGGTAGGCAGAAGGAAACCTTGAAGGTAATATTTAATGAATTTTACTTTGGCAATTAGATTTCACAGAAGAACAACAGCTTCTGATCTGCACCACTTCATAGGCAAATCCAACTGATATGCAAATAAATTAATGTTTTTTGGTCTATACGGAAAATATAATATACTGTATATGTTCTTTATCTGTTTGGTTAGGGTACAGTTTCTTTCTAGTTGTATGATGGATACTTCTGCCCGAGCAATTTGATAGGTCAATAGGGTAGAGTTGGAACATTCATGAATGATTCGTTCGAGTGTACTAGTTCTTTTGGGTGAACAAACTGCACTAAATCACTTACCGTAACTGAACGAATCACTTAGGAAATAGCGGCCATTTCATCCCCTGCTTCCGAATCACATACACATCATTGAGTGGTAGCTCTCCTAGCCTTCTACAGCCTATTACCCCTAGATCACCGCCGGAGTTGTGGCCTAGGGGTAGAGCATCTGCCCCACAACCGGGAGGTCGGGGTTCTAGTCCCTGCCGGGTCATGCCAAAGACCATATAAAAGTGGAACTTCCTGCCGTCCAGCTTGGTGCTCAGCAAAAATGGAACAGAGGAGGGAAATGTGGGCAGCAGTGGCTCAGGAGGTAAAGCGGGTCGTCCAATAACCAGAGCGTTGGCAGTTTGAATCCCACTACTCCCCAGCCATCCTGCCTGCTATTGTGTCCCTGGGCAAGAAACTTTACTCACCTTGCCTCCAGTGTCCATGACACTGGGTATGAATGTGCATAAATGTTCGGTAGTGGTCAGAGGGGCTGTTGGCATGGATTGGCAGCCACGTTTCTGTCAGTCTGCCCCAGGGCAGCTGTGGCTACAGTAGTAGCTTACCACTACCATTGTCTGTCTGTGGAGTGAATGAATAATGTATTTTCATTGTAAAGCACTTTGGGTTTCTTGAAAGGTGCTATATAAATGCAAACCATTGTTATTATTCTTATTCTTACAGCCTTGGAAACCTGGTGCTCCAGAAGGAGCTGCTTTTATTGGACGAGCCATTCACGAAAGGCTCCTCCTGCCTGGCCTGCAGGAACCAGGAAGTAAACAATGGATGGATTTAACACAACGAAATGAAACAGTGACAGTGATTTTGAAGTGAGAAATATATCATTTAGTTGCTGAATCTGTTTTTTTAATGACACACACATCTGCTTGTTTGCACCTCAGTAAGGAACAGTAGGCGGTAGTGTTTAAACAAGGTTTATTACCAATCACTGACAGGCTATATACAGGAGTGGAGTTAAGTTTACAATCGCCGACTACCTTGTAGCACTGCCACATATTTAATTGCATCGCCCCTTTTATGTAGAAAATGGTACCGCATAAAAGGAGGTCTTAGGTATCTTAATTGATATGATGCTATATTTAAAATGCTCCATTTCACGTTTGTGCCTTGTGTTAGGTGCATTATGTTTTCTCACGCATACATACAAAAAGTAGAACATACCTGTCATCAACATTGGCTGGTATGGGAGTGGCCCTCAGCTGATTGCCAGCAGCTGGGAGCAGCATTAAAGGAAAGGCGGAAGTCGCCGCGATACTTTCATTGACGGACAGGCTGACAGGTCCGCTGTCACCAGAAGCGGCTGTCGCATGGAGCCCTGAAATAAAGGCCTTTTTGGTGAGACTGCAGGAGCAGCCAGGAGGAGCGTCGTCCCGCTGGGAGTCTATGTGGGACCGGTGGCTGACGGCGCATTTGTTGCTGGGGGGCGGCAAATTGGTTGACCCAGGAGGAGGACGCTGGACCGGGGATTTCGCTGGATAACCTGCGTGAAGGGCAGCGGACCTAAAGCCAGTGAGACCATTCCCTTTTGTCTCTCCTTCATCCTGTTCCTCTTCATAATTAGTGACTGAGCTCAGGGGTTGTTTTTTTTGACAATCGTCGTCGGCCTCCGTCGGTCTATGATGACCATGGAAGAGAATCCTAAACGTCTACTCTGCTGGAACAGCACCGCCTGTGGCTGAACAGGCCGATGCGCACCGGTGTTCTACCTTCCAGCGTTGGGCGTTGGTAGGATTCAAGCCTGGGCAGGAAGATATGGAGGACAAGATGTTACCCATGCAGCATGTCCCCCCTCTCCACGTCACTGATGAATCCAAAGGAACAGCAGGGCTGCTATAGTTTGGCACCAGCGCCATCGCAGGAGCTGCCAGAACGATGTTGAGCACAACAGAGAACTGCCTTAGGGGCTCCGACTCCGGATTTTTCCTCAGGGTTGACTCCCGAAGCCTTTCCTGTGACCGGGTGTGCCGCAAGGCAGCGGAGGTTTGAAATCAGGGTTTACCTTCCCCTAGATGGGCTACCTTCCCAGGTTGACGAGCCACCATCTACCCGAAGCATCTGGTTTTAAGGCGCCAGAGATCCGCCCTCGCCCCTTCTCCTATTAGTAAAAGCAGTTCCGCCGGGCTTAGAGACTAAACCACACGGGCAGGCTAGGAGTTGGACTTAGTTGTCAGAGGCTTTTCGAGACGCATGCCGTAAGGAGCATTTTATGAGCACTGGGAGCTTAACCCCAGTGCCGCTCCTGGCTATGACAATCATACAGTGACATCCCGGTTGATTTTGGGTGACTTTCTTGGGACACTTTATTTTTCTCCTTTTGTTTATTTTTTTCCGGTGAAGATTGAGAACACTTATGGACAGGTGTACACTAAAGTGAATTGTGGTTTGTGTAAATGTAAATTGGACTGTTGTATATTGATTATTTGCTGTGCACTGGGAATTATAATAAAAACCCGCAAATAACCATACAAGCCTTGTAAAAGTGAAATCATTGCATCCCTTGTTGTTTTAGTAATAGTCTCTATATATCATAGAAGATTGTTACAACCTGACAGGCAGGCCATAGTTTGTCCGGTTGGGCAGTGTCTTGTCTGACATGATGGTTAGTGATATGGGAGCTCCACAGGGGACTGAGCTTTCTCCTTTTCTCTTCACCTTATTCTCTATTGACTTTCAGTACAACTCTGAGTCATGCCACCTGCAGAAACTGTCTGATGACTCGGCTGTTGTTGGGTGTATAAGAGGGGGAGTACAGGGCACTGTAAGACAGATTTTTTTTTTTATTATTTTTTATTTTGTATACTTTATTGATCCCCAGAGGGCAAATTCAGGACATCCACCTGGATGGATGAAGCAGCCATGGTACGGCGCTATCCCTTCACCATTCACACACACACATTCACACCTAGGGCCACTTTAGAGTCTCCAATTAGCCTAACCTGCATGTTTTTGGCCTGTGCGAGGAAACCGGAGAAATCCCGGAGTAAACCCACACAGACACAGGGAGAACATGCAAACTCCACACAGATCACTGTTGGTCAGGGGCTGGGATCGAACCCGGGATCCCATGGCCAAGGGTGAGTTGCTGTGCTGCCACAGTGCTAACCACTGTGCCACTGCACCGCCAATTTATGGACAGGACCGAGCAGAATCACCTGAGTCTGAACGTCAGCAAGACCAGAGAGCTGGTGACTGACTTCAGGAAGAAGAGGACGCCTTCACAGCCATTGCGGATTAGGGGGGAGGATGTGGGGGTAATGGAGGACTACAAATACCTGGGTGTCATGATTAGCAATGGTCTGGACTACAAATCTAACACAGATGCTGTGTACAAGAACAGGATGAGCAGACTCTACTTTCTGAGGAAGCTGAGATCCTTCAATGTATGCAGCATGTCATGAACCGAGCCTGGGTTCTCCTGCGGGCTCGGTTCTGATCATTCTTGGTCTTATGTTGTGTTTTGATTTCTGTCCTGTGTGTCATTATTTCTATGCTTGGCTGCTGCTCTGGCCGGCGACCCACTTTCTGGTGGGCGCTGTCTAACATTCTGCGGTCCGACCACGTCCCCCTCTCTCTGACAGTCAGCTGTGTGCCCCGGTAATTATCTTTCCCGCGCCTCGCCCAGGTGTTCCCTATTTGTTAGGCCAGCGGTGTTTGTACTTAAGCAGCTCTTTGCTAGTCAAACATTGCTGGGCCATTATATGAGTCACATGGTCGTTTCCCGTCGTGTGACCCTCACGTCCCGAAGGATTTATTATTCGTGCTTGCTGGGAGAATTAGACTTTTTGGACTGTTCCTGCTCGTGAGTAGATTGTTTAGCGTTTCTCTGTGCGGTATTTCTGCTACGCTGATCTGGTAGCGTTTCTCTCCGCAGCTCTACTGCTACGCTTAGGCTGTTGCCCAGTTTGCAACCTCTGGGTCAGTTGAGCTTCCCAAAGTCTTCCTCGCTCTCCCGAGTGCATGTGTTTTTTGTACTATTTTCCTGTGCACAGTGGTCTGCCTGCTGTTCACTCCTGCGTCAGCCTTTTGTGTACATCTTTTCCTACCTGTAAGTCTTTATTTTTGAACTGTGTTTTGTCAATAAATGTGTGTTTGGTGAAAACCCTGCATTTAAATCCATCCATCCTTCTCCTCCTCCATGCGCTGTGGAAAAGTGCACGGGGAGTTTGTGACAGAATGGTCCAGCCAGTCAAAGGGATTTAGCGGGTTCACCCACACATCACTTTTTTCATAGTAAACTGTTTTTCTGGACTGACCTGTTTTTTTGGAGAGCGTCATGCCCTGGTCTCGCCGAGGAAGAGGAACAGCAGCGGGGTATCCTATGATGGAGGAGGAATGGGCCGCCAAGTTCATCCAGGACTTCGTTAATGACACTCTCACCACCTGGAGACTGAAGGAGAAGCTGGAGAGCCTGGACAGAGCAGTTGGGATCTTGGAGGCGCATCCCGGGTTATGGAACTCCCCACAGTTCACCGACCTGCTCTCCACAGTCTGCTTGCTCCAGCGTTCTTTCCCTGGTCTGGCATTCCCCATGACGTCGAGACGGAGGACCGAGAATCTGCAGACCGACTGCCTCCATGACGCTTCGCCCAACTCTCCTCTCGCTCCATCACGGTCCGTTCCAGAGAACTAAAGACAGCGTCGTCCCATGAGGGGACGCTGGGAGAAGCCCTCCTCTTCGGCAGCGGCCACTGTTGTTCCGGCTGCTGTGAGGTCCGCTGAGGTGATCCCGGGAACGCCCACCTCCGTTGCCGTGGAGACGGCTCCTACGCAAGCCCTTGAGAGGACCTACGTCACCGTTGGCATGGAAAGGGATGAGTGTCTGCCACCTGCAGCTGTGGATTTCATCAACCAGGATGACAGGCAAGTATTTTTTCCATTCTAAATCATTCATTAACATTGAATCTTGCCTGTCTCCCGAGGGAGAGGCCCAGTATCAGCAGTCCACTGGGACCTCTCCTTCAGCTGCAAATAATGATTGTTTCCTTCCCCTCTCTGTGTCTCCTCCTTTAATTCCTGAGGGCCTGCCGGTCCAAGAACCGAGCTGTCAGACGATGGTGGAGGTTGAGGCCCTGGATGATCCTGCCCAGGGGCCCACACGGAGGCGTTTCCATGCAGCCACGCCGGCGGACGAGGAGTGGTCAGCTCTGCTCGCCGCGCTCAACCGCCGGGTCGAAGAGGAGTGCCGTGAGAGGGAGGTCTGAGGACGTGCTTCCCTGGCTGTGAGGGTTCCCCCCCATGCCTGCTTAACCACTGGACTCTCCATTGGACGAGGAGTGGGCAAAGCTGCTTGCCACAGTCAACCGCAGGGTCGAGGAGGAACGCTGGGGGAGAGGAGGAGATGTCTCGAAGGCTGCTTGGGAGGCCCAACGCCAGGAGAACAGGCAAGTGTTTTCTCGTTCGACTCTCCCTGTTGATGAACAATTTTGCCTGCCTCCTGGCAAAGAGACTTGGGGTGTGCAGTCCCCTGAGTGCTCTGCCCCAGCGGCACATAGTGTTCCCTCACCTGACCTCATCCAGCCTCATTTGTGTGCTCCTACGAGCTTGCCCGCGCGGGAACCAGGTGGCTCGAGGGGGGAGGGATCGGAGGTTCTGGAGGATCCTGCTCATGGGTCAGCGGAGAGGTCGCCCTCGGCCGCCACGCCAGAGGAGCCGGGGGCGTGAAGGACGGAACACCAGATCACCAGGACTGCAACCACCATCACACCTGTTGCGGGGACCACTGCAGCAGAGTCTTTCTCCAGACCAGACCTCCAGCCGACGGGACCCGGACCGTCATCGTCGGCAGCGTCGGAGTCCTGGACAGTGGTAGAGCTTGAGCTCAGGCAAGTTATCTCTCCTGTAGTTCATTCGCCTATGATCGAGAGATCTTGTCTGGCTCTTGGGGAGGAGAATCGGGTGTGGCTCCTGGCTGCACCTGGGCTCCCCTCGCCGGGCTCTGCCGCTGCCAGACACCCTAACCTTTCCTTCTCTCCCATACCTGTTGAGTCCCTCACTAGGGTTGCCGGAGAGGAGCTGCCACCACCGGGGTTGCCTACAGATGATGACGGGAGACTGGCGGTCCCAGAGGAGGTTGACGGGGGCTCAGCACCGGGCGAGACGATGGAGTCGACGCACCCCGAATCGCTGGAGTCCTGGACGGCAGTGGAGCCCGAGTTCAGGAAAGTGTGCTCCACTGTGTCATTACTGCACATGTCAATGTCACACTGCCCAACTCATGGTGAGGAGGGCCCTTGGGGAGTAGCCCGGAGTAGCCCTTGGGGCCGCCTCATCGGGCTCTGCCGCTGCCGGCTACCCTGACCCGGTCTCTTTTTCTCTCCCTCTGGGTTCGGAGCCCCCTGTCAGGGTCGCCGGAGAGCAGCTGACCTCACCGGAAGCCGCCGGGGATAGGGGTCCAGCACCAGGTGGCATGAGGAGCACCACCTGCCTCGCTGGGGAGGCCACCTCGGGAGCAATGAGGCCCCCGATGGGGGTCACCACTGGTGCAACGGTGCTCCAACCGGATCCCATTGCGGGTACAGCCACGTCCCAGACCGGGACTATCACGGGTCCTGCCGAGCCTCAGCCGGAGGTCACCACGGGTGCAGCAAGGCTCCCGCTGGAGTCCATCGTGGGTGCAGCAGAGCCGGCCCGGCCGGGGTCCATCACGGATGCAGTGGAGCTGGCCCGGTTGGGGTCCACTGCGAGTGCAGCTGGGCCTCAAGCCAGGGTCACCGAGGGCACTGCTTGAGGACGCCATGGCCCCCTTCTCCTCCCAGTCCTACGCCATGGGGGTCCCCTCCCTTCGGTCCGGTCACCCACCAGTGAGTTTCCCGGTAGGCAGGCCGCCTCCTGCCTCATCCCGCCGGCCCTGGTGGATGAACAACGCTGGCGGGCCGCCGGACGGATTGATTCCCTGGGTCTGGTGGTCCTTGTTTTCCGGCAGACCACCGGATTCTGTCCACCGGACCTTCTACCAGGCTTGGGACTCTGGGCGGCCTCCTGAGCCCCAATGCCCGTGGACTTGGGGGGGGGGTGTCAATGGTATACCCTGGGTGGGGTATTGTGTTCCCTCCTTTCCTGTTCCCTCTACCTCCCACCCGGGTTTGTGTTGTTGATTGCTATTGCCCCTGTTGGGGTGGGGGTGGGGTCTTTATGATGTTATTGTGGGTGTCTGGTATCCACCCCTAGATGGGGGGGATCCTGTCATGAACCGAGCCTGTGTTCTCCTGCGGGCTCGGTTCTGATCATTCTTGATCTTATGTTGTGTTTTGATTTCTGTCCTGTGTGTCATTATTTCTATGCTTGGCCGCTGTTCTGGCTGGCGATCGTTAGGCAGCTGTTTGACCCACTTTCTGGTGGGCGCTGTCTAACATTCGCCGGTCCGATCATGCCCCCCTCTCTCTGACAGTCAGCTGTGTGCCCAGATAATTATCTTTCCCGCGCCTCGCCCATGTGTTCCCTATTTGTTAGGCCAGCGGTGTTTATACTTAAGCAGCTCTTTGCTAGTCAAACACCACTGGACCATTATACGAGTCACACAATCATTCTCCGTCGTATGACCGTCACGTTGTTGAAGGACTTATGGTTTGTGCTCACTGGGAGAATTGGGCTTTTTGGACTGTTCCTGCTCGTAAGTAAATTGTTTAGCGTTTCACTATGCGGTATTGCTGCTACACTTACCTGGTAGTGTTTCTCTCCGCAGTTCTACTGCTACGCTTAGGCTGTTGCCCAGTTTGCTTCCCCCGAGTCAGTTGAGCTTCCTAGAGTCTTCCTTGTTCTCCCAAGTGCATTTGTTATTGCCTTATTTTTCTGTGGCCACGGTACACAGTGGTCTGTCCACTGTTTGCTTTTGCGTCAGTCTTTTTGTGTACATTGTTACCTACCTGTTAGTCTCTATTTGTGAACTGTTTCATGTCAAAAATTGTGTGTTTGGTGTAACCCCGCGTTTAAGTCCATCCCTCCTTCTCCTCTTCCGTGCGCTGTGGAAAAGCACACGGGGAGTTTATGACACAGCAAGATGCTGGAGCTTTTCTACCAAACTGTTGTTGCCAGCTCCATCTTCTTTGCTGCTGTTTGCTGGGGTAGCAGTATCAGAGCCAGCGACACCAACAGACTTGAAAAGATTATCAAGAAGGCTCGCTCTATAATAGTGTTAATTTTGGCAGCTCTTTTTTTTAATTTTAGTTTTAGTCTTAGTCTTCTGTCAAATGCTCATTTTTGTTTTTATCATATTTAGTCATGTCCATCCTTTTTTATTTTAGTCACATTTTAGTTGACCAAGGGTGCTTTCACACCTGCAGGCTTTAGTTTGTTTCAATTGAACTCAAGTTTGTTTTCTCCGTTAGTGCGGTTTGTTTTGTTTGGTGAGAACACGGTAATCACTTTCTCCACTTTTCTGGAGGTCTGGGTCACAGAGGCAGCAGTTCAAGCAGAAGCCCTCTCCCCAGCCACCTGCTCCAGCTCTTCAGAGAGGACACCAAGGCGTTCCCAGGCCAGCTGGGAGACGTAGTCTCTCCAGCGAGTCCTGGGTCTGCCCCGGGGTCTCCTCCCAGTGGGACGTGCTCAAAACATCTCAAGAAGGAGGCATCCAGGAGGCATCCTGATCAGATGCCCATACCACCTCAACTGGCTCCTTTCAATGTGGAGGAGCAGCGGTTCTACTCTGAGCCTCTCCCGGTTGACTGAGCTCCTCACCCTATCTCTAAGGGTGAGTCCAGTGATCCTTCGAAGAAAGCTCATTTCAGCTGCTTGTATCCGCGATTTTGTTCTTTAGGTCATTGCCCAAAGCTCGTGACCATACGTGAGAGTAGGAACGTAGATTGACTGGCAAATCGACAGCTTTGCCTTAGAGCTTAGCTCCCTCTTCACCACAACAGACCGGTACAACGTCCGCATCACTACAGATGCTGCTCCAATCTGTCTGTCAATTTCTCGCTCCATTCTCTCCTCACTTGTGAATAAGACCCCGAGATACTTAAACTCCTCTACTTGGGGCAGGAGCCTGTCCCCAACCCGGAGAGGGCAATCCATCTTTTTCCTTCTGAGGACCATGGACTTGGACTTGGAGGTGCTGATTCTCATCCCAGCTGCTTCACACTCAGTGGCAAACCGTTCCAGTAAGACCTGTAGGTCATTGCTGGATGAAGCCAGCAGGACAACATCATCTGCAAACAACAGAGATGAGATCCTGTGGTCACCAAGCATGACACCCTCTGTTCCCTGGCTGGGCCTAGAAATCCTGTCCATAAAAATTATGAACAGGATCGGTGACAAAGGGCAGCTCTGGCGGAGTCCAACCTTCACTGGGAATGAGTCCGATCGAGTGTTGGTAATACGAACCAAACTCTCACAACGGTCATACAGAGACTGAATAGCTCGTAGCAACAAGCCCGATACCTCATACTCCCGAAGCACCCCCCACAAAAAAACCACAAGGGACACAGTTGAATGCCTTCTCCAAGTCCACAAAACACATGTAAACTGGTTGGGCAAACTCCCACGAACCCTCTAAGATTCTTGAGAGGGTAAAGAGCTGGTCCGATGTGCCACGGCTAGGATGAAAACCACATTGCTCCTCTTGAATCCGAGGTTCGACCAACGGCCGGACTCTCCTCTCCAGTACCTTGGCATAGACCTTCCCAGGGAGGCTGAGGAATGTGATCCCTCTAAAGCTGGAGCATACCCTACAGTCCCCTTTTTTGAAGAAAGGAACCACCACCCCGGTTTGCCATGCCAAGGGCACTGCATGTGCCAAGGGCACATGGAGTCTAGTGGAATATAAAACTACCATAATAATGTACAAAGTAAGGAACAATTTACAGCCAGTTAACATCCAAAACATGTTTGTTCAAAGACAAAAGGGAAATCATTTAAGGGGGGAGTTACTTCTAAACACAGTGGGTGTAGGAACAACTAGGAGAAGCTTTTGTGTTTTGATCTGTGGGGTTAAATTATGGAATGGATTAAATATGGAATTAAAATAATGTCCAAACATTTTGAATTTTAAAAAAAAGTACAAAAATGAGAAATTAGATAAATACAGGGAGGAAGATGGTTCTGTTAACCTCTTGCACTCCGGTGTACCGCGGGTGGGCACGTCTCTGCGTCCTAGAGCGCACGAGGGCGCTCTCGTGCGCTCTAGGACGCATGATGGAGATTGTGATGTAGGTGGTGTATGGCGTCCAAGCGCACACTGAAAATAAAAGCTGCAGACAGATTAGTTCATCTGATTGACCTCTCATTCGACTAATAAGAGCCTTGAATTGGGTTTCTGAAACCTTGAAGAACCAATGACTGAAAACCTAGCCAGAAGGACCCGCATCCCAATGCTGTGAATGCAGTGAGCCAATTGAAGCAGAGAAGTTCGCGAGCTGTTTTTTTTAAGGCTGGGTGAAGACTGGCTGCTGCAGCGGATCAAAAAAGAATCAGAATCAGAATCAGAATCAGGTTTATTGCCATTGTTCATGTAGTACACAAACTAGGAATTTGTCTCGGTACAATGCTGCAACATTAAACATGATAAGATAAGAAATAAACTATACATGTAATAAAGTGTAGGATAAGATTAAGTGATACTGGTCAACAGTTAAAATATATATTAGCCAGCAGCAGATACTGTGGAGAACTATATAGTGCAGTCGGTAATGCAGGAAGAAAACAGTGATGATTGACATGAGTCTGGTTGAGCTGCTGTACATGGTGCACGAGAGTCAATAAGTCACTTAGTGTTCAGCAGTCTGATGGCAGAGGGGAAGAAGCTGTTCATGTGACGGGAGGTTTTAGTCTGGATGGACCGACGTCTTCTACCAGAGGGGAGGGGGGCAAACAGTACGTGACCAGGGTGTGAGGGATCGGCTATGATCCGGCCAGCACGCCTCCGGGTCCTGGAGATGTACAGATCCAGGAGAGATGGGAGCTTGCAGCCGATCACCTTCTCAGCAGTGCGCACGACGCGCTGCAGCCTTAGTCTGTCCCTGGCAGTGGCTCCTGCGTACCACACGGTTATGGAGGTGGTGAGGATGGACTCGATGATGGCTGTGTAGAACTGCACTAACATCTTGGTGGGTAGCTTGAGCTTCCTCAGCTGCCGCAGGAAGAACATCCTCTGCTGGGCTTTTTTGATGAGTGAGCTGATGGTCAGCTCCCATTTGAGGTCCCTGGTGATGGTAGTGCCTAGGAAGTGGAAGGAATCAGCAGTGGTGATGGGAGAGCCTGAGAGGGTGAGGGGGGACAGAGGAGTAGAGACTTTCCTGAAGTCTACAATCATCTCCACTGTCTTCAGAGCGTTCAGCTGCAGGTTGTTATTGCTGCACCAGGACGCCAGCTGGGCCACCTCTCTCCTGTAGGCGGACTCGTCGCCGTTGGAGATGAGCCCGATGAGGGTGGTGTCGTCCGCAAACTTGATCAACTTGACAGACTGGTGGCTGGAGGTGCAGGAGTTGGTGTAAAGGGAGAAGAGTAGGGGGGAAAGTACACAGCCCTGGGGTGATCCGGTGCTGATGCTAGTATAGTCTGAGACAGTCTTTCCCAGCCGCACATGCTGCCTCCGGTCCGTCAGGAAGTCGATGATCCACCTGCAGAAGGAGTCAGGCACGTTGAGCAGGGACAGCTTGTCCCGGAGCAGAGCGGGGCGGATGGTGTTGAATGCGGAGCTGAAGTCCACAAACAGGATCCTGGCGTAGGTTCCCGGGGAGTCCAGGTGCTGCAGGATGGAGTGGAGGGCCAGGTTGACTGCGTCGTCTACAGACCTGTTGGCTCGGTAGGCAAACTGCAGCGGGTCCAGGAGAGGGGTGGTGATGGACTTGAGGTGGGACAGGACCAGGCGCTCAAAGGACTTCATGACTACAGAGGTGAGCGCTACAGGTCTGTAGTCATTAAGTCCAGTGATCCGAGGCTTTTTGGGGACAGGGATGATGGTGGAGGATTTGAGGCAGGACGGCACGTGGCATAACTTAAGGGAGGTGTTAAAAATGTCTGTGAAGACAGGAGCCAGCTGTTTCGCACAGAGTCTCAGGGTGGAGGGAGACACGCCGTCTGGGCCGGGGGCCTTGCGCGGGTTCAGTCTGGAGAACTGTTTGAGCACATCCTGCTCACTGATGATAAGGGGAGGGGGGGAGGAGGGGGGGTGCCTTAAATGAAGTAGGGAATGTGGAGGCTGTGGAGCTGGAGGGAGGGGGGGAGTTGGACACAGATGACGAGGTGTCAAAACGGGCATAGTGTTGGGACAGTCTTTGACAAAGGGCTTTGTCATCCTGACCTTTAGGAGCCTTAGGTCGATAGTTGGTGATTTGCCTCAGTCCTCTCCACACGGAAGCCGAATCATTAGCAGTGAACTGCTGCTGGAGTCTCTCTGAATACACAGATTTAGCTCTCTTCAGCTCTCTGTTAAACCGGTATTTAACCTCCCTGTAGCAGTCCCTGTCTCCACTTTTCAGCGCTGCTTCCTTCTCCTTCCTGATCTGTCTGAGCTTAGTTGTGAACCAGGGTTTGTCATTAGAGTAACTCACCCTGGTGCGTGATGGAAGAATGTTCTCTTCACAAAAGTGGATATATGAGTTCACAGTGTCCGTGTACTCATCCAGATCATGCGTGGCTCCTTTAAGCATGCCCCAGTCAGATATTTCCATGCACGTTTCCAGCTTCTCCTCAGCATCACTGGTCCGTATCTTCGTAGTGCTCACAACAGGTTTAGTGAGCTTCAATCTCTGTCTGTATGTGGGAATGAGGTGAACCATCACGTGATCAGATAATCCCAGCGCAGCTCGAGGGACAGCGCGATATGCGTCTTTCACTGTGGTGTAACAGTGATCCAGTGTGTTTAATCCTCTGGTGGGGCATTTAATAAACTGTTTGTAGCGGGGGAGATCGTGGCTCAGATTGCACTGATTAAAGTCGCCAGCCACAATAATCAGCGAGTCTGGAAAACTCCGCTCTGTGTGTTGAATGTGATCCGCGAGCACGCGTTGAGCTTCGCGCGTGCCCGCGTCGGGAGGGGCGTACACAGCGATCATTATGAAAGAAACCTTAGAAATTCCTTTCCAAATCAAACTTTCAGTTTGGATGCAGTTACTCTTTCTCTTAATAGCTCTGTGAGGAACCTTGGAGTTATTTTTGATCAGGATTTGTCCTTCAATTCACATATTAAATTTGTTTCTAAGACTGCCTTCTATCATTTGCGTAATATTGCCAAGATTAGGAGCATCTTGTCTCAGAGTGATGCTGAGAAGCTGATCCACGCTTTTGTTAGCTCGAGATTAGATTATTGTAATTCTTTATTATCAGGCTGTCCTAAAACATCTTTAAAAAGTCTTCAGCTGATCCAAAATGCTGCAGCAAGAGTTTTAACAGGTACTAGAAAGAGAGATCATATCTCTCCGGTTCTGGCCTCCCTTCATTGGCTTCCCATAGAGTTTAGAATTAAGTTTAAAATCCTTCTTCTTACTTACAAAGCTCTAAACAATCAGGCTCCTTTTTATTTAAAAGATCTGATACTACCGTATCATCCTAACAGAGCACTACGCTCCCAAAATGCAGGTTTACTTGTAATACCTAGAATCTCCAAAAGTACAATGGGAGGCAGAGCCTTCAGTTATCAAGCTCCTCTCCTGTGGAATCAGCTGCCAATCTGGATTCGGGAGTCAGACTCGATCTCTGTTTTTAAGAATAGGGCTAAAACCTACCTTTTTGATATAGCCTACAATTAGGGAGGGATCATGTGTTTCTGAACCCTCCCTTAGTTATGCTGCTAATAGGTTTAGTCAGCCGGGGGACCTCCAGTAATGCACTGGGCCTCACTCCTTTCCTCACTCTCTATGAAATATTTTTTTTTTTGCTGGTCATTAACATTTGTTTGTTCTCTCCCATAGATTGAGTCCCCATCGTGCTGTTTGCTCTCTACATGTCTGTTCTTTTCTTCTTCTCTGTCCCCTCACCCCCCAGCCAGTCGCAGCAGATGACTGCCCCTCCCTGAGCCTGGTTCTGCTGGAGGTTTCTTCCTGTTAAAAGGGAGTTTTTCCTCTCCACCGTCGCCAAGTGCTTGCTCACAGGGGATCGCCTGATTGCTGGGGTCTTTCTGCAACTGTGGGGGTCCTCCCTACAGTTGATAGTGCTATGAGATGACTGTTGTTGTGAAATGGCGCTATATAAATAAAGTTGAATTGAATTGAATTGAATTGAAAAGAAGCAAACTCCCGCGGGGAATAGAAAGGCTTGCAATTGATAACAAGAAATTCCAAGGCAGGAGAACAGTGTTTGGAAATTACCGTTACATCAGAGCACCAGCTGCAGTTGATGTAGAAGCAGACTCCGCCTCCTGTGGTCTTGCCGGAAAGCTCTGTGTCACGATCAGCACGGAAGAGCTGAAAGCCGTCGAGGCGCAGCGCGCTGTCCGGTATATTTTCCCGGAGCCAGGTCTCAGTAAAGCAGAGGACAGCTGAGGAGGCGAGGTCCTTAAAACGCATCAGCAGTCTCAGTTCATCTACCTTGTTAGAGAGAGAGTTGGTATTGGACAGAAATATGCCAGGCAGCGCCGTTCGTGAGCCTCTCCTGCGAAGCCGTACGACAGCGCCCGCTCGTCTACCTCTCTTCCGCCGTCTCACTTTCCGAGCCAAACAATAAACCAGATCGGCGGCAGGGGCTAGAAAAACTGGGAGGAGGTCCGTGGGGGTGAAAGTCCTGATATTTAGAAGTTCTTCACGGGTATAAGTGCAAGCAGACACACAATTGACAAACAAAAACAAACAAAGAGCGCAGCGAAGCACCATGTCGACCGCTGTGGGCGCCATCTTAAGTCTTAAAAAAGGACCCGCAGGAAGAACCCCACAGACCCAGCAGCACGGAGACCATCCACAAATGCAACCTGTGTGACAGGGAGTGCCATTTGCACATTGGCATGTTCGGCCACAAGCGGTGCTTATTTTGTTTTGGTTCCAGCAGAGTAGACGTTATGATTTCTTCCATGGTCATAGACCGACGGAGGCTGACGACAAAGGCTGAGTGACACACACACCTTTGCCAGTCTTTTTTTAATTACTACTGTTATTTGTTTTGAAAAATCGTTCGCCAAAAACCGCAATCATGGAGGCACAAAACCGCAATAATGGAATTATGTTTTGATCGGGTCGCGAGACCAGAACCACGAGCGGACCAGCGTCGCGTTCGTCTGACAGTGAGGAAGAGAAGTTCGCCAGGACTCTGCTGCTGTGAAGAGGTAAGGTGTTATACGCTAAATTATTATTTATCCCTGAAAATTGTAATCCAAAATGACTTTTGACCGATCGGTAAATTACAACTGTGCGGCGCACGAAGTCTGAAGTTCCTGCGCCGCGGTACAAGGGGTTGTTCGCCACGTCCAGACCATGAATGCCCCCCCACCCCCGCTATTCTTCTGTAGTGGGGGGGGGAGCCGCGGTGACTGCGCTGCTGTCCCACATCGCCACATGAGGCTAATCCATTGTGTAGCGATGGCCGATGTCCATCCTCTGTAGCGAGGGGGGGGGACAAACCCCCCCCCCACACACACATAGACAGCCCTGAGTGTGACCTTTCATTAGAGCCCAAAATGAAGCTTTTACATTGAAGCATTCAAAAGTTACAGACGTTTTTCCAAACTGTGCCATTTGGCACAATTTGGCACAGTTCCAAAATGCCTGGGAACTACCTGAGTAAAAAGCTGTGTAATATATTCATTTTTTGTGGTATTGTTACAAAATTTGGACCTCAGCTGGATAACACTTGGTTCTACATTTCTGTTGCATTTTCCAGCCTGGATCTGAAGCTGTGTGTTATTTGCAAGCATTTGTATCCAAAAAAACACCCAGGCCAAATTTATTTTCTTCACGTTCACTATGTTTAGATGACTGTAACTCAGTGGCCGGAGCACTTAGAGAGATTATGATTGTTTTGCCAAAAAATTCAAAGTGTTTTCTTTTAAATGAGACCAACCCCATGAAGATGCTGCAAAGGGTTGAAAAACGGCTTTGGATTTAATTTGGGCACGTTATTTTTTGGCGTTTTTAGGGAAATTGACCGGAGTGCAAGGGGTTAATAACTAGGGTTGGTTGGGTGAAAGTATACGAGAGTCACTCGTGGATTGTATGATCAGTGGGAAGTTGTTAACTCGTGTTTTCATTTTTGAATTTCCATTATTTTAATAAATAAGATCTTGAAACACATGTAGAAATTTGTTCTTCTTCTTTCATATGACTCCCAAAGCCACTAAGCAATGTCATGTAAGATGTGGAGCCAGGTCACTGTCTCCGGACTGAGGTTGGTGAGATCCACATGGATACCTTCAGGTGGTCCAAGGTCAGGGCACTCTGATCGGATATGATGTACTGTCTGCTCTGGGTTGCCACAAATACAAGCTGGTGATGAGCGAAGGCCCCAACAATACATGCTTGCATCGAAACAGCCGACTCCTGTTTGCAGACGGTTGAGTAGAACCCAATCTCTGCGGTCAAGCTGGGCACCTGGTGTTGGTTTTGTGCTTGGAGTGACATTGAGCTGAGGTGGTTTTCTTGTCTCTTGCCAAGTGAGTCTCCATTTTCCCAGAAAATTAAGGTTGGAAATTTCAAGGGAGACAGCATATCTACTGAAGGGTTTGCGAGAGCGTAGGCGTTGAGTGCCTAGATCTTGGGCAGCTTGGGTGCAATGATGTAAAATATTCTTGTTTTCTTCAATGGCCTTCTTTACAAGCATGTGTGTTTGGTGTTTTCTGCGAAGGGAAGAAGGAGTGATGTCAGATAAAACAGGCAGGTAATCCACAGTTGTAGCGTGAATGTAGCCTGTGATTACCCTCATGGTCTCACTGAGTGTGACATCCAGCTTCTTAGTATGTACACTCCTACTCCAGACTGGAGAGGCATATTCCGCTGCACTGTATACCAGTGCAAGCCCTCCAGTATGGAGTATGCTTGTATAGGCTCCCTAAGAAGAACCAGCAAGGTGCCGCAAGAGATTATTCCTTGATAATACTTTAGCACACCGAGAGACAAGATGGTGCTTGTAGGTAAGTTGTCTGTCAAGTTTGACTCCAAGGTGTGTTGGCATGAGGGTGTATGGCAAGGTTGAATCTCCCAGGGTGACACTGAGCTGGCGGTTAGCATCCCTGTTAGCCAGGTGGAATGCTGTAGCAGTAGTTTTTTCCATGCTGAGTTTCAGCCTCCATGTCCTTAGATAGTCTGAGATGGCAGCAATATCTTCAGTGAGAATTTCCTCCATCTTGGACCAACTGACATTGGAGTACAGCAAAACAAAACCGTCAGCATAGCCATACTGTAGGGAGGTTGTCCATGGTAGATCGCTAATGTAGATGTTGAAGAGGGTTGGTGCCAGAACAGAGCCCTGGCGGACACCATTTCTCAACCGGTGGAGTTTACTGACTTGTCCATCACTGGTCTTAAGGATGAAGCTGTGGTTCAAGATGATTGTGGCAATGAACTGTACAATATGATGGTTAGGAACCATCTGCAGAAGCTTCAGAATCAGCACTTGGTGCCATACAGTGTCATATGCTGCTGGTAGATCAACCAGCAGGCTGCCTGCCTTATGACCTTTTTCATAAGCTTCCTCAATGTCATCTGTGAGCTGTACAACTTGTTGGACAGTGCTCCGTCCTCTGCAGAAACCAGCCTGCTCATTGGGAAGCTGGGAGATGATGACAGGCTCAAGATGGCTTAGCATGAGTCGTTCAAGTAACTTGAAGGGCACACACAAAAGCAAAATGGGTCTGTAATTCTTTGGATTATCGACTGGCTTGTTGGGTTTTGGAATGGTGGCGATAGTTGCCTTGCGCCAAAGCTTTGGTATGGACAATAATCTGGATGTGCAGATTGAGTAGAATTCTCTTAGCCACTCAATGCTGGGAGGACCACAGTTGATAATGAACTCTGGTGGGATGTCATCTGGGTCCTGGGCCTTCCCACTGTTCAGCTGATGGATGGTGAGTGAAATCTCTTCAGTGGAGAACGGTTCAGAGAGGAGACTATCAACATCGGGTGCTTGCCACAGCTCTGAAGTTTCCTGTTTCACCGACAATGTATGCTCCTTGCTTGCATCTTTGAACTTTTCATTTTCTAGAAGCTGCTTGGCAATAGAGTCTGCTGTTATTGGACAGTTGGTAAGTTTTGAAGACCTGCCAGTGAGGCAGTTAAAGGTTTTCCAGGCCAATGTGCTGGAAGAGGTGAAGTCAATGCCTTGGACAGTCTCTTCCCAAAAAGCAACAACTGACTCATTACCAAAAGTATCACTTGGCAAGAGTTACCATTGTAGTGAAATCTCCATCATGCCAGCTCAGCAGACACATCCCGATTCCTACTTGGGACATGTACCCTCTTCACAGCAGGCACCAGCAAGTGTCATATGGGAAGGCATATCGGTTCTACAGCTCAATACTGAAGGTTACATGAGTGCTAAAGCATTAGTGCTTCAGCGTATAATTGAAGAGCACAAACACTGTTGTTCTCCTGCAGGAGACACATACCAAGGAGAGTTCCAAACTCAAGACCCCAGGATACTACCTGGCTGCCTACACCAAAAGTGACATTCATGGCATAGCCACCTTTGTCAGGTACTCTACGAAGTGGCACAAACTAGGTATATCTGTTGAAGGCTCCAGCCTGGAATGGATAGTTACTGAAGTGGAAGGTGTCGCTATTGTTAATATTTACAAGCCACCATCACTCCATCTACAGCCTAATTCCACTCCCATCTTCCCCAAACCATGTCTGTACGGTGGGGATTTCAACTGCCACAGCACCACTTGGGGTTACAGTTCCACCAATCCAGATGGAAACTCTCTTGAAGATTGGGCATCTGCTGCTAGCATGCTTCTTCTCTATAATCCAAAGCAACCAGATAGCTTCTACTCTGGCCACTGAAGTACCACCTCCAATCCTGACTTGGCTTTTGCAAACATGGATGGACCTGACCCCCAATGGATTGTCCTTGGCCCTTTCCCCAAGTCGCAGCACAGGCCTTCACTGATCACCTCAAACAACCCCATCTCCTCAATACCCTCCAAGTCAGTGAAGAAATGGAACTTCTACAAGACTGACTGGCTCCAGTTCAGACAGCTCGTAGAATCGGGGATTGACAACCTACCCCCCAGTTCTTCAACTGATCTGAACCATGTTTACTCCTCCTTTTGCCAATTACTCATCAGTGCAGCTACTGTAAGTCTTCCATCCCTTGTGGTTTCCATCGCAGATACATTCCTACTAAGGATGAAGAGTGTTCTATTCTCTATGATGATTTCCTTCAAGCTGAATCTGGAAGTGATGAGGTAGGCTACAAGGTCTCTGTCCTGATGGACTGTCTGGATTAGAAATTTGTTTATTCACATCTTGCTCATTAAGTTTTCATTTGTTGTTATGGCAATGTATGTATGTATGTACAGTGGATATAAAAAGTCTGCACACCCCTGTTCAAATGCCAGGTTTTTGTGATGAAAAAAATGAGACCAAGATAAATCATTTCAAAAAATTTTCCACCATTAATGTGACCTATAGCTTGTACAACCCAATTGAAAAACAAACTGAAATCTTTTAAGGCAAAAAATAAAAAATAAAAAACTTAAAATAACCTGCTTGCATAAATATGCACACCCTTAAACTAATACTTTGTTGCAGCACCTTTGGCTTTTATTACAGCACAAAGTCTTTTTGGGTAGGAGTCTATCAGCGTGGCACATCTTGATGTGGCAATATTTGCACAATCTTTGCAAAAATGCTCCAAATCTGTCATATTGCGAGGGCATCTCCTGCGCACAGCCCTCTTCAGATCACTCCACAGATGTTTGATCAGATTCAGGTCTGGACTCTGGCTGGGCCATTCCAAAACCTTAATCTTCTTCTGGTGAAGCCATTATTTTGTTGATTTGGATGTGTGCTTTGGGTCATTGACGTGCTATAAGATGAAGTTCCTCTTCATCTTCAGCTTTCTAGCAGAAGTCTGAAGGTTTTGTGACAACACTGACTGGTATTTGGAACTGTTCATAACTTCCTCCACCTTGAATAAGGCCCCAGTTCGAACTGAAGAAAAACAGCCTCAAAGCATGGTTTCATTGGACCATAACACATTTTCCCACATGCGTTTGGGAGATTTCAAATGTGTTTTTGCAAAATGTAGCTGGACTTGGATGTTTTTCTTCGTAAGATAAGGCTTCCATCTCGCCACCCTACCGCATAACCCAGACATATGAAGAAGACTGGAGATTGTTGTGACATGTACTAAACAGCCAGTACTTGTCAGAAATTCCTGCAGCTCCTTCAGTATTGCTGTTGGCCTCTCGATAGCCTCCCTGACCAGTTCTCTTCTCATCTTTTCATCAGTTTTGGAGGGACGTCCAGTTCTTGATAACATCACTGTTGTGCCATTTTTTTCTCCACTTGATGATGACTGTCTTCACTGTGTTCCATAGTATATTTAATGCCTTGGAAATTCTTTTGTACCCTTCTCCTGACTGATACCTTTGAACAATGAGATCCCTCTGATGCTTTGGAAGCTCTCTGTGGACCATGACTTGTGCTGTAACATGTGACTACAAAAATGTCAGAAAAAGCCTACTAGAACAGCTGAACTTTATTTGGGGTTAATCAGAGGCACTTTAAATGGTGGCAGGTGTGTGCTGACTCCCATTAACATGAGTTTGAATGTGACTGGTTAATTCTGAACACAGCCTCATCCCCAGTTATAAGAGGGTGTGCATATTTATGCAACCAGGTTATTGTAAGTTTTTTATTTTTTATTTTTCCCCTTAAAAGATTTCAGTTTATTTTTCAGTTGGGTTGTACAGGTTATAGGTCACATTAATGGCAAAGTTTTTAAATGATTTATCTTGGTCTCATTTTTTTACATCATAAAAACCTGGCATCTGAACAGGGGTGTGTAGATTTTTTATATCCACTGCAACTGAACTGCTAGCCACATGGAGTCAATGCTGTAAAGGTTAACTGCTGAGCAACCTGGAGGTCCAGAGCTGACAAAGAGAGCTATGTGGACCTGAAGACATTGGAAATTCGCTGTTTAGGTCACTGTTTGGCAGCTGCAAGGTATGTCCGCATCTTACATGCCAACAGACAGCCAAGCACTGTAGCACTTTAAAGTATGTATGTAACATATTGGACTGAGAGCATGTAGTTTTACAGTAAAGACAAGCAAACACTGCAGTGTGGGATAGTGACTGAGACACTAAAATAAAAAGCTTCTTCTGGAAAAAAAAAATTAAAGCATCAAAACTCACCAAGGTCATTGAAACAGTCCCCTTGCTTCCAGTCTGCAGGCAGTGTGCCAGTATGATCGACTAGAGGAGCACGTTTTCTCTGATCCACATTTTTAATGTTCACAAAGAGTTGGTTGTTCTTGGCCTAAGTATGGGGAAAAAATACAGTAGCTGTTATATTTGACTCAATGATATCTTTAGCCCTTCATACAGTCTCAAATCTTTATGCATATACCTTTCCATATAGACCACTGTTGACATTTGGCGGGCTGATACACTGGGTCAGCGTGTGGTAACTGGGGTTGGAGAAGTAGCTGCTTGGTTGAGCTTCACATGTTTGGTGAGCATCTGGGGAAAAAAGATACACAATGCACTATACAAATGATTTTTAACATCCATCCACATCCATCCATCCATCTTCTACCACTTTTCCGGAGGTCTGGGTCGCGGCGGCAGCAGTTCAAGCAGAGAAGCCCAGACTTCCCTCTCCCCAGCCACCTGCTCCAGCTCTTCAGAGAGGATACCAAGGCGTTCCCAGACCAACTGGGAGACATAGTCTCTCCAGCGAGTCCTGGGTCTGCCCCGGGGTCTCCTCCCAGTGGGACGTGCCCGAAACACCTCAAGTGGGAGGCGTCCAGGAGGCATCCTGATCAGATGCCCATACCACCTCAACTGGCTCCTTTCAATGTGGAGGAGCAGCGGTTCTACTCTGAGCCTCACCCGGATGACTGAGCTCCTCACCCTATCTCTGAGGGTGAGTCCAGCAATCCTATGGTAAAAGCTCATTTCAGCCGCTTGTATCCGTGATCTCGTTCTTTCGGTCATTACCCAAAGCTCGTGACCATAGGTGAGAGTAGGAACGTAGACTGACTGGTAAATCGACAGCTTTGCCTTAGAACTCGGCTCCCTCTTCACCACAACAGACCGGTACGTCCGCATCACTGCAGATGCTGCTCCGATCCGTCTGTCAATCTCTCACTCCATTCTCCCCTTACTCGTGAACAAGACCCCAAGATCCTTAAACTCCTCCACTTGGGGCAGGAGTCTGTCCCCAACCCGGAGAGGACAATTCACCTTTTTCCGGCTGAGGACAATTGGACTCGGACTTGGAGGTGCTGATTCTCATCCCAGCCACTTCACACTCAGTGGCAAACCGTCCCAGCAAGAACTGTAGGTCATTGCTGGATGAAGCAAACAGGACATCATCTGCAAACAACAGAGATGAGATCCTGTGGTCACCAAGCATGACACCCTCCGTTCCCTGGCTGGGCCTAGAAATCCTGTCCATAAAAATTATGAACAGGATCGGTGACAAAGGGCAGCCCTGGCGGAGTCCAACTCTCACTGGGAATGAGTCTGAGTGTTGGTAATACGAACCAAACTCTCACAACGGTCATACAGAGGCCGAATAGCTCGTAACAACAAGCCCGATACCCCATACTCCCGAACCCCCCCCCCCCCACAAAAAACCATGAGGGGCACGGTCGAATGCCTTCTCCAAGTCCACAAAACGCATGTTAACTGGTTGGGCAAACTCCCATGAACCCTTGAGAATTCTCGAGAGGGTAAAGAGCTGGTCCGATGTGCCACGGCCAGGATGAAAACCACATTGCTCCTCTTGAATCCGAGGTTCGACCAACGGCCGGACTCTCCTCTCCAGTACCTTGGCATAGACCTTCCCAGGGAGGCTGAGGAGTGTGATCCCTCTAAAGTTGGAGCACACCCTCCAGTCCCCTCTTTGAAGAGAGGAACCACCACCCCGGTTTGCCATGCCAAAGGCACTGCCCCCGACCTCCATGCAATGTTGCAGAGGCGTGTCAACCATGACAGCCCTACAACATCCAGGGCTTTGAGGTACTCAGGGCGAATCTCGTCCACCCCCCGGGCCCAGCCACCAAGAAATTTTTAACCACCTTGGCGACCTCAGCCCCCGTGATAAGCGAGTCATCCCCCTTGTCCACAAGCCCTGCTTCCTCTGTGGAAGGCGTATCAATGCCAGAATTTCTTCAAGGCCGACCGAAAGTCTTGTTCCATGGCCTCACCGAACTCCTCCCATACCCGAGTTTTTGCTTCAGCAACCACCTGAGCTGCACTCCGGTTGGCCTGCTGGTACACCTCAGCTGCTTCGGGAGTCCCACAAGCCAACCAAGCCTGATAGGACTCCTTCTTCAGCTTAATGGCCCCCCTCACCACTGGTGTCCACCACTTGGTTCGGGGGTTGCCACCATGAGATGCCCCGACGACCTTGTGGCTGCAGCTCTGGGCCACTGCTTCAACATTAGAGGTGAAGAACATGGCCCATTCAGACTCCATGTCTCCAGACTCCCTCGGAATGTGGTTGAAGTTCTTCCGGAGGTGGGAATTGAAGACCTCCTGGACAGGGGCCTCAGCCAGACGTTCCCAGCACACCCTCACTATACGTTTGGGTCTACCAGGTCTGAATGGCATCTTCCCCTGCCATCGGATCCAACTCACCACCAGATGGTGATCAGTTGACAGTTCTGCACCTCTCTTTACCAGAGTGTCCAAGACATACGGTCACAGGTCTGATGACACGATAACAAAATCGATCATCGACCTGCGACCTAGGGTGTCCTGGTGCCAGGTGCACATATGGACACCCTTATGCTTGAACATGGTGTTCGTTATGGACAAACTGTGGTTAGCAAAGAAGTCCAATAACTGAACACCACTCGGGTTCAGATCGGGCAGGCCGTTCCTCCCAATCACCCCCTTCCAGGTTTCACTGTTGTTGCCCATGTGCGCATTGAAGTCGCCCAGTAGGACAATGGAGTCTTCAAGAGGAGCACCCTCCAGCACCCCAGTCACAGACTCCAAAAAGGGTGGGTACTCTGAAACATCATTTGGTGCATAGGCACAAATGATGGTCAGGACCGGTTTCCCAACCTGAAGGCACAGGGAAACAACCCTTTCATCCACCGGGGAAAACTCCAATATAGAGGCAGCAAGGTGGGGGGATACAAGAATACCCACCCCTGCTCGTCGCCTCTCGCCAGGGGCAACTCCAGAGAAGGCCAAGCTCCAGCCCCTCTCCAGGAGACTGGCTCCGGAACCAGAGCTGTGTGTTGAGGTGAGGCCGACGAAATCTAGCTTTCTAAACTGGCTTTTGATTTTTAACAATTCCTGCGAAATGAGATCAAAGTCATAACACAGAATTAAACTAAATGGTTTAAAATAATGTACATATGCTATATCATAAAGGATAAAAGTTCATTGTATTTTGTCTTTACTCTTAGCCTAAAAGTGATAATGACACAGGGTGTTTGTTCTGGACAATTATTAAAGATGTGTGGCACATCTTCGCTGTATTTTCTATACTGTATGTTATCTAGATGGTTAAAATAGTTCTTCCAGTATTAATGTAAAATGTTCTCTTACATCCAGTCATTTAATTTTTTTTTCTTTTCAAAGGCATCCATGTTTAAAAGGCATTCTCTTCCATGTTTTTTTTGACACTACTATCATGTTACTGTCTTAAAAGTGCCCAAAGGCTTAGTAAACAAGATATGTATCCGGTAGGAATTCTGTTTAAAATAAACTAATTTTGGCCAAGTCTCGTGTCTTCTCACCTGCAAGATTTTTCTTTTAACACTTGTCAACTACAGTGGATATAAAAAGTCTACACACCCCTGTTCAAATGCCAGGTTTTTATGATGTAAAAAAATGAGGCCAAGATAAATCATTTCAAAACTTTTTCCACCATTAATGCAACCTATAACTTGTACAACCCAATTGAAAAACAAACTGAAATCTTTTAAGGCGAAAAATAAAAAACTGACAATAATCTGCTTGCATAAATATGCACACCCTTAAACTAATACTCTGTTGCAGCACCTTTGGCTTTTATTACAGCACAAAGTCTTTTTGGGTCGGAGTGTATCAGCGTGGCACATCTTGATGTGGCAATATTTGCCCACTCTTCTTTGCAAAAACGTTCTAAATCTGTCATATTGCGAGGGCATCTCCTGTGCACAGCCCTCTTCAGATACCCCACAGATATTTGATCGGATTCAGGTCTGGACTCTGGCTGGGCCATTCCAAAACCTTAATCTTCTTCTGGTGAAGCCATTCTTTTGTTGATTTGGATGTGTACTTTGGGTCATTGCTGTGCTGAAAGATGAAGTTCCTCTTCATCTTCAGCTTTCTAGCAGAAGTCTGAAGGTTTTGTGACAACACTGACTGGTATTTGGAGCTGTTCATAATTCCCTTCACCTTGACAAAGGCCCCAGTTCCAGCTGAAGAAAAACAGCCCCAAAGCATGATGCTGCCACCACCATGCTTCAATGTAGATATGGTGTTCTGTTGATGATGAGCAGTGTTGTGTTTGCGCCAAATATACCTTTTGGAATCATGGCCAAAACGTTCAACCTTGGTTTCATAGGACCATAATACATTTTCCCACATGCGTTGGGGAGATGTCAAATGTGTTTTTGCAAAATGTAGCCGGGCTTGGATGTTTTTCTTTGTAAGATAAGGATTCTGTCTTGCCACTCTACCCCATAGGCCAGACATATGATGAAGACGGGAGATTGTTGTCACATGTACTAAACAGCCAGTACTTGCCAGAAATTCCTGCAGCTCCTTCAGTGTTGCTGTTGGCCTCTTGGCAGACTCTCTGACCAGTTTTCTTCTCGTCTTTTCATCAATTTTGGAGGGACGTCCAGCTTTTGGTAATGTCACTGTTGTGCCATATTTTCTCCACTTGATGATGACTGTCTTCACTGTGTTCCATAGTATATTTAATGCCTTGGAAATTCTTTTGTACCCTTCTCCTGACTGATACCTTTGAACAATGAGATCCCTCTGATGCTTTGGAAGCTCTCTGTGGACCATGGCTAGAGATATAACATGTGACTACAAAAATGTCAGAAAAAGCCTACTAGAACAGCTGAACTTTATTTGGGGTTAATCAGAGGCACTTTAAATGGTGGCAGGTGTGTGCTGACTCCAATTAACATGAGTTTAAATGTGACTGGTTAATTCTGAACACAGCCTCATCTCCAGTTATATGAGGTGTGCATATTTATGCAACCAGGTTATTGTAAGTTTTTTATTTTTTATTTTTCCCCTTAAAAGATTTCAGTTTGTTTTTCAATTATAGGTCACATTAATGGCAGACAAAGTTTTTAAATGATTTATCTTGGTCTCATTTTTTTACATTACAAAAACCTGGCATTTGAACAAGGAGTGTGTAGACTTTTTATATCCACTGTATGATGTTTCCAGGCGGTGCATGTCCACAAGACAATTTGTGTACCAGCATAATACAGCATAAGAAATCTACATTCCAACAGTGGCATGACCATGATAGCTGTATAGATCGGGCCGCTAGCATTAGCTTTGCTGTGAGGCCGCAGTTGTTTTTTTCCCTAACCGCACAAACGTTGCACTGACTGGTATAGCCTGGTCTATCAAGCTGCTAGTGATAGCTCAGCTGGGTGACTTGGAGGGTTTGGAAACTTTCTACATCTGAGATCCAGTTGGGTCATCTACCAACACTTGAGCATTTATCTCATTTGCAGACATTACTTTAGCTTATTTTATTATAACATATTATACTCTGAAAAGGATAGCTTCTCCGCTAGCAGTGGAGAAGTGGAGAAGTCTGTTAGCAGAACATTTTCTCATTCAGGGTCGTTTCTGTGATTAAATCCCAGGGACTGATCATTTTTTTTATTGACCATTGACACAATACCTCCCTGTGCCTGATAATGCTTTTTTGGGGATTTTATATTCTTGCATTTAGCTAATTTCATGTTAGCTCAGGCTGTGTTCGGCACCAAAGCTATTGGCTAATAAACCAATATTACATTTGCTACAACAAAAGACAGAAAGTGAGGTGAAATGGAGCTCATTTGCATTTTATAAAAAGGGTGCTTAACCTCTTGCACTCCAGTGTACCGTGGGCGGGCACGTCTCTGCGTCCTAGAGCGCACGAGGGCGCACGAGGGCACTGCGTCCTAGAGCACACTGAAAAAAAAGCTGCATTTCCGTTCTTCCACTACAGACACAGCCGCGAACAGATTAGATATGATTGACCTCTCATTCGACTAATAAGAGCCTTGAATTGGGTTTCTGAAACCTTGAAGAACCAATGACTGAAAACCTAGCAAGAAGGACCCGCCTACCAACGGCTGGGAATACAGCCAGCCAATTGAAGCACAGAAGTTCGAAAGCTGTTTTGTGTAAGGTTGGGTGAAGAGAGACTGACTGCTGCAGCAGATGAAAAAAGGACCCGCAGGAAGAACTGCCACAGACCCAGCAGCACGGAGACCACCTACAAGTGTGACCTGTGTGACAGGGACTGCCATTTGCGCATCGGCCTGTTCAGCCACAGGCGGTGCTGTCCCAGCAGAGTAGACGTTTAGGATTCTCTTCCATGGTCATCATAGACCGACGGAGGCCGACGACGAAGGCTGGGTGACACACACGCGTTCGCCAGTCTTTTTTTATTACTACTGTTATTTGTTTTGAAAAATCGTTCGCCAAAACCGCAATCATGGAAGCGCAAAACCGCAATAATGGAATTATGTTTTGAACGGGTCGCATGACCAGAACCACGAGTCCGTAATAAGCAGACCAGCTTCATGTTCGTCTGACAATGAGGAAGAGAAGTTCACCAGCTACGCTGCTGTTGTGAACAGGTAAGTGTTATAAGCTAAATTATTCTTTATCCCTGAAAATTGTAATCAAAAATGACTTTTGACCGATCGGTAAATTACAACTGTGCGGCGCACGAAGTCCGAAGTCCATGCGCCGCGGTACACGGTTCGTGCGCAACGTCCGGACTGTGAATGCCCCCCCGAAACCACTACTCTTCTGTAGCGAGGGGGGGGGGGGGGCCCGCAGGGACCGCGGGGACTGTGCGCCGCGGTCGCCACATCGCCACATGACTATTCCGTCATGTAGCGATGGCCGATGTCCGTCCTCTGTAGCGGGAGGTGGGGGGGGGAGTTATCTTCTACATTACAAATATTTTAGAATAATTTTTAGTGCACTGTAGGTTATCTTGTAAAAAAAAGCCACACATTTTTTACGTGGCATGCTTCTTTGTGTGTGGGGGCTTGTTTGTTCATTCATTCATGAATGAATGAATAAACAACCCCCCCCCCCCCCACACACACAGCCCTGAGTGTCACCTTTCATTAGAGCCCCAGATGAAGCTTCTATATTGAATCATTCAAAAGTTACAGACGTTTTTCCAAACTGTGCCATTTGGCACAATTTGGCACAGTTCAAAAACGCCTGGGAACTACCTGAGAACAAAGCTGTGTAATATATTCATTTTTTGTGGTATTGTTACAAAATTTGGACCTCAGCTGGATAACACTTGGTTCTACATTTCTGTTGCATTTTCCAGCCCGGATCTGAAGCTGTGTGTTATTTGCAAGCATTTGTATCCAAAAAAACACCCAGTCGAAATTTATTTTCTTCAAGTTCAGTATGTTTAGATGACTGTTACTCAGTGGCCGGAGCACTTAGAGAGATTATGACTGTTTTGCCAAAAAATTCAAAGTGTTTCCTTTTAAATGAGACCAACCCCATGAAGATGCTGCAAAGGGTTGAAGAATAGCTTTTGATTTACTTTGGGCACGTTATTTTTTGGCATTTTTAGGGAAATTGACCAGAGTGCAAAGGGTTAAGATGGATGGAAAATGGCACTGCAGCATTTAATCCCTGAGCTATTTAGACCAAAGCATGTGACAGACATTTCATGAACACCTCTGGGAACTGTTAGTATGTGGGAAAAGGGCTTTAACTTTTTCAGACATCAAGATAAAACAAAATCCATGCCAGAGGACGTCGATGTCCCTCATCTGTTTGCACTTTGTAACATACCGGCCAAGGTGTAATCAGCAGTGATCCTCATAGCTGGAGTGTAGGTCACAGCTGGCATGGCAGGCTCTTTGCTCTTCTGCTTTTTCCTGTAGATGATGAAGAGAAGAAGGAGGAAAAGCACAAGCAGCACCAGGACGATGATTCCCGCGATGGCTCCGATCTGGTAGGTGTCAACATGCATGACGGCACTGGTCATACTGTTGAGGCTGCCCACTACCACCACACCAGCTGCAGGCAAGAGGGGGTTTAAATGAGTCCGTTAAAAGATGGTCATTTGACCAATGGGATATGTTTAATATAGCTATCCCAAAAACAGATTTGAGAAATATGTTTTCTTTATAATGACTTTACATTCATATGTGCCCAGACCTTGGTCACAGCGAGCTCCCTTCCAGCCTGGGTTACAGTAGCATGTGCCAGTCATGTGATCACAGGTGGAGTTATTCAGACAATCACAGACCTGACGGCAGCCATAACCGTATGAACCAGGAGGACACTCTGGAGATGAGAAAAATGACAAACACATGGTCATTAGTGCAGATGATTATTTATCTAAACAAGGATTAATTCAGGTGTCATTTTATTCATAACTAACCAAAGGTCTCCCCCTCTTTAAAGAAACAAAGAACTGTATGTCTTGGAAACTCATTGAACTGCTGAAAGCTGTTCATGTGCACTCATTTTATTTTAAATTTTGTGCTACTTTGCTGCTCTCCTCTGTTTTCCCAACAAGTGAGTTAACCCTTTGAGTGTGAGAATTTGCATCCCCCTAGTGGCAGACCGCGGCACTGCGCCTGCCTTCTCACTCTGACTTTGTCAAAAGTAAGTGAGAAATTTCTGTTTTTTTTTTTTTTTTAATGTACTGATTTCTTGTTCATATACTTTGAAGATAAGATGATGAGGTACCTCTGTACAAAAAAAGGTGTCAAAAGACTAAACCATTTTTTTGTGTAAATACGTCCAAAGTCCACTTTTGACTGAGTTATGGAATTTAAAGAGGTGCCGTGACATTATGCAAATTAAATGTGTAAATTTATTCCTATCTTAAACTTTGGATCATATTTTACATCTTTCTAACTGACAGTAAGCATTATCTCGTACCACTTTCAAATTATATCCTTGGAAATCTGAACTATTTTATTGACAAAAAATATTTACCACTCTTGACCACTAGGGGGTATGTCGCAGTTTGGCAGCATACACACTCACTATATTTACTGCACACCAGTTAACGTTTGTGATCCCTATGAGAGGAAGTGGGCAAGCTTCTGTCTGTCATACATTTCTGTCAATTCTACAGATACTTGCTGTAACCTGAATTTCTTTATGTGACTTTTATACAATGCCAGACTAATTTTTAAAGCTGCAATTTCAGTTTTAAAAAATGATGAAAAACATCTTCAGAGGTGAGTAGTAAGAAGTTACATTTACTCATGTACATGTACTCAAGTAACTTTTTCACAAAATTGTATTTTTATGAATAGTTTTGTTTGTTTGTTTTTTAAGAAAATCCCATTCTCTTATTCAAGTATATTTGATTATACTGCTTGAGCTAGTGTCAGTTTCACAAATTTGAATTGAGTGCTAGTTTTCCAGTCCTTATATTTGAAATGATTATTTTTCTGTTCAGGGTCAGCAATGTTGATTTTTTTTTTTTTTTTTTTTTTTAAAGAAAAGAAACAAAGGCAGGGAAATCATGTATGACGGAGTAACATACTTTGTTCACAGTGCTGGCCCATGAAGCCCGTGCGACATGTGCACCGTCCAGAGATGTGGTCGCAGTCAGCTCCATTCCTACACTGACAGGTCTGAGAGCAATCCTTCCCATAGAAACCCAACGGACAACCTAGAAAGGTTATGTGGAGTAGAGCTGTAACAAACATGTTTCCACGATATTAAAAAAGAAAACTAGCCTAATGTGTAGCTTGTGGTGACCCAGCACAATGCAGACTGATACTATTTCACGCACAGCAGGGTTGGAGAAAACGGAACACAATTTGCATACAGAGGACAATGCACAGACGGACAAAGAGACAACCAATGTCATGCTAATCATGTGTATTGACTGTTATGCTAATGTGCCATGCATTCTCTCTTCCTGTATCACTGATAAAAGAGCTTGTGTGACATGCCTCAGAATCAGAATCAGAATCAGATTTATTACCATTGTTCATGTAGTACACAAACTAGGAATTTGTCTCGGTGCAATGCTGCAACATTAAACATGATAAAATAAAAGAAATAAATTATACATGCAATAAAGTGTAGAATAAGAATGAGTAATACTAATCAGCAGTTTAAATATATTAGCGAGCAGCAGATAATGTGGAGAACCATATAGTGCAGTCGGTAATGCAAGAAGAAAACAGTGATGATTGACATGAGTTTGGTTGAGCTGCTGTACATAGTGCACGAGAGTCAATAAGTCACTTAGTGTTCAGCAATCTGATGGCAGAGGGGAAGAAGCTGTTCATGTGACGGGAGGAACACAAAAACAAAACACAAGACAACACAGTACAGTACAACAGCACTGTAGCGCACAGCGCTACAAGTGCATCTCATTATGTTGGGAGAAATAAAACTCTGCAACCTTCCAGCTCGTCGTATCTCGCCTGAACTTATTCCTCCACACTGGTGACCCTTGACAAAGAATGGAACACGAGGCGAACACCCCGGAGATCACCTGGACGGGAAGCCCCAGCACGCGTCATGGTGCCCGCTTGCCTGATTTTTTACCTCCACACTGGTGACCCGACGCGTCATGGTGCCCCCTCGCCTGATCTTTTCCCTCCACACTGGTGACCTGACGAGAGAGAATGACCGTCTGCTCCCTCTCACCGCGCTGTGGACAGCAGAGGACCAGAGAACTCCTGCAACCTTTTCATCCTCACTGGAGTGCGCGCCCCGGAGCGGGCAGCACTTGGACCGACACACACCACGAACGGCGACACGTGCGAAACGAAGGAAGCAGCCTGAACGGGAAATCATCGACACCGACTGTGTTGATTTCCACCAAGCTCCCCGACCCTGACTCAGCTCGCGACAAGCGGACCTCCTGCGCACAGAAGCCCCACACGCACACCGCAGGATTATGAGGACAGCGCAACTGCCAGCTAAGTGGTCACTGCGCCACGTGCGCGCCACGCACAGGGTCAAGCCGGCTCCACAGACCGATACAGCATCCTCTGCCGCTGCACATGCCCGAGAAATACAGCCGATTGCCAGCCTCAGAACCTTCAAGGCTGCTCACGCACCTGAAGCAGATGTGCAGCCCGCACACAGGACTTTGTATGGGTTTCTCAGCCATGGCGCACAAGTGGAATTTAGCCGATTGCTGTCCCCGATGGCTTTAGGGCTGCTTCCGCACCTAAAAGCCAGACCGCCAGGTCCCTCACACAGCTGCAGTTGTTTCACAGCCGCTACGCATCCTCGGGGAATTTGGCCGCTCGCCTTCCCCACATCCTCACTGGATCGAGCCGTGAAAGGAGTCAGAGACTTAATTTTATTTTTTTTTCACAGCCGCTGTAGATCACCACCAGGTTTAATGGGAAAGTCCCTCACCATTGCGGATCCACACACAATTTTTGCGCGGCCCAGACACCTTTGACGTCCCAGGCCGGCACTCTCTTACTCTCACCCCACTCCCCCTCCTCCTCCACAGCGCTCTTCCCGCACCTCACTCCCTAAAGCCGGCCGATCGCCATCTTGTTCCATAACACACGAAGCGCACCAGCCCATGTGCCCACGATCCACGGCCGTTCAATGTGCTGGAACCTGGAGCGAGGCACACTGTTTTTTTTCCACCCCTCCCCTGTCCCCACCATGGACTGACATGCCCTCCGGCACTCCTTTACAGCAGGACAGTTCTACCAGAGCTGGAGCCCAAATCACGGGGGGTGGGGGGTGGGGGGGGGGTTGTCACAGCCCCTTCTGAGCATTCTGGGGGGAGCCGTGTGGTGACCCAGCACAATGAAGACTGATACTATTTCATGCACAGCAGGGTTGGAGGAAACGGAACACAATTTGCATACAGAGGACAATGCACAGACAGACAAAGAGCCAACCAATGTCATGCTAATCATGTGTATTGACTGTTATGCTGATGTGCCATGCATTCTCTCTTCCTGTATCACTGATAAAAGAGCTTGTGTGACATGCCTCAAAAACACAAGACAACACAGTACAGTACAACAGCACTGTAGCGTACAGCGCTACAAGTGCGTCTCATTATGTTGGAGGAAATAAAACCTATGTTGGAGGAAATAAAACTCTAACCTTCCAGCTCGTCGTATCTCGCCTGAACGTATTCCTCCACAAGCTAACCTTATTCGAAATAAACTAATAGAAATTTTACAACACTGCTTGGCCTCAGCTTTATACTAGCAAACTGATTTAATATTAACACAGTTGTGTGGGAGATAAAGCTTATTACAAATTTGGACCATTTTGGGCAGATGAAAAAGTTTCATTACTTATTTTTTTCAGTGTATCTAAACAATCGAATTACAGTTGAGACTTGGAATTTCATTTTTAATTTCAACTTTTTCATTTGAAACTGAACGTGCTAAAGCAC
Source organism: Pholidichthys leucotaenia (assembly GCA_020510985.1). NCBI lineage: Eukaryota > Metazoa > Chordata > Actinopteri > Cichliformes > Pholidichthyidae > Pholidichthys > Pholidichthys leucotaenia. The sequence goes on from CM035850.1 coordinate 116,574,418, forward strand.
ACGAGTGACTGGCTGACGCATGTTCTGTGTGTGGGAGAGTATGACTGACGTTGTGTGCAGTAGAGGCCGGTCCATCCCGGGGTGCACTTGCATTCTCCATCGTAAGCGCTGCAGTAAGCTCCATTGTGACAGTTACAAGTGTGGAGACAGTTGGGTCCCCACTGACCAGGTGGACATGCTGCAACACAGAAACATGCAAGTGTCATAAATGAATGGATTGGGTTTTTTTTCCCCCACAGGAAGGGCTTATAACAATTTGAAGAGAATTACTTTTGTGGTCACACTGAAGCTTTGATAGATTACCTTGTGATTACTGAAACTAGAGCTAAAAAAAAAACTTTCTAGGTTACCCACTCATGTCAGTTAACAGGAAGGAGGAGGAGCTGTAAAGGTCTTGAATGAAGCATTAATTGAAGCAGTGCAATCTGAGATTGGTAGTATCCATGATGCACATGGTATAAACTGGCACCTTGTTAGCAAAATGACTCCAAACCATCCCCCTTGTTAACCTGTCATCTCCCGTCTTCATCCCATTGAGGAGTACATGGATCATATAGTATAGCAACGAGCTGCATTTACTACATGTGATCAAGTTGCTTTTCCTCAAAAAATTCTAATTTCATGACTTACAGTATGTTGAGTTTGTATGATTTTCCTCAGAGTGACACATCTTAAGAGGAAGAAGTCACAAACTGGTGAAAGTACAGTTGCAAATGTCAATAAAAATGTTGAAAATTTATGAGGAAAAAGGTGCAAATGTAACAGAAAAAGTTTTTAAAAAATTTATAGAGGTGTAAATTTGTGTGGGGGAAAAGGTAACAAATTCATCGGAAAAAAAATTGCAAATTTATAGAAGGCACTACATTTATTAAAAGTCACAGATTTGCCAGGAAAATGCTGCAAATTTATGAGAAAAAATCACAAACTTACAAGTAAAAACACAAATTTACAAGAAAAAAAAAATTACAAATTTACGAGAAAAAATAAACAAATTTATGAGGAAAGAAGTTGCGTATTTTCAAGAAAAAAGCCTGAAAGTTTAGGAGAAAAAAATTCTTGAAAAAAAAAAAAATCACAAATTTATGAGAGAAAAGTCACAAATTTATGAGAAAAAAAATTTGCACATTTATGAGAAAAAAGTTGAAAATTTATCACAAAAAGTTGCAAATGTAATGGAAAAAAGTTTAAAATTATGTATATAGGTGTACATTTGTGTGGAAAAGGGTAACAAATTTATCACAAAAGATGTGGAAAAGGCACCACATTTATTTGAAGTTATAAATTCCAATAAAAGTGTTAAAAGTTTGCAAGAAAAATCTCGTAAATTGGAGAGAAAACAGGACATTTAGCTTTTGTTCTTGTAAATTTGCAAAGTCTGAAAACTGCAAATCATGAAAATTTGTGACTTTTTTCCTGTGGATTTTTTTTCTGGAAATACGGCCCCCCCCCCCACACACACACACATTTGTAACCTTTTTTCTTGCACATTTAGGACTTGCTGATGGTAAATTTGTGATTTTCATCTTTTATCATATTTTTGCACCTTTATTCTTGAAAATTTTTACTTGATTTACATTTATGTGTTTATACCTTATGCTAAATTTTTAAAAACACCACTACCACCATTCCAGATCCTTGTTAAAAATAACAAATCACCTACTGATTATTATAGATATTTCTAAAACATTTATTGCTGACTGATCAATTTCAGTGGAAGCTATTCCAGGAGCTGCTATATTACCTGGTAACCACACATGGACATTTCACTGGATATGCACCTAATAATCGCCTATTTACAGTAACTGTCAGTGGCATCTTATAATATGTGAGAACTGTACATTGTGCTCCTTGATTTCCACAGTGAACCTCTGTTTGAAAAGAGGCAGCCTTCAGAACCTGGAATTTGCGCTGCTGTGTTCCAGGTTCATGCTAGTAGTTAGCCCGGTTAGCTTAATTTTGAAATTAGTTGAGATTAAAACCTTTTGAATCTTTACTCCATCTGGAGATGCTAATAAGATGATGAAGACATCATAAACAAAAGCAGAGATGGAAATGGGTATGCATATGCATATTTTTATGACAGCTTTAATTATTTTATGGACAAACACGCTCCTTTTTGCCAGTTTAGAGTGAAGGGTCGTGATAGTCCTTGGTTCACTTCTGAGCTTGTGAGCCTCTTACACAACAGGAATCAGATTTGGGCAGTTGCAAGGAAGTCTCCTTCTCAAGATGACTGGCTATATTATGACTCAAGATGACTGGCTGATTTATCATCATTAATCGTTTATCTCTATTTGCACTATGGGAGGTCTGGGTCTATCTTTTTTCGCCATTTGCACTACGGGTTGCATTACTGTACATAGACTGCTGTTGTTGTCGTTTTCTTTTTTCAGCCTTATTCCTTTTTCTTTTTTATATTGTGCACACCACTGAAGAGAGAAACACCATTTCAATTCTCCTGTATGTCCTGTACGTATAGTAGGACTGACAAATAAAATCTTTGAATCTATATTTTCGCCAGTTGCGTAATCACTCCACTGCTTCTATCAAAAAAGCAAAATGCAATTACTATTTATCTCAGACTGCAAACTGTTTAAATGATCCTTGGAGATTTTGTCAACCATAAAATCTCTTTCTGTCAACTGTTGCTGGTCAGAGCTACCCCCTCAGTTAACTGTTGATTAAGCTAAGATAAGCTTTTATTAGTCCCACAGTGGGGACTAATGGGGATTCCATTCTTGTGTCAAACAAATCTGAGATGCTCAGTTGTTTTAACAAACATTTTGTTGCTTCCAGCTCTTTGCTTGACATAGTATCCAAAGGAAAATCATTATCTTCTTCCTTTGTAAGTAATGCTTCTCGTAAGCATACTTTCTCATTCACCCCTTTCTCTGTTGGGGAAGTTTGTAAGGCTTTAAAAGCCCTAGACTGAAGAAAGTCTGCAGGTCCTGTCAATCTTTCCCCTTATTTCTTACAACTGGCTGTAAATATTATAGCCAAACCATTGTTACACATTTTTAATTTTTCCATCCCAAAAAAATGTCATTCCTGATGTTTGGAAAACGGCATTTCTAGTCCCATTGTTAAAAGGTGTTGGTCCCACCATGCTGAATAACTATAGACCAGTTTCCAAGCTCTGCATTTTAGCAAAGGTTTTTGAACTGCTGGTGAATGATCAAATCAAGGACGTGTTTAAATAACATTTTCTCACCAGTGTGGTTTTAGGAAGCAACATACTACAGTAAGTACCTCCTTGAAAGTCCTAAATGATGTTGTTGAAGCCTTGGATGCCAAAGAATACTGTGCTGCACTTTTCATAGATTTGTTAAAGGCATTTGACACTGTTGACCATGAGATTTTATGTCAGAAGCTCTCCAATATAGGCCTGTCAGACCAAGCTGTTGGTTGGTTCTCAAACTATCTCTCCAATCGTAAGCAATGCATACAGCGTAGTGGTCTATCCTCTAGCTTTCTTACCACTAAAGCCTTATTCATGCTGCATTTCCCCTCTAGTCTGCTTTGGTCCACGTACGCTTTGGACGAGCCTGGCACGCACGCAGCACTGTTCATGCTCACTTTTTTCATCTACCCAGGCCAAGTGGTTGACGCATGCGCACAACCATCATTTGCAGTTTCACTCCCGCTCGATAGGGAGCATCAATGCGCTGACGCACCAGGATTTTCACCAACGAAGAAACGCTACTTGCTTTCTGCTGCTTGACTTCCCGGTTTTCACTAGTGATGTTCGATACCACTGATTTCCTTTCCGATCCGATACTGAGTAAAATTCAGGCTGGTATCGGCGATACCGATATTTTTGCGACTACACCTATGTCTTTTAAATCTAAAAAAAACGCATGACGCACTTACCCAGGCGGAAGAAAAAGTAGTTCCACCAACTGCGTGTCACTTAGACAACATCTCAATAGTTTAGTTACTTTTCACCGTGTTTCTGTTAAGGATATATACTCGCTGCTCTTGTTTTTCTCTTGCCTTCTGATTATTGCTCTGAGTGTTGCTATCCCTGTGCTGTTGCAATCCTGGAATTTCCCCATTGTGGGACTAATAAAGTTATCTTATCTTATCTTATACCTTACCTCAAATGACTTAAGTATCAAAAGTATCGATATTTTGATTTGAGTATCGATTTTAGAGCATAAAAGATCCGGTATCGGAGGTATTGATATTTCAGGATCGATCCGCACATCACTAGTTTTCACTCTTTTGCCACAAAAATGCTGCTGCTGCTGAAGTATTTATGTATGATTCATGTATGTTTATTGTCGTCTTCCGCTTCCTCGTTGTCTTCTTTGTCTGCTTTGTCTGCTTTGTCTTGGTATTCTGTGGCGATATCGCCACCTTGTGAATGGGACGTTCAGTCTTGCGCATGCGTTTTTCAACGCGTTCAGGTCGTGGGCAGGTGGCGCGGTTACAAAATTTGGGCTGCACGCAGTCATCCGCGGTCAAGCACTGTGGACACTAGCGGAGTGGAGACAATGACATAAATTTTGTCACACGAGGTTTCTGGTTACACGTATGCAGACAGCAGAGGTGCAGCATGAATCCAGCTGAAAGGTGTGCTACAGGGTTCAGTTTTAGGACCCACTCTCTTCACTATCTACGTCAACAGTGTAGGTAAAAATACAAATGCATCTGTACATCTCTGTGCTGATGATACTATTGTCTATTACTATGCAAGCATTGTTGCCCTTGTATTTGAACGTCTGCAGTCAGCATTTGACACCATTCAGTCTCAATTGTTTGATCTCAGACTAGTGCTAAATGCTGACAAAACTAAGGACAATGTTTTTAGATCAAATCAAAATCAAATCAAATCAAATTTATTGTCATATTGCTGTACATACAACTGTAGTGCAGGCAAGATGAAACTGCGTTTCTCTCGGCATCCATATAAGTAAAAGAACATGATTTAAGACACACTCACACATATCTTCACCCCCCACCCTACCACATCCATTCACACATCCCTGAGACATACTTGAAAAACTAACCAGAACTATAATATACAAATAATATACATAATGTCCGTAGGTGCAGTAGTATGTATGAGAGATTCCGGATCAACTGTTCAGCGTCCTAACAGCTTGTGGAAGGAAGCTGTTAATCAGTCTGGTGGTTCTGCCTCTGATGCTCCGGAATCGTTTGCCAGATGGCAGAAGTTCAAAGTGTTTATGCAGAGGGTGAGAACGGTCCTTGACAATGTTCAGTGCCCTGCTTGTACAACGGTTCTCAAAAAGTTCTTGGACAGAGGGGAGGGAGACTCCAATTACCCTCTCAGCTCCCTTAACTATCCTCTGCAGGGCTTTTTTGTCAGACATACTGCAGCTGTAGTACCATGTAGCAATGCAGTACGTCAGAACACTCTCCACCACACCTCTGTAGAAGGTCCTGAGGATGCAGATGGGGAGAGAGGCCTGCTGGAGTTTCCTCAAGAAGTGCAGTCTCTGCTGGGCCTGCTTCCTAATCTCCAAGGAATTCTTGCTCCAGGTCAGGTCCTGCGAGATCTGCACTCCGAGGAACTTGATGTTCTCCACTCTCTCCACTGAACGGCCGCCGATGCTGAGGGGGACGTGTTCAGGCTGTGACTGCCGTAAGTCGATAATCATCTCCTTCGTTTTGTCCACGTTGGGCACCAGATTGTTCTCCCTGCACCAGCCCTCCAGGTCTCTCACTTCTTCCCTGTACATGGATTCCTCATCCCTCTGAATAAGTCCCACCACCATGGTGTTGTCTGCAAACTTAATAATCTGGTTCCCCTCGTGTCTGGATACACAGTCATGTGTTAGAAGTGTGAACAACAGTGGACTGAGTACGCAGCCTTGAGGGGATCCGGTGCTCAGCGTGACAGAGTTGGAGATGTTGCTTCCAACCCGGACAGACTGAGGTTTCTCAGTCAGGAAATCCAGGATAAGATAAGATAAGATAAGATAAGCCTTTATTAGTCCCACAACGGGGAAATTCCAGGATTGCAACAGCACAGGGATAGCAACACTCAGAGCAACAATCAGAAGGCAAGAAAAAAAAAAAAAAAAAAAAAAAAACAAGCAAGCAAGAGCAGCTAATATACATATGTACATATTACTATAAAATATATATATACACACACACACACACACAGACACAGTGCAGAGCATTGTAGCTGGATGGAATAAATATATGAATATATGAACACACAGTGCAGAGCATTGTAGCTAGATGGAATAAATATGTAAATATACAGTATAAACACCCACAGTACGGAGCATTGCAGCTAGGTGGCATAAATATGCAAGTATATAAACACACACAGTGCGGAGCAATGTAGCTAGATGGAATAATATGTAGATATATAAAAATACAGTGCGGAGCATTGTAGCTAGATGGAATAAATATATAGATATATAAATATAAACACACCCAGTGCTGAGCATTGTAGCTAGATGGAATAAATATGTAAATATATGAACACACACAGTGCAGAGCATTGTTGCTAGGTGGGATGAAACAGCATAACCGTCTATTTAGTTAGCCTACATGGTATGATTATGTGCCCATACATATTCTCACCCTCCATAGCGACCGGTATGTTCCTAGTTGTATGCCGGAGAGGACCATTGTGTAAGTCTATTGCATCTTTTGCATTCAAAAAAAACTATTAGTTTGTTACGTCTTTTTGCTATCTCTGCGAGCAGCCCTGCTTAGGTTGTACAGTCTGACAGCCGTTGGTAGGAAGGACCTACGAAACCTCTCGGTTGTGCACCTGGGATGATGTAGTCTGCTGCTAAATGAGCTCCTCAGTGCATCCAGTATGTCCTGCATAGGGTGGAACTCGGACTCCAGCAGAGATGACAGTTTAGCCACCGTCCTTCTCTCTCCTATCTCCTCCATTGGATCAAGGCGCTGCCCCAGGACAGAGCTAGCTTTCTTAATCAGTTTGTTCAGTCTCTTCCTATCGGCTGCAGTAATGCCACTGCCCCAGCAGACCACTCCAAAAGTGATGGCTGATGCCACCACCGTGTCATAGAATGACTTCAGCAGCGCCCCTTGTACACCAAAAGACCTGAGTCTCCTCAGCAGGAACAGCCTGCGCTGTCCCTTCTTGTAGAGTGCATCAGTATTGTGTGACCAGTCTAGTTTATTGTTCAGATGAATACCCAGGTACTTATAGGATGTCACCATCTCGATGTCTGTTCCCTGTATATTTACTGGTGCTGTGAGGGGCTGCCCATGCCTGCGGCAGTCCACCACCAGCTCCTTAGTTTTCCTCGCGTTGATCTGGAGGCAGTTCCGATGGCACCAGTCCACAAAGTCCTGGATAAGCCCTCTGTACTCAGCTTCATCTCCGCTGGAGATGAGACCAACGATCGCAGAGTCATCAGAGAACTTCTGTAGATGGCAATGTGTTGTGTTGTGTGAGAAGTCCGCAGTATAAAGAGTGAACAGGAAGGGAGCCAGCACCGTTCCCTGGGGGGCCCCCGTGCTACTGATGATCGTGTCGGAAACACAGTCCCGGGTTCTCACAAACTGAGGCCGGTTCGTGAGGTAGTCCAGGATCCATGATGACAGGTGCTGGTCCACCCCTGCGCGCAGCAGCTTGTCCTTCAGGATCATCGGTTGGATGGTGTTGAAAACACTGGAGAAGTCAAAGAACATGATCCTCACCATATTCCCGGGCTTCTCCAGGTGGGACAGTGAACGGTGAAGGAGGAAGATCACCGCATCCTCCACCCCAATGCCATGCTGGTAGGCGAACTGGAGTGGATCCATCGCTGGTTCCACCAGGGGGCGGAGATGAGCAAGGAGCAGTCTCTCCAGGGTCTTCATCAAGTGGGACGTCAAGGCCACCGGTCTGAAGCTGTTCAGGTCTTTGGGGTGGGAAGTTTTTGGTACAGGTACCACACAAGATGTTTTCCACAGCTGTGGTACCCTCCCCAGTTTCAGGCTCATGTTGAAGATATACGTCACAATCCCACACAGCTGGTCTGCACAGGACTTGAGGAGCTTTGCGCTGATGCCGTCCGGACCCGACGCCTTCCTCGCCTTGATCTTCCTCAGCTCCGTCCTCACCTGGGTCTTGGTCAGGGTCAGGATGGGGGGCTGTGTGTTGGGAGTGGGGGGGGGGTGTCGGTGGAGTTGGGAGTGGGCAGCAGGACTTGATTTCTTAGAGGCAGCAGTGGTTGTCGTGCAGACAGGGGGGAGGGCGGTTGGTCAAATCTATTGAAAAACAGATTCAGGTTGTTCGCCCACTCCCTGCCCCCCGTGGCCTGGGGGGAGGTATTGTGGAGCCCCGAGATGGTTTTGAGGTTTCTCCAGACCCCGCTGATGTCGCTCTGTTGCAGCTTGTCCTCCATCTTCTTCCTGAAGCTGTTCTTGCCTTCTCTGATCTTTCTCCTCAGCTCCCTCTGTACGGACTTCAGCATCTCCCTGTTCCCCGACCTGAAGATCCTCTTCTTCTCTCTCAGAAGTGTTTTTATCTCAGGGTTGATCCAGGGTTTGTTGTTTGAGTGACGCCGTATGGTCTTGGTGGGAACGGATTTGTCCACACAGAAGCTGAGGTAGCCCGTGAAGGTGTGAATGAGGCCATCGATGTCCTCACCATGTGGATCGCAGAGCTGCTTCCAGGCAGTGGCTTCAAAACAGTCCTTTAGAGTGTCCATTGTCTCCTCAGACCATAACTCCACAGTGTGCATGGCCGGAGGTTGTCTGTGCACTAGGGGTTTGTACACCGGCCGGAGATGAACCAAGTTGTGATCCGATCTCCCAAGTGGGGGGAGTTGTGATGAGGTGTACGCCTCCTTAGTGTTTGCGTAGAACAAATCCAGTGTTTTATTGTCTCTAGTGTGGCATGTGACATACTGGGTGAAAGTGGGCAGAATGGGAGACAGTGAAACGTGGTTGAAATCGCCTGAGATGAGGAGAAGAGCATCTGGGTGTTCTGTCTGCAGCCTGCTGGTTACTGAATGGATGACGTCACGCGCTGTCCCAGCGTTCGCCGTCGGATTTGCATAAACAACAATGTAGATCACGTGTGAGTGTTCTCTCGGGAGATATGTAGGCCTCATGCTAACAGCTAGCAACTCAATGTCTTTGCTGCAGTGTCGTTGTTTAACAGTGATATGTATTCAGGATTCAGAGACATGTGGCGGTGTTCAGACCAAGAAGGAGTAATTTCTCCATCAGTCTCTGGGGAATAATGGTGTTGAATGCTGAACTGAAATCAATGTACAGGAGTCTGGCGTAGGTGTCTTTCTGATCCAGGTGGGTGATGACAGAGTGCAGGGTGGTGACTACAGCATCCTCCGTGGAGCGGTTTGAACGATATGCAAACTGGAGTGGGTCATGTGATGCAGGGAGGCAGGCTGTGATGTGTGGTTTGACAAGCCGTTCAAATCACTTCATCACAATTGGTGTCAGTGCAACAGGACAATAGTCATTCAGACAGGACACAACTGGTTTCTTTGCCACCGGTACTATGATAGAGGTCTTGAAGCATCTGGGAAAGATGGCCTGACTCAGGGAGATGTTATAAATGTCAGTCAGTACATCCGCCAACTCGCTCGTGCAGTCTCGGAGCACACGTCCCGGGATGTTGTCCGGACCTGCAGCTTTACGTGGGTTGACCCTGGTTAGGGTCCTCCGTGTGTCCGCTGTGTTGATGGTAAAAGCTGGTCCGACCGATGGTGGGGATGAGCCAGCCCTCCCTCTGATTGTCGGGTTTGATGCTTCAAAACGTGCAAAGAAGTCGTTGAGCCTGTCTGGAAGCGAAGCGTCGTCATCATCAACCCCCTGTCTAGACTTATAGCCTATTAGTGTCCGAACTCCCTGCCACATCTGCTTGGTGTTCCTAGTGTCACAGAGGTGTCCCTGGATTTTCTCCGCATAGGCGTGCTTCGCCTTCTTAATACCCTTTGAGAGCGCAGACCTGGCTGAGCGGAGGGTGATCCTGTCCTGCGTTCTGAAGGCTGCATCTCTGGCTGTAAGCAGCGAGCGCACCTCTGCAGTCATCCAGGGCTTATGGTTTCCCCGCACAGTGATGGTCTTCACTGTAGTGACATCCTCTGTGCACTTCGCGATGTAGCTGGTGACCGTTTCAGCATACTCCTCCACATCTGTCTTGTCTTCCTGGGAGGCTGCTATCTGGTAAAAAGAAGGTGCCAGCAGTTCTTCCTTATATTATATCTGCTCAAAATACTTCCACTGAGCTTGTGGCCTCTTACAAATACTTGGGTATCACAATTGATGAAAACCTTTCTTAAACCCCACATTGAAAATCTTTTAAAGAAACAGAAATTGAGCTTCTTCTTTAGAAACAAATCCTGTTTCTCTTTTAATGCTAGAAAAAGGCTTGTTGCTGCCACCTTTTTGCCTATTCTTGACTATGGGGATATTATTCATATGAATGCCTCTGCTCAGTCTCTTCACTTGTTGGATACGGTCTATCATGGAGCACTAAGATTCATTACAGAATGGAAACCCCTCACACATCACTGCACTTTGTACTCCCTTGTCAGCTGGTCATCATTGTCCATGCGCAGACTCTTGCACTGGTATAATTTCATCTTCAAATCTATCCTAGGCCTGCTGCCCACACATTTATCATCTTACGTTACACACTCAGTGTCATCATAGTTTGCTCTCCCAGGACTTCATTATTCTTACTGTCCCCTCTGTCCGTACAGAGCTTGACAAAAAGGCATTTTCGTACTCTGTTCCCTCAACTTGGAACTCGCTACAGCAGAGTCTGAAGTAGTCTAGCTTGATTCCCTTTGGAGATTTTAAACTTCTTATCGTATCACTGGAGAAGCCATCATTGGGAAACTGTTCTTGTTCTTAATACTCTAATTTGTTATCAATCAGCACTCTCTGCACATTTTCTTCATTGTTTTGTACTGATTAAGGTTGCTTAGTGCTGTCTGTAACTTTGTGTTGTACTGTGTTTTGTTTTGACAGGCTTCTCTTCAAAATGAAACCTGTCTCAATGAGACTACCTGTATAAATAAAGGTTAATAAAAAATAATAAAATGCATATGAACAATAATTGGTATAGTAAATTTTACTGAAGATATATGTAAAATGACAAGCTATTATATTTTATGGATCATTAAATAAACAAACGAATCATAATCTGTCATCAAATACTGTCAATGTAAAAACGTCATTTATGGAACTGTTGTTTAAAAGCAATATTACATTAAGCTCATTCAGAATTAGTGAATATAGCACTGTCGTGATGTCTTCAGCCCTCCACTGCATGTCAGACCTACAATCATATCACCATGATTCAATTGTAGGCCTGACATGGCATTGATAATACACTCAGTCTTGTGTAAAATTGCTTAATTATAACGTGACATAATTCTACCACAGGGCAGATGTGGCTCACAGGCCTTATGTTTGACACCCATGTTCTAAATTAGTGTTCTAAATTATGTGAAAGGAAAATTTTCAGCCTTGGCAGAAGTATGCTGTTTCTCGCTGAAGCAAACTCACGTTGGGAGCAGTCGCTGCCGATCCATCCTGGATAACACTGACAGGAGCCATCGATGGGGCTGCAAGTGCCGTTGTTGGTGCAGGTGCAGTTCCAGGCACAGTTCCGCCCAAACCGACCACTGGGACACACTACACAGACACACAGTAGGCATGTCATTAGCTTGCTTTCAACTGTAGTATGTTATAGGTCCAGGTATTTTGGATTGTTTTTGGAACCTCAAGATTGTACAAGGAGGGGTTTAAAAGTTCATAGGCTGAAAAGTTCATAGTGGTCAAATTTGACGAGACTAGTGCATACCTGTAGAAACCAAGTATAAGCAAGTATTTTTACATGCCTGTAGAAAGCAAGTGTAAGCAAGCATTTCTGCATTCCTGCCTTTGATCTCTGACATGGTTACCATGGCAACAGTAACCACGGTGATGCCTGCCTTTGATCTTTGACATGGTTACCATTGCAACAGTAACCCTGGTGAAACCTGCCTTTGATCTTTCACGTCACCACTCATTCAGCGATGCCTGCCTTTGATCTTTGATGATGTCATAGCGAGTCCTATGATCGTGAGTGATGCCTGCCTTTGATCTTTGACATGGTTACCATGGCAACACAAACTCCTATGATTGTGACACACAGACAGACAAGAGATTTCTTGAATTATATATAGACTGATGTGGTTATTTTTCAACATAGTCTCCCCTTTGGGCCACACACTTCCATTGGTGTTGGAGCGCTTGGATCCCTGCAGTTGAAAAATAAACCACATTTGGTCAAATTTAATCACTATGAACTTTGCAGCCTATGAAATTTTCAGCCCCCCTCATACTAATATCTTTTTTAACTAGAGGTTGGGAGGCATAAACTTCACTTAAAGGTAGTGTTACCCTATGATATTAATTACTCAAGCACATATAGAAGTACGTAGTCACTAAAGAAATTACTTGAGTGAGACCAAGAAAGTAGTTACTGAAAATATTACTTGAGTAATTAGTAGACTTCCTTGCCAATATGTGAAGTTTTTGTCTTAAATTTATGATTCTTCTCAAAAAATTGCCTTTTTTCTCATGAATTTGCTTTGTTTCTTTATACATTTTCTCCTAGTTATTGACATTTTTTTCCCTGTAACTTCGACATTTTTTGATAAATTTATAACTTCTTTTCTATATAAATGAGCATTTTCCTTTACTATTTGTTACTTTTAGCTAATTTATTACTTTTCTTATAATTTTATAGAATCTATTAATTCAAGAAATCTCTGTCTGTCTGTCTGTCACGATCATAGAACTTTGTGTTGCCATGGTAACCATGTCAAAGATCAAGGGCAGGCATCACCATGGTTACTGTTGCCATGGTAACTAATGTTGTTCAATGATGTTAATAAGACGTATTATTGTGTGACATGGGTGGTGGCTCCACCTTTCCAGTTCCACCGACACCCAGAGTATAAAAGGGCTATGCGGAAGAGGGACAGTCTCTTTTGACCTCACCTCTGCCTAGACGTGAGCACTTTTGGTATACTGTGAGTCTCATAATAAAGTCGTGTTCTACTGCACCTCCAGCCTCGTTATTGGTTTGTGATTATGGACATAACATTTAGCGACGAGGATAAAAACATGGATAAAGGAATTTCTGGCATTCGGTTGTTTTTGGAGCTTTCCGGCAAACTGCCGGTTCCGTGGGTGAGGTAGTTTGCTGTATTTCAAAATTATTTGGTGGCACTGAACCTCGGTGAATTGGAGAAACTACGAGCAAGAGCAATACTGGTCCATAATCTCGGCATGGAGGGACAACGTATTCTCAGCACACTGGGTGAGAGTGATAGTTTTGAGAAAGTGGTTGAGCTAATGGCGTGCTATTTTCGCGCTCCTGAGAACGTCATCGTCTGGAGGATCCAGTCTCGACAACGCTGCCAGCGGACTGGAGAGTCGGTGCAGTGGTACATTGCAGATCTGCGTCAGCTGGCTGGAGACTGCCACTTTGGGGCTTTAAAGGAAGAAATGGGCCACAATCAGTTGGCGGAGCACACACTATGTTCAGCGGCACAGTCAAGACTCCTCACACACTCTGGTGAACTCACATTAGCCATGGCTGTCGAGACAGCTCAGCAGTACGAAGCAGCGGATAAACTATCATGGGACCTCGGTGAGAGAACTACGCTTAGGCAAACTGAATCACGGTCAGTGGTGCAGGCTGTGGACCCGGGCAGCGATGATAGCGTGGAAGACGAGGAAGAATACACTACAGCTGTGAGAATAAGGTCCGCCCCGGGATCACCCAGATGTTTGGGTTGTGGGTCCACCAAGCACCGGTACAAAGCTAGAGAGTGTCCGGGAAGGGGCAAATGCTGCGGCAAGTGTGGATTCCTACATCATTTTTCCAGGGCCTGTAAAAAATTTGAGTGAGGGGAATGACGACGCGAAGTGGACTCCCCCGCTATGACTCCTACGGTTATTCACACAGTCTCCCCAAACACAGATGGCCGTACGTACTGTATGGTGGAATTGGATGGCTTGGAAGTGCCATTACTGGTTGACACGGGCGCGGTGAGGTCCGTGTTGAATTGGTCTATTGTGAGGAGTTATTTCCCGTATTACCGTGTGAGAGGTCTGTCGACACCATTTTGTGAATATGGAGGTAATAGACTGTCCAATGTGGGTTCGCTGGAGTTGACGGCGAGGTACAAGTCAGCGGAGGTGTCCAGCCTGCAGTCTGTGGTGACCGCCAGTGGTTCGAATGTGATGGGCTGTGACCTCTTTTATGGACTGGGCTTCTCAATCACCAGCGGCGTCGGAGAGGAGTGGTCGGGCTGTGGTTTGTGGGACCAGCCAGTTCTGTGAGTGGTGGACGATGAGGTATGGGACAAATCTTGGCCTAGCATTCTGGAGGAGGACCAGGACCAATCCCACCCAGGGCCATCGCGGGAGGGTTCCAGTACCAGGACCCAGGTTAACCTAGCTGAGGGACCTGGGCGGCACGGTGGGACGCCTATGATGGTGGGTGGACCCGAGCGGATAGCTCCCACTGCTTCCGGAGTTCAGCTGGGAGATACCGAGAAGCAGGGGGCTACAAGAGCTTCGCCTGCATTGAAAATGAAAGCGAGCGGGGCAGGACTGGCTGGCACGGCGAAACGATGTGCCGCACAGGAGCACTGGAGGCCGAGTCGGGCTCCTTGGGGGGTCGCTGATGTGGTTCAACCCAGGGAGGAGGCCCGGTCAAGAAGTCATGAACATTTGAAGCCGAGTCAGGCTCCACTGGGAATCGCTGACGTGGTTTGACCCAGAGAGGCGGCTCGGCTGAGAGGGGTTCGTGGCAAGCGGAAATGACGGGAGGACCAGGGGCAGCTGCAGGTGGTGGCTATTTGGGACGACGGATACCTTCAGCTGTCTGATGGCTCCTGGAGACACCCCAACGAACTGCGGCGCGCCAATGAGGAGAAAGAGGTGTCAGGGCTCCGACGTGGGTCATCTCCAGGTGTGAAGAGAAGAAGTAGTTCTGCTGCATCTGCCCCAGTGCTTGCCCCTCGCCGGACACCCTCTGGACTTATATTCATGTAGAGCGGACCCACCGCCGTAACCACGTGGCGTGCCCGGGGTGGACCTGCTTTCAACGATGGAGGCGCACTCCTCAACATCGTCTTCATCAACAGGATCCACTATCGGCGCCTCCCAATGAGGATCAGCTCCAGCTGAGGACGTCCCTCCTCCGAGGTCCCTCGATGCTCCCACGTCTGTCTCCTCCCGTTGTGCTATTCTGACTGCAGCGTCTAGTGAAAGTTCTCCGGGAAAAGTCAGCAGATGTGGTCGAATTGAAGCCGTACTCACACTCACTGTCAGCTGGTCCCAGATCATCTCCTCCAGGAAACTGCCAAATTCACACTCAACCGCCCACTCTCTCAGATCCACCACAAAGTCAGCCACTGACTCTCCAACCCACTGGAGGCACTGTCGAAGCCTATGCGCCGCATGATGGCGTCTTCCGACACACGAAAGTAGCATGCTATTAGCTCTGCTACTCCCTTGAAGCTGGCGGCGCCCCCCAGCGTTCTAAGGATGTCTTGATTCACTTCTCCCAACATGCGCATTAAAACAATCCTTACTTGCACCTCCTCCTGTTCGCCTATGTCCATGGCCCCCAGGTAGCTCTTAAATGTGGAAAGCCACACGGGCCAAGGGACGGGAGGCTCACCCAGGGCCTCCAGAAACGGCCGAAGCAAGTTTTCACCTTGTCGCCAAATGTCACCCTGTCCAGCAGTCTACGGTGAAAGAGGAAGTGCTCCTCCCCGCCGTGTCTCTTATACGCTGGTCGACGTTGCCACCAGAAGGATGGAGAGCCAACCCCCTCTATACCCCGGTATTTCCCTGGGCCGCCATCTTGCTACTGTACAACCTATTTACATATCTAACACTATGAAGGATAATTGGGTGGGGAGAAGTCAAAGTTTTTTCTCAGATGATCTCATGGCCAAGTACCAACAACTGGAGTGGTAACTTGAGGCAGAGCATCCGCCCCACAGCCGGAAGGTCATGGGTTCAAGCCCCGGCCGGGTCATACCAAAGACCATACAAAAAAATAGCTTGGTGCTCAGCATAATAGATTGGTGGAAGGAAAAAGTTGTTTGTGGCAGTGCCTTGCATGGCAGTAGCCCCTCGTATTCTAGATGTGATTAACACTGCAGATAGGAGAAATATAATTTCATTCTACTGTACATGATTGGCTGTATGGACTGAATGACAATAAAGCTGGCTTCTTCTTCTTCAACAGGAAGTGGTGATTACATATAACAATAACCACATTGGTTTGAACCTTGAGCCTTCATATGCCCATTATGCTATGGGAATGTCAAAAACGCCTATATAGCAAGGGTTAAGCCCCCCTTGGGGTTCTCAGACCATAATGCTGTTCATCTGATTCCTACTTACAAGTCCTTGCTTAAAAGCAGCAAACCACAGACAAAGCCAATCTTCATATGGGACAATGAAGGCAATAGAAACTTTGAGAAGTTGTTTTTCTTGTACTGACTGGGGACTCTTTCATAACTTGGAGTTGGAGGAGGCCACAGATACCATAACTGAGTACATAAAATTCTGTAAAGAAAATGTTTTACCTCAGAAGGTAATCACTATGTACCCCAATAATAAGTCTTATATTTCCAAGGAATTAAAACGGTGCATAGTAGAGAAAAATATTGCTTTTAAGAATGGGGACATGTTAAGTGTGAAAAATATACAGAAAGAAATTAATTACAAACTAAGAACAGCTAGAGCTGAGACGCGGAAGAAATTTGAATCTGAATGCCTAGGAAAAAGTTCTAGGAAATTGTGGGACTCAGTTAAAGTAATGACAAAGATGACTCCATCCAAAAACTGCATTAATGTAATGAATGAGGAAGAAAAGGCAAACGAGTTGAATCATTTCTTTTGCAGATCTGAGACTAGAGATTTTTCTCATGAACAAAAAGCTGCTCTGGACGCTATATCAGTATTAGGCTCTGAAAAAATCATAGTTGACCAGCATGTTGTGGAAAGATTTTTCTCATGTATGTGCCCCAGGAAGGCATCTGGACCAGACGGGATCTCTGGGCGCTTACTGAAGTCTTGTAGTGAGGAGCTAGCAGAAGCCTGGAGTCCCATCTACCAGAAGTCTTTAGATATGTGCTCTGTCCCAGTAATTTGGAAAAGCTCTATTATAATTCCTTTACCAAAAAAAGCAAGCTGCAAAGAGAATAATGACTATCGTCCTGTTGCACTGACCTCACTGGTAATGAAGTGCCTCGAGAAGATTGTCATTGACATTCTGAAAACTGATTTTGGAAGACTTTTGGATCCTCTGCAGTTTGCTTATAAAAATAATAGAAGTACAGAGGATGCCATTTTAACCTTAACTCATTCTGTGTTTAAACATTTGGAGGAGACAACCTCATATGCATGTCTTTTATTGGTTGATTTTAGTTCAGCTTTTAACACACTGCAGCCACACCTTTTCATTAAGAGGTTAAATGATTTTAAAGTGCATCCTGTCATTATTAAATGGTACCACTCATTTTTAACTTATCGTAAACAGCAAGTTAGTGTAAATGGAACTTTATCTAAATCCAGAACCCTCATCACAGGAGCTCCCCAAGGCTGTGTTAGTTCACCATTTTTGTTCACCTTGTACACTGATGAGTGCAGAAGTGTCTATCCAGGCAATCAAATTATTAAATTTTCTGATGACACTGGTATTTTATCACTACTTCAAAAGACTCACGATCTGTCAAGCTATTTTATAGAAATTCAGAGGTTTGTCAATTGGTGTGATGACAGTCATCTCATTTTGAATACTGATAAAACAAAGGAGATGGTGTTTGACCCTCGGGGAGTTGGTTACCACAGGCCTGTGGTCATCCACAACCACACTATAACACAGGTTAGTTCCTATAAATATTTGGGAGTATTTATTGACAATTCATTAACCTGGAGCACACACATTGATTACCTCTGTAGTAGACTACAACAGCGGCTGCATTTCTTGTGTAGATTAAGAATACATGGCGTTGATAAAAGGATTATGTTAATATTTTACCAGGCTGTGTTGGAGAGCTGTATTAGATACAGCATTACAGCTTGGTTTGGCAACCTCTCTGTGAAACTAAAGAACAGAGTGTTGCGTTTAATTCATACAGCATGGAAAATTATTGGAGTTAAAGAGTATTTACCCATGCAGATCTTACACGACCAGGCAGCCTGTAGACAAGCTCAAAAAATAATCAGTGACATGAGCCATGTACTAAACAATGAATATGTGCGGCTGCCCTCAGGGAGGAGATACAGAGTCCCCAAGTACAGGTTCAATAGACACAAGAACTCATTTATCCCAACGTCAGTAAAACTTTTAAACTCAGATAAATAGGTCAGGGACACTTATAACTCCTGTTCTTAATGACTGCTGTTATATATTTATGTATGTATGTACTTGAATTATCATTGGGTTTTATTTCATTTACTATGTACTACATCCATTGTATATGTGTGGATTGTGTGGTTGCAGCACGGGTGACAAGCCCAAGACAAATTTCCCCTTGAGGGACAATAAAGTTTATCTTATCTTATCTTATTAAATTGTTGTGGATCTGGGTGAGCACTGCACCATCTTGTCATGTTCTATTCTTCAACTGTTGCAAAGCTCTCTCATCAGCAGTCAGGAGGTCAATTGGTGGCAGCTGGTAATCTCCCTGACCAGCAGGTGATTACAGCACCACTGGCTTTTTAAGCTTGTCGCGGCACCATCATGTTAGTAAACATATTCCTTGTGACCTTCAGGACTGTAACTCTCTTCCTCGTTCCTCAGGTCAAACCAATCACCTGCCAGCCTGGATTCCTTGATCCCCTCTGTGTGGAAACTCTTCACCTGGACCCTCAGCTTGAGGAAACTTCCAAGTAAGGACTTTAAATCATTTAACATTCCATATAATGAACTCTTTCCCCAGGACCTTCCGTGGCTTGTGACCTCTGGATTGAAGACCCTTACCTGTTCCATGCTGCCAACCCCTACCTGCTTGACTCCACTGCTTGCAAGTAAAAGCTTTTCACTGCAAACAAATCAATCTGTACTTACGCTATACTTATGCTTGCTCCAGTTCCTCACCGCTCTTCTCTCTGTTTCCCTACTGGAGTCAAAACTGTGGGAAAACGGGGAAGAAATCTAACGCGTAAACAGTTTAATAAAAATTTCACTCTCTTGCTTCAACTGTTGTCACCATGTGTCGTGTCCTGCTATTGGGTCGAAAACCTAGCTGAACAATGACAAGAATATTCTCATATATCCCCATGTAAAACATCCACATAAAACCTCTGGCAGTGGAAAGATGCTCACCCTCGTTACACAGTCCTCCCTTGAATCCTGGCAGACAGTCGCACTGTCCTGTGACATGGTGACATGGTCCACTACTGTGGATGCACTGTGGACATGTCTGACTGCAGCGGTGACCAAAGTAACCTGGAGAGCAGACTGTAGACAAACCAGAAAAAAAACACAATAATGGCTTCATCACTCTATATATAATTCAAGAAAATCTCTCTGTGTGTGTGGGTGTCACGATCATAGGACTCGCTATGACATCATTAAAGATCAAAGGCAGGCATCACTCATGATCATAGGACTCGCTATGACATCATCAAAGATCAAAGGCAAGCATCACTCACGATCATAGGGCATCAAAGATCAAAGGCAGGCATCACTAAACAAGTTGTGACATGCTTGCTTACACCCTTGCTTACACCTGCTTTCTACGGGCATGCAGAAATACTTGCTTATACTCAGTTTCTACAGGCATGCACAGATATGCACTAGTTTTATCTGAATGGCTACTAATGAAGTAAGGCCCTGTTACGACAGTCAAGTCAAAAGTGCAAATATCATTTATGGACTTTACGATGGCAGGTAAAGAGATTTTGCACTAGAAAAAAAAGCACAAAAACTTCCCAACTCTTAATTATTCAGAGGTGTATTTTAGGTATAAAGTGCAGGAAAACAATCAGAATGGCTCATCACCTCACCTTTTTAATAGGCAGGTGCACATGATCTATGGAGAATTTCTATTACTAGGGCCTACCTGTGCATGCCCGTGCATACCTGTGGATGCCCGTAGAAACCAAGTATAAGCAAGTACTGTATTTCTGCATGCCCGTAGAAAGCAGGTGTAAGCAAGCACATCACGACTCATTCAGTGATACCTGCCTTTGATCTTTGATGATGTCATAGCACGTCCTATGATCTTTGATGCTGTCATAGTGAGTCCTTTGATCTTTGATGTCATACCACTCATTCAGTGATGCCTGCCTTTGATCTGTGATGACTGCCTTTGATCTTCGATGACGTAATAGCGAGTCCCTATGATCTTTGTTGATGTCATAGCAAGTCCTATGATCTTTGATGATGTCATAGCGAGTCCTATGATTGTGAGGTGAGTGTGTCTATGACTATGATGTCTATATGACATCATATAGACATAGGCACATCATAGGCGAATCCTATGATCTTTTAGTTAGTCCTATGGTCGTGACAGACAGACAGACAGACAGACACAGCGATTTCTTTGAATTATATAGAGTGATAACAACATAAATATAATTTTTTTGTAAGTTGTCTGTGTTTTTTCAACTGATTTAAGACAATTTTGCACAGCTGAATCCGAAAATGACATCAATTTCTCTCAATCAGGTCAGGTTTTTATGTTAAGTTATAAGCAGTTGTACAGCAGTTGTACAGGTGTTCTTTAAATTGAATAGTAGACACTGATAAAGGTAAGTACATGTAAATTGAATGTTATGTCATCATTGTTCAAAATTCAGAGAATTTCAAGAAATAAAAAAGAATTTTGCATCATATAAAGCGAAAATACCCGAACATGTAAACAAAAACGTAAGAAAACATGTGGCCATAATTCAAAAAGTCGACCTGATTGAGCAAAACCAATGTGATTTTTGAATTCAGCACATCAAAATTATCCTAAATCAGCTAAAAAAAGAACTTAGACAATAAATTTGGTGTTGACCAGTGTAATGGTATGTTTACCAAGAAGGGCAGATTGGTTTTCATCTGATAAAACAGACATGCTTGGATTTGAAGTGAAAATGTGCGAGAACATCCTTTACAGGCACGTCACTGTTGAGGCATTTCAAGGTGAACCAGGTGAGGGATGCAGTAGCAGCGAGCGTGTATGGATTGAAGGATGTGCACTTGTGGATTTTAAAAATGCATGTTTAAAAAATAATTGATAACACACTGACTTTAGAATTTGTCTAATTGTCATTGTGTGGTTGTAAACTAGCAATGTGCCAACTTTGCACTCGGTCACACCTCTTTTGAAAAAGACCACTTCTGCTACTGCATAGCACATGTAAAATTATTTATTTCTTGGATGACAAGGTGCAAAGTGTAAAAACTGGCAATGTGCTGCCTGAAATGATCAAAACCACTGGCAGAAGTTGCCAAGTGCAGCACAAATCAGTGCTTTAGATTGTTGCAATAGGGCCTATAGATTTTTTTTTCCAAAATGAATCATGTGCACAACTTGCTTTCTAGCCAAAGTGAGCTCAGAAAAAGGTGAGTAAAGTGTTCAAAAACTGTACTCAAACGAAACATTTCTTCATCTTCTTTTTCTTCTTTTAGATTTGATTGGCGGTTGGCAACCAGCATACAGGTGCATTACCGCCACCTACCGGGTTGGAGTGTGGACAAGAGAATGGCAGTGTGGCTCATATATTCTTGCCAACATATGTATAAGCACAAGGAGAAGCTTAGGACTGCATGTGTTGATTGACCTCACGTCTTGGATGGGACAATACGTCTGGACCCCCTGTGGATAATGGCAGGAGGACGGAGGTGCCGTGGTAAGACTCTGAAAGGACTTCCTGACCTCCTGGAGCCAGATGGAGGACTAACGGACTCGAGGGAAGAATTATTGTCAGATGGGGGTTTTGACAGCAATGTGTAATTCTGCCTTTGATGTTCATGTATAAGAGCGAGGGTTTTGACACAGCTCAGTCTCTTCTGTTCTTGAGAGAAAAGCTGGGGATGTGATTTCTGCAATAAACCTGAATTGAGAAATAATTCAGCCTCTTCATTTCACGCTCCCCACATTGGTGACCAGTAACGTGAGAATGCCTAGAGATGATTTCCCCGACCCAGACTCGTCGGAGTCTGCCCGAGTGAGCGCCGTCTCCATCAAACTACCAGAATTCTGGCAGGACAACCCGGACTCATGGTTCCTCCAGGCCGAGGCACAGTTCGCTCTCGGGGGAATAACGGCGGATGACACTAAATTCTACCACGTCATCGCAAAGCTCGACAACCGCACAGCGCGATGCGTGCGGAGCCTGGTACAGCAGCCGCCCGCCGACGACAAATATGGCGAACTGAAAGCTGCACTCATCCAGTGTTTCACGCCCTCACCCGAGGAAAGGGCTAGAAGACTCCTCGCGATGCACGACTAGGGAGGACGCAGGCCAGTCGACCTGATGGAAGACATGCTGCAGCTGAGAGACACAGACGACGACAATTTTCTTTTCAAGCACATCTTCCTGAGAAACCTCCCGATGCAGATGAGAGGGACCCTGTCCAGCATGCGTTGTGTGACACAGCGGGACTTCCGTGCGCTGGCCCGAGAGGCGCAGCGGCTCCTCGACTCCTGCGGCGAGCAGACAGCCACCATGGCAGCGGTAGACCTCGGCGCGGTGACCGGGAGCAGCGGAGAGCCGGAGGCAGCGGAACCAATCACACCAACGATGGCAGTGGCGCGGCCCTGACGCAGCGGAGGAGATGGCCTCTGCTTTTACCATCGGCGATTTGCAGAGAAGGCGCACAGATGTGTGCCGCTGTGCAACTTTAAGTCCTCGGGAAACGCCAAAACCGGGAGTCGGTAGCAGCTTTGGCTCTCGGTGAACAAAATAAGCTGCTCTACCTCACAGATGCGAACTCCGGACGGCACTTCCTCGTAGACACCGGAGCCCAAGTGAGTTTCATCACCCTGACCTACGCTGACCGGCTGGCGGGCCCCCGTGGTGACGGGGCAATGGCGGCGAACGGCTCGAGCATCAAGACCTACGAGGAAAGGACTCTGCTTCTGTCCTTGTATGGCCGCTCTTATGAATGGACTTTTATTATAGCGGTGGTGAGTTTTAACATGTTAGGTGCTGATTTTCTGTGCTCACATGGTTTGTTAGTTGATCTTGCCAACAGGCGCTTGGTTAATGCACTTTTTATTCAATTCCTTGTGCAGCTCGAGTGTCCCCGCCACCAGTGCAGACCAACGTTGCCACAGCAGGCGGTAAGTTTCACACACTCCTCACCCAGTTTCCAGCGCTCACAGTTCCCACATTTTCGGCAGCAGTTGCGAAACACGGGGTGGAGCACTTTATCACCACAGCTGGCCCACCCGTCTTCGCGAAAGCTCGGCGTTTGGATGCAGCTAAGCTCTCCATAGCGCGCGAGGAGTTTGCCAACCTGGAAAGGCTGGGCATTATTCGACGTTCGAAGAGCCCATGGGCCTCTCCACTGCATATGGTCCCTAAAGCTGACGGCTCGTGGAGACCTTGTGGTGATTACCGCAGGTTAAACAATGCCACAGCGCATGACCGCTACCCAATCCCACACATCCAAGATTTCTTGGTGCATCTAGCGGGGGCGCGCATTTTTTCTAAAATAGACCTGGTCCGCGGCTATCATCAGGTCCCAGTCCGAGTCGAGGACATTCCCAAAACAGCGGTAATAACCCCGTTCGGACTTTTTGAATTTTTACGCATGCTGTTTGGCCTCAAAGGCGCTGCGCAAACCTTTCAACGCATGATGGATGCTGTGTTACGCGATCTCCCCTTTGTGTTCGTCTACCTCGACGACATTTTAGTCGCCAGCGCTTCTGAGGAGGAACACGAAAAGCACCTCACAGCAGTTTTTCAGAGGTTGGGACAGCACGGGCTAATAATTAATCCAGCCAAGTGCCGGTTCGGCGTGGCGCAAATCGATTTTTTGGGACACCGCGTTTCCCCAGAAGGGGCGGTTCCGTTACCAGACGAGGTGCGCACAGTGGCGGATTTTCCCCGGCCACAAACGGTCAAAGCACTACAGGAGTTTTTAGGAATGGTAAATTTTTATAACTGTTTCCTACCCCACGCAGCGCAGCTCATGCAACCATTATATGCCGCGCTTAAAAAACAAAAACCCTCCAATACGATCGATTGGTCCCCGGAACGGGAGCGCGCGTTTGCGGAGGTGAAGAAAGCCCTTGCAGACGCTACACTGCTCGCTCACCCAGACCCAAAGGCCCGCATAGCGCTCATCACTGACGCGTCAGATTTGGCCATAGGGGCGGTTGTGGAACAGCATGTGGCAGGGGTTTGGCAGCCACTGGCCTTCTTCAGCAGATCCTTGCGCGAGGCCGAGCGGAAATACAGCGCGTTTGACAGGGAGCTGTTAGCGCTCCACTTAGCCATTCGCCATTTCCAGTTCTGGCTGGAAGGTCGGCGTTTCACCGCGTTTGTCGACCACAAGCCGATAACTTTTGCGATGGCCAAAATTTCGGAACTGTGGTCAGGCCGGCAGCAGAGGCAGTTGGCCGCAATTTCCGAATTTACTACTGATATTCAGCACGTAGCGGGTAAACTCAATGTAGTGGCAGACTGCCTCTCTCGTGCGGTAACAACACCAATCCGCGCGGAGGTAGATTATACTACCACAGCCGCAGGGCAAAATAACAGCGTGGAAGCGCACGCAGCCCCAGTTCACGTGGGGATAGATTATGCAGCCATGGCAACGGAGCAGGGTAGAGATGCGGACGTGTGCGCGCTCCAGTCTGGACCAACAGGGTTAAGGCTGGAGAGCAGGATTTTGCAAACCGGTATGCCCCCCCTGATCTGCGATGTGTCTACCGGGCGGCCGCGGCCGCGCCTGGTAGTACCGGCCACATGGCGCCGCCGCGTTTTTGACTTGGTTCACTCCCTGGCGCACCCGGGGGTGCGCGCTTCTGTGAAAATGGTAGCGGAGAAGTTTGTTTGGCCGACCCTGCGCAAGCACGTGAAAGAGTGGGCGAGAACCTGCATGGCTTGCCAGCGGGCCAAAATTCACAAGTACACAAAAGCCCCCTTAGAACCGTTCCACATTCCGGCCAAGAGATTCGATCATGTGCATGTTGACCTCATGGGCCCCCTACCGTCGTCGCAGGGGTTCACACATCTTTTGACAATGGTGGACCGAACCACACGCTGGCCGGAAGTGGTCCCACTAGCATCGACCACGGCTGCAGAAGTGGCTCGCGCATTTTTGACGGCCTGGGTAGCGCGTTTCGGGGTTCCGTCGGACATTACGTCCGATAGGGGACCTCAATTTGTGTCTGAGCTTTGGTCAGCGATGGCCAGCAGCTTAGGAGCGATAATTCACCGCACTACCACTTATCACCCCCAGGCTAATGGTTTATGCGAGCGTTTTCACAGGTCTTTGAAGGCAGCCCTCAGAGCGTCGCTTACGGATGCAGACTGGGTAAACAAACTACCATGGGTTTTATTGGGGTTGCGTTCTGCGCCCAAGGAGGACTTAAATGCCTCCCCAGCGGAGTTGGTTTTTGCACAACCTCTCAGGCTGCCCGGTGAGTTCCTACCAGAGCATCTGGCACCGGGGCGCCCCCCGGCTCTGGGACCACTGATCGGCACGGGAGCAGACATGCTCCCGGGCCCCGTTCATGACACTTTTCCGCGTGTTTTTGTTCCCAAAGCTTTAAAAAATGCCGAGTTTGTTTTTGTCAGGCACGAGGCTCAGCGACCAAGCCTCCGCCCGCCATATGATGGCCCATTTAGGGTGCTGGAAACAGGTGATAAGCATTTTGTGCTGGATTTGGGGGACAGAAAGGAAACAGTTAGTATTGACAGACTAAAGCCTGCTTTTGTGATGAACGACGAGTCTGTACGAGTGGCGAGGGCACCTCGACGTGGCAGACCCCCCCAGGGAGCACGTCCTGGAGCCCCCGCAGGGATCAAATAATTATTCTCTTCCTCAGTTAGCAAATTCTCTGCAGGACGGCGCCGCAGGGATGGTGAAGCCTGCTTACAGCAAATTTGGAAGACGTTTGAAGCCCAGACGGCATATGGACTGATGTGTGTTTTTATCATGTTGTGTAGACTATGCTGTCGATTTTTACCATGTTGTGTGAAATATGCTTTATTGTCCATTCTTCGACGTTTAGGGGGGGTTATGTGGCTCATATATTCTTGCCAACATATGTATAAGCACAAGGAGAAGCTTAGGACTGCATGTGTTGATTGACCTCACGTCTTGGATGGGACAATACGTCTGGACCCCCTGTGGATAATGGCAGGAGGACGGAGGTTCCGGGGTAAGACTCTGAAAGGACTTCCTGACCTCCTGGAGCCAGACGGAGGACTAACGGACTTGAGGGAAGAATTATTGTCAGATGGGGGTTTTGACAGCAATGTGTAATTCTGCCTTTGATGTTCATGTATAAGAGCGAGGGTTTTGACGCAGCTCAGTCTCTTCTGTTCTTGAGAGAAAAGCTGGGGATGTGATTTCTGCAATAAACCTGAATTGAGAAATAATTCAGCCTCTTCATTTCACGCTCCCCACAGCAGGAAAAAAAGAAAAACTAAATTCTTTCAATTAATCCAGTTTCACTTAAATATCTAAATAGACCTACATATATTTCTTTGATTGTAGTTCCTAACATACAAAATCCAAGTGAGGTTTTAGCCATGTTTCCTGTATAATTACCTGGGGTATGCTGCTTCCCAATGTAGCCCCTTAACGCCAAGATATTTTTCTGCTGCTTTCACAATGATTTTGATTTTTTTCTGTTTTCTTGGAAGTCTGCACAGCGCAGTTCATCACATCTACCACAAATAAGACAAAATTATTTTCCTTCATAACCAGAGTATTTTCCTTAATTCTACTGCATGCACTGCAAGCCTGCACAGTTTCCCTGGTAGAGTCCACTCCCACTTTTTTAGCTGGCACCTTTTTTGCAGCTTCTGCATATGTTAATCCCTGGAAGACTTTTACCTGCTGAATTTCTGCTGCTCTTTTGCTGGCTTCACAACCTCGAGATGCAGAGCTATGTTCATCACCGCAGTTACAGCACTTTAATTTGGCTCCTCTTTCACACTTTCCATATTCATTGTTCACCGGAGCATCTGGCACGTCGTTGTCTACCTTTGCATATCGCTGCTACATGACCAAACTTTTGACACTTGAAACATCTGAATGGAGGAGGAACGTAAAGTCTGACTTCATAGCTTATGTAGCCAATATACACCTTATTTGGCAGTCTTGTTTCATCAAATTTTAACATTACCGACAGACTATCACATTTTTCACCATTTCTATTAGTTTTCAATCTTTGTACCTCTGTCACTTTTGATCCAGTTAAGTTTTTCATTATTGCATCAGTTGAGACAGCCGTTGAAATGCCCGATATCACTCCTCTCATTGCCTTATTTCCTTCCAATATTGAACACTGCACATTTTTCCCTCCATCTTATTGACTCTGATTGCTTTTCCTTGTTGAACACTATTTTTACATGTAACTAGTAATGACCCACTACAAAGAATTCTTGCATTTAAAACTCTCCAAGTAACTTGTTAATTGCTTTTGTGAGCTTAATTGGGTTCCACTCACGAAATGATGGTCCTTCCTGAGTAAGTTTAATGATTACTTTACACTCCTGTTTATTACGGGATTGTTCATCTTCTGATTTATCAGCACTTGATAATGCTCTTGATTGTTTTTCTTTACGTTTACGTTTGCTTCTTTTAGACTCCTCCAAACTTCCTCTTTCCCACTTCCTACTTCCATTCCTCCTAGTTCACTCCCTGTTTCATCACCTTACGTCTATTCACAACCCGGTTGTGCCACACCGGTTCGAAGTTCCAGCCTCTCGTTGCCATCTTAAATTCACTCTCTACACTCTAGTATATCAGAAATGGCTGTCTGTGTGTCTGACAACCATCAAGTTCATTTCTTCTTCTTCTTTACCTCCGCCAGGAGGTTATGTTTTTGTCGGGGTTTGTCTGTCTGTTTGTCTGTTTGTTTGTCTGTCTGTTGGTTAGCAAGATAACTCAAAAAGTTTTGGACGGATTTCGATGAAACTTTCAGGCGTTGTTGGAAATGGTAGACTGTGGCCTGTCTTAAACTACTCAATCACAAAGACTGATTCAGTTTTTTTAATGTTTCCATTAGATCTGTAAACTGTGATAAAAAACATCTTGATATAGAAATTTTACTTTTTATAAAATGATCGTCCAAGTAAAAGAAAATTTGATTTTTTTCTTAATGTGGCTATTGTGCATTTGATTATGCTACCATAGTTCAGATATTGACAGTAACAGCAACAATAATATTCATGCTTAAATACGCATTAGTATGACATGTAAAGTGCTTAAGCATTTTAGCGATGTAGCCTTGAGAGCTGAATACACTGCAACTTCTGGAACAACTGCAAATAGACAAAACTAAATCAGAACACAACTGAAATGACTGGGGACACAGCAGAGTGACGGACCACAAACATCCATCTCTTCCATGCTGACGAGTTGTCTGATTTCAGCAGCCAAGCCCCATCCTACCTTGAACATCTTAATCTCTTTTTTTCTGTAAAACACTTTTAGTTGCACGTGCCAGAAAGGTGCTATATAAATAAACTGAGTTGTGTTGAGTGAAGACAGAGATATATGGAGTGATGATGTGATTCCAGAGCCGCACCTCGGACACAGTCCAAGGATGGATAATTTTTTCACACATAAGGAGTTGTTCAGAACTCCTTATACAAAGATATAGAGTGATGATAATCAAGTCAGTGGCGGTAATGCACCTGTAGGCTGGTTGCCAACCGCCAATCAAATCTAAAAGAAGAAGAAGAAGATTTTAGCAATTTGTTTTATCTACAAAAGTGGCGCTCAGTCTAAAACGTTTTTACATTTTAACAGATGATGGATTAACCTGTTAATAGGAAACTATCAAGGCAGACTAAACTATATCTACAATACATGGTCTGTCAGTTTTTGTGTCCCTGAGTGTCTTGCGTTGTGTTGTTACTCTTTTTGGCAACTCTATTTTTTTTTGTGCTATTTCACATGCAGTGAGTGATCCGTCAATTTACTGTGTCCCCGGAGTCACTTTTGTTGTTAGTTTTGCAAAGCATTTATTTGTAACTGTTGCGATGCTTTTTCAGCACCTGTGCACTACCATTTTGATGAAATTGTTTTCTCAATTTGATTTTGTTTGTCTATCTGCAGTTGTTTTCTTAAGTTGCAGTATGTTGACCTCTCAATCAGTTGTACGTGGCCTGTTGTACAAAAGTGTTTTGAGTGCTAACTGAGAATTATAAATGAGGGCATTCTGACATGTTAATCGGAATAATGGGCACAAGGACGAAAATCATGCAGTGATCTTAGGAAAGTGTGCTGTGCTCATGCTTGACTCACTTCTTTGACAGATGGGGCCTCTGAATCCTGGAGCACACTCACAGGTTCCTTCATCTGGAGAGCAGGATGCACCGTTTTTACAGTTACAGGGGAGGGAGCAGTTTGGGCCCCAGCGGCCCTCTGCACACACACTATCACAGTGGATACCTGCTCACACACAAACGCATAGGGACTTCTGTCACTTTAGAGAGATATAATAGAGAGATAAATTGTGTTTGTGGTACTGTTGCATCAAAGCCATATTGCACTCAATGTTATGGGTGTCATGAATATAGCACATTGGTACGTTATTAGGTTCGTACCCGTCCAGCCAGCCAGACAGCGACAGTGACCACTAGAGTGGTGACATCCATCAGCATGACTGCAGTCACAACGTTCTTTACAGTCCAGACCGTAGGTGCCATCCTGAATAGGGTAAACAGAAACGTTAATGAGATGAACTGCTTTCAGCCAGCAGTTTTGGAGCTTGCACAAACAAACTTTTCATGTACTTTAACAGAAACACTGGAAAACTTGCTTCTGTTCTTTTTTTATGTTAAATATCTTCTAACCTGGCAGCGGAGTTCACACTTCTCTCCCCTCCAGCCCGGAGCGCAGGTACAGCGGCCGTCCAGGGCGCTACATGCTCCTCCGTTTCTACACATGCATGTTTGGTTACAGCCCAGACCCCATGTGCTGCTGGGGCAGTTGATGGAGCAGTCCACCCCGTGCCAGCCTAATGAAGCAAAGTCATTAAAATTCAAAGATGGATAACTATCTGACCGGCTCAAATGTGTCTCAATGTATAAGAAAAGTCAAATCTTAAAAAAAAAAAGTTGCACATTTCGGCAGCAAAACTCACAAATCTATGTGGAAAAAGCATCCAAAATTACAAGAAAAAAACCCACTTTACATTAATGAGAAAAAGGTCCTCAATGATTGAGAAAAATGTTGAAAAAAATATTAGAAAAGAGTCATAAATTTAGGAGAAAACCCTTCCAAATTGGTGACTGTGGTGACTAAACTGTTCCAACAAACTTGGAAGCATAGAATTGTGCAAAGTGTCTTGGTAAGATAAAGAATTAAGAGTTTACTGGAACGAAACACCTGTTAAATCAATGATTCTTCATGCTTCTCCTCTCTTTCTGAGCTCACCTGGTTGACAGGAGCAGGATCCATCCACTGGTGAACACCGCGCTCCGTTCTTACAGTTACAGCTGGAGGAGCAGTTCACGCCGTGCGTTCCTGCTGCGCAGGGGACTGAGCAGTTGGGACCCTGAGAAGATCAGTAGAAAAATAAATAATATTGAATTTGTTAGGTTTGTTTGCTTGACTCTCAACATCATGCAGGTGAAAGACGGCTGAATGTCAGGTCTTCTTTCATTTGTGCAGCTGTCATGTGCTGTAGCTTGACATAAGAGTAAATATATATCAGAATGTCAATGATGAAGTAGTTCATTCCAGCCTGATGAAACTTCCCGCAGGTCACCAACAGCCTTCACTATAACTACATGTGGTCTAGGCCTGCTTAAAGTCAAAAAGACACATACAAAGACTGGACAATTTCCAAGGAGTAGCAATTTTGGTGAAATGCCATAAATGACTCCTGCAAAAATCATCCGAGCAGACCCAAATTACAATATGCACATCATCAGTGTGTATCAAATCCTGGTACCAAGTTTCAAAACATTTGGAGCAAAACTATAAGAGAAGCTGATTTCACAAGAAAGTTACTATTAACAGGTGAAATAGGACACCATAATTCAGGGGCTATAACTCCTGCAAAAATGATCCAATCAGAGCTAAATTGCAGTATGTCCATCATCTGTGTATATCAAACACCGGTACCAAGTTTCAGAACATCTGAAATAAAACTGTAGGAGGAGTTGATTTCATAAAACAAATGGTTTCTGTGGGACAGATGGACGGACAGACATCGCCATCACACAATCCCCCTTTGGTCTTTGACCAGCGGGTAATAAAAAGTGGAAAAAGGGAAGCAATATAGGCTCTTTCATCCCCACTCCAGCACCCAGTGTCACTGTCAATGAGGGCAGTGAATGCTCCGTGACATTAGTACACCGTTCCTTCTGAATCGATAATAGCATCACTCTATAAATTCAAGAAATATCTCTGTCAGTGTGTCTGTGTGTGTGTGTCACGACCAAAGATCATAGGACCGCCTATGATGTCCCTATGATTTCTGCATGATGCCCTATAATGTTCCTATGTATAATGACTCCTTATGTGTGAAATGTCCTATGATGTTCCGATGTAACAAAGGCAGGCATCACTCACGATCATAGGACTCGCTATTACATCATCAAAGATCAAAGGCAGGCATCACTCACGATCATAGGACTCGCTATGACATCATCAAAGTTCATAGGACTTGCTATGACACCATGAAAGATCAAAGGCAGGCATCACTGAATAAGTGCTGATGTGCTTGCTTACACCCTTGCTTACACATGTTTTCTACGGGCATGCACAGGTAGGCGCTAGTTCTGGCTAATTTCCCTAAAAGTGCAAAAAGATAGCACAGGCAAAGTAAATCAATTTCTTTCTTCACAGACAGGCAGTGGAAAATTTGAAATTTGAAACATTGAATGATGTTAACGCAGGGTGTGTTTTTCAAAATACAGATAAAAGCACCCAGCCATACACAGAGTAAAATAAGTGTAATGGCTAATATATAAGTTAAAACTGGTGGCCTAGGTTACTGTGAAATGACCCTTAACTGAGTGACGCTACTCATTTAAAGGAGAACTGCATTTTTATTCACCACTCAGCTTTGCTCTCAAAGCAAACTTCTGAGAAACACTAGTTAAACACTAGTTAAGTTAAAAATATCACTGACAAGTACTAACATGACCTACAAAATAAAAGTAACTTACACAGCTACTGACTGGCTTAACTGAGTGACAGACCTGACATGCGAGGTGTGTTAAACATGGATTACCGTGAAGCCTGGGGCACATATGCACTCCCCGCTGACACTGTGACAGTCGGCGCCGTTTTGGCACTGGCACACCTGCTGGCAGGACTCGCCATAAAAACCTGGGGCGCACGTCTCATTACAGTAGAGGCCCGACCATCCAGGCCTACACGTGCACTCCCCTGACATTGGGTGGCAGCTGGTGATGAGAGGGAAGCATGTCAGAGTCACAAACTGTATGTCACGTTACATGCAGACCGTCAAAGGTAGTGAGTGGATCTTCATCAGCTACGGGGAACTGTCCTTTCTGCCCATTCTGACAGTGTGTGACGGATGGATCAGCAATGAGCCCCCTTGAATGGAGGCCTGTTTACACATACTATCAGTTCAACGCATTTTATTGCTTGCTAGCTAATCAACCAGGCTAATGAAAAAAATAGGGATTTTTGATTGATTTTCATACACAGTGTGTGTCTATATTGTGACGTGTTTAGGAAATCACACAGTTAAAAGAACTGATGAGTCAGTGCCAAATGTAATTACAGTAATTTGTTTCCTGGAAAGCAATTTAATTTCTAAGGATGGAAAAACTATAAAGTGTTTAGAGGGCATATAAATTAAGTGCTCTAATTTCCAAGCCTCCCACAGTGTCTAAATCTGGCAGAAACTACGGATCTTGGTGATATTTTAAGAAGCTGCACTGCATGTTTTGCATCATGCATATACATTTGTCTTTTTAGCTTGGTTAATTTATAGATCTGTAGTTTTAGCTGACTTACTATGACCATTGTCATGCTTGTAAATATACAGCAGTTTGATGACAATTTAAAAGTAAATGGCAAAAAGGAGTCGGTTATCCTGTACATGCTTTGATCCTATTTGTGTAGTTTTGCAGAAAATGAGAAAAAATGAACATAGAGGCAGACTATTTCCTTCATCCAAGTGAAAAATTAAGATACCTTGTTCTGGGTAGCAAATGAAAGAAAGGTATGAGGGCTAGGATAGATCAACACTGAATCATAAAGACCATCAAACATATTTGTTTCACTGCACGCATGAAGTGTGGAGACCGACTAGATTAATGCAGATAGAATCCTCTTATTTCTCACTGAGGGAGTCTGACTGACAGCTGGGCCAAATGACACAGCGGTCCCATTGAGGAGAAACAGAACAGCTGTCCTATACAGAGACACATGCAGCTGACCAGCTGTGGCAGCCTAACTGACTGTAGTCAGCTGTCACACTGGCAAACGTCGACAGGAAACGCATAAAAAAAACTCCTTGTAATTGCTGAAGTTTTCAAAGATAAATGTTTTTAGCGCTATTTTTGAAACTAGGCAATTAGGGTACAATTTACAGTCGATATATATGCAGTAATTCATAAGTTACTGTATATGAAATGTGAACTCTTTGACCCTTCCCACTTTGATCCAAAAATTTCCAATTTATTTACATCTGGGACTTATCTGCTCAGGAATTATGGGTCCTCTGTTTTAGCCATTTGGCAGAAGTTGACCAAAATATGGTTATCAAGCGTTATAAAGAAGAGTCTTCAGGACGTCTTTCCGTGCCCATTATTTAGCCCATCCTCAACCACTTGAAACAAGTGCTTGCATGATTGGAATAAGAGGTTCTGATGCATAGGCCATTTGAGGTAAATCAACCAGTATAACACTTTTATAAAGTTACTGTATATTAAATCAAATAATTTGGTGCTGATCAAGGTCTACCAAGGTCATCCATTATAGCACAATTATCAAAATACATGATAAAAAGGCAGAACGATAGTGTAGTGGTTAGGACTACTGCCCCACAGTAAAAAGGCCGTGGGTTCAAATCCACCAGCCAGCAGGGCCTGTCTGTGTGGAGTTTTCATGTTCTCCCCATGCTTGTGCAGGTTTCCTCCCACATTGCAAAAACATGCAAGTTAGACTAAATGACGACCCTAAAGTGGCCGTAGGTGTGACTGTTTGGGCCCCATTTTGATGGGCATAAGAGGACTTTTGTGCTACAATTCCCCATTGTATGTTTTTTATGCTTTGCTTCATGCCATCTAATAGTAGCATTGTAGACAATGTGCTGGCTTTGAGCTGCGAGGCAGAGAATCATTTCAAAGAGGTGTGGCGGCATGCAATCTCATGCGCATAGGTATAATGGCGCATTTTATGACAATGCACTTTTGATCAGGAAAAAGGATGTCTGTTGTCCGAAGTGCTTTGTTTAATACTATTTCAGTGGCAGGTTTTGAAATCGTGCAGCAGATGACATGGGTCACCAGATCATCACTGACTGTTGAAACTTCACACTGGACCTGAAGCAACTTGGATTCTCTGCCTCTCCACTCTTCCTCCAGATTCTGGGACCTTGATTTCCAAATGAAATGTAAAATTTACTTTAATCTGAAAAGAGGTCATCTACTGGTGTTGGTCCACTGTGTTTTATCAAACCCAAAGTCAGTGCAGTCATCTACCAGGAAATTTTAGGGCACTTCATGCTTCCCTGTGCTAACAAGCTTTATGGAGATGCTGATTTCGTTTTCCATCAGCACTTGGCACCTGCCCACACTGTTAAAAGTACCAAAACCTGGTTTAATGACCATGGTATCACTGTGCTTGATTGGCCAGAAATTCTTCTGACCTAAACCCCATAGAGAATCTACGGGGTATTGTCCAGAGGAAGATGAAAGACAACCAGATCCAACAACGCAGATGAGCTGAAGGCTGCTATCAAAGCAACCTGGGCCTTCTTAACACCTCAGCAGTACTGCAGGCTGATTGCCTCCTT
Organism: Pholidichthys leucotaenia; assembly: GCA_020510985.1. NCBI lineage: Eukaryota > Metazoa > Chordata > Actinopteri > Cichliformes > Pholidichthyidae > Pholidichthys > Pholidichthys leucotaenia. The sequence goes on from CM035850.1 coordinate 116,609,565, forward strand.
GACACGCTGCACTGATGCAGTAATTAATGCAAAAGGAACCCCGACCAAGTACTGAGTGTGTACATGGACATACTTTTCAGTCTGTCATGATGCCGAACATGGGTCTGTACCGTGCTCGGGTCTTTTGGTTATTATCCTTTTTCTGTATATATATATATTTAGTCCTGGTTTCTGCCATTATTATTTGTGCTTTTATTTTGACAGCGTTGTGACATGACTTCTGCCTGTCAAGTCTGTTTGCGGCCTGTCACAGCCATTTAGTGTCTTTGATTACGTTCTCACTTGTGCATCCACAAGTGATTCACATTTTGGTTTTCCCTCTTGTATTGTTTAAGCTCGCTGGTGAGGTTTATTCCTCGCTGCAACCTCCCCCTGTGTAGACAGGAATCCCTACGTCCGATTCCTGTTTAAATCTCTGCTTTGTGAATTTATTGTAAGTAACCTTTCATGGTTTTTTGTTATCGTATCTTCCTGTAGTCACCCCTCGTGGTCCATGTTTATTGCCTTTTTGTAATCGCCCTCCGTGGCCAGTATTTGTGTTCCTTATTATTCTTTATTAAATGAGCAAATTCACAGCAGGCAAATGGTGCCTTATTTCTGCCCTAAAGGGCCAATTATGACAGTCAACCATCATTTCTATTACAAATAATTTTTTAAAATTAATTTTATGCAATATTCTAATTTTCTGAGAAATTGAATTTGGGGTTTTCATTAGCTATAAGCCATAATCATCAAAGTTAAAAGAAATAAACACTTGAAATATATTACTCTGTGTGTAATGAATCTATACAATATAGGAGTTTCCTTTTTTTGAATTGAATTACTGAAATAAATCAACTTTTCGATGACATTCTAATTTATTGGGATGCACCCTGTATTAGGCACTAATGTGTTTCTTTTTAGGTTAATGAAGGAATGAATGAATAGGGAGTGTGCCACATTTTACTTTTCACTGTAACTTCTTGGAGAGACAGGAGATGTGTACACATCTGCCTCAGCTGGTGTGGCTACACAGCCCCTGTTCCCAGCTGGGCCGAGGCCACCATGCTTACAGTCAGAGTTCTTGAGCAGCGGGGACCCTGGACCACAAGCCCCCAGCGAGTGCCCCAACTGCCACCTGTTAACCCCCAGGAGGGGCAACTGAAAGTGGGCTCGCTTTGTGGTGGGGCTCGCTGGCAGATGGGACGCCGTGCTGGATTTCCTCTTCCCTCTGACCCGGGAGGGACTGGGACAGAGAGCCACAAACTTTGGCAGACCACTGCACAAGATGGGGAAGACCCTCCGTTGGCGAAAGCAACAGGAGAGGGAGCCCTCCGGCTCCCCATGGGGCCGGGAGCAACTTCTGTGCCCCCGTTAATGATCCTTCCGTTTTACGAAAATTAATGAACATGCGCGCAGGTATCATCCTCTTTTCCTGAAGTTTCAACACCCATTCATGTCTGTGTGTTGCAACTGTGCACACTACATTAAACCATTCAGCTGATTTTTCAGCCCAGCATTATCTCTTACCCGTTTGTTTTCTCTAAAATAACTAACTGGGCATCAACTGTGATTGATGTCTTCCTTATTACCAAGCAGCGTTACTATCACATGCATTTTCGCTCATGTGCATGCCCTTTGGCCAGCACAAAACCAGTCTTAAACAACCCATCATGATCAGAGTTCACTTTACTAGATAATGTGCCTCTGTGCATTAAAGGTCAGTCTGATCATTTATCCTTGTTCCTTACCCCCAAGTATGTACCACTCATCAACCGGGTGAAGCCATCAGTGAGGACCATCAAAGTGTGGCCAGAGGGGGTTGACTCTGTACTCCAGGAGAAGTTTAGGAACACAGACTGGAGTATGTTCACCTCTCAGGCTACCTGTGGCTCCCACATAAACATCAACTCATACACCCACTCAGTCCTGGACCATATCAACACCACTATTGACAGTGTCACCACGGAAAGACAGATCACCACGTACCCAAATCAGAAGCCGTGGATGAACAGAGAAGTGCGACTTCTGCTAAAAGCACGTAACAATGCCTTTAGATCTGGTGATGCACAGGCCTACAGTTCATCCAGGGCAGATCTGAAGAGGGGCATCAAGAAGGCCAAGCACAGCTACAAGCTGAAGGTGGAGGAACATTTTGGGGACTCTGACCCCCGACGTATGTGGCAGGGCATTCAAGCTATCTCTGATTATAAGCCCAGCAACTCCATACGTATAGCCATGACTGTGCCCTTTCTCAATGAGCTAAATAACTTCTATGCTCGTTTTGACAAGGACAACAACGAAAAGAACATCAATTTCCCACCCTCTGATGACCTCCACCACCTCACACTCACCCACACCGACGTCCATAATGCACTGAGTCATGTCAACGTACGTAAGGCTGCTGGCCCTGATGGCATTCCTGGGCGTGTGCTGAGGGCACGCGCTGAGCAGCTGGCAGGGGTCTTCACAGACATCTTCAATCTGTCCCTGGCCCAGGCCGTGGTACCAGCGTGCTTCAAGACCACTTCAATAGTACCAGTGCCGAAACATTCAACACCATCGTGCCTAAATGACTATCGCCCTGTGGCACTGACGCCCATAGTCATGAAGTGCTTTGAGCGACTGGTCTTGGCACAGCTCAAAAAAAGCCTGCCCCCTACACTGGACCCTCATCAGTTTGCCTACCGGAGCAACAGGAGTACAGAGGATGCGGTTTCTACAGCGCTGCACTATGTACTCTCACACCTGGATGACAAGAACACCTATGCAAGAATGCTGTTTATTGACTTCAGCTCAGCATTCAACACAGTTATCCCCTCCAAGTTGCTCACTAAACTTGGGGACCTGGGAGTCAGTACCTCCACCTGCAACTGGATCATGGATTTTCTGACCAACAGACCCCAGCATGTTAGGTCAGGCCCCAACCGTTCTTCCGTCATCACACTCAACACTGGTGTACCACAGGGCTGTGTGCTCAGCCCATTCCTCTACTCCCTCTACACCCATGACTGCAGGCCTATGTATGGATCCAATTCCATCATAAAGTTCGCAGATGACACCACGGTGATTGGACTCATCAGGGACAACGACGAGTCAGATTACAAGGCAGAGGTTGAGCACTTGGCTACTTGGTGCGCTGACAATAACCTGCTCCTTAACACCAGCAAAACTAAGGAGCTCATAGTGGACTACAGGAAGGAGAGGGAAGAGACACATGACCCCATCCATATCAATGGCATAGCTGTTGAACGTGTCCCCAGCTTCAAATTCCTGGGGACCCACATCTCGGAGGACCTGTCCTAGTCAGTTAACACCACCAGCCTGATCAAGAAGGCCCATCAGCACCTCTTCTTCTTGAGGACATTGAAGAAGAACCATCTGTCAACTGACATCCTGGGCAACTTCTACCGCTGCGTGATAGAGAGCACCCTGACCAACTGTATCACACTCTGGTATGGGAGCTGCTCTGTAGCTGACCGCAAGGCGCTGCAGCGGGTGGTGAAAACCGCCCAACGCATCACAGGGACTCCACTTCCAGCTATAGAGGACGTCTACAGGAAAAGATGTCTGCGCCGGGCACGCAGCATTCCTAGGGACTCCAACCATCCTGCTCATGGACTGTTCCAGCTTCTCCCCTCCAGAAGACGTTTCAGAAGCCTTCGGACTAGAACCAGCAGGTTTAGGAACAGTTTCTTTCCAACAGCTGTCACGTTATTGAACTTAGGTCCCCGCTGACTCTCTTACAATCATCTTTTACCATCCTCACCTGTACATAACTGCATAACTACATAACTACATCTAACTTATTGCACATTATTTGCACATAACAGTACTCTTAACTTTCTGCACTGCTGCATATATTTGCATATATTTGCTTAAATTGCACATACTGTTAATTACCGTATATACTGCACTGCTGTCCTTTGCACTTCTGATTGGATGCTAAACTGTGTTTCGTTACCTTGTATTCATACATGTGTAATGACAATAAAGTTGAATCTAATCTAATCTAATCTAAAGGGATGGGCAGGAGTGCTTTGGATTGGATTATCCAAAACACAATTCTGAATAATTAGACCAGCTTCTTTGCACCTTGCACCTGGCAGAAAATTCATTTTTGTGTTGCTATAATAAGGAAATGAACTTGGGAATGCCCATAAACATGTCCTGAGCCAGTGACAACTGATTACGGACCGTGTCCTTGTAATACAGTCCTTTGCGTGAATGTTGAAGGGATTGGGGTTGCATGGTGGCTACTCCATTCATCTCACTGGATGTCTTTGAATTTCCCTCTGGGTTTAATAAAGTATATCAAAAAGGGGGATGAGTTTTTCAAGTAATTTGAAGAGCAAGTAATTGAAAAGTTAAAAGATTCAGAATTCCTTTTTGTACTGGGTTAGCCAAATGGTGATGTCTGCCAGTTAAACTTGTTTGAAAACACCAAAAAGGATCTTACAGTAGTTTTCCAGGTTGTCATTATTGAATGAGGTCAACATGGTCGCGATGTGACTGGCGTCAGCTGACCTCTGACAGAAAAGGCACTCACATGGCATGCTGATGGAAGAAAGCGTGTTGTCTCTACAGCATGGTTATAAAAAGGATGTGGTGGATTTTGATACTTCAACATGCATTCTGGGGAGCCTCCAGGAGCATGCAATGACCCACGCATTGGTCCTTCATTCCAAACATTCAAAATTTTTAGGGTGCTTTCACACCTACAGGCTTTAGTCTGTCTCAGTAGAACTCTGGTTCACTTTTTCTTTAGCATGCTTTGTTTCATTTGATGAAAACATAGTAATTGGTCTCAGAGGTGCATAAAAAATGGACCAAGAGCCCCAAAAGGAGGTAGTTTCGATCCAAATCATCTGGTAAACTCTAGTGCGGTCACAAATCACATTATTTGAAAGGACTAAATTATGAGTGGATTTTAATATCTTTTGTTTGAACACATAAAACTTGCACAAATGTGGAGTGGTCAGGAGGTGCAGACTGGTCAGAAGATTACATACACCAACCATCCACAACACACAAAAATACTGAAATGCACTCTTTAGAAAATGGCTCAGGGAAAGGGGATTCAGCACTGAATAAAACTGAAACTTCTGGTGTTACACCAAAATCTGTAACCCAGCAGAATCTGTCAACGTGTTACTTTATTTCACACAATCAAAACAATTCCAGAGCTTTGTCCTTCTCACATTAATCCAGAAACATATGTTCTTGTTTATGGAGCACACACTCACAGACATTATGCAACACTGAGTCAGATTGGGATGGGTCACGAATTTCAGTGTAACTTTGGCCAAGAAAAAGAACTTGCTGTCTCTATTTTTCTTGTTTTTGTGGCAAAACCATGCGACCAATAAGCGGAGAGAATGTTGTCATATGATTTGAAGAGACACTTTGATTTTTTTTTTTTCTCTGTGTGAAAAGGAACTGAACCATGGGGAAAATGTGCCAAAAATAACCAATATATCAACTGATTGAGACCAAAGCAAACAAATTTAGGTGAGAAAATACCCTCAGAGTGGGAAGGGTCAGAGAATTCGGTCGCTTCCCATTTCATTTAAATTCCATTGCACACCAAGAAATTTCCATAGGTTCGCACTGCATACCTGCGTGTGTTCTGGAAGTAGCACGGACACTTCCTATCACAGCCGAGTCCGTAGTGTCCTTCAGAACACAGTCGAACATCACACGTCTCCCCTGTGTATCCAGGTTCACACAGACATATGCCATTGGTGTGGTAACACTTGCTGTTGTTCTTACAGCGGCACATCTTTGCACAGCCGGCACCATAAGTGCCAACTGGACACTCGTCCTGACACCTGTTTCCAGCCAAAGACACAAACCCAAATGTACCATCAGTATGCAGTGGGGCATGTTGTTTATACTCTGATATGCTTATTACAGTGCAGTGCACATGTTTGCAGCATGGTGTTACATTCCATTTGTTTTTCACCTAATTAAGTGAGTATGGATGTAAAAGTATATTACAACCCCAATTCCAGACGGGCTGTGATGCTGTGTCACATCTAAATAAAAACAGAATGCAATGATTTGGCCAGCTTTTTATTCATAAAATAACATGAGAAAAAATATCAAATGTTGAAAGTGAGATATTTTAGAGTTTATGTCCGTTTTTTAATGCAGTGCCACCTGAGGATCTGAAGACCAGATATCCAATACTGAACTGCGTCTGGGTCCCTTGTGCACAGAGACGTCTTAAGATTCATGGAATCTTCGATGATATTTACTGTAGATTACAAAATATTCAGTCTTTACAATTTTATACGGAGAAACATTATTGTGAAATTGCTCCACAATTTGTAGATGCAGGGTTTTTTTTTGCAGATTGCTGAACCTCTGTTAGCTTTACTTCTGAGAGCATCTGCCTCTCTAAGCTTCTCCTTTTATACCAAATCTGGCCTGTTACCCAAGCTGGCATCCATAAACAATATTTTATTTTTAATATTTTCATAACATCTCAAACATTCAATTTACCTGACATTCATTGCTAAAACAGCACGGATGATTTCATCTACCAAACAAATAAAGAACTGTCAACTTTGGGAAGAATACAGGGCAGGGGGTAAAAGGCAGGAAGCAGATAATCGTTCATTACAACCATAAAGAGACTTAAGACTCAGACTTAAGACTTGGACTCACAAAAAAATGACTTGTTAACATCTGTGTTGACTCCACAGGGCTTTAGTGTTGTCAGGTACCACATATAGCAGGGGAAAAAAGTATTGAACACATCAACATTTTTCTCATTGAACATATTTCTGATGGAGCCATTGACCTGAGATTTTCTCCAGATATCAGTGACAACCCAAGTAATCCATACATACAAAGAAATCAAGGCAACTGTGTTCACAAAACAAGTTATATTTAATAAAGTGTAATGACACAGGGAATAAGTATTGAACATGCTTGGTGAAATTCATTTAATATTTAGTAGAAACGCCTTTGTTGGTAAATAACAGATTCCAGACACCTCCTGTATGGAGAAACTAGGTGGAGGCATTGCTCAGGAGTGATTTTAGTCCATTCTTCCACACAAACTGTCTTCAAATCTCGAATGTTCCATGGGTGTCTTCTATGAACTCTGATCTTCATTGTGTTCCATAGATTTTCAATTGGATCCAGGTCAGGTGACTGACTGGGCCATTGTAGCAGCTTTATTTTCCTTCTCTGAAGCCAGTTGAGAGTTTCCTTGGCTGTGTGTTTGGGATCATTGTCTTGTTGAAATGTCCACCCTCATTTTACCTTCAGCATCTTGGCAGATGGCAACAGATTCTTATTAAGGATGTCTCTGTACATTTGTCTTTTTAGCTTTCCTTCAACTATATGAAGTCTGCTTATACCATGTGCTGAAAAACACCCCACACCATGATGCTCCTATCTCCAAACTTCACTGTTGGTATGGTATTTTTTGGCTGATGTGAAGTGCCATTTCACCTCCAAGCATGCTGTGTGTTGTGGCATCCAAAAAGTTCAATTTTTGTTTCATCTGACTAGACTATATTCTCCCAGTATTTTACTGGCTTGCCCAAATGTTGTGCAGCAAACTTTAAAAGAGCTTCAACATGCTTTTTTTCAGCAATGGAGTCCTGCAAGGTGAGCGGGCATAGAGCCCATGTCGGTTGCATGCATTACTTATTTGTTTTCTTTGAAACAGCAGTACCTGCTAACTCTAGTTCTTTCTGGAGCTCTCCACGAGTGGTCTTTGGCTCTTGGATAACTCTTCTGATAATTCTTTTGACTCCTCTGTCAGAAATTTTGCGAGGAGCTCCTGGTCGTAGCTGGTTTATGGTAAAATGATGTTCTTTCCACTTCCAAATGATGGCTCAAACAGTGTTCACTGGAACATTCAGCAGTTTAGAAATGCACCTGTAACCAATGTCATTGTTATGTTTTGCAACAATAAGGTTGTGAAGGTCTAAAGAAAGCTCTTTGCTTCTACCCATCATGTGTTCTTTGTGGTGTGACAATCTGATATTCATAGACTTTTTAAAGTCTATCAGTCAGGACTTAACCAGCTGAAATTAATTTGTACTGATGGGGGATGGGATGGCTTCCTAAATTCTGATGGATTTCAGCTGGCTTCTTGGCTTTCTATGCCTTTTTGCACCTCTTTTTCTTCATGTGTTCAATACTTATTCTCTGTGTCACTCCACTTTATTAAATATAACTTGTTTTGTGGATAAAGTTGCCTTGATTTCTTCATGTGTATGGATTACTTGGGTTGTTACTGATATCTGGTGAAAATCTCAGGTCAATGGCTCCATCAGAAATATGTTTAATGAGAAAAATGTTGACGTGTTTAATACTTATTTTCCCCGCTGTATGTTATCAGCAGGAAATGTCTTTAAAATGATCAGCTAGAGCCTCCACACATCAGTTTTGCTTAAATTTATCTGGTTTTTCAAATCATTCCTGAATAGCAGAGCATGCTGCACTGTGTCACCTCAGCATCTACTGCAGGTACTTTTTGGGTTAGTTATATCAGTCATTAATCAATCTAAATCAGTCATTGTTGTCTTAAGCTGTTAAACACTACTTGAACACTATGCAAATGGACTTCGAATAAAAAGAAAATAACCAAGGTAATGGTACTCCTTGTTATATTTCTATTCCAGCTGACAGCAACTGTTTGAAAAACCACATTCTTACAAAGCACCTCATAATATTTAGTTCAATAATTTTATAGCTGTTGCTCTTTATTTCTTATCAAAGGACAAATAATGCTCTCTCCCCATGGTCCCGCTACTGGATTCCAGTGGGTTCGGGTGTGTCATGGACGCCCCGGTTTCAAGCAGCACTATACGGTGACATCTGGTTTCCCTCAAACCCCTATTTACTCATAAAAGCACACTTAGAGGGGTTATTCTTGTCTCCTCGCTGGTTTGCTTAAGTATATGGTGCTCTAACATGGGTAATTACATGGGCCCAAAGCCCTGCTGAGATTAGCTTGTGACAACACACATACGGGCTTCCTGGTTGTGTTTTCTCTCATCTCTCTAGAGGACAAAACAGAGTTAAAGAGATGTCACAAATGTCATATCTGAATATTTTTGCTACCAGTTTCCTTCATGATTCTGCACCACTCAGTCTTATAAAAATGGCTACAAGGTCTTCTACCTAGTAGAGAGACAGGAGGTGTTTTATTTTAATTTACTTTCCAGCATCTCTAAACCATCTTTTATTTTTTCCTAATTAAGCCATTTTTTGAGCCTGCACCAAATGGAAAAGGGAACTTAAACTAAACAGTGGGCCTCATGCAAGAACAGTTAGTGCCAACAGATTTGTTCGTAAATGTGACGTACGATCAATTTATGTGAACTTGTGGGATTCACCAATCTGTTAGTATCTTGAGATTTAGTACAGGTATGAATGAATTTTACTAGTGGTCCAGACCAGTTGTAGGAGTTCTGTGTAAGTACTTTACTGCTGTTCTAACATTATTCATTCATCTTCTACCGCTTAATCCTTTTCAGGTCGCGGGGGGGCTGGAGCCTATTCCAGCATCTTTGGGCGAGAGGCAGGGTACACTCTGGACAGATCACCAGTCCATCATTAGTTTTCACTAAATGGCTCTATATTTTATTTATCTGAATCAAGTATAAGAGTGTAAACCCTATAATTAGTTGACAAGACTTTATACTTTGATCCAAGTTATAATTAAAATAATTAAAAACAGTAGCACTCCATCAATGTCCAAATCATGTCAGATAAAAAATATAAGATTCTAAACTCTGTTTCCCAGGAGAGCACACGACTCCTTTATACTGGAGAAGAGTGCAGTAGGGATGTGTCTCTCACAAGGTGATGCTGATGGCTGGCTAATGGGTAAGTGACTTGTCAGTTGTCACAATGCAAACCGCATAGAATAACATGGATACAATTCTGCATGATTTTTACTGCTTTCACGTGAGCTGTGGGCTTCGTCTCAGGGTTAGGGCACAGAGCAGGGTCCATTTTGGTAAGTGATCTGAGGAAAGTTTTTTCTACTGCTTTCGTACACACACGTTTTAAGCTCAAATTGTTGAAATGTGTCATACTGCTCAGCAAATTGGGACACACTTCCAGTACAGTTCGTACGGATGGCACACTCAACACCTCAGCTGAGTGCAGTGCACGGTTGGGCGTGCCATCCTCACCCAGGCCAGGGCAACAAGGCCAAGAATAGGTTTGAGGGTGGATCACAGTGCCTATGTGAAAGCAGATTTTATGACATGTTTCGGGACCCAGGAGACAGACACTGACACAAGCAGATAGTGACAATAATCTTTATTTAATTGTGAGTGAGTGTAATGCGAGTGTGAGTGCGAGGATATCGTTCTGGTCACTGGAGCTGAGCGACCTGGACGGAGGCCCGGCAACCCTGGAACAGATAAGCAGAGACAAATTACTAATGCTCCACACTAGCAAAGAGCTGCAGATAACAAGGCTTACTTGAGAGCAGCACTGGCTTCGCTCTGCTGAGTTCCAGCGGCCGGGCAGCGTGGAGGTGAAGGCGTCCGTGACCGTGCTGGGGTTACAACCCGTGGCTGTGACAATGACAGTCCTGACGATGACACCGGCTGTGACAATGACAGCCCTGACGATGACACCGGCTGTGACTCCACAGACCGGGATGACGATGATCCTGACGATGACGCCGGCTGTGACTCCACAGACCGGGATAGCGATGATACAGATGATGATGCAGACAAAGACGAGGTTAGTGACTCCACACACAGCGGCAATGACGACACAGCAGATGCTGATGACAGTGATTCCACCGATAACGTTGGCCAATACTCCTGTAATTGATACAATAATAGTTCTGGCAATTGAGGAGCAAGACGTACCGGTAGGCGTGGTGGTAGCGAGCCGCTACGAAGACGTAATGGCGTTACCCCGTCAGCTGGGGACGCAGGTCCGCCGCCAAGGTGGTCCACCTGTGCACAGGGGTATAGGTTTGGGGTTGAGTAACAAACAGTGCGCTTACTTGCTTGTCGCTGGGAGGAGTTCCTGGATGAAGCAAGTGAAGCTCTTGACGAGACAAACGAGGTTCCAGACGAGACAGACAAAGTTCCTGACGAGACAGACAAAGTTCTTGACGAGACAGACAAAGTTCCAGACGAGACAAGAGATGTTCTTGACGAGACTAGAGAGCGGAGTGCAGGTTCATTCTCCGTTGAGGAAGACAGACGACTCTGTGCCGGGCTGTCAGCGACACTGGCTTTTAACAGCCGTTGATTCACACCTGTTGGTCTGTGCGCAGCTGGGGCTAATGACACTAATGACGGCCCAGAGGCCGCCATGACAGTACTCCCCCCTCTAGCAGTGCCTCCAGGCATCTGCCCAATCCTACCTGGATTCGCCCGATGAAAATCGCGAATCAGCTGTTTATCCAAGATCAACGCTGGGCGAATCCAAGAGCGATCCTCCGGTCCAAAGCCCTCCCAGTCCACCAAATACTGAAGACCATGACCCCGCCTGCGGACATCAAGGACAGCAGTCACCCCCCAGGCCGGATGGCCATCGATCATCCTCGGGGGCGCGGGAACCGCTGGAGCAGGACACAGGGGGTCCAATACGTATGGTTTGACCTGGGAGACATGAAAAATGGGGCAGATACGCATCGAAGAGGGGAGAGACAAGCGCACAGACACAGGGTTAATAATACGATTAATAGTGTAAGGGCCAATGAAGCGCTTCGTGAGCTTCCGTTCCTCGGCCGGTACACAAATATTCCGGGTTGACAACCAGACCTTCTGACCCACCTTAAAGTCCGGGGCGGGTCTCCTATGCCGGTTGGCCACCTGGATATTACATTGGGTAGTCCTCCTGGTGGCGCACTGAGCGCAGGCCCGGATGTGATTAACAACGTCCTTCTGTAACCCTGGCCACCAGAAGGTCCTTTGAAGGAGATCCACGGTCCGACCCACTCCAGGATGACAGGCCCACTTGGAAGCGTGACCCCACTCAATCACCTTGCCCCGGATAGCGCGTGGAACAAACAAGCGGCCCGAGGGCCCCCCCCCCGGGGTCCGGCTCTGTCTTCTGAGCCTGGCGAACCGTCTTGCAGATTCCCCAGGACAGGGCGCCCACGACGCAGGAAGGTGGCAGGATAGGGGTCTCCTGGTCCTCAGAGAATGGAGTGTCAAACTGCCGAGAGAGAGCATCCGGCTTACCGTTCTTACTTCCCGGCCGATACATGATAGAGAAGTTAAAACGGCCGAAGAAGAGGGACCAGCGAGCCTCGCGTGCATTCAGGTGCTTTGCCGTCCTGAGGTACTCCAGGTTACGATGATCCGTCCAAACCACAAACGGCTGAGCAGCCCCCTCCAGCCAATGTCTCCATTCCTCCAAGGCGAGTTTTACTGCCAGTAACTCCCTGTCTCCGATGCAGTAATTCCTCTCTGCAGAAGTGAGACGGTGAGAGAAATAAGCACAAGGGCGAATCTTACCGTCCTCGAGAGACCGTTGGGAGAGTACCGCTCCAACTCCTGAATCAGAAGCGTCCACCTCCACCAAGCACTGCAGCTTTGGATCCACCTGAGTAAGGACTCGGGCCGAGGCGAACTCCCTCTTGAGTCTTTCAAATGCTTCAGCTGCCTCCTTACTCCAACAAAACGGGATCTTAGGGGAGGTAAGAGCAGACAGGGGACGGGCAATATTGCCAAAATTAGGCACGAACCTCCTATAGAAATTAGCAAACCCCAGGAACCCCTGAAGCTGCTTTCTGGAGGTGGGTGCAGGCCAATCCACAACTGCCTTGACCTTGGCCGGGTCAGGGAGCACCTGGTTCCGAGCTAAAATAAACCCAAGGAAGGAGGTTTGATCAATTCAATTCAATTCAATTCAACTTTATTTATATAGCGCCATTTCACAACAACAGTCATCTCATAGCACTATCAACTGTAGGGAGGACCCCCACAGTTGCAGAAAGACCCCAGCAATCAGGCGATCCCCTGTGATCAGTGTGGAACTCACATTTTCCAGCCTTCACGAACAGTTGATTCTCCAGGAGGCGCTGCAGTACCCTGCGCACATGCACTCGATGCTCCTCTAGTGTGCGGGAGAAAATGAGAACATTGTCGAGACAAACAAAAACAAACGAGTTCAGGAAATCCCGTAGAACATCATTTATCAGACGTTGGAACACGGCTGGAGCGTTAGTTAACCCAAACGGCATTACCAGGTACTCAAAATGTCCGCTGGGGGTCCGAAAAGCCGTCTTCCACTCATCTCCTTCCCTTATGCGCACTAGATGGTAGGCATTCCTAAGGTCCAATTTAGTAAACCAGGACGCCCCCTGGAGGGAGTCAAAAGCAGTGTTCATCAAAGGCAGGGTATATTTATCTTTCACAGTTATTTCATTCAATCCCCGGAAATCGATACAGGGGCGTAGAGAACCGTCTTTCTTTTCAACAAAAAAAAAAAATCCAGCACCTACTGCCGAAGACGACGGGCGGATAATACCAGAAGCCAAGGACTCCTTAATATATGTGTCCATAGCCTCGCGCTCCGGGGCTGACAGGCTGTACAGGCGGCTAGCAGGTAGAGGGGCCCCAGCCTTCAGGTTGATCGCGCAGTCATAAGGGCGATGAGGGGGTAAGGACAACGCCCGAGACTTGCTAAATACTAGCCCCAAATCGTGATAGACCTCTGGCACCTTGGACAAGTCCGGTGGCGATGAATCAGGCAGAGGCACCTTGACGGATGGGGCGCATGCCGCCGAATGAAGGCAGGCACTAAGGCAGAACGTACTCCATGCCGTTATTCTCCCAGCTTGCCAATCAATGGTGGGGTTATGTAGGCGCAGCCAGGGGTACCCCAGAATAACAGGCGAAGAAGAAACAGGCAGAACAAAAAACTGAATTTCCTCCCTGTGATTTCCTGATACAATAACTGACACAGGAACCGTCTGATGAGCAATAGTAGTCAAAGACGCTTTAGACAAGGTGATCAGTTTGACAGGGGGATCTAGAGTCTGACAGCTAAGACCCATCCGGGTTGCCAGGTCTCTAGAAATAAAATTTTGCTCAGCTCCAGAATCTACTAACGCCAATGTGGAGTGTTCTGTATGTAAATGGATGAGCCTAAGAGGTAATCGACAACAAGTAAGGGGCTCTTTAGAGTTATTGCCCGTGAATCCCCCTACTCTGATCCACGGGCCTTCCCTTTTTAACTTATTGGGACATTCAAAAACCCCATGTGACTCTTTCCCACAGTAGAAACAAAGGCCCTGATCCCTGCGGCGTTGTTTCTCTGCTGCTGACACTTTAGACCGGCCACTGATTATAGCTTGCTGAACCGGAAGTTCCTCTGACGCAGATAGAGCGAGAGGAGGAGAGTTGGGGAGGCGAGGGTGGGGTTTAACCGAACGGGAAGTAGAACGCCGTTCAGCCGCCCGCTCCCTTAATCTGCTATCAAGACTAACCGCTAGGGCAATCAAATCCCGTAAATTATCCGGTTTGTCCCGTGTCGCTAACTCATCCTTCAACTCATCATTAAGACTACGTAGAAAGATACCACATAATGATGGCTCCCCCCACCCAATCTCTGCAGCCAGGACCCGGAAGTCAATGGCGTAATCAGCAGCTGATCTCTTTCCCTGTTGTAAGCTCAGCAATCGTTCTGTCAACACCTCACCTCTATCTGTATGATCAAACACAGACAAAAATTCATTCACAAACTCCTGGTAAGTGAGCAGGGAATAGCTTGGTTTCGCCATAATGGAATACGCCCAGTCCAAAGCTCTTCCTGCTAACAAATTTATAATGTAGCCAATCCGGCTTGAATCAAGAGTAAAGTCCCCCGGAACACGAAGAAAAACTGACTCACACTGTAATATGAATCCACGAGCTTCCCCGAGTTTTCCGCTGAACCGGGCAGGGGTGGGAATAGGGGTGAGGCGAGAAGACGAGGAGGTGTTAGTTTGTCCAGATGCTAAGCCCACAGGGGCAGAACTGTCTGCGGTGGGGGGAAACGTCTGGTGTCCCTCCAGACGATCCAGACAACCAATTATTACAGATAGCTGATTAAAGATTACTGTCTGTTGGTGTGCAAATAAATCTACCCGGGCGCTAAGAGTGTTGATTTGGCGCGACAGTGAACTGTCCGCTGGGTCTTCGTGACGGAGTCATACTGACATGTTTCGGGACCCAGGAGACAGACACTGACACGAGCAGATAGTGACAATAATCTTTATTTAATTGTGAGTGAGTGTAATGCGAGTGTGAGTGCGAGGATATCGTTCTGGTCACTGGAGCTGAGCGACCTGGACGGAGGCCCGGCAACCCTGGAACAGATAAGCAGAGACAAATTACTAATGCTCCACACTAGCAAAAAGCTGCAGATAACAAGGCTTACTTGAGAGCAGCACTGGCTTCGCTCTGCTGAGTTCCAGCGGCCGGGCAGCGTGGAGGTGAAGGCGTCTGTGACCGTGCTGGGGTTACAACCCGTGGCTGTGACAATGACAGCCCTGACGATGACACCGGCTGTGACTCCACAGACCGGGATAGCGATGATACAGATGATGATGCAGACAAAGACGACGTTAGTGACTCCACACACAGTGGCAATGACGACACAGCAGATGCTGATGACAGTGATTCCACCGATAACGTTGGCCAATACTCCTGTAATTGATACAATAATAGTTCTGGCAATTGAGGAGCAAGACGTACCGGTAGGCGTGGTGGTAGCGAGCCGCTACGAAGACGTGATGGCGTTACCCCGTCAGCTGGGGACGCAGGTCCGCCGCCAAGGTGGTCCACCTGTGCACAGGGGTATAGGTTTGGGGTTGAGTAACAAACAGTGCGCTTACTTGCTTGTCGCTGGGAGGAGTTCCTGGATGAAGCAAGTGAAGCTCTTGACGAGATAAACGAGGTTCCAGATGAGACAGACAAAGTTCCTGACGAGACAGACAAAGTTCTTGACGAGACAGACAAAGTTCCAGACGAGACAAGAGATGTTCTTGACGAGACTAGAGAGCGGAGTGCAGGTTCATTCTCCGTTGAGGAAGACAGACGACTCCGTGCCGGGCTGTCAGCAACACTGGTTTTTAACAGCCGTTGATTCACACCTGTTGGTCTGTGCGCAGCTGGGGCTAATGACACTAATGACGGCCCAGAGGCCGCCATGACATTTTAGAGGTATTCTATGCCACAGTTTTCAAAATAATGCAATTCCAAAACAGCAAAAATGTCTTTTACAATGCAGCATTACTTTCAGGCCTGTTGGCCATTTCTTTACATGCTCTGTCGCAGTCAAGAGGAACATTTTCTGCTGCAACACCAAACACTGAAATACAGTATCTCTATCTATAATCTGATGGATTCTTTCATTTTTACCAGTCCTGTGATTTCACTGCTGACACTTCTTAAATGATATTTTTTTCCCTTTTTGGATCTCAGATAGGAGAACTTCAATTTAGATGGAGAAGATTTCTTTGTTGTTGTTTGTTGTTGTTTTCAGACTTTGAAGCATTTCATAAAGGGAATGTCTGATCAGACCCTATGGGAAGAATGATCTTATATGGGGCATCATTTCTGCACATCTTCAAAACTCGTGAACGAGTGCTCGCTTACAAACAGGTGAAATTCATCATTTCTGCACGGACTCTTTACACACTTTTGTAGGCGTCACCCTTTGCAGCTATAACAGCTTCAACTCTTCAGGGAAGGTTTCCACAAGGTTTAGGAGTGTGTTTATGGGAATTCTGACCATTCTTCCAGAAGTGCATTTATGGGGTCAGGCAGTAATGCTGCATGAGAAGGCCTGGCTCACAGTCTCCGCTCTAATTCAGCCCAAAGGTGTTCTACTGAGTTGAGGTCAGGGCTCTGTGCAGGTCAGTCAAGTTCCTCCACACCAACCTCGCTCCTCCATGTCTTTATGGACCTTGCTTTGTGCACATTCATTTGGAAGGGGGGGTGTCCCAATACTTTTGGCAATATAGTGTAGTTCTTATGGGTGAGCACACAGTACTTAATCACTTAAGCTAAATTTATGCTCCACCCATGAGCGCCAGGCCCACTCCGTTCAACCAACTCTCAGCTCAATGAACGTACTAGTGAGCCATGAACAAATTCCGCCCACTCAGTTCAGCCGACTCAGTTCAGTGAATGTACTAGTACACTACGAATGAACCCCGCCCACTCCGCTCAGCTGTGTTTTTCAGTTCAGTGATGGTAGACAGTTGGAGCTCTAGTACAACACTGAGTGATTCCGTCAACGAATATTTCCCAAACAAATCTTTCGTAGCATATGAACAGGACAGAATCAGTATGTTTTAGTGAACTGTGGATCCCATCACTAGTGGGATAAACTGCAGCTCATTAGCATTTAAAGAAACATGCACTGAAACAGGTCCCTTTAAAGAAGTGTGTTTAATCTAGGTGGAAAACGGTGCAATAATATTTAAACCTTTCGATCAAAACATGTCACAGGTATTTCACTGACACCTCTGAAAACTGTATCTACAGAGAAAAGGGTATACTATGTCTGCTATAAAACAGATTCCCTCAATGAAAGTTGTTCCATACGGCATGACTTTGTTGTCTGCCACTTTCTTACCGTTCTCCTGTGTAACCTGGGCTGCAGAGGCACTGTCCGGTGGACGCCAAGCAAAAGCCGTTGTTGTGACACTGGCATTCCTGAGAACAATTTTGTCCAAATTTCCCCTCTGGGCATGGCTGACCACACACTGTACCCTGGTAATGCAACAGCAGGGACACACATACATTATCTAAATTGTTGATAATACACACAGCTTTTACACATTTTTCTACAGGCATGGGTTTGCTTCCCAGGGCTTTATGTACCAGTGTGTGTGTGTGTGTGTGTGTGTGTGTGTGTGTGTGTGTGTGTGTGTGTGTGTGTGTGTGTGTGTGTGTGTGTTTGACAGACAAACGATGAACTCATCTTCCTCCCTTTCTCCATGGCAAGAATTCACAGATTTCCTATCACACATGACCTCACTAGACTTATTAAGGGAGACTTTCATGTGCATGTCAGAGAGTTTATCTAACAACTGTTGACTCTTTGGTTCTTTTACGAGGCTCAGATATTAGAAGTGTTTTACACCCTTTAAATGGGATCCTTAATTTTTCTCTGATGTGACTCATGCTGCTACTCTGTCGGAGGGTACAGTAGTAGCAGAGGTGAGAAGAGTATTCAGACATCGTACTCAAGGAAAAGAAGTGTTACCTCATGATACTAATTAAGTACAAGTGGAGTAGTCACCAAAAAATTACACAACATAACAAAAATAATTTTTTTGTAAGTTGTCTGTGTTTTTTCAACTGATTTAAGACAATTTTGCACCGCTGAATCCGAAAATGACAATTTCTCTCGATCAGGTCAGGTTTTTATGCTAAGTTGTAAGCAGTTGTACAGCAGTTGTACAGTTGTACTGTAAATTGAATAGTAGACATTGATAAAGATAAGTACATGTAAATTGAATGTTACATCATCGTTGTTCAAAATTCAGAGAATTTCAAGAAATAAAAAAGAATTTTGCATCATATAAAGTGAAAATACCCATACATGTAAACAAAAACGTAAAAAACATGTGGCCATAGTTCAAAAAGTTGACCTGATTGAGCAAAACCAATGTGATTCTTGGATTCAGTGCATCAAAATTGTCCTAAATCAGCTAAAAAAACTTAGACAATAAATTTGATGTTGACCAGAGTTATTTAAGTAAGAGTAAAGACTTCACGCACACCAATTTTCTTCCAAATTTACTACATTTTTCTTTTAGATTAAGACATTTTTCTCATAATTTTGTATTTTTTCTTATAAATGTGACTTTTTTCCTTGTAAAATTGCAACTTTTGCGATAACTTTGTGACTTTTCCACGTAAAATCTTTCCTCAGAAATTGGCAACCTGTTTCTTTTAGATTTATGGATTTTCTCACTTTTTTGTGTGCATCTGCATTTTTTTTTTCAGTCATGCATGGAAAATTGTGACTCCTTTTTGTAAATTTATAATTTACTGGGGGGGGGGGTGCTGATACCTATAAATGATAATTGATTTCTTCTCAAATGTAAACAAAATGATTCTGCCCGTTGAAGCTTTAATCTAAAAAAAGTGTTTACCATCCATCCTGCAGGACAGGAGCACTGCCCGGTCACATGATGGCAAACTCCCCCGTTCTGGCAGGGACATCTCTCTTCACACTGCTGCCCGTGTTTGCCTGGAGGACAGAGGTCTTCACAACTGTAAAGAAACAAAAAAGCTGTAAATACAAATACACATACACCAACTTCACCTTGTATATATAAATCTGTAGGCTGTGAACAGATTATTTTGATTTCTATTTGCAGTCTTGTTCTAGTCCAGGTGCTGTTAACCAATCATGTTTGACCAGCTGAAAGAGGCAGATAAACATCTGAAGGTTTAACTTTTTATCTGCCTTTAAAAAAAATATTTGCAGCATGTGCAAACAATGTCTGTAAGGGAGCTGAAATTTTGACCTGGATAACATCTGGCTACATAAAAAGCCCTTCGAGGCTAAATCACTAGTCTAGTCCAGGGGTCTGCAACCTATGGCTCCAGAGTCACATGTGGCTCTTTTGCACGTAACCTGCGGCTCTGGTAAGAAACAACAACAAAAAAATTGTGTTAAATTGTAGATTCATGAAAAAGTAAAAATATAAAAGTAAAATTTGCAAATGCATGTGAAAAAGAATTTACAACCCTACAAGAACAAAGCAAATGCATAAAATCAGTCTAACATTTACAAGACAAAAGACAACTTTACAAGAAAAATGTTGCAATTTTTCAAAATTACGGATTATATGGGGGAAAAAAACTTCTTGGATAAAACCTCACTCATATACAAGAACCATTAGCAATCAGTTTTGAGAAGAATGTTGCAAATTTACAAGAGAAAAGCTGCACATTAAAGATGAAAAATGCCTTTGAATAACATTAACAAGCCTGTTTGTGCTTTTCAGCTTTTACCCAGAAGGGCTTTGTGGCTCTATGCAGATTTTGGTGGTACAAAAATTGCTCCAAAACTATCTTTCCAACGCAAGAGTACTGACCCGGGGATTACTCAATGGCTACCAAGACTGTGGAATTTATCTTATTCTTTATTGTCTGTAGAGCACGGTGGAACAGTGGTTAACACTGTTACCTCACAGCTAGAAAGTTCTGTGTTTGAACCTTATAGTATTTGCATGTCCTTCCTTTTCCTGCAGGGGGTTTACTCTTGATCTCTGATTTCTTCCTACCATCCAAAGATATGCATGTTAGGTTAAATGAGCTGTACATAGTTTTTCCGTTTTAATTTTTTTTAAAATCACCTAAAATTATAGTTGGAGTGTTTAGAAACAACAGTTATGACTCTATAGCAAAGGTGCAAGAAAGCTATAATGAATATTCCATAGACAGTGGGAGGTTCCTTCTTGCAGTACCGCTGTTTAGCCAGTAGGGTGACTCGAGTCATGACTATTACTTAAGAGATTCTTTTTTTTGGCACAATGCTGCCACCTGGTGCTGATAGTTGGAAATAATTCAAAGTTACATATCCACCTTATTCCTGGTGGTGCTGCTGTAGGAACTTCGGGTTTCGGCTGCAGTAGTGTTAAATCAGTCAGTAAGAGTGGAGTAGTAGGGGCATTTAAAATAGCATTTTTAAAAGTTTTTCAAATTCAGTTTATAGTCCTCATACGTGTTTTGCACTCAAGCGGCAGCTAATTTCAGCTCTTGTAGTTTTTGTATCTTTTGAATGTTTTGGCGTAGTTCTGGCACTTGCTGGTGTTCGTGGGTGTGCCAGACTGGATGAATGGAGGCTTCTCACCACACGGTGACAGACGACATCCAAGCACAGTGTTGTGTGCATACGTCTGCTCTAAGGTAAATTTGATTACGTCCAACATATTTTAACAAAATGCAGCCAACTTTATTGCGGTGGAGACATTGATATATGTGACCCGTGCTGGCAAAATGAGTCAGAATGCCCACCGTGTCATTATGAGCTATAGGCACGAGAAGTCATAAATCATGACTCTTTCTTTGTCTGGTAGCGCCAAAGTCCCAGGAACCCCCCCATGAGTGTCTGGTATCATTGTAAAGTTTAGAAATTGTACATTCTAAAAATACCTATGTTTTTGCAGAAGACGTAACTCCCGACCGATTGAACGCCAGTTTTCAACCTAGCTAAAATATAAGGATAAGGACCTGTACTTATATAGCGCTTTTCTAGTCTCAAAGAGCTTCACTAGCACTAGCCCTCTACTCTAAGGGCCTATATATGAAACAGATATCTAGGGACAATTTAGAACAACCAATTAACCTAACATGCATGTCTATGGATTGTGGGAGGAAACCGGAGCCCCCGGAGTAAACCCACGCAGCACAGGGAGAACATGCAAACTCCACACAGAAAGGTTCCTACCCCTGCCAGTCTGGGGATTTGAACCTGGAGCCTTCTAGCTGTAAGGCAACAGTGCTAACCACTGCACCCCTGTGCTGCCCGGATGATATAAACAAATCATCTTTTTCTGGGTCAGTTTTTGCGCACTACCTACAAATTAAATATCATTTTGAAGGTCTTTCAATACAGAATATGGAAATAACGTTACATCAGTTTTGAAAATGTCCTCAAAGTGACTCATTTTGCCAGCCCGGGTCATTTGTTTACATCGTCAGCATCTTAGCAGCGGCGCTAACTAACAGGGCTACTGTCTACGAGCCACTTTTTAAGGCCATCTTTCCATCCCTAGATAGTCGTGGGAAGTGGTATGATTATGTTACTGTTTTGAGGTGCAAGAGGCCGTGTTCCCGCATTTCTGATGCCAAAGTAATTGTTTTTTAACAAGGAAAAGTGTCCCGTTTCAGTGACAACCATATGTTCTAAACTAGTACTGGAAGTTGCTATCATAATTCACGCAAGGCATCATGGGGCCTAGGAACAAGGTGGATGGCTCTTTTATTGGGTGATACTAAATTGATCATTAGTGAATTGCCCCAGGGCTGGCATCTGAACTGATTAAGTGGTTAAAAAAGGTCAGGATGGACAGCAGCATGGATCTTCACTCATGAGTCACTTTCCTGATGCTTCACACTGGCCTGGTTTCCTCAGTACCCTGGCTCTGAGTCAACTCATGGGGGAAAAAAATGAGCTCATACTCTGTTCCCAAAACATGGCAACTGAGCAAAAGAGTCTAGAATCTAGCAGTAGAGAATAGCAAAACTCACACCTACATGCATGTAGACTAAATCTGTGCACACTGTAAAGTCCATATTCTGGCAGGTAGGTGAGGAGTAACTAATTATATTTACTCAAGTACATGTACTCAAGTAACTTTTTCCAAGAAGTACTTTTGTTAATAGTTTTTTTATTTTTGGCAGATTACTTTCACTCCTATGTGAGTACATTTTTGAAGGAAAACTTGTACTTTTACTCAAATACATTTTATCGTGCCAGTTGAGTTACTTTTAATTTCACTAATTTGAATTAAATTCTAGTTTTTCCTCACCCCAAATTCAAAAAATTATTGATTTTCTCTTCCAACTGAGCAAATACTGAATTTATTACTGTTTTTAAAATAAGATTTGTTTTTTGTGTGCATGTGTATAGTCCTTCCTTATGCAAACTCAAGATACTATTTGCAAAAAGGATGAAAATATACTTGAGAAAGCTGCAAATTTGAAGGGAAAAAAAATCACAAATTTACATAAAAAATTCAAATCAAAGTGAGCAAAGGCACAAGGTTACCACAAAAAGCTGCAAATTTATAAGGCAAAAAATCATAATTTATTTTAAAAAAATCACAATTTTAAGGGGAAAAGTGCTGATTCATTAGAAAAAATATGTATAAATTTACAAAGAAAATGTCATAAATTTACAAGAAAGAATTTAACAAATCAGTAAGAAATCACAAATTTATGTGGAGAATAAATTTGCCAATTTAAGTGGAAAATAACTGTAAATTTATTTGGGGGAGAGGCACATATTTAAATGAAAAAAATTAAATTTTAAAGGCAAATATCAGTAATGTATGAGGAAAAAACTTACATTCACAAGGAAATTGCAAAATTACAGGGGGGAAAGTCATAAATTTAAGAGAAAAAAAACATTGTTGAGAGCAAAGTTACTCAATATTCAAATAACTTTTTTTAGTAAATACTTTCTTACTTTTACTCAAATGATATTTTGATGACTACTCTTGCACTCGAGTAATAAATATCTTGAGGTAACCCTGCTTCTACTTGAGCATACTGGCTACTCCACCCACCTCTGACGGCTGTTCACGCTGCATTGTTTTATTCAGAACGTGATCTTATTTGTGTTAGTACCGTTGTACTATGTGCATGTACTACAAATGTAGTCACTAGTACCCAAACTGGAACAGTGTTTAACTGCAGATACTTGCATTTTCATTTATTCTACTGCTGGGAATAGAAATGGAAAACTCACAAAGCTCCAGTGTATCCTGGTGAGCACTTGCATTCCCCGGTCACATGGTGACAGGCAGCTCCGTTCTGGCACTGGCATTTCTGCTGGCATCCACTGCCGTAGGTGCCTACTTCACAGTGGGCCTCGCAGCGCCAGCCTCTGTACCCCGGAGTGCAGATACAGGCTCCGGTGATGGGGTTACACAGGGCCCCGTTCTGACACTGACACTTGTTACTGCAGTGGGGGCCCCAGTGGTTACTGTCACAGGCTGCAGGGGGAAGAAAAGAACAACATTTTACTTCAGTTTCTTTGATACCATCACAGAACCTGTTGATGATATTTGACAAATCAAGTGAAGCTTTGGGAGAGCAAGGAATGACAGAAATGTAACCACTGCGGATTAATTCACTTTTTAAAGGTACCTGTGGTATGGTGGCATAGAGAGCTCAACACACCACAGCTTAAGGAAACAACCACAAATAGACAAACTCAAAAGGGAGGGTGGTTTGTGCGCAAGAATGAACTGTTTAGATTCTGGACCAGATCCGGATCAGTATGTAGATAATGGACGTCTGCCTTGTTTAACAAGGTGTGATAAGGCTTGACATGCTTAACATTTGGATAATGTTTAAATGTACGCATGGGCATGTAAATTCCACTAACTTCCTGAAAAAATTCAGCCCCTCACCAAGAAACAGGAAAATGTTTTAACATACAGTACAATATCAAATCTGCACCAAACTTACCTGTTCAGTGACACACCAATGAAAATCAAGGTGTTTTTTTTTTTATGAGTTAGAAGACTATCAAGGGCAAAATCACTCTTATGTCTGTGTTTTTCTGCTGTGAAAGTTCAGTTAAGCTCCTCCTCTTGGAAAAAGGCAAGTTTAGACGGCACGTTTATATGACGTCACTATGACAGGTAAACTAATCAGGACTAAGCACTGGCTGTTCAAATTTGCCAGCTTGCAGACTTCTGTGTGCTGTGGACTTGGAGCAGAGGCGGTGCATCATCGTCCTGATGGGGGGCATATGGGTGGGCCTAATTAGATTGTGGCATTTGAAGGAGGAGGACAGGGGCAAAATTTTTCACAACTATAAGACAAATGATTTTCTTGGGGGGGGGAAGGGCATAAAATACCATTTTAGACAATGTAGATTTGTTTTTGAGTTGATTTATATCTACTGCAGGGCATCTTTAAAAACACATTTACGCTGTTAAAAGGGGCTTTGTACATAAACATTGGTTAAATCTTCTCTTCTGACACAGTAGTTACTGTTCTCTAATTTTGCTCACTGTTATTTTTGCTAAATAAATGTTTGTGTTGAAGTGCCTTGGTTATTTAAAACAGACATGCTAGTGCTAATATTCTGTCAAAGTCTGAACAATGAAGAATGACAATATTTCAGAATAAATCAAGTATTAATACGTTGTTCTCTAATTTTGATCTCCACTGTAATGATGCCTCATTTTATAAATTGTTATATTATTTCCAATGACTTCCTGTGAAGTTTCAATCCTTCACCATTGCTTGGGAAGTTTCTCTTACTCCATAGTGCATCGTTCAGCCCAGTTTCTCACACCTGATAAAGGTCCTGGCCTGAACAGGTTTACACGTCAGTATCAACTCACAGTCACAGCGCCACCTACTGGCTACAGAAAGTTAGCCTGATGTTATAAATGCCATCAGATTTCTATGAAATTTACACAGTGTGTTTTACACATGATTAAAAGTAACATGATGTCTCATTACTGGTTGTTATATTACTCCACAAAATTTTATCGAGGAAGCCATCTGGTTATCCTTCACACAACATCAGAGATGAGCACTGTGGAACCATCAAAGCTCTCGACCACGATACAGTCTGGAGCAGGACCATGGTGCCAGGGCCTTCAATGCTGCTTACAGCTTTGAGGTTTAGTTTTTTAAACTTTTTATTTATATACTTCTCCGCCCCACATCTTAAAAAAATTACAAAACAATCCTTGAAAACTGGTTCCAAGATATACCGTGGTGTGAAAAAGTGTTTGCCCCCTTCTTGATTTCTCATTTTTTTTGTATGTTTCAGATCATCAAACAAATTTAAATATTAAACAAAGTGTCATGTCAGCCGTGTAATCTCGCAGCGAACATATAAATTGGTGTGAGCCCAAAGTGCAGTAATGTACCGTGTTTATAAACAAAAGGAAAATGTACACAATATCCATATAACAGTCACAAATAAATGAGCAGACAACCGGCTTCAAGCTTTGTTGGCAGGGAAGAAAAGCCATTCGCACTCCAAACAGAACAGGAGCGGAGAGAAAGGCAATAATAGAAGGACTTACATACGCGTTGGAGCAGAAAGGCTCTGGAATAACTACACAGTTCAGTCCAGGGGGTAAAACCAACAGCCTGCGAGCCAGGAAGTCCAAGATTGAGTTTAAGCTGCCACACTGACTGGTCACACTGCCTCCCTATAAGTACCCAAAACACTAACGAAGGCAAGTGGACACAGCCGTGTGGCAAGCAGGTGCGTGACTGATTGAAACTCTGTGTGTGTGTGTGTGTGTGTGTGTGTGTGTGCGTGCGCGCGCACGTGCGTGCGCGTGTGCGTGCGTGTGTGCATGTGGTGAACCATACAGCTGGTGAATGTCTGGTGAGAGGAGGAGGCGTGGCTGTAGCACTGGTGGACAGCAAGGCTCAATCTGCCAGCTGGAATTAATAAGCAATAATAAAAAACCTACAGCCACAGGTCATGGACGGGGTTGAACAACCCCGAACATGACAGAGACCCCCCTTCCTCAAGGGGTGGAAACCAGACACCCACTGTACCATCAAAACGAAAAATACAACCTGCACACCCCCCCCACTCAAAAGGCCAGTACAACAAACCAGGGTGGGAAGTGGTGGAAAACAGGTTAGGAGGGATAAATCAAGAACAGATAAACACCACAATACAACACAAGAACACACTTCCCAACTCCAAAACTAGACTAACCCATCCCATCCCCAAGAGTCCCACAGTTCCGGGAGCCAGCCGGAGTCCAAGGCCCAGCAGGTGGCCGTAAGTTCAGAGGGCCGGCCAAAGCCCCAGGGCCAGCAGGCAGCCTGCAGAACGGTATCAGGCGGCCTGCCAGAGGAAAAGGGCCACTTGACCCAAGAACCCAGTCCTTCGGGCAGCCGGCCTGCATAGTTGAGCCACCAGGCCTGGAGGGAGAGACGAGGCAGCGGCCTACCCACCGGAAGACTGAAAGGTGGGTGGCCAGACTGAAGAAGGGGGCCCCCTGGGGTTCCTGGTTGCAGGGCCAGGTGGATCACGGCAGAGCCTGGCGGAAGAGGAAGGGACACCCCGAGGACCTCTGGAAGGGAGGAACAGACCTCGGTGTCCCGGCTTGGGACTGGGACTCGGCTGCACCCTCGATGGTCCCGGCTTGAGACTGGGACTGGAGCTTGGCTGCACCCTCAATGGTCCCGGCTTGGGACTGGGACTGGAGCTCGGCTGCACCCTCGATGGTCCTGGCTTGGGACTGGGACTGGAGCTCGGCTGCACCCTCGGTGGACCTCGGGCTGAGGCACAGTGCCCATGGCGGACCAAGGCTGGAGCGCAGAACCCACGTGGGACTGAAGCTGAGGCGCGGCACCCACGATGGTCCCCGGCCAGAACACAGTACCCATGGAGACCCAGGCTGAGGCAGAACCCAAACTACGGCCTCGGGCAGACGGGGAGCTGAATCCTGGTCGACTTCACCGGGAACAGTAGCAGCCACGGTTACCTCCAGCGGTGAGCCTGGTCCCTCGGACTCATCTGGTGACATGGACCTCTTTCCGGCAACTCTAGAGGAGGACTTGAACAGAGAAGAGGAAGAGTCAGGGTCGCCGGCAGAGTCCGGCGAGGTGAGCTCAGGTGCAGCGTACGGCTGCAGCTGGCCCTCCTCACCTTGAGCTAGGCAAAAATGTTCTAATATGGAAAGAAGGAAGACAAAAGAGAGCACTTGCCTTAGCTCGAGCTCTACTGTCGTCCAGGACTCCGGCGATCCAGGTGATGTCTCCATTGGTTTGACCTCCTGGAGGCGCAGCTCGGGCGCTGACTCTGCTGTAGCAGCTTCTACAGCAGGCATGATGGTCTCTGCAGTCTCTGTTGTCCCAGCCGTTGGGACCCATGCTGGTGATTCCTCTGGCATGGTAGCTGGGGTCTGGCTCACCATTGCTATGGGGGAATGATCCTCCCAGACCTCTGGCTCCTCCTGTTCCCAATGGTGTGGCTCTGGCGCTGGCGTACACTCGGAGGAAACAGGAGCGAGCAAGGAGAGGGCTGGTGAGTAGTTCAATGCTGCAACAGGTGGAGAGATCTCTGGGGACCGCGCACCCAGAGATCCTCTACCAGGGATCAGGCAAGAATTTTCAACAATTCTGGAAACACATGAAGAGATTACTTACCTGTTCTCCTGGTTTGTGATGTTTGCTGCTGCAGCCGGTGAGGCAACGCTCCTCGCGATGGCTGTGGTGGAACTGGGTTCCTCCATACGTTGTGGAGATGCTTCCCTGGATGGCGTTGGAGAGGGAGGGGTAGCCACCAAGCCCTCCTCCTCCAAACGGCAATCAATCTCCGCCAGCAAAGTCAGTCTGTGTTTCTCCCACCCTCCCGGAGAATGATTGGGACCAAGTTCTGGAGACGAGGGTGGGGCTGAAGCGGGAGAGCTGAAGGAGGAGGAATGCCTTTCTCGGCGTCAACGCCTCTTCCGTGTCGGGCACTGCTCCATCGCTGGCAATTCTCTCCCAGGCTCCTCTCTACACAGCGCGAGGATGGAATGGAGAATGTCCGCAGACTCAGGGAAAAACAACAGGTCGGGACATTCCTGTAATACCTCTGCTGCGGTATTCTGGACAGCATGAACAGCCTCGAAAGAATACTGCCCCTGTGTCCGAAAAAGGGCTTCCTTCAAAAGGGCCAGTCCGTGCAGCTCCGTGTAGCTCCAGAAGTTCATCATGGCTCCGGCAGCAGGTAGGAAAAACACACAAAAATGAAAGTAACACATCTACTTACTGCTTGGGCTCTTTTGGTGCAGCTTACTGTCATGTCCGCTGCGTAATCTCGCAGTGAACATATAAATTGGTGCGAGCCCAACGTGCAGTAATGTAGTGTGTTTATAAACGAAAGGAAAATGTACACAATATCCATATAACAGTCACAAATAAATGAGCAGACAACCGGCTTCAAGCTTTGTTGGCGGGGAAGAAAAGCCAATCACGCTCCAAACAGAACAGGAGTGGCGGGAAAGGCAATAATAGGAGGATATACATACGCGTTGGAGCAGAAAGGCTCTGGAATAACTACACAGTTCACTCCAGGGGGTAAAACCAACAGTCTGCGAGCCAGGAAGTCCAAGATTGAGTTTAAACTGCCACACTGACTGGTCACACTACCTCCCTATAAGTACCCAATACACTAAAGAAGGCAAGTGGACATAGCCATGTGGCAAGCAGGTGCATGACTGATTGAAACTCTGTGTGTGTGCGTGTGTGTGTGTGTGTGTGCGCGCGTGCGCGTGTGTGTGTGTGGTGAACCATAGAGCTGGTGAATGTCTGGTGAGAGGAGGAGGCGTGGCTGGAGGACTAGCGGAGAACAAGGCTCAATCTGCCAGCTGGAATTAATAAGCAATAATCAAAACCTACAGCCACAGATTGAGGACGGGGTTGAACAACCCCAAATATGACACAAAGATAACACAACTATTTTTTAAATGAAGGTGTTTATTAAGGGAAAAAAAAATCCAAACCTACATGGCCCTGTGTGAAAAAGTGATTGCCCCCTAAACCTAATAACTGGTTGGGCCACCCTTAGCAGCAACAACTGCAATCAAGCATTTGTGATAACTGGCAATGAGTCTTTTACAGCACTGTGGAGGAATTTTGGCCCACTCATCTTTGCAGAATTGTTGTAATTCAGCCACATTGGAGGGTTTTCGAGCATGATCCCCCTTTTTAAGGTCATGCCAAAGCATCTCAATCGGATTCAGGTCAGGACTTTGACTAGGCCACTCCAAAGTCTTTATTTTGTTTTTCTTAAGCCATTCAGAGGTGGACTTGCTGGTGTGTTTTGGATCATCGTCCTGCTGCAGAACCCAAGTGCGCTTCAACTTGAGGTCACGAACAGATGGCCGGACATTCTCCTTCAGGAAATTTTGGAAGACAGCAGAATTCATGGTTCCATTTACCACAGCAAGTCTTCCAGGTCCTGAAGCAGCAAAACAGCTCCAGACCATCACACCAATACTTACACTTAACAAAAAAACACCTTCATTTAAAGACTGCATTTTGTGTTTATTTATGTTATCTTTGTCTAATATTTAAATTTGTTTGATGATCTGAAACATTTACGTGTGAAAAGCATGCAAAAAAATGAGAAATCAGGAAGGGGCAAACACTTTTTCACACCACTGTATAATTACATGTTTCCAAGAAAGACCAAAATCATTTCATACAGGAAGTATAGTATATGGTTTATAGTCTAAGTCGAAGCCTTAGAGAACACCCAAATATTGGGCAACATTAGTCCATCTCCTTGAATGTCCAGATCTGCATTTTAAACAGTGAAAAAATAGCCTTGTTAAAGGTATGCACTCTCTGCTTACCCTAGTTAGTATTGTGAACCAAATGTGTTTTTTTTCTAATAAATATGAAAGTTTTTCCATCCATCCATCCATCCATCTTCTTCTGCTTAATCCTTTTCGGGTCGCGGGGGAGCTGGAGCCTATCCCAGCATCTTTAGGCGAGAGGCAGGGTACACCCTGGACAGACCGCCAGTCCATCACAGGGCCAACACAGAGAGACAGACAACCATTCACTCTCACAGTCATACCTAAGGACAATTTAGAATCCCCAGTTGATGCCAGTTAACCTAACGTGCATGTTTTTGGCATGTGGGAGGAAACCGGAGAAATCCCATAGTAAACCCATGCAGACACGGGGAGAACATGCAAACTCCACACAGATCACTGTTGGTCGGGGGCTGGGATCGAACCCAGGATCCCCCGGCCAAGGGTGAGTTGCTGTGCTGCCGCAATGCTAACCACTCCGCCACCGCGCTGCCCTGAAAGTTTTTCCATGTTTTCTAAATAAATTTGCAAAGTTTTCTTGCAAATTTGTCAGAATTTGCTCTATACATTTGCTTCTCTTCACATAAATTTGAAACAGTTTTCTTGTTAATTTTGAGACTTTTTCACATAAACATTAGACTTGATTGTCCTAAATTTAAGATTTACTCTAATTTATTTCCAACTCTTTACTTTTCATGTAAATTTGTCATAAGATTGAAATATTTCCTCATAAACGTAAAACCTTCCTTTATTCATGTCAAATTTCTAATAAATGTTCTACTTTCTCTTATAAATTAGTGTTTTTTTGTGTGTTTTATGTTCTGGAGCTATAGGAAGCTGCCGATTTGAAGAAAAAGAGCAGTACAGTATGGGGCCGCAGGCTGCAGACTCCTACTCATACAGTTCATAAGCAACACATAGTGACTGACTTTCTACAGTCTGAATTTGAAGGTGGAAAGTCATGCCTCTCAATCACATCCTTCTATTTTTTTAAACATACTGGGATTTTTTTAAACCACTGTAAAAATGTAATTTTAAGCCACTTATATTCTCAGAGTCAGAAAGGCATGTCTAGTTTTCTTATTCCTAATGAGCACTTCTCAGTCCAGAATAAATCAGCCTCTTTCAAGTCAAAGTAATCCCATTCTCTCCAACAAAGTCTGCCAAAAATTCCCTTTCCTCAGAACCATGGTAGTACAAGGGCTTCAGTTTCAGTTTTTTGGGGTTTTTTTTCCTCCTACTTGGACTTCTGGAGCCCTTATTGTCATGAATCTGGGTTTGGCTCCCAAACCCAGTTCAACTTATTGCTATATTTTGCCCTAGTTTCCATCTGGCGCTTCAGGGAAGCTATTGGGCTTCCGCTCCCTGACAGCTTGGGCACGCCCCCTCTTCCTGTCAAGTGCCATCAGCTGTACTGTCATGGGTGTTCACACACATACACACATACACACACACATGCACACGCTCCATTCATTCCCATTCACACGCTCATACACGCTCTCTCACACACCAGGTTCCAATCAAGTTCAGCCCACGCTTTCTTGCACTGGCAATGTCTTTCCTCGTTAGCTTCAGGAGTATTTGTTTGCTGCTGTTGTGGAAAGAGATTGTCAGAGCATTCACCTCCATACGCGACAGCTAGCTCTCCACATATGAGTTCTCATCTCCTGCTAAGTATTCAGCCTGCACTTGAAGTTTGGTTAATCCCTTGGTGTAATCGGCTGACCCTGCTTCCCCTCTTCATCCTCCAGACTGCACGGATCACCCCGGGATCGCTCCAGCCCTGTAAGTTTCATGATGGCCTTTCTCTTCGTGCTGACAGCACTAGGCTTTCCCCTTGACCGGGCTGTAGAGCATCCGGCAGGTGCCCTGTATGTCTGGTGGCCTTACTTTCATCATTTGCATATTCCTGTATTTTTGTGGTCTACTGGACTTGTTACTTTGTGGTTATATTTAATAAAATGGCACTTTCTACTTCCACAATTGGGTTTTTCATTCCCTCCCTTGTGCGCCGCACAATGGCGCACGGAGGTTTGTGACACTTATCTCCAGCTCCTTAGCCTGAAAGTTTGCCTCCACTTCATTAAGAACACTGCTCTTCCTGAGGTTTTGTCAACCTCTTAGAAATCTGTTGTGTCTCTTCACATGAGCTTACTGTGGGTCCAGATTTTGCAGATAAAAACCTGAGCCATGAATAGTCAAACCTCACTGCTACATTGTGTACATGTTAACCCTCTGGAAACCACAGTGCAGCATTAAGCCAAATCTGACATTTCACTAGTGAGCTGTGTTCCACCCCACCATCAGTCCGACCAAATCTGAACTTGTGATGAAAACAATCTGTTCCTCACCAGAAGTATTAAACCCAGCTGATTCAAGAAGCGACCACAGAATCAATGAATGCGGCCCCCGTGGTTAAAACCTGAACCCACCTCATTAACCTTTGGCTGTTAAATTTCAGTCTTAATCAGACCACACCTACTACACATGAGTGAGCTGTAACCAACCTCTTCCAATGAGAGTAAACCAGGGAACATGTTGGACCACAAGTTTATTCTAGATGTCTTTCATCTTGTAAAGGACATGCTGCAAGGAAATTATCTGAGGCCAAAGGAGGAGAAGGAGGAGAAGATCAGGGAAGTTTACAGTGACAACCAGACCTTTCATTACGGGTCATAGAGGTCATTTTGATGAAGTGGATGGTTTTTTTTTTTATCTTACTGATAATGAGATTTGAAAGGACTTTACAAACTACACAACATTCTGTAATGTAATCAATGCAATGACCAAATTTAGTAAAACTCAGGTCTTATTCTTAGAGTTTTCCCAATGATTAGGAAGGCCCAAAGAAGTGCAAAGAGGTAAAAAAAAAAATAGTGGAGAAAGCAGAGAAATGTGATGTGAATACCCATAACATAGTGGAAGTGACTCGGGGACACAATAAAATGATGGACCACATACTGTAGATGCATGTTAGCTTTGATTGTTTGATAATAGCATTAAGATCCATCATCTGTTCAAACACAAAAGTATGGGCGGTGTGGTGGTGCAGACGTTGACACTGTGGCAGCACAGCAACTCACCCTTGGCCATGTGATCCCAAGTTCAATCCCACCCCCTGACCAACGGTGATCTGGGTGGAGTCTGCATGTTCTCCCCATGTCTGTGTGGGTTTACCCCGGGATTTCTCCGGTTTCCTCCCACAGGCCAAAAACATGCAGGTTAGGTTAATTGGAGACTCTCAAGTGGCCCTAGGTGTGAATGTGTGTGAAGGGAATGGCGCCATACCATGGCTGCCTCATCCATCCAGGTGGATGCCCTGAATTTCCCTCTGGGGATCAATAAAGTACACAAAATAAAATTAAAAAAAAATAGTTTTACCGCCACTTTGGTAGATGAAACAAATTGCTAAAATCAGACAACTTGTGACCGACCATTGTGGACTAACACTTTATCGCATGCCCGCAGTCACTTTCATTGTATCGTGAGTGTCACGGTGGCCCTCACGAGCCACCATAAGATGCCAGCAGTCACCGGTGAGTTGCAGTGATGTTTTATTGAAGGGGTAAAGGAACAGAGGATAATACACACGACAGTGCAGGTAGGGTAATAACAGGATAACTTACAGGGCAGATGTGACGTTCTGACAGGAAGTATCACAGGTAGCATAACAGGAGGTATAACAATCGGTAGCTTACCGGGAAGTATAACAGACCGAAGAACACTACCGTTCAAAAGTTTGGGGTCACCCAGACAATTATTTTGTGTTTTCCATGAAAAGTCACACTTATTTACCACCATGAGTTGTAAAATGAATAGAAAATATAGTCAAGACATTGACAAGGTTAGAAATAATGATTTGTATTTGAAATAATAATTTTTTCCTTCAAACTTTGCTTTCGTCAAAGAATCCTCCATTTGCAGCAATTACAGCACTGCAGACCTAACATGATTGCACAAGGGTTTTCTAATCATCCATTAGCCTTCTGACGCAATGAGCAAACACATTGTACCATTAGAACACTGGAGTGATAGTTGCTGGAAATGGGCCTCTATGCACCTATGTAGATACTGCACCAAAAACCAGACATTTGCAGCTAGAATAGTCATTTACCACATTAGCAATGTATAGAGTGTATTTCTGATTAGTTTAAAGTTATCTTCATTGAAAAAAAAGTGCTTTTCTTTCAAAAATAAGGAAATTTCTAAGTGACCCCAAACTTTTGAACGGTAGTGTATAACAGAGACTGCTGCATTGGGGTGCATTCAGCGTCCGCTTTTAACACCGGTCACTAATGACCCCGAATGCAGCACAGCTGTGGACTTTGACAGCAGGGAGCTTCACTGGGCGCTGTCACAATAAGAGGCCGGGGAGCTAGAAGGAACCCACTGCTGTCAAAGCCTGGAAAAGATAATGTATGACCCGAGCGCAAATGAGACCTGCACTTGGGTCATGACAGTGACTATTTTCAGCGCATTCATGTATGTGTAACGCTTCCGGTTTTTTGCAGCACCTATGTGTTGCCAGTTTGATGATGCTTTCTTGATTTTATTTTATATTTACAGTTTTAAGATTTAAGTTACAATGTGTTGAGCTCTCTGGTAAATGGTTAAAACGTCACTATGGAATTCATTAATTTCTTTTAGGAAATCAAGCAGAGGAAAAAAGTGAAGATATTGTATAGAACTTCAGGAAAATCTTATTTTAGTGACACCTTGTGGTCAGAAAGCAAAGATAAAAAGTAATTAAATAACAATCATGTTAATTGTGTGTTACTGCAATGCCCCATTGATTACAATCAATTTTTTGATCACGATCACTCGCGGCAGAATGAAAAAAGCAAAACTTTAAAAACACAGGTACTGTTTTCTGTCGGACAGTCTATAGTGCAACTCAAAACAGACACGTGAAGTTATATCCCTGGCACAAACTCCACATTTTATTTAATCTTTGATGTACAAATCACTTTGCTGGAGTATCACTGTCATACTATATGGACATATAGTATGGACATATGGACCGAATCAATGCACAATCCGAACCCGAATGCCAGAGGAGAGAGGCCGTGGGAGAAGAGAGGAGAGGTGGAAGCATGGAGGACTTACAGCTAAGCTAGTCTCCAGGCTGTACTGGATTTATACTCGTTCGGTAATACAGCTTCTGTAGATACGACTACAGTGGAGAGTCTACAAAGCCTCTGACTCTTACACCAGCGAGACCTAGCAGCCCACGGACCAGCAGGACTGTTAACCAACTCTGGCTGATCTAGGAAGAAAGGGAAGCAGTGCGTAGTGTTGTAGTCAAGACACATCAAGACAAGAGTCTCCCAAGACCTACATATACACAGTGGTCTTGGTCTCATCTTGGTCTTAGGAGACTCTGGTCTGGTGTGACAAGAGGCAGCTGCCGAGGAGGGCAAAGAGCTAAGCTAAAAGCTAATCCCGGGTGAACACAGCTTCCATCAATTCTGTTAGTGAATGTCCACTACCTAGAAAACAAAATGGACTATCTTATACTGGAACTGACATTGAAAAGGGAGGTGAGAGACTACTGTGGCTGGGTGTTGTGTGTGATTGTTGTGTTTTGCTGCGCAGATGTTGGAGCTGACACATAATTTTGCTGCTCAGTGCTGTGTAACTACGGTAACTGCCTTGAAGCTGCCAAGACTTATGTTCCAGTTTGTTTTTTCAGAACATTCTAGATAGTTGTCATTTTTGACATGTTGAAAGCTTTAAAAAAAACCTGCAATTGCCGAAAGCAAGCACACTTGTCCACTCCCATATTAATGAGTGTGAGAAACTTGAAAGATGACAGGTTTAAGGTACATTAGATATTTTTAAAAATTGCATTTAACCCCTTACCATTCCAGCCAGTGTCCAGCCCATGTAAAACGCTCCATGGGCGGGAAACCAGAATGGTAACAGTAATTAATCCAGAATAAACACAGAGTTTTATATCAAAGTGCTGTGCATCCCTAACCTAAATGGACAGGGCAATAATGGCTACAGACATACAGTGGTGTGAAAAAGTATTTGCCCCCTTCCCGATTTCTCATTTTTTTGTATGTTTGTCATACTTAAATGTTTTAAATCATCAAACAAATTTAAATATTAGACAAAGATAACATAAGTTAACACAAAATGCAGTTTTTAAATGAAGGTGTTTATTATTAAGGGGAAAAACATTCCAAAACTACATGGCCCTGTGTGAAAAAGTGATTGCCCCCTAAACCTAATCACTGATTGGGCCACCTTGAGCAGCAACAACTGCAATCAAGCGTTTGTGATAACTGGCAAAGAGTCTTTTACAGCGCTGTGGAGGAATTTTGGCCCACTCATCTCTGCAGAATTGTTGTAATTCAGCCACATTGGAGGGTTGCCTTACAGCTAGAAGGTTCCTGGTTCGAATCCCCAGGTTGGCAGGGGTTGGAACCTTTCTGTATGGAGTTTGCATGTTCTCCCTGTGCTGCGTGGGTTTACTCCGGGGGCTCCGGTTTCCTCCCACAATCCAAAGACATGCATATTAGGTTAACTGGCTGTTCTAAATTGTCCCTAGATATCTGTTTCCTATAGGCCCTTAGAATAGAGGGTTAGTATTAGTGAAAGCGCTTTGAGTGGTCTTTGTGACTAGAAAAGCGCTATATAAGTGCAGGTTAGTTAGTTAGTTAGTTAGTTAGTTAGTTTTCAAGCATGAACTGCATTTTTAAGGTCATGCCACAGCATCTCAGTTGGATTCAGGTCAGGACTTTGACTAGGCCACTACAAAGTCTTCATTTTGTTTTTCTTAAGCCATTCAGAGGTGGACTTGCTGGTGTATTTTGGATCACTGTCCTGCTGCAGAACCCAAATGTGCTTCAGCTTGAGGTCACGAACAGATTGCCGGACATTCTCCTTCAGGATTTTTTGGTAGACAGCAGAATTCATGGTTCTGTTTACTACAGCAAGTATTCCAGGTCCTGAAGCAGCAAAACATCCCCAGACCATCACACTACCACCACCATATTTTACTGCTGGTATGATGTTCCTTTTCTGAAATGCTGTGTTACTTTTACGCTGTATATAATGGGACACACACCTTCCAAAAAGTTCAACTTTTGTCTCATCAGTCCACAGAGTATTTAACCAAAAGTCTTGGGGATCATCAAGATGTTTTCTGGCAAAACTGAGATGAGCCTTTATGTTCTTTTTGCTCAGCAGTGGTTGTCATCTTGGAACTCTGCCATATAGGCCATTTTTGCCCAGTCTCTTTCTTATGGTGGAATCATGAACACTGACCTTAACTGAGGCAAGTGAGGCCTGCAGTTCTTTGGATGTTGTTGTGGGGTCTTATGTGACCTCTTGAATGAGTCGTCACTGTGCTCTTGAGGCAATTTTGGTTGGCCGGCCACTCCTGGGAAGGTTCACCACTGTTCCATGTTTTCGCCATTTGTGGATAATGGCTCTCACTGTAGTTCGCTGGAGTCCCAAAACTTTAGAAATGGCTTTAAAACCTTTGTCAGACTGATCGATCTCAATTACTTTGTTTCTCATTTGTTCCTGAATTTCTTTGGATCGTAGAATGATGTTTGGCTTTTGAGGATCTTTTGGTCTACTTCACTTTGTCAGGCAGGTCTTATTTAAGTGATTTCTTGATTGAGAACAGGTGTGGCAGCAATCAGGCCTGGGTGTGGATAGAGAAATTGAACACAGCTTTCCAAAGATGTGATAAACCAGAGTGAATTTATGTTGTAACGGGGGGGAGGTGACTTTTTCACACAGGGCCATGAAGGTTTGGATTTTTTTTTTACCCTTAATAATAAACACCATTTAAAAACTGTATTTTGTGTATACTTGTGTTATCTTTGTCTAATATTTAAATTTGTTTGATGAGCTGAAACATTTAAGTGTGACAAACATACAAAACTAGAAAAGCACTCGGAGACCGCAGACCTCCGCCAAGCGCCACAGTTCCCCCCATACAGTGTTTTACATCATAAATATTAATCTTACATTTATTTTGTGTAACTTTATAGATTCCTTGACCATGAAAAAAATGCCATTCGCAAGTGGCATATATTATAGCTATACTGTGATGCTTGTTTTTTTTTTTTTTCCAAGTGTTCTGACGGATCACCACCAAAATCTAATCATCTGTAGGATACCCCATTTGTGACAATCTCTGAAAATTTCATGAAAATCCGTCCATAACTTTTTGAGTTATCTTGCTAACAAACAAACAGACAGACAGACAGACAGACAGACAAACCAACACTGATGAAAACATAACCTCCTTGGCGGAGGTAAAAATGAGAAATCAGGAAGGAGGCAAATGCTTTCTCACATCACTATGTCCTTGAGAATATCAAAACTTAAAATGAATCCCTGGAAAATGCACATTTGGGACCTTTATATATTTTAATTCAAGAGCTACCCAAGGATTAAAACATGTAAGAATTTTCTCTGTTTTTAGCCACCTCTGCTCCACATAAACAGCCCAGTGTTTATGTGCCCTGCATGCAGAGTAACACAGCCATGCCCGACCACCGCACCATTCTGGGATTGTTCAAGTGATTAACAGGCTCCTTTTATTCCTCCTGCATTAGTGCGCTCCACTCTGACCTGATAAAAAAAAAAAGTGCATAGTTTCTTTCCTGAGGCAGTCTGCGTTTCTCTGAGCGACAAACAGTCGAGAGGACAGAGGAGGGGAGGGGTGGAGGGCAAAGAGGAGGAGATTGGAGATAACAAGATGGGCATGTAAAAACTCTCCAGCCTTCAATTCCACCATCCTGGTACCTTTGTGAAACCTGACCTAGATTGAAGAAAGGCCAAACTCTAGGAGCTTGGGGCTCCTCATCCGCTTCCCTGAGAGCGGATTGTTCTCTTTCAAAACAACACAGTGCAAGGGTTTAGTCACAAGGCTGAGTGCATCACAGCCGCATGCAGGATCTCTTTTTTTTTCTACGATATCCTCCTTTTTGTGGAAAAAAACTCCCACCTTAAGAGCCTGCAATGCTATCCAGAGTTAATATCTCAGTATTTGCAGCACTGAACAAAACCAGATCCTCTACATGTGTGTCTTTGTTGAATCATACATAAAATGAAAAAAGTTTCATGTCTCACACTAGGAGCCAGTCACTGGAGCTGCCAGTTGTTGAGAACTGGCTCTGTTCATACTCTCCACGCTGGAGAGGGATTTTCTCTCTCTTTTTCCATCGATTTAGTGATTACCCAGTCCAGCAGGAATGGGGCACACATGGGAACAGAGAACATCTTACACGCTAATATAGAGGGTTCCCAGTGAGAAAACACATCTGTAGCATTGCGCCACAATCCACTCTGTTTGCAGTTGATATGTGTGTCAGACTTTTCACATGCCAAATTAGCGTTAATTCGAGGGAACTCAAAAAGGGCACACCTCCACCAAGGCTCTTGACTGACTAAAATATGATTAAATTTGCAAGCAGAATCAAAAGCCCCCGCCCCTTGGCACCACTTCAAGTTGTGTCATAGTCTTGCTTTTGATCACATATACACCACACTGCGTGAATTTCATGGAAATCTGAAGATGTTTATGACAATCAGGTTAACTTCCTGTAGCCAGTAGGTGGCACTGTGACTGTGAGTCAATTCGGGCTGAGTGATTAACCGAAATAAAACTGAAACCGATGTTTGGGGTCTAAAACCGGCGTAACTTTGCTCATGTCGATTCCCTCTGTTGTGTACAGTAGGGGCTCGTGGGTGATCCCACCGAGGAGGCAAATTAATCATGAACAGACACACACCTATACTTGCAAAGACCCCAAGTCTTTAGCTCCACAGATATTAAATGCAGCTCTTGCAAAGTCCCAAGAAAACATGACTATGTTGACCAACACGCTATTCAAGACAACACTACACCAGCCTCACTCAGCATGATAAAATCTGACCAAGAAAAGATGACGACACATCCTGACTGCAGCACCAACAACACACGGGATCAAATGGGACACAAAAAGCCAAAAATAATTAAATTAAAAGGAATGCATTGTAACTGCATTTATAAAAGTGTATTTGTAAGTGTCCCATTTGTTTTTTTTAATGGTAAAGGAGTGATATGTTACAGGAAGCCTTTAGAAACATGATGATCTGTAAAATGAGGCATCATCATATTAAGGATGTTGTGAGCACAACTGAAGTGACTGCTTTGGACTGGCTTTGAATGGTTCATAAAAGTGTAAAACATGTCACTTCCTGTTGTCAGAGGTTGAGGCTACAGCGGGGAAAATAAGTATTGAACACGTCAGCATTTTTCTCATTAAACATATTTCTGATGGAGCCATTGGCCCGAGATTTTCAACCAGAATAATCCATACATACAAAGAAGTCAAGGCAACTGTGTTCACAAATCAAGTTATATTTAATAAAGTGGAATGAGATAGGGAATAGTATTGAACACGATTGATGAAATTCATTTAATATTTAGTAGAAAAGCCTTTGTTGGTAATAACAGCTTCCAGACACCTCCTGTATGGAGAAACTAGGTGCAGGAATTGCTCAGGAGTGATTTTAGCCCATTCTTCCACACAAACTGTTTTCAAATCTTGAAGGTTCTGTGAGTGTCTTCGATGAACTCTGATCTTCAGTTGGTTCCATAGATTTTCAATTGGATTCAGGTCAGGTGACTGGCTGGGCCATTCTAGCAGCTCTGGAGCCAGTTGAGAGTTTCCTTGGCTGTATGTTTAGGATCATTGTCTTGCTAAAATGTCCATCCTTGTTTCATCTTCAGCATCTTGGCAGATGGCCAACAGCTTCTTATTAAGGATGTCTCTGTACATTTGTTCATTCACCTTTCCTTCAATTATATGAAGTCTGCCTGTACCATGTGCTGAAAAACACCCTCACACCATGATGCTACCACCTCCAAACTTCACTGTTGGTATGGTGTTTTTGGGCTGATGTGCAGTGGCATTTCTGCTCCAAACTTGCTGTGTGTTGTGGCATCCAAAAAGTTCAATTTTGGTCTCATCTGACTAGACTATATTCTCCCAGGAGTTTACTGGTTTGCCCAATTTTGTGCAGCAAACTTTAAATGAGCTTCAACATGCTTTTTCTTCAGCAATGGAGTCTTGTGAGGTGAGCGGGCATAGAACCCATGTCAGTTGGGTGCATTACTTATTGTTTTTTTGAAACAGCAGTTCCTGCTAACTCCAGATTTTTCTGGAGCTCTCCACAAGTGGGCTGTGGCTCTTGGATAACGCTTCTGATAATTCTTTCGACACCTCTGTCAGAAATCTTGTGAGGAGCTCCTGGTCATGGCTGGTTTATGGTAAAATGATTTTATTTCCACTTTTGAATGATGGCTCCAACAATGCTCACTGGAACATTCAGCAGTTTAGAAATGCACCTGTAACCAGTGCCATCACTATGTTTTGCAACAATAAGGTTGTGAAGGTCTAAAGAGAGCTCTTTGCTTCTACCCATCATGAGTTCTTTGTGGTGTGACAATCTGATATTCACAGACCTTTTAAAGGATATCAATCAGGACTTAGCCAGCTGAAATTATTATTAAATTACACTGATGGGAGATGGAATGGAGTCCTAAATTCTGATGGATTTCAGCTGATTTCTTGGCTTTCGGTGCCTTTTTGCACCTCTTTTTGTTCATGTGTTCAATACTTATTCCTTGTGTCATTACACTTTATTAAATATAGCTTGTTTTGTGAACACAGTTGCCTTGATTTCTTTGTATGTATGGATTACTTTGGTTGTTACTGATATCTTGTCATGAGTCTGAGCTGAAATGTCATCTCTGAGCTCAGACTCAGTTTATTTTTGAGTATTGCATAACTGTCATTATTATTTTTGTCTGTTTATGTGTATATCTTGGATTTTGTCTCTTGTGCCCCCTCTCTCCAGACACCTCCACTCACTGCCCACAGTCTGCTCTCCTATCAGCTGTGAGCAGTTATGCAATTAGGTCACCTGCCAGCTCAGCTCCCGCACCTGCCGTTCATTTTGTTGCCTACTATTTCAAGACTGCCTCATTGTTACCTCACTGCAGCTGTATTGATGTATTCACTGAGGTTACTGGACCTTATTCTCCTCATTTCCTCCAGAGCGAAACCGGCTCTGGAGTGCCCATGTCTTTAAGTTTTCTTTGTTTGCATTTTTTGTATCCTCTGCACAGTTTTTGGATTTTGTTCTTTTGGTTAATCAATGTCACAGCTACAGTTCAGTGCATGGGTCTGTCTTTCTGCCCCAAAGGGGAATTCATGACATATCTGGTGAAAACCTCAGGTCAATGGCTCCATTAAAAATATGTTTAATGAGAAAAATATTGATGTGTTCAATACTTATTTTCCCCGCTGTATGTTGATGACAGAATATTGTATATTGCGAAAGCAAAAAAGCAGAGCTCCAGCCCGGAGCCCCCGTGGGTGCTGCAATGCCCCAGCCCGGAGCCACCGCGGGTGCTGCAATGCCCCAGCCCGGAGCCACCGCGGGTGCTGCAATGCCCCAGCCCGGAGCCACCGCGGGTGCTGCAATGCTCCATCCCGGAGCCTCCGCGGGTGGAACTCTCTTCCAGCCCAGGACCACCGAGGGCATCAAGGCCTCTCCTCCTCTGCCTGACACCGTCAGGGTTCTCCCGCCATGGCCAGACGCCGTTGTGGGTCCTCCCCCACCACCAGACACCGTCATGGTTTCCCCCCATCGGCCCTTCTTCCCCTTACTGGACCTCCCCGTGGGGAAGCCACCTCCTGGGTCACCCCTCCAGTCTTGGTGGCTAAAGAACTCAGGCCGGCCGCCTGACAGACTGAGCCATTGAGTTGGGTGGCCCATATTCTCTGGCAGGCCACCCGACTCATTCCACCTTGCCATCTGCCTGGCCTGGGACTTCGGCTGGCCACCCGAACAGTCGAGTTCTTTGGCCTAGGGGGCCCAGGGGCCTGGTGTAGCATGGGTGCAGGCCTGAACGGGCCTTTCTTTTTGTTTCCCCCTATCTTTTTTGTTTCCCCTAACCTATTTTCCCCCACCCTGGGTGTTTTTGCTGTACCTTTTTCTTGGGGGTGTCTGGAATCCACCCCTCAAGGTGGGGGGGGCTCTGTCATGAGTGTGAGCACAAATGTACAGACTTTGATGCAATTTTCACCAGAAGTGTCTCTAGGCCTACACAGAAGCCTATTACATTCCATTACTCCTTGCGTCCCTCATGGAGGTGATCCGTGAGGGACAAAAAGGAACCTTGGTAGAGGTATGCCCTCTCTGAGTGCTTTTCTAGTTATAATTGTGCTTATTTTCTTATACACTAGTGAAGTTATTCTTATAAATTTACTACTTTTCTTGTAAATTTGGGATGTTTTTCTTGAAAATTTGCAACTTTTTGCTCCTAAATTTGAGGCTTTTCCTCTTAAATTTGTGATTTTTTTAAAGCTTTTTAAAGTCACAGGGAGTCACTACCTATGGGTAAACAAGTCATATTGGTCATACATATTGGTAAAACCTATGGCACTAGAGAATCTACCAAAGTTTATTCAGGAAAAGCAGTTTAAACAATGCCATGGTGATTTTCATTACTGTTCGGTGCCTCAGCCATGACGCCCTTATAAATGTCCTTTCAGAACTGTAGTAAGATGAATTGATTTTGTAAGATGTAATAGGCGTATTTATGCTGAGCTAGACAACCATTAAGAATTTTCTGATCCACTAAAAATCTGCATAAAATCACAAAAAAATATTTGAGCTTAAAAGGCCCTATATTGTACAAAATTTTCTTTTCGTGGGTTTTAACCTTAAGATACATCCATGGGTCACACGTGTACCATTGTTAACTAGTCTGGGTGTCTTTGCTTTGCCTGACGACCCACACCACAGGATGAGTGGTAGAAGTTGGATGGATGGACATGTAAGCTTTTAAGCTAGAATTTTTTAACATTTCAACTTTAAATTAGTATTTTTAGACCAACTTTCTTCAACTTCAAGCTTCTTCATTTTGAAGCTAATAATTGTTCAGCTTTGAGCTATTTTAGCTCGTTAGCTATCTTTGATAATTTTGTAGCCATTTCTGCATTTATACTAACAAGATTTATGGAGATGCTGATTTCATTTTCCAGCAGGACTTGGCACCTGCCCACACTGCTGCCAGAAGTACAAAAGCCTGGTTTAATGGCCATGGTATCACCATATTTTCTGGCCAGCAAACCTCCTGACCTAAACCCCATACAGAATCTATGAAGTATCGTCACAGGGAGATGAGAGACACCAGACCCAACAATGCAGATGAGCTGAAGGCCGCTATCAAAGCAACATGGGCCTTCATAACACCTCAGCAGTAACACAGGCTGATCGCCTTCATGCCATGCCACAGTGATGCAGTATTAATTCATGCAAAAGGAGCCCTGACCAAGTATTGAGTGTGTGCATGGAAATATATTTAGTCGGCCAACATTTCTATTAAAAAAATCAATTTTTTAAAATTGATCTTATGTAATATTCTAATTATTTGAGAAACTGATTTTCGGGTTTTCATGAGCTGCAAGCCATAACCATCAAAATTAAAAGAAATAAACACTTGAAATATATCACTCTGTCTGTAATGAATCTATATAAAACTAGTGCATACCTGTGCATGTCCGAAGACACCAAGCAAGTATTTCTGCATGC
Source organism: Pholidichthys leucotaenia (assembly GCA_020510985.1). Classification (NCBI taxonomy): domain Eukaryota; kingdom Metazoa; phylum Chordata; class Actinopteri; order Cichliformes; family Pholidichthyidae; genus Pholidichthys; species Pholidichthys leucotaenia. Next base: position 116,654,161 of record CM035850.1, read on the forward strand.
CTGTAGAAAGCAGGTGTAAGCAAGCACGTCACCACTCGTTCAGTGATACCTGCCTTTGATCTTTGATGATGTCATAGCGATTCCTATGATCTTTGATGATGTTATAGTGAGTCCTATGCACCACGCGTTCAGTGATGCCTGCCTTTGATCTTTGATGATATTATAGTGAGTCATATGATCGTGAGTAATGCCTGCCTTTGATGTTTGATGGTGTCATAGCGAGTCATATGATCTTTGATGATGTCATAGTGAGTCCTATGATCGTGAGTGATGCCTGCTTTTGATCACACACAGACACACACGGATTTTCTTGAATCACTCTATACTATGGTGTCTATGACATCATATAGACATCATAGAAACGGAGATAGGTGCCGCCCCATACACCAACATGGTGTGAAGGGAATTAACTATATAGACATCATGTAAAGATCATAGAAACATCATAGGCAATCCTATAAAAGATTATAGGATCGCCTATGATGTTCCTATGATAGCGAGTCCTATGATGCCTGCATTTGATCTTTGATGATGTCACAGCGAATCCTATGATCGTGAGTGATGCCTGCATTTGATCTTTGATGTCCTAAGGTTGATTCTATTAGAACCAACATTTTATCTGACCACAAGACTGCTTTTAATGAAATCTTGGACTCACCTTTAGCAGAGGAAATGCTGGACTGTTTTGTCCTGGTTGATGCTAAGATGCTTGGTAGAGTTTTCTCCCAGGTAAACTTGACCTCCTGCCTTTTAGATCCGATTCCCACATCACTTTTTAAAACATTTTATGGATTCTTCGAACATGAGATTTTAAACATTGTAAATTGCTCTCTTCAGACTCGTGTTTTCCCCGCTGCCTTTAAAACCGCTGTGGTGAAGCCCCTTTTGAAGGGGGGGGCTTCACCACAGCCGTTTGGTTCCAAGGTTGTCATAGCCAGGAGCGGCACTGGGGTTAAGCTCCCAGTGCTCATAAAATGCTCCTTATGGCGTGCGTCTCAAAAAGCCTCTGGCAACTAAGTCCAACTCCTAGCCTGCCCGTGTGGTTTAGTCTCTAAGCCCGGCGGAACTGCTTTTACTAATAGGAGAAGGGGCGAGGGCGGATCTCTGGCGCCTTAAAACCAGATGCTTCGGGTAGATGGTGGCTCGTCAACCTGGGAAGGTAGCCCATCTAGGGGAAGGTAAACCCTGATTTCAAACCTCTGCTGCCTTGCGGCATACCCGGTCACGGGAAAAGCTTCGGCAGTCAACCCTGAGGAAAAATCCGGAGTCGGAGCCCCTAAGGCAGTTCTATGTTGTGCTCAACATCGTTCTGGCAGCTCCTGCAACGGCGCTGGTGCCAAACTGTAGCAGCCCTGCTGTTCCTTTGGATTCATCAGTGACGTGGAGAGGGGGGACATGCTGCATGGGCAACTTCTTGTCCTCCATATCTTCCTGCCCAGGCTTGAATCCTACCAACGCCCAACGCTGGAAGGTAGAACACCGGATCACTGGAGAGGACACTCCAGCTTCGCCTTTGGCGTAGACAAAACACGGGGAATGACAGTTACCGGTTATAAGCCACTGCTCAATTGGCGTAGAGCGTGGCGCCAGGGGTTGTTCCCGACGGTGGGAGGGATCATCAGATCTCACTGGACAGCTACCGCCCGCCTCAAGCTGGGCAGCCCCCAGCCAATAAGGTGTTGTCCCGCCACAGCTTGCTTTCCTCATTGGGTGCATGGGGATAAGGAGAAATCCAAACAGCAGGCTGAGAACCTTCGCACCAGGCAAGACAATAAAACAAAAGAGACCAACTCTAAAACTGGGAACTTGGAACGTCCGCACTATGATGACAGGACTCGCTGCTAACCTCAAGGACATCAACGACACCAGGAAGACTGCCATCATCAATAATGAGCTGAAGAGACTGGGAGTGGATATCGCCACTCTCCAGGAAACACGGTTAGCTGATGCAGGCACACTGAGAGAGAAGGACTACACGTTCTACTGGCAGGGAAAGGGCAGTGACGAACACAGGGAACACGGAGTGGGCTTCGCAGTGAAGAACACTTTGCTGAAGATGGTGGAACCGGGCAGCACTGGCTCTGCACGACTCCTCACCCTCCGCCTGAACACCACTCAAGGCCCAGTCACCCTCGTCAGTGTGTATGCCCCAACACAGACAGCCACACCAGAGGCAAAAGACGAGTTCTACGAGAATCTCACAACAACTGTCAGGATCATCCCCAACTCTGAACAACTCATTCTCCTTGGAGACTTCAATGCCAGAGTGGGTGCTGACCACGACTCCTGGCCCTCCTGTTTTGGACCTTTTGGCGTGGGCAGAATGAACGACAACGGACAGCGGCTGCTCGAGTTCTGCACATATCACGATCTGTGCATCACAAACTCGTTCTTCAAGACCAAGCCCCAACACAAGGTTTCCTGGCAACATCCGCGCTCAAAGCACTGGCACCAGCTAGACTTGATCCTGACCAGGCGCACCTCACTGAAGAACGTGCTAATCACCCGTTCGTTCCAGAGTGCAGATTGCGACACAGACCATTCATTGGTGTGTTGCAAGGTCAAGCTGCAGTTGAAGAAATTCCATCGTGCTAGACAACCTGGAAAGGCACGGATTGACACCAGCAAAATGGCCCAACCAGAACTTGTTGAGCAGTTTGCCTCCACCTTTGAGAAGGAACTTGGTGTACCACAAGGAGGAGAATCTGCAAAGCAGAAGTGGGAAGAGCTGCGAAACACCATCTACCGCACAGCCTTGGCTACCTTTGGGAGGAAGACCTCAAAGTCACAGGACTGGTTTGATGCCAAGTTGACCGAGATGACCCCCGTCATTGAAGCCAAGCGCTCAGCACTTGCTGAGTACAAGAAGTACCCAAACGAGAAGAATCTCCAGATTCTCAGGGCTGCGAGAAGCAAAGTTCAGCAGACTGCTCGACGCTGTGCCAACGAGTACTGGACTCAGCTCAGCCAAGACATTCAAACCGCTGCCATAACAGGGAACATCCGTGGTATGTACGATGGCATCAAGAAAGCACTTGGTCCGGCTCAGAGCAAGACGGCCCCCCTCAAATCTTCCACTGGGGAGATGATCACAGAGAAGAACAAGCAGATGGAGAGATGGGTGGAACACTACTCCGACCTCTACTCTAGACAGAACACCGTGACACCGTCAGCCCTTGATGCCATCGACTGCCTGCCATCCATGGACGAACTTGACGCCGAGCCAACCATCGACGAATTCAGTAAGGCCATTGATAGCTTGGCCGCTGGCAAGGCACCCGGCAACGACGGCATACCCCCTGACCTGATCAAGCACTGCAAGACCGCCCTACTGCTGCCATTGCATGACGTCCTCTGCCAGTGCTGGAAGGAAGGTGCCGTACCACAGGACATGAGGGACGCCAAGATCATCACCCTCTACAAAAACAAAGGGGAGAGAAGCGACTGCAACAACTACAGGGGCATTTCCCTCCTCAGCGTTGTTGGCAAAGTCTACGCACGAGTTGTTCTCGTTCGTCTACAGAAGCTTGCCGAACGTGTCTACCCCGAGTCTCAGTGTGGCTTCCGTGCTGACCGATCGACGGTAGACATGATATTCTCCATCCGCCAACTCCAGGAGAAATGCAGAGAACAGAACATGCCTCTGTACGTCGCCTTCATCGACCTCACCAAAGCGTTTGATCTGGTCAGCAGAGAGGGCCTTTTCAAGATCCTGCCAAAGATAGGATGCCCACCAAAGTTGCAAAGCCTCATCGAATCGTTTCACACCAACATGCAGGGGATAGTGCAGCATGATGGCAACGTCTCAGAGCCATTCAACATACGCAGCGGAGTGAAACAGGGCTGTGTACTTGCGCCAACCCTCTTTGGGATTTTCTTTGCTATGCTCCTGAGGCATGCCTTCAGCACAGCAACAGAGGGAATCTACCTGCACACAAGACCTGACGGCAGGCTTTTCAACCTTGCCCGCCTGAAAGCCAGAACCAAAGTACGCGAGGCTCTAATCAGAGACATGCTGTTCGCAGACGACGCTGCAGTCGCAACCCACACACAGCAGGAGCTTCAGACCCTGATGGACCGCTTCTCCCAGGCATGCAAGGACTTCGGGCTTACCATCAGCCTGAAGAAGACTAACATCTTGGCGCAAGGCACGGAAGCACCACCAACCATCACCATCGACGACTACGAGCTGGAGGTCATGAATCAGTTCACGTACCTGGGGTCCACGATCAGCAACAACCTCTCCCTTGATACAGAGATCGACAAGAGGATTGGAAAATCAGCCTTCACACTCGCTCGCCTCACCACACGAGTGTGGGAGAATCCCAAACTCTCTGTCAAGACGAAGATGGCAGTGTACAACGCCTGCATCATCAGCACACTGCTCTATGGGAGTGAGACGTGGACAACATACGCCCGGCAGGAAAAGAGACTGAACTCCTTCCACTTGCGCTGCATTCGCCACATCCTGGTCATATCCTGGCAGGACAAAGTGCCCAACACAGAAGTTCTGTCCCGCGCCGGCCTTCCCTCCATGTTCACTCTACTCAGGCAGCGCAGGCTCCGCTGGCTAGGCCACGTTCACCGTATGGAGGATGGCAGAATCCCCAAAGACGTCCTCTATGGAGAACTGGCAACTGGCAGGAGAGACGTTGGCCGCCCACAGCTGCGCTTTAGAGACTTCTGCAAGAGAGACATGAAGGCCCTGGATATCAACACAGAGCGCTGGGAGGACCTTGCAATGGACCGCTCCAAATGGAGAGGCACCCTGACCAGACAGCTCAAGGCGGGTGAAGAGAGACTGACTGCTGCAGCAGATGAAAAAAGGACCCGCAGGAAGAACCGCCACAGACCCAGCAGCACGGAGACCACCCACAAGTGTGACCTGTGTGACAGGGACTGTCATTCGCGCATCGGCCTGTTCAGCCACAGGCGGTGCTGTTCCAGCAGAGTAGATGTTTAGGATTCTCTTCCATGGTCATCATAGACCGACGGAGGCCGACGAATTTGGTGAAGCCCCTTTTGAAGAAGAGTAATTTAGATCCTGATATCCTCAGTAACTATTGACCTGTATCAGAACTTACTGTTTTTAAGTAAAGTTTTAGAAACAATTGTTTTTATTCAGTTAAACAATTTTCTTATGGACCACAACATTCTTGAGAAATTCCAGTCTGGTTTTAGGACAAACCACAGTACCGAGACAGCCCTTTTAAAAATCGTTGATATCAGGTGTACGTAACATGGACTCCCACAAACTGTCAGTCCTGGTGCTGCTGGATCTCAGTGCTGCCTTTGATACAGTAGATCACCACATTTTATTATGCAGACTCAAACACCTGGTGGGCCTCTCAGGTACTGTTCTCTAATGGTTTCATTTCTATCTCACAGATCGCCGCTATTTTGTAAGTATGGATACATGTTCTTCAGCAATTCATGAAATAAAGTGTGGGGTACCCCAAGGTTCAATTTTAGGGCCAATACTTTTTAATCTTTATATGTTACCACTTGGGGATGTTATCAGGAGACATGGCATCAATTTTCATAGCTATGCTTGTGATACTCAACTGTACATTGCCATGTCTCCTGATGACATAAAACCAATTAATGCCCTTTTGAACTGTATTTTAGATATAAAGTCATGGATGGCAGAGAACTTCCTACAGCTCAACCAGGGCAAAACAGAAGTTTTAATCATTGGTCCTGAAGACAAGAGAGAGAAACGTCTACTAAAATTGCTAGGTCTAAAACCTACACATTGTGTCAAGAACCTGGGCGTTCTTTTAGACTCTGACTTTAATTTTATTTCACACATTAAAAATGTAACAAAAATCGGACTTTACCATCTTAGGAATATAACCACAGTCCACCCTTTTCTCTCTCTTGCCAGCACGGAGGTCTTGATGCATGCTTTTATTACTAGTCGTATAGACTATTGTAATGCCCTGCTTTCTGGTCTTCCTCAAAAAAGAATATCACATCTCCAACTGCTCCAAAATTCAGCAGCACGAGTGTTAACGAGGACCAAGGGGCGGGTGCATATTACACCAATTTTATAATCGCTGCATTGGCTCCCCGTGCATTTTAGTATCGATTTTAAGGTTCTCTTAGTAGTCTTTAAATGCCTCAGTGGTCTTGGGCCTTCTTATCTATCTGAGCTGCTCTTATCTTACGAGCCCTCGCGAACCCTGAGGTCCTCTGGTACTGGCCTTTTAATGGTTCCCAAAGTCAAGACCAAGACCTTGGGTGAAGCTCCCTTTCTCTATTATGGTCCTCGTCTGTGGAACAGCCTGCCAGAGATCCTCAGGGCCGCAGAGTCAATAGATGTTTTTAAGAACAGGCTCAGAACCCACCTTTTTAATTTGGCTTTTAATAAACCTGCTTAACTATTACTGAAGTAGTCATTAATGTTCCATTGTTTTACATTCTTTTTGGCACCATTTGTTCTTAGATTTTCTCATCTTCTTATTGATGTGTTTAGTTCAGTTTTTTTTTTTTTTAAGTATGGGTTTTTCAGTTCCTGTTTTTATGTGTTCTTAGTTCTTTTTGTACCTTTTTAAATTTTGGCTTTTAACAAACCATTTAACTATTATTGAAGTAGTCATTTATGTTCCATTGCTTTTACATTCTTAGCTCCATTTGCTTTTAGATTTTCTTATTTTGATGTGTTCTTAGCTCAGTTTCTAAGTATGGGTCTTTAGTTCCCTTTGCTCTTTGTGTTCTTAGTTTTATTTTGTATTTATGTGTTTTAGCTTCAGTGTTTCCTCAGGATGGTTGCTCCTTCATGTGGTGCCTCGGTGCCGAGCAATGTCTCCTTTATTTTATACGTAAGAGAAGTAGGGGGTGATGTATGTGCCTGTGTGTGTTGTGTTTGTGGGTATGTTTATGGGAGGGTTGGAAGGGGTGGGGCTGTATCATGTAAAATATGTAATTAAATGTGTCTATTGTTTCTGTCTATGTAAAGCACTTTGCGCAGCATCTAATGTTTTAAAAGTGCTATACAAATAAAGTTTGATTTGATTTGTAAGTGAGCATGAGTGATGCCTGCCTTTGATCTTTGATGATGTCATAGCAAGTCCTATGATCGTGAGTGATGCCTGCCTTTGATCACACACAGAAACACACAGTTTTCAGTTTGTTCAGCTTTAAGCTATTTTTGTCATGGGCAGTGAGAGCGCGCCCCTCCCGTCCTGCCTCACATTCACTAACTCATCACGATGCCTGAGGCAGAAGACACACCTGCACCCGCTCATCAGCCAGCGTACTTAAGGAGGCTCCCTCCGTGCAGTCAACGCTGGCTCGTCTGGGTATACTGCCCGCAAACAAGCAAGAAAATTCAAGCTATAAGTGTGAACACGTTGTCTCACCTCATTTCTCTTACTTCCTCAGGTTGCTGCCACCATGTAGGTGTGTCTCTTGGACTGCGCGTGCTCTCCTGCCACGTCTCACCGTCCTCAGCTCCTACTCCACCCGGTTATTCACCATCAGCTCATCTTCCCCCCTTACCCTACTGGTTCGTCTATTCCCCACTGGGTCCTGCTAGTCTTCCCTGGATTTCTCAAGTAAGTGGCAATTTGGCTTGCCCATTTCCCCTTACTCCATTCCTCTGCTCACAGCTCTTCTCTCCACAGGGCCATTCCTCTGGTGAGTGACTGTTTCTGCAGCTGTGCGCTTTGGTTTTGATATTTAATAAAACTCTCAAACGTGCCGCTCTGTGTGGTTCCTCCTGTGCTTTTGCATCGTGCACTTGTGCTGTCAAGCTTTATTAATCATGACAATTTTTCCTTTTAAGCAACAACTTTCACCTTTAAACTATTTAATAATTTTATTATTTTTTAAAAATTCTCAGCATGTTTCAGCTTTTTCCCTTTCTTTTACATCAGGAAAGAATTTTAAGCTTGCAGGATTTACATCACATTTTCTTCAGGGAAGGCTATTTTTTTAGTTTTAATGAGCAGGCTGAACAAAATCACAGTTCCAGACTAAACTGTAAAGGCAGCTTTTTTGATGAGCTGTAAAATAACACAGAATTGGATTTTGTGTTTTAAATTTACACACATACAACTTAATAATATGCAGATAATCGGACCTTTAAAATGAAGATAAAACAACTGTGGCACACAGTAAAGTTGTCTGTCAACATTTACAATAGGCAAGCTTTGCCCTCTTACAGAATCAGCCATTTTATCATAAATCTATGAGCTTTCTTGTATATTTAACTTGTGTTTTTTCTGTTGTAATGTTTTCCTTTTATTTTTTTCCTCATGCATATCAGTATAATAAGCACCAGCATAGAGACAGTTTCCGAAGGACAAGCTAAAATAAATCCATCACCACCCCACACAAATGCACATTTGCTGAGAAAAACAAATAGTTCATATTTCAATCTGGCTATTACAGGCAACAAACACAAACAGTGAGTTTAATGTAGTGATGAGTACCAGTTTCAGTGTTGGATTAGCAGAAGTTTGGTGTTAAGACTGAAGCCTGAAAACTCATGCAGGGCTGAGGTCAGGGAGCTTTGAAATGGTAGATGATGAAATGGCTAAAACACAAGCAACTTTTTCTTTGACATGAATTACAAAATCATCTAACCATCGTGTAAAATGCTCATACTGGTGGCACATCCCCGCTGTTACATCATCAGTCATTTATGTAATTACTGACTGAAGCAGGAAATTTGAAGACAACCAGCTCCTCACACAGCAAGGCCTCAGGCTTCGCTTTATCATTGTCATGAATTGCGTCTTAGGGCAGAATTGAGACCCACGCGCCAACTGTGAGTTTGGATAATTTATTGACAAAAAATAACTAACACAATGTTCAACAGAACATTTCAAACACAAAGTATAACGAGTGAGAAAAACTTACTCTCAGAAATACGCACCAGAGCGAGGCAGAGCCTTGGTGGAGATGAGGACAAGAGGAGCAATTCAGAGACAAAGACAAAACAGAAATAAGGCCCTTATTTTGGGATCAAAACCCATTAACATGATAAACAACAGGTGTGAGTACCTGAACGGACAGGAGAAAGTGATAACGCATAATTGGGATCAGCTGTGGTAGTGAGAGCGAGGCGAACCAAAACTGGCGGCTGACAGGGCACGCCCACACAAGCTTCATGCCCCTCACAGCTATCAACAGCAAAAAGAAAACACTAGAGATATAGAGAATAAAATAACATAGTAAATAAATATAAATAAATACAGAATAAAAATATGACACCAACACAAACAGAAAAATGGCAAGCAAAACAAAAACATAAACCCAATAGGCATCAGATGCAGCAGATGAGTAATTTGGGCAGAAAAAGTCATAAGACCGAGACTGGGGAAAAACTCCAGCACTTGGTTCATGACAGAGCACCCCTCTCAAAGGGTGGATCCCAGACACCCTAGGGTAACACCAAAAGAACAAGAAAAAACCTGCCCCCAGCAAGGCACAGCAATAACCCATCAAGGGTGGGTGGTGGGAGGAACAGGTCAGGAGGGAACAAAACTAACCCCGCTCAGGACCCACACTAGAGAAAGACCCTCAACTTCTCTAAGCCCCCTGGACCAAGGGGCTGCGCAGTTCAGGTGGGCAACCATAGTCCCAGGCCTGCCAGATGGCACGATGGATCGAGTTGAGTGGCCTCCCAGGGAACGTGGGCCACCCAACTCTGTGGCACAGCCTGTTGGGTGGTCTGCCTGAGTTTTTTTAACCACCTGAACAGGAGGGGCAGTCCAAGAGGCGGCTGCCCAATGGGAAGGGTGAGTTGTGAGGGTAACAGGAGGAAAGGGAACCACAACGGCGTCTGGCAGAAGACGGGGAACCAAGATGGTGTGTGGCAGAGGCGAGGTGACCACAACAGTGTCAGGTGAAGGAGGGAGGAACACGACGTCCTCGTATTGGCCAGCAGCACCCTCGGTGGTCCCGGAGTGGGACAACGTAGCACCCATGGTGGCTCCGGGCTGGAGCGGAGCTGCACCCGCAGTGGCTCCGGGCTGGAGCGGAGCTGCACCCTCGGTGGCTCCGGGCTGGAGCGGAGCTGCACCCGCGGTGGCTCCGGGATGGAGTGGAGCTACACCTGCGGTGGCTCCAGGCTGGGCAAATGCTGCACCTGCGGTGGACCCGGGCTGGGCCACGACTGCACCCATGGTGGACCCAGACTGGATCAATGCTGCACCCATGACGACCTCAGCCAGAGGAGGAGCAGCACCCATGGAGGTCCCGGGCTGGGATGGAGCGTCCACGACGGTTTCTGCGGGAGGAGCTGGACCCACGGTGGCCTCTGGAGATGATCCTGGACCCACGGAGACATCTGGCAGATCTAAATTAGCCTTGGCAACCCTGGGGAAGAGCTCAGACAACATAGATGGAAAAACAATGTCAGGGTCAGCGGCAGCAGTGGAACCCGGCGAGGTGAACTCAAGTACAGCTGACAGCTGCACTTGGCTCTCCTCACCAAGAGCCAGACAAGACTTCTCCAATACAGAAACAACGACAACTGAAGAGGGCACTTGCCTGAACTCAAGCTCCACTGCCGTCCAAGACTCCATCGATCCAGGTGACAATTGCTCGGGTTCGGTCCTCTGGAGGTCCAGATTCAACTCTGCCGCAGCAGTTCCTGCAGCAGACTTGGTGGTTGATTAAGTCTCCAGACTCCCAGGTGAAGTGACCCACGCCAGGCTGGGGGTCCACTTCCTGGAGGCGCTGGATCCGGTGTAGCTGAGGTCCGGGGATGCTCCATCGTAGGCACAGGCATCAGCTCGGTAACAGCGCTCCCTCTCCGCCCAGACTGTGGCTGCGGGGCTGGGGCCAGATCCTCCAGGGCTGCAGGCTCCTCCATCGTCTGGTGGCTCGGCTGGCACTCGGAGAGATTGGGAAGAGGCATGGAGAGAGAGTAGATAAAAGGCTTGCAGCTGCAGCAGGCGGTGAGAGCTCAGAGGACAGTGTGAGCTGAGTCTCACCACCGGGAATCAGACAAGACACTTAAAAATGAATTATCTTTAAGTGACTGAGAATGAAAAAACACTTGCCTGTTTTCCCGGGGTGTGGTGTTTTCTGCTGCAGCTAGTGTGGCGTCATCCCTCTCCATGACAACAGTGGATGTCGGCCCCTCAGGATCGTGGAGGAGCAGTCCCAGAGGACACGGAGGTGGTTGGAGTCGGAGGAAAAACAATTGACCTCTCGGCAGCGGGAGAGAGCACCAGGGAGAAGCAGGGGACAGCAGCTGCTTATGGTTCAGCCAGGGATGAAGGGCCCTGAATGCGCACTGCTGAGGGAGGCTTCTGGCTAGGCGTAAGAGGGGCTGCTGGCTGAGAGGTAGTGGTGTTCTTCCGCCGGGATTTTCGAGATCGTCGGGGCCGTAGGCTCACCGTGGGGAAGAAGAGGCTCTGGAATCGGGGAACGCTCAGTCTTTGGCTCCAACTCTGGTTCTCTTGGTGAGAACTCCTCTAATTCATGAACCAAATCTGGGAGGATCCATGGTTTAACCTCCAGGAGGAGGCTGGTTTCTGCCGATAGAACCTGCCTGCGTTCCCCCAGTTCCACGGCCGATGGAATGGGCCAAGGCTCGGGAGAAGGAGGCAGAGCTGCTGCCGGAGAGTGGCGAGAGTCTGGAGGCTTCTTTTTACGCCAGCGCTTGCTCTTTGTTGGCGCAGGTGCCGGCATCGGAGTTGTCTCCCCTGGTTCACTGCTTGATGGTGAAAGGAGGAATAGGGGGAGAAGTAGTTAAGTGAGCTCTGGGCGGTCCCACAGGCTGGGGCATGCCTCAAGCACCTGCGCCACGCCCTCCATACACTCTCGGGCTGCCTCAGGGGTACAAAAGGCTTGAGCCTGTAATAAGATATCCTCCAGCACACTCACTATCCACAGCTCCATTTCATTCAATCCTTCGGTGAACGTGTCTGGGGTCTCAGGCATGGTATTCTTGGTTAGAGGAAGAGAGGAACCAAACGGGGAAAAACTGAAAAAAAAAACCAAAAAAAACAACTAGCTTCGCTGCCGACAAGTGACAAAAACAAAAAAAAAAATCAACAAACTCACAGCGGCTGGGTCTCCACTGGCTGCTGAATTTCGTCATGAATTGCCTCTTAGGGCAGAGAATTGAGACCCACGCACCAACTGTGAGTTTGGATAATTTATTGACAAAAAATAACTAACACAAAGTTCAACAGAACTGGGCGGCGTGGTGGTGGAGTGGTTAGCACTGTGGCATCACAGCAACTCACCCTTGGCCGGGGGATCCTGGGTTGGAGCCCAGCCCCCGACCAACAGTGATCTGTGTGGAGTTTGCATGTTCTCCCCGTGTCTGCATGGGTTTACTCCAGGATTTATCCGGTTTCCTCCCACATGCCAAAAACATGCAAGTTAGGTTAATTGGCATCAAACTGGGGATTCTAAATTGTCCTTAGGTATGACTGTGAGAGTGAATGGTTGTCTGTCTCTCTGTGTTGGCCCTGCGATGGACTGGCGATCTGTCCAGGGTATACCCTGCCTCTTGCCCAAAGATGCTGGGATAGGCTCCAGCCCCCCAGCGACCCGAAAAGGATTAAGCGGAAGAAGATGAATGAATGAATGAAAGTTCAACAGAACGTTTCAAACACAAAGTATAACAAGTGAGAAAAACTTACTTTCAGAAATACGCACCAGAGTGAGGCAGAGCCCTGGTGGAGATGAGGACAAGAGGAGCAATTCAGCGGCAAAGACAAAATAGAAATAAGGCCCTTATTTTGGGATCAAAACCCATTAACATGATAAACAACCGGCGTGAGCACCTGAACGGGCAGGAGAAAGCGATAATGCATAATTGGGATCAGCTGTGGTAGTGAAAGGGAGGCGAACCAACATTGCCGGCTGACAGGGCACGCCCACACAAGCTTCATGTCCCTGACAGCTGTCAACAATAAAAAGAAAACACGAGAGATATACAGAATAAAATAACATACTAAATAAATATAAATAAATACAGAATAAAAATATGACACTAGCACAAACAGAAAAATGGCAAGCAAAACAAAAACATAAATCCAAAAGGCATCAGATGCAACAGATAAGTAATTTGGGCAGAAAAAGTCATGAGACCGAGTCTGGGGAAAAACTCCAGCACTCGGTTCATGACAGTCATGCCCATTATATGGCATAACAGGCATAAGTAATTGGAAATCCTCAGCATAGCAATGAAAATCAATTCTTACAAATTTTACAGAACCAGACAGTCAGTGCTAGGGTAGCTCATTCTGGCATGATGAACACACACCGAGGTCACCAAGGGCCTTTGCTTCTCTCTATACACACATACTGTATGTCCTAGACCTACTGAAAGCAGTAATGACACATGCTGATATCTTGTGACATTTGATGATCATAATGTGGGTGAGTCTGTTGAGTGCCCGGGCTAGGAGGAGTAGTGACTCCCATGAATCGTGGATGAACAGAGGGATGGATGATAGAAGGGCTATCACACTGAAGCCGTTTCACCTTCATCAGCTAGAAATTGACAAAGAGGAAAAAAGTAGTAATTTTATTTAAAAAAATATGTAAATGCACAAGAGAAGAACTCCTCAAAATATGTGTGATAAAGTGGTATATGTATTTATAAGAAATTTGCACACTTAAAAGAAACAACCTTGGTAGTTACTAATATTGACAGGCCAGTTAATACTTCTATCTTGGCTGTTTTACCTTCACTTCAAGGTTCAAATTTCTTTCACCAAAAATTGCTTAACATGTCTGTTTTTAATATTTGTCAAACACAGATCTATAGGATTTTGATTGAATATTGATATAAAATTGTCTTTACCTTATATAGTAGAGATGACTATTGTGAATTAGCAATATACTGTACTTCATAATTAAAATCTGGGATGCACCGAATTTTGAACCGATACTGACACCAGTGTTAAGAATAGGAAGTTGGTTGATGGCCAATAGCTGATGCTGATTGTTTCTTGCAGTTTTATTAACTATTCCTTCTTTGATGCCCACAAAACATCAAATATGCATTATTTCCAGCCAATGTAAAACGCTCCATGGGTGGAACACCATAATTTTAAGAGGTGTCTGAACTGAAATAAAACTAAACTAAACATTTAAAACCTTCCCCAATTCCTGAATGTGCAAACTCAATTTCACATTTCAATCAGTTTCACACAACTAAGAAACCCCGAATAAATATGTTAAATAAAATAAAACAAAATAAAAAATTTTCTTATTTGCTGAAAGGCTGATATTGGTCAACCAGGTGAATATCAGCTGATATCGATGTTAAACCATTATATTGGTGCATCCCTAAGTAAAACAGAATACTATCTACTGCTATATGTGCAACTGGGAATATCTAAAGGTGCTAATAAGCACAGAGGTATGCAAAAATTTGGCAAACCCTTAAGAAACAGCACACTTGGATGATTTTATTTTTATTGGTTTGTTTAATAAATTGAGTGTGTCCAGCGCCCAGACTTTTAGTCATGAAAAAATTAGGACACCCTGTATAATGTGGAGGATGGGTGGAGGATGCGGTGATCTTCCTCCTTCACCGTTCTCTGTCCCACCTGGAGAAGCCCGGGAATGTGGTGTGGATCATGTTCTTTGACTTCTCCAGTGCTTTCAACACCATCCAACCGATGATCCTGAAGGACAAGCTGCTGCGCGCAGGGGTGGACCAGCACCTGTCATCATGGATCTTGGACTACCTCACGAACCGGCCTCAGTTTGTGAGAACCCGGGACTGTGTTTCCGACACGATCATCAGTAGCACGGCGGCCCCCCAGGGAACGGTGCTGGCTCCCTTCCTGTTCACTCTTTATACTGCGGACTTCTCACACAACACAACACATTGCCATCTACAGAAGTTCTCTGATGACTCTGCGATCGTTGGTCTCATCTCCAGCGGAGATGAAGCTGAGTACAGAGGGCTTATCCAGGACTTTGTGGACTGGTGCCATCGGAACTGCCTCCAGATCAACGTGAGGAAAACTAAGGAGCTGGTGGTGGACTGCCGCAGGCATGGGCAGCCCCTCACAGCACCAGTAAATATACAGGGAACAGACATCGAGATGGTGACATCCTACAAGTACCTGGGTATTCATCTGAACAATAAACTAGACTGGTCACACAATACTGACGCACTCTACAAGAAGGGACAGCGCAGGCTGTTCCTGCTGAGGAGACTCAGGTCTTTTGGTGTACAAGGGGCGCTGCTGAAGTCATTCTATGACACGGTGGTGGCATCAGCCATCACTTTTGGAGTGGTCTGCTGGGGCAGTGGCATTACTGCAGCCGATAGGAAGAGACTGAACAAACTGATTAAGAAAGCTAGCTCTGTCCTGGGGCAACGCCTTGATCCGATGGAGGAGATAGGAGAGAGAAGGACGGTGGCTAAACTGTCATCTCTGCTGGAGTCCGAGTTCCACCCTATGCAGGACATACTGGATGCACTGAGGAGCTCATTTAGCAGCAGACTACATCATCCCAGGTGCACAACCGAGAGGTTTCGTAGGTCCTTCCTACCAACGGCTGTCAGACTGTACAACCTAAGCAGGGCTGCTCGCAGAGATAGCAAAAAGACGTAACAAACTAATAGTTTTTTTTGAATGCAAAAGATGCAATAGACTTACACAATGGTCCTCTCCGGCATACAACTAGGAACATACCGGTCGCTATGGAGAGTGAGAATATGTATGGGCACATAATCATACCATGTAGGATAACTAAATAGACGGTTATGCTGTTTCATCCCACCTAGCAACAATGCTCTGCACTGTGTGTGTTTATATATTTACATATTTATTCCATCTAGCTACAATGCTCAGCACTGGGTGTGTTTATATTTATATATCTATATATTTATTCCATCTAGCTACAATGCTCCGCACTGTGTTTTTATATATCTACATATTATTCCATCTAGCTACATTGCTCCGCACTGTGTGTGTTTATATACTTGCATATTTATTCCACCTAGCTGCAATGCTCCGTACTGTGGGTGTTTATATATTTACATATTTATTCCATCTAGCTACAATGCTCTGCACTGTGTGTTCATATATTCATATATTTATTCCATCCAGCTACAATGCTCTGCACTGTGTGTCTGTGTGTGTGTGTGTATATATATATATTTTATAGTAATATGTACATATGTATATTAGCTGCTCTTGCTTGCTTGTTTTTTTTTTCTTGCCTTCTGATTGTTGCTCTGAGTGTTGCTATCCCTGTGCTGTTGCAATCCTGGAATTTCCCCGTTGTGGGACTAATAAAGGCTTATCTTATCTTATCTTATCTTATCTTATCTTATAAGCCTGTGTGTTTTTTGAACATATTTGAACATATGGATATTTAACATCAATGTTAAAAATACTGGAAGATTCACATAATACAACTAAACAATTAAAGATGAATTAAAGACTTTTTTCAAATTTTCTGTAAAATCTAATTCTAAACAAATAGTGAGGAATAAATTAGGACACCCTCCATCTTTTTTAGGACACCCTCACATTCATTCCCCCTTACAATGGCTAAAATGAATTAAAAAAAATACAAACAAAAACAAAAACAAGGTTAGCCATAGATACGTGAACATTTCTTAATAAAAAACTGAATATTTAAAGGGTTGTCCTAATTTTTTCACAACTGTATATTGTTTTATTTTAAATTTCTACTTGCAAAATAAAAATTAACCATAACCAGTTTGCTGGTATTATTGTATTTTTTCCATACCCTCCAGAGGCTCTGCTTGCATCTTTTCAATTATAAAATATGCTATTCGTTAAGGTTTGGCCAAATGTTTGCATAAAAGTTGATAAAATAAAGGTTCTGTTATAAGTACAGAGGCAAGATGCAGCGATAAATTACTTAGGGGAAAAAGATAAAAGCCAACACTGATGTTGTTTTTATATTTGTGGGTGAACTTGAGGCCTCTTGAGGACATTGTTGCCATGTGCACTAAATCACAAGCTTTACAGCCTAGGGTCCTACACCACAATTCCCTCCCACTATTATTGCTGCCTCCCTTCTGAACACCCCACACCCCCCGCTAAATTGACCTTCAGACATATTGTTGGGATCCACTGACCTGTAAAACACAGTCAATGCGTTAGAGTCATTGGTGGCTCTTGAAGAAATTAGATTTGTTACTGAGGGGGAGCATGAATGACCAACACAGCGGATAATTATAGGGTTTCTCCTCTCTCACTCAAACACAAACAGATGCTTCAGCAGACGTTTCAAAGTCAAACACGGAGATGGAGGATAGCATGATCAGGCAAGGGGGATGGTGGAGGTGGAGGGGCTTCACAAATTCAGTAACAGGTACAAACATTAAATGTAAATTAAGTAAATTTGCAAGAAAAAAGTTGCAAAAAATGATAAAATATGCTAATTTACAATTTTAAAAAGTCACAAATATACTACAAACAAGTCCCAAATTAAAAGAGAAAATATATAATTTTTTCATACTGTATAATTTTTGAGGAAAAAACAAACCCTGAATAAAATGGAAAAAAACACATATCCAAGAAAAAAAAAGTCATATATTTACAACAATAAATTCACACAAAAATGTAATCATGTCATGATCAAGGGCTGGGACCATGCCCACACTTAATGCTCGTTAAGTTTCTTTTTCTCAGTGTTATTATTATTATGATCTTGATTATTATCAGCATGATTATTTCTAAGTGCTCCCATGTTCCCTGATCCTCCCATGTCATGTCTTCCCCTGTTGCCTGGTGTCTTCTGTTTTGGTTAAATTCTTGTGATCATTATTATTAGTATTGTCTTTAGGGGTTCTGCCATGTTCCTGAGTCAGTTATTGTTTATATTGTGTTATCGTGCTTTTGTCTTTCCCTGATCCTCTGCATGTCTGTGTTTCTCTCTGTGAGCGTAGGTGCAGCCCCTCCTGTGTGTTCACCTGCTGCTCTGATTTGTCCCAGCTGTCTTACATTGAGCTCATTATTAGTTCCCCTATTTATGAGTCCTGTTTCAGTGTTTGTGAGGTCATTGAGTCAACTTCCTGCTGGCTACCCTGCCATTGTGCATCCTGATTTATATCTGCAAGTCTTTGCCAAGTTTAAGCTTAGTAGTATCCTGCCAGTTTTTGTATTCCAGTTCTGCCCACGTGCAGCTTTTATTTTCTGTTTAAAATAAAACCATGGTGTACCAGATTCACCTAGCACTTGGGTCTCCCCATTCCTTGCCCCAGAGGGGCAGTAATTATGACAGAATGACCTCACCCCCGACAAACGGACCCAGCAGGCGAATTTGTCAGGAGGAGGAAAAAGTGGAGTCGGGACGAGCTGGAGGTTGTGGCCATGATTGAGGACATGGCAGCTGGTGTTATGCCGAGAACTGCTTGCTTGCTGACAATTGCATCCACATAATATCAAAGTCAATAAAACTATGCCGACCAGAGAATTTTGTTTCTCATGGTCTGAGAGTCCTTCAGGTGCCTTTTGGCAAATTCCAGGCGGGCTGCCATGTTCCTTTTACTA
Source organism: Pholidichthys leucotaenia (assembly GCA_020510985.1). Taxonomy (NCBI): domain Eukaryota; kingdom Metazoa; phylum Chordata; class Actinopteri; order Cichliformes; family Pholidichthyidae; genus Pholidichthys; species Pholidichthys leucotaenia. The sequence goes on from CM035850.1 coordinate 116,672,634, forward strand.
AGGAGTGGCTTCCGTCTGGCCACTCTACCATAGAGGCCTGATTGGTGGATTGCTGCAGAGATGGTTGTCTTTCCGGAAGGTTCTCCTCACTTCACAGAGCAACGCTGGAGCTCTGACAGAGTGACCATCAGGTTCTTAGTCACCTCCCTGAATAAGGTTTTTCTCCCCCGATCACTCAGTTTAGACGGCCGGCCAGCTCTAGGAATAGTCCGGATGGTTCTGAACTTCTTCCATTTACGGATGATGGAGACCACTGTGCCCATTGGGACCTTCAAAGCAGCAGAAAGTTTTCTGTACCCTTCCCCAGATTTGTGCCTCGAGACAATCCTGTCTTGGAGGTCTACAGACAGTTCCTTTGACTTCATGCTTGGTTTGTGCTCTGACATGCACTGTCAACTGTGGGACCTTACATAGACAGGTGTGTGCCTTTCCAAATCATGCCCAATCAACTGAATTTATCACAGGTGGACTCCAATGAAGTTGTAGAAACATCTCAAGGATGATCAGTGAAAGTAGTAGGATGCACCTGAGCTCAATTTTGAGCTTCATGGCAAAGGCTGTGAATACTTACGTACATGTGATTTCTTAGTTTTTATTTTTAAGAAATTGCAAAAATCTAAAAAAAAAACCCAACCTTTTTTCACATTATCATTATGGGGTATTGTGTGTAAAATTTTGAGGAAAAAAAATGAATTTAATCCCTTTTGGAATAAGGCTGTAACACAACAAAATGTGGAAAAAGTGAAGCGCCGTGAATACTTTCCAGATGCACTGTATCATTGCTGTCACATTTACAAGAAATACAATTTTCTGTCTTTTGAAAATTATGAAACTCTTAAATTTGCCTGTTCGGTCTATAAAGCATTAAATGGCTATGCACCAGCCTGCCTGGGAGAATATGTTAAACTGAGGACTGTCACCGGTACAACCACCAGAGCAATCTCTAGAGGAGACTGTGAGGTCCCCCACAGACGCACATTTGCTCAAACTGTGGTATCAGTGAGGGGCACCAAGATCTGGAAAAATATACCACCTCAATCAGAGAACATACCACACTAAACACTTCCAAGACTCATTTTAAAAATTGGCTTTAAAAAACCAAAACTATACACATAACTAGTAGATGCTCTGTGGCATGCGCATATGTATATGCCAGTGTGTCACACTCATATGCCCCGCCTCTTGTTTGTTGCTGTTTGTGGTTGTTGTGAGGTGCTTGGGTGCATGTGTGTATGTACGTATACACAGCACTTCACTTGTGTGACATTTGAATGTTTTGTTTTGTAGCACCTTAACTCTTGCACTTTAGCATATCCACTTTGTATAGTTTTATTGCAGATGTTCTTCTTATGTATGATTGTTTGTGTGTTTGTGACCCACCAGGGGGCTGCAGATGCAAATTAGCAGTATTGCTAAATCTGGCATACTTACATTTGTATTAATGTTCAGTACTATGGAATGTCCCTTTCAAATAAACAATCAACAAAATTAAAGAGACCACTGCAAGATTTCCACTATATCTGTTTTTTGTCATGATCAGGACATGAGGCTGTGCCCATATCAGAGGTCAAGATCAGAATGAACCTGTGTACCAAGCTTGGTGACCCTAGCTTTCTTTGTTGTTGAGATATAGTTTTTAAGCCATTTTGATATTGACCTTTGACCTTGCAATCTCAAAACCAAAGTTACACTTCAGGGTCATAGGGTGAACTTGTGTACCAAGTTTGGTGACTAGGGATGTTAATGATTAATTGACTTTCTTTTAAATGTCTAAGAATTTAGTCAACTAAATTAAATTAGTTGTCAAATTAATTGATAACTCTGCAGTCCTTTTCAATGGGAGCTTATTCTATGAAATGCAGTGGTGTCGCCGTCCAGGCAGGGGCACACGTAGTCACCCACTGCGGCCTTTCAACCGAAACCTAAGAAAAAGCAGAAGAAAATGCCCCACAGCGCATGTGCTGTGCAGAATGAAAAAACTCTTCCGGGTTATGTCGGAGAGCCGCGCACTTCAAATCAGCAGGATGGAGAAACAGCCCGAAGCAAGGAAAAATTTATACGAGCGCAAAAACCCATCCCCCTCTGCCTTCACCTTCCTAGACAAGAAAGCAGACTGGACCCAAGTTACTGAGGTAACATTTCAACACACAGCAGCAGAGGAGCTGGGTTTGCACTAACAGGACAGGCTGGCGTTGGCTTCACAGCAGCTAGAGACTGTTAGACACCAGCTCACTCTCACTCTGAGCTGCTGTGATATTCATGTCATTGTCGCAGACACAGTTATATGCTGCAACTTCAAAATTAATATAATCTGCCAGAATAATGATAGACAGCCCTCTGATTCATTTCCACTCTCTGTGCTGTGACGTGGTGACGGTGACACCTACTTCATTGCATGTTTATCTGTGTTTTCTATTCACACGTGTCGACAGCCCTCTGCAGCAGCGGCTCAATTCTGAGTCTCTTTCTCATTTTTTTTTAAATTTACTATCCGTTTTTTTCTTTGCCACAACTTTCTGATCCTGTTACCCCGTATCCATCACAGATGCCAAGGACACATATATTGCTGCACTGGCGTTGATATTAGTCATCTTTCTGCTCATATCGCCAATGTCTGCTGACCCGGAGAGTGAAGGAGCAATTGTTTACAGTAGGAGTCAGTTATTAGCATTGGGCTGCTCCAGGGTGCTAACGCAAAGACCCAGTGTTCCACAAGAAATCAGGAGAAAATGATGAGGATGTCGTGCTGGACTGAAGCAATGTGCAAGGAGAATAAGGTACAGACCCGTCCTACCATCCGTTATGACGGGAAATGTGAGATCGCTGCTTAACAAAAGGACGAACTGGCGGCTGTGTCTTGTATAACAGCATCTTCAGCGAGATTAGCATTATGCTGTTTACTGAAATGTGGCTAATAGAACTAGCAACAGATGCTAACATCGGACTAGAGGGTTTCCACTTAATACAGGCAGATCGGACACTGGATAGCAGGAAGAACAGAGGCGGGGGGCTAATAATGTATGTGAAAAACAGATGGTGTAATCCTGGGCACATCACGATTAAAGAACAACACTGCAGCAAGGACACTGAGTTGCTAGCCGTTAGTATGTGACAGGCATATCTTCACAGAGAGTTCTCACATGTCATTGTGATTGTTATTTATGTACCCCCCTCTGCAAGCGCTGAGGCAGTGTGTGACATCATCCACTCAGTCACCAACAGGCTACAGACACAGCACCCAAATGCTCCCCAGCCCATCTCTGGTGATTTTAACCATACTTCTCTGTCCTTCATTCTGCCCACTTTCACCCAGTATGTCAAATGCCACACCAGAGACAATAAAATACTGGATTTATTTTATGCAAACACCAAGGAGGCCTACACCGCTTCACCACTCCCCCCCTTGGAAGATCCAACCACAACTTGGTTCACCTCCTGTCTGAGTACAAACCCCTGGTACACAGACGATCTCCTGTTACCCGCACAGTGAAAATATGGTCTGAGGAGGTGGAGGATGCTCTGAAGGACTGTTTTGAATCCACTGTGTGGGAGCAGCTTTGTGATCCACATGGTAAGGACACTGACGGACCTCACACACACCATCACAGACTACATCAATTTCTGTGTAGAGAGCACTGTACCCACCAAGACCATACTGTGTTTCTCAAACAACAAATCCTGGATCAACCTGGACCAGAACCTGGTGAGAGCTGAGCTGAAGAAGATCAAGGCGAGGAAGGTCACAGGTCCGGACAGCATCAGCTCGAGGCTCCTCAAGTCCTGCGCAGACCAGCTGCGCGGGATCATGGAACACATCTTCAGTCTGAGTCTGAAGGTGGGGAGGGTACCACAGCTGTGGAAAACATCCTATGTGGTACCCGTACCGAAGACCCCGCACCCCAAAGATCTGAACAGCTACAGACCAGTGGCCCTCACATCACACCTAATAAAGACCCTGGACAGGCTGCTCCTTGCCCACCTCCGCCCCCTGGTGGGACCAGCGATAGATCCACTTCAGTTTGCTTATCAGCATGGCATCGGGGTGGAGGATCCAGTGATCTTCCTCCTACATCGTTCTCTGTCCCCCCTTGAGAAGCCTGGGAACACTGTGAGGATCATGTTCTTTGATTTCTCCAGTGCTTTCAACACCATCCAAAAGGTGATCCTGAGGGATAAGCTGCTGTGCACAGGGGTGGACCACCGCCTGTCATCGTGGATCCTGGACTACCTCACAAACCGACCACAGTTTGTGAGAACCCAAGACTGTGTGTCTGATATCATCATCTGCAGCATGGGGGCCCCTAGGGAACAGTTCTGGCTCCCTTCCTGTTCACCCTCTACACTGCTGACTTTTCACACAACACACCACACTGCCATCTACAGAAGTTCTCTGTTGACTCTGCGATCATCGGCCTCATCTCTGATGGGGATGATGCGGTGTACAGAGGACTTATCCAGGACTTCGTGGATTGGGGCCTACAGAACTGCCTCCAGATCAATACGAGGAAAACTAAGGAACTGGTGGTGGACCGCCGCAGGTGAGGACAACCCCCCACAGCACCAGTAAACATCCAGGGAACAGACATTGAGATGGTGACATCTTACAAGTACCTGGGTGTTCACCTGAACAATAAACTGGAGTGGTCGCATAACACCAACACACTCTTAAAGAAGGGGCAGTGCAGGCTGTTCCTCCTGAGGAGACTCAGGTCTTTTGGAGTGCAAGGGGCACTCCTGAAGACCTTTTACGATTTGGTGGTGGCATCAGCCATCACATTTGGAGTGATCTGCTGGGGCAGTGGCATCACGGCAGCCGACAGGAAGAGACTGAACAGGCTGATCAAAAAAGCCAGCTCTGTTCTAGGGCGATGCCTCCTTCCTACCTTCCTATCCTTCCTACCTACGGCTGTCAGACTTTATAACCTAACCAGGGCTGCTCATAGAGGTCGTATTAAATGTACTCAACGCAACAACTTTGCACAATAGAGATCGTCCCCTCCAATACACAACTAGGACAATAACAACTAGAAAAGCACTCAGAGAGCGCAGACCTCCGCCAAGCGCCACAGTTCCCCCCCATACCGTGTTTGTGTGTAGGTTTTCAGATTCCTTGACCATGAAAACATATGACTAGCAATTGGATTCACAATGATAGGATTAGTGGTTCAGTAGTAAAAGCATTACCTCCTTGGCGGAGGTAATAAACTGAAGTGTTGGTGTTGTGTCCATCTCCTGCATCTGCAAAGTGCCAGGCTGCGACCTGTCAAGGCATATGTCATGCCTCCCTTATTGGGGGGGCTTTCACACCTGTACTGACCTCATGCCTCCCTTATTGGGGGGGGGGCTTTCACACCTGTAGTGAGTACTTAAAAACTGTATTTATCGGCAGATGAAAGAAAACTGAAGCAAAAACAAACAAACAAACAAACAGAAAGTAAGCAAACAGCAACTGCAGCATGAACTATTTCAAACATATTTATTCAAATGTACACTTATATGGACCCAATGTTGAGCCATAACTTTTTGGTAATGTGAAAATAATAAGCCAAGTAGCACAAAAAAATTGAGTGCTCTTGCTGTCAGGAAACAATGTTGGCATCAAATCACTGAAGTGATCTGCCACCAATGGGGGTAGATTGTGCTCTGCCACAAAATGAGAAAACATCACTTCTGCTAGTGATGCATTGGATTTGGAAGGCGTCGGTTGTGTCACTGGCTGAAAATGTGCATCCATCGATCGAATTTGCCGACACAGTTTTTGTGGGGCTGTGTAGCAAAGTGCGACTTCAGGTGGAAAATCCCTGATGCAGTCAGTTTTAGTATTAGAGTCACAGATATCAGGCGCAGCATTACTGGCGCCGGGATTCCTCTCTGTTCCGGAGCCGCAGGACAAAAGAAGGTGCGATAATGGTTGCCGTGGGTTTTATTGGGTTTGCGCTCCGCGGAAAAAAGAGGATTTGGAAGCCTCCCCCGGCAGAGAGCTTTTTTTTGCGCAGCCCCTATGGCTGGCCGGGGAATTTCTGCCAAATAATCCGGCGCCGGACAGCTGCCCGTGTCAGCTTTTGCAGCGTAGCGCAAACACAGGCACTCTTGCGGGTGCTGGCCACCACCGTTTTCCGCGTGCTTTTGTGTCTAAAACTTTGAAGAAGGCGGAGTTTGTGTTCATCAGACACGACGACCAGCGCCCTCTATTGCCCCTGCACACATGTTGAAAATGGCCGTATCTCACAATGTTAAAGAATCATTTAAAAAATTCCTGTATCCAGACGGTGATCCGGATCACCCCCAAAATTTAATCAGTTCTTCCTAGTACCATTTCCAACAAGGCCTGAAAGTTTCATCGAAATCCGTCCAAAACTTTTTGAGTTATCTTGCTAACCAACAGACAAACAGACAGACAAACAGACAGACAGACAGACAGACAGACAAACGCTGGCAAAAACATAACCTCCTCCTGGCCTTCAGCCTGGCGGAGGTAATCATTACTGAGGGTGGCAACAACACTGTTGATTCAAATGCGAAACATACTGTCTGGGTACATAGTCATATTCTGCAGGGTAATTTAACAAATTGTAATGCTGTTTATTCCATCTAGCTGCAATGCTCCTGCACTGTGTATATATATCTGTGTACATATGTATATTCACTTACTGCTTTGGCTAACCAGTTCTTATTGTCTTATGTACTATTGCACTGAGTGCTGCTATCCCTTTGCTGCTGTAATCCTGGAATTTCCCCATTGTGGGACTAATAAAGGCTTATCTTATCTTATCTTATCTTAAATGCCCATTGAGATGAGGTGACCAAGTGACCCACATTGCTTGCAGGGTCAACTAGCACGCATAACCTACAGTATCAGACATTAAGGGGAGCCCAGATCGTACTGGGTTTGCCTGGATTGCCGGGGTACTGTGATAATGTTTAACATGCAACAGATGAAGCTGCTCGCAACTGATCTATGTAAGTTCATTTTCAAACATCCAGGTGTCAGATAAACTTTCAAAAACCTTTTTTTTTTTTAAATGGCGCCAGAGGCAGGGCGGCCGTACCAGCAGCAACTCTCACGTGTCTTTGTGTTTCTATCTGTTTATTCCTGTATATAGTGTGTCTCTTATTAACCAGAGCTCTGTAGGAATACTCGGACTAAGACTGGACCAACTTTTTTCTCTATTTTAGCCCGGTCTTTCTCTAGTTTTCTTTTCTTTTCTCTTCCTCGGGCAATGGAGATCAACAGAGGTGAGGGCGGACGCATTGTTTACACACGCGAACAGCTGACTGTGCTGAGGAGGCCGGCGCCTGGAGCGCTGCGGCTGGCAGTGAAGCCCCTCATCCCGGATGAGCTGAAGAGGAGACGCCACGGGCAAAGGGCTGGAGCGAAGATGAGGAGGAGGAGGAGGAAGCATAAGCCTGCTGTATTGATGGTCATCACCGGGAACGTGTGATCCCTGGGAAATAAAACAGATGAGCTTACAGCGCTGGTCAGGACGCAAAAGGAGTATCGTGAGTGTAGTGTAATGTGTTTTACGGAGACGTGGTTACACTCACAGATCCCGGATGTAAACTTTACGATACCTGGCTTCAAGACTATACAGGGGGACAGAGACGTGAAAAGCAGCAAGAAAAAAGAGGAGGAGTGGCACTTCTTGTTAATGAGCGGTGGTGTCATCCTGGACATATTTATGTGAAGGAAAAGTGCTGCAGCCCAGACATTGAACTGCTGGCTGTGAGTATGAGACCTTATTATATGCCGCGAGAAATGAAGTGTGCCTTAGTAATTATCGTCTACGTCCCTCCATCAGCTGACGCAGCGGTGGCCTGTGACGTCATCAGCTCCACTGAGGCCACATTACTGGAGAAGCATCCAGTTGCATTCATGGCCATCACAGGTGACTTTAATCATGTCTCAGTGGGAAAAACACTACCAGACTTTCACCAGATTGTTGACTGTCCCACCAGAGAAAACAAAACACTGGATTTACTGTATGCCAATGTCAGTGATGCATATAGTGCCACAGCTCTACCCCCCATTGACAAATCAGATTACTGCATGGTCAAGTTAACACCCAAGTACATTCCCCTTGTGCAAAGGCAGCCTGCTTATACACGGACTGTGAGGAGGTGCACACAGGAGGCTGCTGATGCACTACAGGACTGCTTCGAGACGACAGACTGGAGCTTACTCTGTGAACCACATGGGGTGGACATAGACAATATGACTGACTGCATCACAGAATACATTAGATTCTGTGAAGACATAACCATGCTAGCTCAGACTGTACACTGCTTCTCCAACAACAGACCATGGGTCACCAGTGACCTGAAAGCACTTCTGAACAAAAAGAAGAGAGCTTTTAGGGCTGGAGACAAGGAGAAGCTGAGAGGAGTGCAGCATTAGCTGAGAGAGATGCTGAGGAGGTGCAAGGACAATTATAGGAGGAAATTGGAAGATAAACTCAGGCAAAACAACACTAAAGATGTGTGGGAAGGAATGAAGAAAATAACTGGGTGCAAGGGGAGAGTCAGGCAGCCATCTGGGAGCCAGGAGAGAGCTGAGGAACTGAATCTGTTTTTTAATAGGTTCAACTCACAGTCTGTCACCCCAGCAGCACAACCAGACCCCCACACACTCCTCTTCACCCACCCTCCTGTGCAGAACCTCTCTCCATCTCCCCCCTCCTCCTCCTCAGTGGGCACCAGGACCCTCCCTCACTTCACGGTGACTACAGACCAGGTGGAGAAACAGCTGGAGAGACTCCGTCAGCGGAAGGTAGCGGACCCTGATGGCATCTCCGCCAGGACCCTGAGGACCTGTGCCAACCAACTAGCTCCGGTACTGAAACACCTGTACAACCTGAGCCTGAGTCTGGAGAGAGTACCGGTGCTGTGGAAGACATCCTGCCTGGTTCCTGTCCCCAAGAAGTCATCTCCATTGGACCTGAACGAGTATCGACCAGTTGCCCTCACATCTCATGTGATGAAGGTCCAGGAGAGACTGGCCTTAGCCCACCTGAGGCCGCAGATGAAGACGTGGCTGGACCCTCTGCAGTTTGCATATCAGCCCCATTTAGGAGTTGAAGATGCTGTCATCTACCTGCTGCAACAAGCACATCTGCACCTGGATGGTGGAGGAGATACTGTGAGAATCACTTTTTTTGATTTCTCCAGTGCCTTTAACACCATCCAGCCACTGCTGCTGGGTGAGAAGCTGCGGGTGATGGGGGTTGACAGCTCTGTGATCTCCTGGATTACTGACTACCTGACAGGCAGACCACAGTTCGTCCGGCTGGGCAATGTCTTATCTGGCGTGGTGGCTTGTGATATGGGAGCTCCACAGGGGACTGTGCTCTCTCCTTTTCTCTTTACCTTATACACCACTGACTTTCAGTACAACACAGAGTCATACCACCTGCAGAAGTTCTCTGACAACTCAGCTGTTGTGGGGTGTATAAGAGGAGGAGAGGAGGGGGAGTACAGGAAACTGGTTGACAGATTTTGTGGAGTGAACGGAGCAGAATCACCTGAGGTTGAATGTCAGCAAGACCAGAGAGATGGTGATTGACTTCAGCAAGAGGAAGACGCCTTCTCAGCCACTGCAGATTAGGGGGGAGGATGTGGGAGTGGTTGAGGACTACAAATAGTGTCAGGATCACACTGGAGATCCAACACCGATGCTGCGCACAAGAAAGGGATGAGCAGACTCTACTTCCTGAGAAAGCTGAAATCCTTCAATGTGTGCAGCAGGATGCTGGAGCTTTTCTACCAGACTGTTGTCGCCAGCGCCATCTTCTTTGCTGCTGCCTGTTGGGGTAGCAGTATCAGGGCCAGAGACACCAACAGACTTGACAAGATTATCAAGAGGGCTGGCTCTGTAATTGGTCACAGACCAGAGACCATTGAGACAGTAGTGGAGAGGAGAACACTAAATAAACTGCAATCCATCATGGACAATCCTGATCACCCCCTCCACCACACACTAAATAGACAGTGGAGCACTTTCTCCAGTAGACTACTACAGCTTCGCTGTCGAACGGCCAGGTACAGGAAATCTTTCCTGCCACATGCAATTTCACTGTATAATAACTCACTATGATGTTGTATTCTGGTCATAGCTATGCTGCCACACTGCACCTTACAGACTAACTGGTACCTCACATTTTCACTCTGCTCCTGATAGTCCTTCTTTGTGCAATGGGATGATTCATGTGTTTATATGGGACATCATATATTAAGCTATGATGTATACAGGTTTTTATAGTCATGTTAGTTTTTACTTTCCATGGGTAATCCCTTTGTCTGTCGTGTGTGTTTCTGTTGTTTGGTTGTCTACTGTCATGCTGCTGTTACACTGTAATTTCCCAGTTTGGGATCAATAAAGTACATCTATCTATCTATCTATCTATCTAAACCGGCTCAGTTCATGACAGAGCCCCCCTCTCAAGGGGTGGATCCAGACACCCACGGTAACATCACAAGGAAGGAACCCCCCCCCCCCTTCCAGCAAGACCAACAACAATAATCAACCCAGGGTGGGAGGTGGGGGAGACAGGTCAGGAGGGAACAAACAACCCCTCCCAGGGCCCACAACAAAAGACACAATTAACCCCCCCCCCCCCAAGTCCAAAGGCATAGAGGCTCAGGAGGCCACCCAGAGTCCCAGGCCCAGCAGACAGTCTGGTGAACAGAGTCCGGTGGCCTGCTGGAAAACACAGGCCACCTGACCCAGAGACTCAGTCCTTCAGGTGGCCGACCAGCACTGTTGATCCACCAAGACCGGAGGGGTGAAGCAGGAGGCGGCCTGCCCACTGGGAGGGTCACTGGTGGGTGACCGGACCATAGGAAGGGAACCCCCATGGTGTCGGACAAGGAGGAGGAGGAGGCCACGATGGCATCAGGCTGAGGAGTGAAGGCCCCGGCATCCTCACCCTGACCAGCAGCACCCTCGGTGGTCCCGGTTTAGGACACAGCTGCACCCGCGGTGGACTCTGGCTGGAGCTCTGCAGCACCCGCGGTGGACTCCAGCTGGAACTCTGCAGCACCCTCAGTGGACCCGGTTTGGGACACAGCTGCACCCATGGTGGACTCTGGCTGGAGCTCTGCAGCACCTTGGGTGGACTCCGGCTGGAGCTCTGCAGCACCCTCAGTGGACCCCGACTGGGCCAACGCTGCACCCTCGGTGGACCCTGCCCGGGCCAACGCTGCACCCTCGGTGGACCCCGACCGGGCCAACGCTGCATCCTCGGTGGACTCTGGGCTGGAGTGTGGCGCCCACGATGGGTCCATGCAGGAGCGCAGCACCCACGTCGGGCTAACACTGAGGCACAGCACCCACGAGGGTCTCAGACCAGAATGCCACACCCACAGAGACTCTGCCTGCAGAGGAACCCATACAATGGCCTCAGACAGAAGGGGAGCTGGACCCACAACGTCATCTGGTGGAGAGACCAGACCCATGGAGACCCCTGGTGATGATGGCTCATCACCGGTGGCCCTAAGAGGATGCTCAGGGACAACAGAGGGAGAAAAGTGGTTAGGGTCGCCGGCAGGGGCAGATTCCGGCGAGGGGAGCTCAGATGCAGCTGAGGGCTGCACCTGACTCTCCTCCCCTAGAGCCAGGCAAGATCTCTCCAAAACAGACATAAGAAAAACAAGAGAGATAGCGTTCCTGAGCTCGAGCTTCACCGCCGTCCAGGACTCCGTCGATCTTGGTGATGAATTCTCGGGCCTGGCCTCTAGGAGGTCCAGCTCTGCTTCCCAATCCGCTGTGGTTGCCTCCACAGCTGGTAAGATGGTGATTGCAGTCCCACAGTCCTCCTGCAATGTCTCCAATGCTGGGGATTCCTCCAGCGTGGCTGCAGGGGGACATCTCCGTGCTGACTCCGGAGCGGAATCCTCCGAGGCCACCGGCTCCTCCACCGTCCGACGGCTCTGACCGTGGACCGAATGGCCCTTGAGTGGAGACACGGAGAGGACAGAAAAAGAGTTAACGTCTGCAGCTGGAGGAGCGAGCCCAGAGGACTGCTGAGACTGGGCCTCTCCCTCGGGAGACAGGTAAGGTTTATCATGATCCAATTGAGTAGAATGAAAAAATACTTGCCTGTCACCCCAGTGTTTGATGTTCACAGCTGCAGGAAACAGGCAGTCATCCCTCTCTGCGTCCACGACAATTCTGGCTCCCCCTCTGGATGATGGAAGAACCAGCTCGGGAAATGAGGAAATGGGCGTTACCGAGGAAACCCTGACGGACCTCTCAGTGGCTGGAGGCATGATGGCTGCCGAGGGCGATGAGGGACTCTCCCAGCATTTCCACGCAGGATGACGCTGCTTACGGGCAGCTGAAGCTGATGGCGAGGCTGAGGAAGCGGTGATAGCAGGCTGTGGAGAGCATCTCTGCTTGGGCTTTGTGGAGAGCGCCCCCCTCCTCAGGTTGGTAAACGCCTGATCCAACACACAGACCAAAGACAACAACCCCTCGTAGCGTGGATAGCTCCAGAGCCCAGGATGCGCCTTCAGGATCCCTACGGCTGAATCTAGGCAGCTCCACTTTGCCTTCGGTCCGTAGGCTTCATGGGCCTCATCCATAAAGTCCTGGATAAAGGCCGCCACCCATTCCTCCTCCACCATGGGATGCCCCGCCGATCGTCTGCTCTGGCCGGTGTGGGAACGGCGCGCCGAAGGCATCATAGGGCAAAACAGGTGGGTGAGGAAACAGTTCAAAAAAGAAAAAGTGATGTGTGGGTGTAACCCGCTAAATCCTTTGCTGGCTGGATTATTCTCCCCGTGCGCTTTTACGCAGTGCACGGAGGAGTAGAAAGATGGACTTAAGCGCAGGTTACACTACAAACACATTTATTTAAGAAAAAGTAAACAGTTCCCAAAAGGTGAAGACATACAAAGAATAGCAACAAGTTGGGTACATTTACTGTCTACACAGCAGAACGTGAAGCGGGCAGACCACAGTGTACAGTGGCACACAGAGTTCAAAGATAACAAGGTTCACTTACTGGCTCACACGACGGGATGTGAAGCGGGCAGACCACAGTGAACAGTGGCACAACAAAAGAGCATGACAAATCAATCCAGCAATGCTTGGCAGGCAAAGGGCTGCTTAAGTACAAGCATTGCTGGGAAGGAAGATTGGGTGCACCTGGGCGAAGCACGGGAAAGGCACTTACCGGAGTGGAACCAGCTGGCTGTCATGAGAGAGGGGGTGTGGTCGGACCGGCAAGTGTCAGGCAGCGCCCACACCAGTGTAGGCCAAAGGAGGCTGCCTCACAGCTGCCGGCCAGAACACAGTGGCTACAGGTATGGAAATAACCTAGGGAACATAGAAACTACAAGAAATTCAAAAGATAACACAATACATGGATACACAGATAACCTGAGACACACCGCCCTTAGTTCAACACTTTACAGATGTGAGACCTGGAGGATGACAAAGATGATGCAGCAGAAGATCCAGACTTTCTTTAACACATGCCTGAGGCGCATCTTTAACATCAGGTGGCCGGACAAGATCAGGAATGAAGACCTGTGGGAGTGAGTGGGACAGAAACCAGTGGCAGAACAGATTCTGCAGAGGAAGTGGAACTGGATTGGACAAACCCTCAGGAAACCAGCATCCAGCATCACACACCAAGTCCTGACCTGGAACCCACAGGGGAAGAGAAAGAGAGGCCGGCCTCGAAACTGCTGGACATGAGACAGTGAGGCAGAGCTGAAGCAACAGGGAACCAACTGGAAGGGAGTAGAGAGAGCAGCCCAGAACTGAGTGCGATGGCGAGGGGTCGTCGATGGCCTTTGCTCCATGGTGAGCTATGGGCTTAAGTAAGTTAAGTAAGTAAGTATAGTTCAACAATAATCTCCTTACCTCCACACTTACCATCTCCTCTCTTCTCTCTTCTGCAGGCAGACCTACTCATTACCACACCAAACCTGTCATCAATAAAATTATCGTTATTTGCATCTTTATCTGCGTAGTGCTTGCATCTCGGTCCTGATACTAAAACCATGTGAAGAACAGAGATGTCTAGTGGGGTGGCTGGAAGTTAACGATCACAATAGAATTCCTATTCACTAAGCTGACTCCACAGTTGCACTGTTAGCTCTGAAGCTAACACCTTAGGCTCAGAAACTCTGGGTGGGGACTGAATCGATATCACAGCCAATAGCATGTTGATAGGTTGTAACTAAAGACCAGATTATGTGTTAATTTATGAAACCCGGATGACTGTTTCTGACAGAATTTTTGGGGACAGGTTAATTGAGGAGCTGTAATACAGAAATAGGTTTTGATCTTTAAAACTTCACACCTAGTATACTGTAGTAGATGTCCTGAAGACACCTATTACAGTATCAGTAGTACTATAGTATATATAGTAGATGTCTTCAGGTCCACATAGCAGTGTTTTTCAGCCCATAGGTTCCATGTAACCATCACATAATACAGTAGCAAGAAAAAGTTTGTAAACACAAACACATTTTTGCATTTAGGCAAAGTAGTATATATGTACTGTATATATATATATATATATATATATATATATGCTCAAACAAATGCAATGAATTCCAAAACTCAAAAAAATGTTTATCCATTAAAGGTCAAATATGCAGTATTTTCTACTTTCAGATATTTGAGAAATGCCTAAAAAAATATGTAATTAGAGTGTAAAGAAACATCGTCACGCAAAAATGATAATTTATGATATTGCAGTGTTATGAATTAATTTACAATGTTTGCTGGGCTGATAAAGTGATTAATACCAGTTTACACCTGCAGGGTGAGTATAAGCAAGTTTTCAGCTAAGAGTCAAAAATCCTGTGTTGTAAATTCATGATGTTAATTTCTAGAGGACGGCAGAACATGTAATGCTACCATGTTAATCACTGGCTGACTTGGAGCAGACAAACTTCAAGAAGTCATCATGGATCATCAGTAAAAAAAAAAAAAAACTTTACCAAATTTGTTTTGGCCTAGAGGATGAAGGTTCATTACTGCTATCTGCAATTTCTACACAGTCCACCACCCTAACAAATGTTCCAGCAATTCAATGATCAAAAGCTTCAACTGTAACCTGCTTCCCAGTAAATATCCTGTGCCTTTTCATCCATGTTTCACTTGCAGACTTTTATTTTTATATCTAATTTGTTTAGTTGTAAGGGTGTTCAAGTGTGTTAACCGTGAAATGACCATGTTTAAACTACTAATAAATAACTCCCAGAGCTAGTTCAGCATCTAAAACTTAGGTTTTGCATTTTCTTTTCCTTCGCTTTAAAGTAAGTCATCTGAAGTTTCCAGTGTCAAATTTAATTAAAAATAGCCAAACAAACAGCTTTCAATAGAAACTTGTCGATCTATTGTAATGAACCGGAGTGGTGGCTCAGTTGGTAGAGCATCCGCCCCACACCCGGGAGGCAGGGGTTCAAATCCCCGCCGGGTCATGCCGAAGACCATATAAAAGTGGAACTTCCTGCCGTCCAGCTTGGTGCTCAGCAATAATGGAATGGAGGAGGGAAATTTGTGGCGGCGCCTTGCATGGCAGCGGCCCTCTGATTCTGCACTTGGGGTGTGTGTGATTAACACAGTAGATAGGTAAAACACAATCTCGTTCTACTGTACATGATTGGTTGTACAGTTGAATGACAATAAGGGTGATTTAATTTAATTAGAAAAAAGGATATTCGATGAGAAATAACCAAGTTAAAGGTGTTTCCAAACTTTTTCTTGCCAGTGTATATTAGTGCTAATAATTCTTTAGCACTATAATAATAAAGCTTATGTTTCTCTAGTATATAATAGGTTTTATTATAATGTACATACAAATAAAAAACAAAATGAAATGATGCAAAGTGATATATTCAAATGTAATATACCACCGTAAAAATCACATTTCAAGGTCTTTCGTATATTTATTAAGCTTCTATTACCAAGCAAGACTACTATATTTTCTATATTCTACAGATTAGCTACGTGTGCGTGTGCCAGACAAAAAGTTGATAGTCTAACCATGACTATTGGGACCCTGTGGTGTAGTGAGTGTGGTGTGTGTGTGTGCTGCTGTACCCACCCCTGGTGTGACGTCAGGCAGGCATGGCCCTTGTATATAAGTAGTTCTGTTCTCATAATAAAGAGTGGTTGGTTCAGCGCATGGATGAGCCTCCGACTCCTTTCTCCATACATAACATTTGACGACAAGAGAAAATTATGGGGGCGTATGGGCTACCTCCATCCCTGCTACTGTTTCTGGAGTACCCGGGAAAGCCAGTGATCCTGTGGATCCAGTGGGTGGCCATGTTTGAGGGTTATATCATGGCGCTGGGTTTAAGTAGACTCAACAGGAGACGAAGGCGAGCACTTCTGGCCCACCATCTCGACGAGGAAGGTCGAAGAATTCTCAGTACGTTGGGAGAAACAGACTGTTATGTGGATGCTGTCGAGTGGCTGGCCAAATATTTCACCGAACAGATGAGGACCACGAAGCTGTGGGTAGCGAGTGTGTTAGCACCAAATGGAGCTAGTGTGGCGGTTCGTTTTAACCCCACAACAGACTAAGGACACTCAGCCCTCTTTTCTCTATTTTTCCATGCCGCTTCACTGGTGACCCCTCGAACACGCACACGTTTTGTGCGAAAGCAACCTTCCGAGCTGGACAGCCACACAGCTGCGTTGGTGGCCCCTTGAAGACCCACACGTTTTGTGCAACGCAGCCTTCTGTTTTGGATGGCCACGCTGGCGAACCGACGCTGAAAAAAACGAGCGGCCAGCGAACGCAACACCCGGGCATGAATGCTCCGTCGCAGCGGCCTACTGGTTCCCCCTCCCTGCGGCTTCAGGGAGACTTCGACGCGGAGCCAACACAGGCGAGCCGTTCTCCGGACATCACCCACGACCGGGTAAACTGCAGAAAACGTCATGGCGCGACCCTCGCCTGAGATCTGCACCACCACGCACGGGACGCATACGGCTCTACAGACCCCCATCATCTTTCGCCGCTACACACAGAGTCTTCAGGGCTGCTCTCACACCTGGAGGCACGCACGCAGCATGCTCGAAGGATTTGTTAATGGTCTCAGCCATGGCACACATAGGGAATTCAGCGGTTTTGCGGTTCCCGAGGCTTTAGGGTTACGCCTGAACCTAAAGTCAACACGCCAGTCCCTCTGCCCTCATCACAGCCGCCATTCAGCCTCGTCTTTTCTTCATGGCCGCACGAGCGACAACGATCGTCTCCTCCCTCTCACCGCTCCAACGCAGCTGCACGAGCCCGGGGCACAAAGATCGTCTATTGCCTCGCAGCGCTCCAACGCGCCTCCACGAGCCCGAGGGACGGAGATCGTCTACTTCCTCACACCGCTCCAACGCAGCTGCATGAGCCTGAGGAACATAGGATCGTCTATTCCCTCCCGCCGCTCCAACGCATCTGCACGGGCCTGAGGGACTAAAGATCGTCTATTTCCTCTCACCGCTCCAACGCACCATGGCCAATCTACAGCCACAGCTCAACCTGGATTTTACCGGCGCCGTCTGCGCCGTTCTCCACCAAGTTTCTGCACTCTGACTCACCACTCCAGCGGCCCACCCACGCACTGAACCCCCGCGCACGCATCGGGGAGTTACAAGGACGGCGCATCACGCATGGGACAAGTAATGGCTCCACAGACTGCCTTCCTCCTTCGCCGCTGCCTTTCAGGGCTGCTCGCTCACCTGAGGCACGCATGCAGCATACTGGAAGGATTTGTTAACAGTCTCAGCCACGCCACAGACCGCCATCGTCCTCCGCCGCTGCCCACAGAACCTTCAGGGCTGCTCATTCACCTGAAGCAAGCACGCAGCTCGCCACTGGATTTTTTAATGGTCTTAGCCACGGCACAACGGGATTTCAGCCGTCAGCTGTTCCCGGGAGCTTTGGGGTTGCTTCAGCACCCAAAGCCAACAGTCCCTATGCTTTGTTTACTTTTTTTCTTACAGCCGCCCCTGCTTTTCTTCATGGCCACGAGAGGAGTCAGAGACTAGTTTTTCTTCTTGTGATCTCCGCACGTGCAACGGGACAACCCCTCGACGTCACGGAGCAGCAAGCAATTTTTGCGCGGCTCAGGACGATTTCACAGCTCCTGCCGGCACTTACCACCCCTCCCCTCCCTCCCCCTCCGCCTGCAGCGAGCTTCTCCCACAGCTCGCTCACACAGATGGATTATCGAGGTCGCGGCCCCCTGCCGCGTCCTCTGGGGGGAAGCGTGTGGCGGTTCGTTTTAACCCCACAACAGACTAAGGACACTCAGCCCTCTTTTCTCTGTTTTTCTGCTGCATTACTGAGAAGCAATGTGCCATTCATGTATTTGTGATGCAAACATGCATGTGTTGTGATGTAATGCGCCATTCTGTATAGTGTGCATATGGCTTGTCCTTACTGTGCTTTTTCTGAGCATCTTAGATGTGCTTTGGTGTATTAATGTCTACAGGTAGACGAGTTTCTTCTGTCTCACCTATGTGATGTTAATCGATGCCTTTCATCCTTTGTACTCATGCGTCCTGTCCTTACTGTGACCTAGAGACTCAGATCAATATGTAGATGTGCTTGTTAGCCTCTTTGTCTTGCACTTAGAGCGAGGTCTAGCTAATCTGCCCATTGTGATGTATGGCTTACAAATGCAAATACCTCCTGCCTGTTCTGTTGTCCCTTTGATCATTCTAGACTGTGGGGTATGTCTTTTTGATGTATTGTTATGATCAAGTATTTAAGGTGCAACTCTGTAACGCAATCTCTCTCTTCCTCTCTCACTCTGATCCTGCAACAGGTGGACACACTGTGTCCGCCTCTCTTTCTCTGAGAGCCTAGGGATCCCGCTCCGGGCTGCTCCACTATGCACCGGAGAGAGGATCCCGAGAAGGCGACATGATTTAATAAAACCACAGCACCGCTGCTTATTTTTTGCATGCCGCCTCACTAGGCTAGTTAGCTCGGAGAAGCTAACGGCCCACTCAGTGTCTATGGGCAAGTTAGCTACAAAGCTAACTGTGTGCCAAAAGCAAGCTCCAGGCTACCAGCTAGGCATCGAGGTGGGACCAGGGCCACGAGTGGAGAAGTCCCCGGTCACTGAAGACGGCAGGCTAGCCAAGGAGCACAGCACAGTACAGGACCGTAGCGCTGGTGAGTTTGACAGCACGGTGTGCAGCGACAGCGGAGGGGGAGAACAGCAGAAGCCATCCCCACAGCTGGAGGCTAGGCTATGGGAGAGCGGGACCATGGAGGCTGAGAGCCCTGGGGAAGAGCAGCAACAGCCGGGCATGGAGACGACACAGTGGAGCGCCTGAAACGAGTGTGCTGAGAGCAGCGACAAAACGCTTGGGTCGGAGAGTGACGCCGACAAGAGTGACGCTAAGAGCCCCGAGGGAGAGCAGCTATGACTGAGCATGGTGACAGCACAGCGGAGCACCTGGAACGAGGGTGCTGGGATCAGTGACAGAACACCCAGGTTGGAGAGTTACGGCAACCAGAGCAAAGCTGAGAGCCCCGGGAGACAGCAGCTACGACCGGGCATGGTGACAGCGCAGCGTAGCACCTGGAACGATGGCGCTGGGAGCAGTGGTGAGGTGCCTGGGTTGGGAAACAACGCTGAAGAGCAGGTTTCGGTTTTCCCTGGTGTGTGGCCACAGGGGGCTGGAGTGTTTGAAGCCATGACGGCGGTGTTGAGGGCAGTTGGTAGAGGACCGATAGGCACGCAGGGACGGCGTGAAGGACAGCAGCACCTAGGGGCCAGAGGAGAGAAGCGGTTGATGGTGAGAGGAGACATTTTCGCCGGGGAGGGTGGCTTCGATCCTGGGGTCAGATGGCAGCCAAGGGCGCGCATGCCGTGAGGTTGCCCTGGGCCTCCGTGACAGTTTTGTGAAAGGCTGTCCAGGGACTGTGGAATAACAAAGTCTCACATGTAAATATATGTATATATTCTGGTGGTGTGCATGAGAAGATGAGTGTTATGGGATTATTTTATGTTTTAGAGACACGGTCCATTTTTGTTATTCTTTTGGATGAGTGGGTTAGGCTATTTTATTACAGTTTATGATTCCTTGTTCCTTAGTGCATGATTTGGGTCCTAAATTGGGGAGGGTCTCGATTATGTGTGTGGTTTGCATTTTTGTAAGGGGGGGGGGGGGGGGATTGTGGTGTAGTGAGTGTGGTGTGTGCGTGTGTGTGTGTGTGCTGCCGTACCCGCCCCTGGTGTGACGTCAGGCAGACATGGCCCTTGTATATAAATAGTTCTGTTCTCATAATAAAGAGTGTTTGGTTCAGTACAACGATGAGACTCCAACTCCTTTCTCCATACATAACAGACCCAGCGGAGCCCTGGGGCCCAGACTCAGAGACAACAATAAGCCCCTTTATCAGACACTGAAACTGAAGACAACGGGACACACCCTGTGGGGTCCTCATGCATTTCAGCATATGGTGCCGGCATAGACACATTCACAACTTCACTGAGCACAAGCAAAAATAAACCCACCACCATGTCCCACACATGCACGTTTGTTATAAAGAAATAGCTCATATTTCCGCCACTGGCTATTAGGGGAACTAAACACAAACACGGGGTTTAATGTAGTGATGAGTACCAGTTAACTACTTTCAGGAGGCGTCTGGTGCCAAGACAGAAGACTGAAGACTCTCTGAGGTCTGCAACCTTAGAAGTGTCAGCTGATATGATGAGGCTAAAATGCAAGAAACGACATCAGACGACTTTGCCAAATATGTTCACGTGCTGATACAAAGACTGAACTTTTCTATTTGTGTTTTTGACCAGTGATGTGTGGTGAGGTTCATGGCTGGTGAGGCTATGATGCTTTCAGAGTCCGATTTACAAATCGGATTTTATAAATAATTTTAACAAAACAAATGAAAGGTATTTTATCGAATTACCTCTTAATGGAATACACAGAAAAGGCAGTAATAAAAGTCCATGCTTTCATTTTAGAACTCTCCTTGAGTACTGACAATGTGCAAAGACCCTCGGTTACATGAGTATAATGTATTATTTTACAAGCAAGTTTTTTGAGGCACAAAATTCATTATCCTTTGTTTTTGGTCAAGGAGTAATGTAAATCATAGTGGCTCAGAGAGCGGCATCTCTGTGTGTGTGTTGCAGCTCCTCAATTTACACTCATTATTACAAATTATCATTAGTATCTACAACAACTATGCATGCATGCTTACCTATACTTGAAAATGAAGTAAATCTGAATATCCTTCTGGACAAAAATTGCTGTGACTTTGTTAAAAAAAACATGCCATTACATTCTTTTAGTTTTAAAAATTCCTGTGCTTATGGTGCTCAAGCACCCCCCTCCCCGGCAATTGGGGCGACGGTACTACACAACCTCTTATTATTATTCTCAGTCTCACCTCCTCCCCTTGACTGCACATCACTGTATTTGTCGCGTGTATTTGTAGAATCAAAGTAGAAACCAGCAGAATGGGGTTCTTCCCAAGAAATACAAACTAAGTGCTTGCAAGATATGGCA
The DNA here is from genome assembly GCA_020510985.1 of Pholidichthys leucotaenia. Lineage (NCBI taxonomy): Eukaryota > Metazoa > Chordata > Actinopteri > Cichliformes > Pholidichthyidae > Pholidichthys > Pholidichthys leucotaenia. The sequence goes on from CM035850.1 coordinate 116,694,145, forward strand.
GAATGAATGTGATCCTATGGAGCTGTAATACAAAAAGTTGGTGAGTTTTGTAGAGTCATTAGTTTTTGATGAAAACCCCAGTTAGCTTGAAAGCTAATGCCTCTGGCTCCCATCCATCTACATGGCAGACAGCTATCCTGGCCAATAACAGAGCAGCGGGCAGGTATGAAGGACAGTACAGGACTGGGTTTAACATTTTATGACGTCCCAAAGTGAACTTGGAAGAGTCAAAAATGCGTCTTAGAGAGAAAAACAATACGTGTGTTTTTGAAAAAGAAATGTTTGGATATTTTTTTAATAATCATGTGACCAATAGAGACATTTCAGAAGGTTAAAACCTACAAACACACCATTTTTCAGTCAGTAACCCCTTTAAATTATAACACTATTATCACACTATTTATATCACAATTTTTTAGGCAGGAGAGCAAAAAACTGAAATAAATGACTCAACCATAGAAACCAAGTGTTCTGATGGGGAGTTTTAGTTCTAGCTTTTGTCTAACTGGTCTCTTTTGTGTTCCCCTTCAGTGGTGATCTTTGATTTTCTGTGTTGTGTCTGTTATGTTTACTTCTAGCCGTTTTTCTATTAATTTTCTCTGTACATCTGTGGGTGCTTTGTTTCCTTTGTCTGCTCTTGTTTTTCTTTTCTGCCCCCATCATTGTCTGATCCCTCCCGATCGTGTTCACCTGTCCTCCATTAGCTTCCTTTGTGCATATTTATTGTACATTTACTGTCTCCTCTATCAGTATATTTACTCAAATGTTTACACTCATGTGTGCCTGCCTGTGAAGCTTTTATTTATGATCTTGAACTCTTTCTGTTGGTATTGTGCATGCTTCCTTTTATCGGGAGTTGAAATATTGGTGGTTTGCTTGACCTGCCAATTCGTCATCTTGAAAGAGCCCAGCAAACATTTCCTGACTGTACAATTCATTAAAGTTGAGGAGGTTGCTTTTGAGTTATTTCTCATTTGTTTAAATTACATATTTATAATTCAGATTTACTTTATTGAACATTGGGTCTCTGAAAAGGGGGTGAGCTAATTTTATTTGAAAAACATTTGCAAATTTGCAGGACAAACTAGCAAATTTATAAGTAGAAGAACATTCAGAACTCTAAAGCTTAAAAGTCACAAATTCACACAAAAAGGCTGAACAACAAACTAGCAAGGAAAATATCAAATGTGTAAAAGTGCATAAATACACTATAAGTGAATGCTTCAATATGTCATTTTGTTGTCCCTCACATTTGTGCACAAGACAGTTTGTCCAGTTGGAGCTACCGTAGCAAAGCATTCCTTTGTGTATACAGATGCACCACAACATAGATATGACTGACTCTTTCCAAGATAATAAAAACATAATTCATTTTGCAAAGTGATAGGACAGTTGCAGAAATATTCAGTCATTCATCTTCGTAACTGCTTAATCATTTTTGGGTCACAGGGGGGCTGCAGCCTATCCCAGCATCTTTGGTCGAGAGGCGGGGTGCACCCTGGACAGATCGCCAGTCCATCGCAAGGCCAACACAGACAGACAGACAACCATTCACTCTCACAAAGAAGAAACATCATTTTGTTCAGAATCTTGTTTCTGTTTGAAAACTGCCCATTTAAAAGGAAAGCAGTAGACTGGTCAGAAAAGCTGTGAATTTATGCTCAAGAAGAAAAAAACTTCTCCTGTTACCAGTGTTGACCAGTTTGTTCTTTTAACTCAGCCATTTTACTTTGATTTTAAGGATATAATCAGAGGTACTGCATGCTGGCAGGCAAGGCAGGCAAATGCTTGGGACCCCAGGCCAGAAGGGGGCCCTTGAGGGCTGACCAACGTTCAATCACTACAGCAGTGACAATGTGAAGAGTTTGCAATGACAGTGTTAGGCTTGCACAGAACTCCCTAAAGGGGTCACACACACCCCGCCTTCCACCCTTGCAAGTACCGATGCACGTCTTAAACCTTTATTTAACCAGGATAAGACTCACTGAGATTAAGAATCTTTTTACAAGTGTGTCCTGGCCGAGACAGGCAGCATCACAAATTACAAGTTACAGACATTAACAACAACATTAAAACAGTACCATGATTATCATACATGTGAGAAATAGACAGTCAATAGATAAATGTACAAGTGCTCAGCAGATATAGGCTTAGTGACATTAAAACCCGTTAAAACATCTACAAACAGAAATCTGTGTCTCCAAGTCATTCAATAGTGCTTTAAAAGTGTTCAGAGAGACCAGCTCCTTCAGTTTTAGGTCATTTTGCAAGGTGTTCCAAAGGGAGCAGCAAACTTAAAAGCATGTTTTCCACTTTCAGGTCTGACTGATGGAACAGAAAATAAAAACAAATCCTGCAACCTAAGACCATATGAACTTGCTTTTTGAGTGATGAAGACCTATAGATAAGATGAGAGCAGATCTACAATACATTTATAAATAAAAATGAGCCAATGTTTACATCGATGCCAGGACAAATCAGACCAACCAACACGCCTATATAAAAGACAATGGTGAGTATGGGCTTTAAAATTCATAATGAACCTTACCGTGATAGACAGAGTCAAGCATCGACAAACTATGCAAGGGAGCATTCCTATAAATAATGTCTCCATAATCAAGTGCAGCCATGAAGGTGGAGGCAACAAGTCTGTTTTTGGCCTGAAAAGAAAGGCAAGACCTAATTCTAAAATAAAAACCCAGGTTCAATTTTAGCTTCTTTACCAGAAGCTGTATATGAGGAGTAAAAGCAAGACAGTCAGCCAATAAAATCCCAAGGCATTTGTACTGTGATACCTTCTCAATCACTGTACCCTGTGTGGCGAGAATGGGTTGCAAGACCTTTGGCTTTGTTTTTGAATTTGAAAATTACATCATTTTGGTTTTGTCGGAATTTAAAACAAGCTTCAAATCATAAAAAATTGTCTGTAAAGTATTTAAAGCTGTTTGCAAATTAGAGAGAGCGAGGTCTGGAGTGGGTGCTGAGGTGTATACAACAGTGTCATCAGCATAAAAGTAGAAACTGGCATGGGAGACATTGTGGGCAACATTGTCGATGTAAATAATAAAGAGAAGTGGCCAAACAGGTGAGAGTGAAGTAAACAAACAAGTGAAAGTGGCTGTAGTAAAATAATACAGTAGTTCATTTAGCTCAGAGCAGTTCGATCCAAGATGGCGCCCACAGCGGTCGACATGGTGCTTCGCTGCGCTCTTTGTTTGTTTTTGTTTGTCAATTGTGTGTCTGCTTGCACTTATACCCGTGAAGAACTTTTAAATATCAGGACTTTCACCCCCACGGACCTCCTCCCAGTTTTTCTAGCCCCTGCCGCCGATCTGGTTTATTGTTTGGCTCGGAATGTGAGACGGCGGAAGAGAGGAAGATGAGCGGGCGCTCTCGTGCGACTTCGCAGGAGAGGCTTGCGAACGGCGCTGCCTGGCATATTTCTGTCCAATACCAACTCTCTCTCTAACAAGGTGGATGAACTGAGACTGCTGATGCGTTTTAAGGACCTCGCCTCCTCAGCTGTCCTCTGCTTTACTGAGACCTGGCTCCGGGAAAATATACCGGACAGCGCGCTGCGCCTCGACGGCTTCCAGCTCTTCCGTGCTGATCGTGACACAGAGCTTTCCGGCAAGACCACAGGAGGCGGTGTCTGCTTCTACATCAACTGCATCTGGTGCTCTGATGTAACGGTAATTTCCAAACACTGTTCTCCTGCCTTGGAATTTCTTGTTATCAATTGCAAGCCCTTCTATTCCCCGCGGGAGTTTGCTTCTTTCATAATGATCGCTGTGTACGCCCCTCCCGACGCGGACACGCGCGAAGCTCAGCGCGTGCTCGTGGATCACATTCAACACACAGAGCGGAGTTTTCCAGACTCGCTGATTATTGTGGCTGGCGACTTTAATCAGTGCAATCTGAGCCACGATCTCCCCCGCTACAAACAGTTTATTAAATGCCCCACCAGAGGATTAAACACACTGGATCACTGTTACACCACAGTGAAAGACGCATATCGCGCTGTCCCTCGAGCTGTGCTGGGATTATCTGATCACGTGATGGTTCACCTCATTCCCACATACAGACAGAGATTGAAGCTCACTAAACCTGTTGTGAGCACTACGAAGATACGGACCAGTGATGCTGAGGAGAAGCTGGAAACGTGCATGGAAATATCTGACTGGGGCATGCTTAAAGGAGCCACGCATGATCTGGATGAGTACACGGACACTGTGAACTCATATATCCACTTTTGTGAAGAGAACATTCTTCCATCACGCACCAGGGTGAGTTACTCTAATGACAAACCCTGGTTCACAGCTAAGCTCAGACAGATCAGGAAGGAGAAGGAAGCAGCGCTGAAAAGTGGAGACAGGGACTGCTACAGGGAGGTTAAATACCGGTTTAACAGAGAGCTGAAGAGGGCTAAATCTGTGTATTCAGAGAGACTCCAGCAGCAGTTCACTGCTAATGATTCGGCTTCCGTGTGGAGAGGACTGAGGCAAATCACCAACTATCGGCCTCAGGCTCCTAAAGGTCAGGATGACAAAGCCCTTTGTCAGAGACTGTCCCAACACTATGCCCGTTTTGACACCTCGTCATCTGTGTCCAACTCCCCCCCCTCCCTCCAGCTCCACAGCCTCCACATTCCCTACTTCATTTAAGGCACCCCCCCTCCCCCCCCCCCTCCCCTTATCATCAGTGAGCAGGATGTGCTCAAACAGTTCTCCAGACTGAACCCGCGCAAGGCCCCCGGCCCAGACGGCGTGTCTCCCTCCACCCTGAGACTCTGTGCGAAACAGCTGGCTCCTGTATTCACAGACATTTTTAACACCTCCCTTAAGTTATGCCACGTGCCATCCTGCCTCAAATCCTCCACCATCATCCCTGTCCCCAAGAAGCCACGGATCACTGGACTTAATGACTACAGACCTGTAGCGCTCACCTCTGTAGTCATGAAGTCCTTTGAGCGCCTGGTCCTGTCCCACCTCAAGTCCATCACCACCCCTCTCCTGGACCCGCTGCAGTTTGCCTACCGAGCCAACAGGTCTGTAGACGATGCAGTCAACCTGGCCCTCCACTCCATCCTGCAGCACCTGGACTCCCCGGGAACCTACGCCAGGATCCTGTTTGTGGACTTCAGCTCCGCATTCAACACCATCCGCCCCGCTCTGCTCCGGGACAAGCTGTCCCTGCTCAACGTGCCTGACTCCCTCTGCAGGTGGATCATCGACTTCCTGACGGACCGGAGGCAGCATGTGCGGCTGGGAAAGACTGTCTCAGACTATACTAGCATCAGCACCGGATCACCCCAGGGCTGTGTACTTTCCCCCCTACTCTTCTCCCTTTACACCAACTCCTGCACCTCCAGCCACCAGTCTGTCAAGTTGATCAAGTTTGCGGACGACACCACCCTCATCGGGCTCATCTCCAACGGCGACGAGTCCACCTACAGGAGAGAGGTGGCCCAGCTGGCGTCCTGGTGCAGCAATAACAACCTGCAGCTGAACGCTCTGAAGACAGTGGAGATGATTGTAGACTTCAGGAAAGTCACTACTCCTCTGCCCCCCCTCACCCTCTCAGGCTCTCCCATCACCACTGCTGATTCCTTCCGCTTCCTAGGCACTACCATCACCAGGGACCTCAAATGGGAGCTGACCATCAGCTCACTCATCAAAAAAGCCCAGCAGAGGATGTTCTTCCTGCGGCAGCTGAGGAAGCTCAAGCTACCCACCAAGATGTTAGTGCAGTTCTACACAGCCATCATCGAGTCCATCCTCACCACCTCCATAACCGTGTGGTACGCAGGAGCCACTGCCAGGGACAGACTAAGGCTGCAGCGCGTCGTGCGCACTGCTGAGAAGGTGATCGGCTGCAAGCTCCCATCTCTCCAGGATCTGTACATCTCCAGGACCCGGAGGCGTGCTGGCCGGATCATAGCCGATCCCTCACACCCTGGTCACGTACTGTTTGCCCCCCTCCCCTCTGGTAGAAGACTTCGGTCCATCCAGACTAAAACCTCCCGTCACATGAACAGCTTCTTCCCCTCTGCCATTAGACTGCTGAACACTAAGTGACTCTCGTGCACCATGTACAGCAGCTCAACCAGACTCATGTCAATCATCACTGTTTTCTTCCTGCATTACCGACTGCACTATATAGTTCTCCACAGTATCTGCTGCTGGCTAATATATATTTTAACTGTTGACCAGTATCACTTAATCTTATCCTACACTTTATTACATGTATAGTTTATTTCTCTTATCTTATCATGTTTAATGTTGCAGCATTGTACCGAGACAAATTCCTAGTTTGTGTACTACATGAACAATGGCAATAAACCTGATTCTGATTCTGATTCTGATTAATGTATCCTGCGCCATGTTGAATATCTGGGTATCTGTGTCAGCTTTGTACACTGCAATTAGTTTTTACATGTTCTTTTGTTATCTAAAGTTATTTAATTATTTATGTTTTTATTGTTCTGGTTTTGATTGTTCTGCTTTTTATTGCTCTTCAGAATTCTATTGTTGAATTCTTATTTTTGAAAAGATACTGATGAGCACTTTTGAAATTAAAAAAAAAAGTTTACATTTCATATTTTTTGTTCGTGTCAGAACAAATATAATATAAGGGTGATGAATGCTGGTTGGAGGGGCCCCCTGTGAATTTCTGCCTAGGGCTCCAGGAGACTCTAGAATGGCCCCTGGATATAATGTGTTATCTCTTTCCATAGAAAGTCTGCCGACCACTGAAACAATACATCAATAGAAAAGTACATCTGAGAACTAGCTGTACGCTGAAAACTATTAAAACTAAAGGTAGCAAAACAGAAAGCAAAGCGGAAGCATCTCAAAGTAGATATAAATTAGAGCACTTCCTTGTCTGAATTAAAAACACAGACAGAACTGTTATTGTTCTGTGGGGTGTCTGACCTTTGCTGTGGTATATAGTGCAGCGGTCAGTAAGATGATACCAGTCTGTTTTTCCTCTTGTGACTTCAGAGTGCTTTCACAGAGCCCCAGTCTCCTTTTCACACACACAAAGACGTGATTGGTGGCAGACAGCAGCAGCTGGACGACTTACCACTGGAACAGTTGGAGCCCCCCCAGCCCGGTTCACACTGGCAGGTGTTGGGTGCCATGCAGCGACCATGAATGCAGCTCTCTGCACAGTGAGCTGGAACACAGAGGAGACAAGAGGAGCGGTTAGGGACCAGGACAGTCACAACTAACACACGGACGTGGCCACATTTGTTGGTACCCTTCCACAAAAACACACAACTATGTCTGAAATAACTTGAAACTGATGAAAGTTTAATAGCATTCCTTATTGTTTCTATCATATTTAACACAAATCAGACTTTGCTTCTGATTACTGATTCAGTGGAATATTTTATATAATTAAACAATTTAACGTGTCATGGACAAATTTCCCATACATACAATTCTCACTGCTAACTTTTCTGAAAAGTCGGCAGCTCTAGATTTGGCTGCAGGCAGAAGACATCACTATGCATCAGGTGTACAACCTAATCACCACTTTCCACAAACATAAAACATAAATTCACAGTAAAAAGCAACAGCAAATTATGATGTGTTTGTATATTTAATGTTATAATGTTCTGCCAAGACTGGTATTGCTATGTGAAACTGCCTCTGAACCCTGCTTACTCATACAAACAATGGGTAGTATATATTAGGTTATTGTCATTTTACACATACAGCGGAGAAAAGTATTGAACACATCAACATTTTTCTCATTGAACATATTTCTGATGGAGCCATTTATCATGAATCTGGGTTTGGTTGTGTAATGTAAGTAAATAAGCAGGTATAACAAAGATGGCGGCCGGGTTGGTCATTGGATAGACCGGGGTGGCTACTACCGGTTTCCGGTGGTGATGCCATCTGGGGTATAAAAGAGTGGGCGGAAGAGGCTCTGCCTCTTTCGTCGTGGAGCCACCTGGCCAGCAGGAGAGTGCCGTAAGCCTCTGTACATAGTTTGTGTATTGTATATAATAAACCCCTGTTAACCGACATTGTGAACATAACAAATGGCAACGAGGTAAAAGCGGTAATGGAACACTCTATTGCTAGCTTTCGGCCGTTCCTTCAGGCTCCGGGTGAGCCGCTCGTGCCGTGGCCTAGGTGGTTCGCTGCCTTCACCAACTATCTTGTTGCACAGGGTTTGGGAGATATGGAGAAGCTCCGTCTACGAGCTGTGTTAGTACATAATTTAGGAATGGAAGGGCAGAGGATTCTTGAGAATTTGGGAGGAGCGGACAGCTTTGACGATGTGGTGCAGTTAATGGCGCGCTACTTTAAGGCGCCAGAGAACGTCATTGTGAAACACATTCAATTCCAACAGGGCCGCCAGCGGTCAGGAGAGCCCGTGCGAAGATTCGTGGTGGACCTCTGAGAGCTGGCGAGGGAATGCAGATTCGAGACCCTGGAGGACAAGATGATTCGGGACCAGTTGGCGGAGCACGTCTGTTGCAAGGCGGCCCAGTCCAGGTTGTTGACTCACCCAGGAGAGATGACGTTAGCGGAGGCTGTCGAGCTCGCCCAACAGTATGAGGTAGTAGAGACCATCGCGAGGGGCCTTACTGAAGGGGCCCCTCTGGGGAAGAATGTGTCTTGCGCTGAGGCACTGCGTCTGGACCCTTGTGATGGCAAGTGCGGAGAGGATGATTTTGCCTCCGTGGTCAGGATAAGGTCTGCCCCTGGTACGCCAAAATGTTATGGATGTGGGTCCACTGAGCACCGCTATAAGTCCAGAGTGTGCCCGGTGAAAGGAAAGTATTGTGGCAAATGTGGTCTTTTAAACCATTTTGCCAGGGTGCGCGAAAACTTTGTACGCAGGAGCCGTGGGAGAGATCCAGGTGCTGCTCAGAAGACACTGACCATTGTGCATACCGTCTCCCCAGAGACGACAGGGAGAATTGGGTGCAACGTCACGTTGGATGGAGTCGAGGTTCCGCTCTTAGTGGACACGGGAGCGGTGATCTCTGTCCTGAATCTTGAAACCATGGACAGACTGTTTCCCTACCGACAGATAAGAAGGCAACAAGTGGAATATTATGGTTATGGGCGGAACAGGTTGGCTATATTGGGCTATGTGGAGATGGAGGCCCAATATAAGGACAGTGTGGCGTCCAGCGTTCACATTAACGTTTCTGCATCCGGTGTTAATGTTATGGGTTGCAACCTATTTTACAGCTTTGGGTTCTCCATTATGAATGTCTCTGGTGAAGAATAGTCTGGATGCAGACGGTGGGGCCGACCTGTTCCTGCATTGGAGGGTGCTGAGGCGTGGGATTCGGACTGGATGGTCAATGTGAATTTGGGAGTGCACACACCGCGCCACACAGAGACCTCTTGGGACGGACCCGATGCCGTCACGCAGGCTGCCCTGGATGAGAGTGCCAGACGGCACTACGGGACCCCCGATGAGGCTCATCAGGACGAGGTGCCAACACCGGGAGAAAACAGGGCTAGACCGCGGAGCGTGGTTATCGTAAAGCGCTCCCAGCGAAGACCTGCCAAGAGGAGACCCAGGAGTGCCCGCGTGTCGGAGCAGCTGGAGTCGGGAGCCAGTCACAGGACCGGTGATCTGATGAAAAGGAAGTGGGCTCCCTCAAAGACCAAGGTTGAAGCTCGAGTACGCAGAAATCACAGTCCACGCAAACAGCAGGACAACCAGAGGCGGTTCCAGGTGGAGCCCAGTCGGATGGAGGAAGTTGGGCGCAACTCTATCCACGTCTGGAGACACCCGAGGGATCTGCGGCTGCCGGAGGTGGAGAGGAGACGGTGCAGCAGGAGCCCTGATGTGAAGAGACGGAGATGCCTTGAAAGGGATCTATCCGGGGACTGAGGGTTTTATTTTACATGTTTGTGTTGTTTCTTCAGTCCTGTTTTATGTTGGTTTTCCTATTTGGCACCCTGGTAAATAAAAAAAAAAAAAGGTGAAAAGTAAGGAAATTTGATAAATTTGAGCTCTTCGTATGGTAAATTTTCTGTATGTTTTGTGTTGTTCTGACCAGTGGGGCTCATCTACGCAAAGTTATGTGCTATTTTGAAAGAAATTTTATTGAAATATTGTTTAATGTGCCCAATTTTGGGGGGTAGGATGTGTTCGACCCTGGTAAATTGTGTTGAATTTTGGGGTTTAATTAGTCTGGCCGATGGCTTCTCTGTGTGAATGTACATTAGTATTTTTCTAGAGTTTGCCTGGCTCGTGTGACTGGTATTGATTGGATTTTAAGTATTTATTGGAATGCAGGAGAGTGCCGTAAGCCTCTGTACATAGTTTGTGTATTATATATAATAAACCCCTGTTAACCGAGGTGAGACTCACTCTTCCTTCCTACATTATGGGCAACAGGTTGTTCCAAACCCAGTTCTGACTTATTGTTGTTTTCTTGCCCTATTTCCCGTCAGGCATGTCAGGGAGCTGTTTGGGTCCTTCGCTCCAAGACAGCTCGGGCACGCCCCCTCCTCCTGTCAAGTGCCATCAGCTGTGCTTCATTATAGCTCTTCACACACACACACACACACACACACACACACACACACACACACACACACACACACACACACACACACACGCACGCACGCACGCACGCACACACACACACACACATGCACACACTCCATTCATTCCCATTCACATGCTCATACACGCTCTCTCACACACCAGGTTCAATTACGTTAAGTCCACGCTTCCTCACACCGGCAATCTCTTTCCTCGTTAGCATCAGGATTATTTATTTGTTGCGTTTGTGGAAAGAGATTGTTGGAGCATTCACCTCCATACGCGGCAGCTAGTTCTCCACGTATGTGTACTCACTACCTACGTGTTTTTTCAGCCTGTCATTCAAGTTCGGTAAATCCCTTGATGTTAGCGGCTGACCCTGCCTTTCTCCCTCATCCACCAGACTGCATGGACAACCCTCGGATCACTCCAGCACCGCAAGTTTTATGTTTGCCTTTCTCCCTGTGTTGACAACAGCTCTGCGGCACTAGGCATTCCCTTCGCCGGGCTGTAGAGCATCCGCCAGGCACCCTGAATGTCTGGTGGCCTTAATCTCATCTTTTGCAACTCTCTGTATTTTTGTGGTCAACTGGATTCGTTATTTTGTTGTGGTTTATGTTAATAAATGGCACGTTCTACGTTCAGGGCTGCACGGTGGCGCAGTGGTTTAGCACTGTGGCAGCACAGTTTTACCCTCGGCCGGGGGACCGCGGGGATCATGAGATCGTGGGTTCGATCCCAGCCCCCGACCAACAGTGAGCTGTGTGGAGTTTGCATGTTCTCCCCGTGTTGCGCGGGTTTACTCCGGGATTTCTCCGGTTTCCTCCCGCACACCAAAAACATGTAGGTTTAGGGCGCTCGCGCACGCAGTGACCAGTAGCCGGTGGCTTGTCACCAGACTGCAAACCAAGTCTACCTACGGGTACAAATAAGTAACAAAAAAAAAAAAAAAAAAAAGTATCACCTGGGCTTTACTTTTTTTTACTTGTTTCGGTTTTTCGCCATTTCCACCCAAGTCCTCACGGTTTAACTGTTACGATTTTCATGCCTGTTCAGAGGCAGGGTACAGCCGAGCGAAAAGCGAGGTGTGATTTTACGTCAATCGACTGCTAAACGCTGATTGGTCAGGGCGTAACGTCACCAAACGCGTCCGTTTTGTTTTCTGTTGAAGCTACACGACCGCCATTTGTAATTTCAGCGAGTAACTGCGGTGACTGGATTCACAATTGTGTTCTCATATAACGATGTCCACGCGCAAGTTTATTCCATGGACAAACGAGGAGGTGCGGACTTTTCTGTCCCTCGTAGCCGATGACTACATCCAGAGCGAGTTGGTGGGGCAACTCGCAATGAAAAAATATACCAGGAAGTGTCCAGCCTGCTAATGGCAGAGAATTTGGACTCGACACGGCCACGGAATTGGAAAATGGTGACGGTGAGTGTTGTTTTGTTATTGTCCGTCTTCTTGCCTTTCGGTCAAAAGCGCACTTTATTTAAGCAATAAAGAAAGTTGTTTGATTGTGGGCAATTGTGGTGATGGCTAGCCCGCTAATAGCTAGCTACCTCTGTACCTTGCTGCTACCTCGCATCAAGCTGCTGAATCGCGCTTTTATTTCAGTATTCACGTGAACAAAACGCTGACGTAAGCTTATTGTATTCTGGTTAAAAAGTTTTGTGTTTGTGGTACATGTTGCACTTTGTTTGTGAGCTTTATTGTGTGTTTTTTCCTTCTATACACAGTTTTCAAATCCCTTGGGTCCGCCTCACTGGACTGCCCCGGCATCTCCCGGTCAAGTGCTGGTAAGGCACAACAAACTGAAAATTACCACCCGGTTGTTTTTATATGTGATTGTTATTTTCTATAGACGCATAATAAGGAATTTAAAATGTCTTTCTACGTTTATAAAAATACTAGATTCAGGGGTGTTCATAGCCACAGTGGCCCAGTGTTATAGGTGTGTTGGTGGTGGAAATACTGTTGTATTTTCACAAAAAAAAAAAGGAGCACATGTACCGACTTCAAATCAAAATGCTTGATTGAAATTCTTCAAGTCAGCTAACACTATTAACCCATTCTGATTTATGAGGCCACAGTACAAAGAAATTCTTTTAAAAATAACCCATTAAATCAAAATACTTTTTACAATTAATCCTTTTTGAAATGAAGGGGGGCCTAACCACATCACCACAGAAGTTGCTTATAGTCCACTCTATTGCGGGGCAACAACATGACAGTTGAGCTTAAATACAGCAACGAAGCATCCCACCACAGGCTTTCAACAGTTTAATTCCATAATATTTTTTCTGACATGTTTTGATCCGGTGTTATCTAAATACAATGAATTCTGTCTTTCATATAGGCAAGCTGAAAAGCAAAAAGATTGCAGACCTTGCATCACTGATGGCCCAGAATCATGCTGAGGAGATGCGGATCCATGAAAGGATGATCGAACAGCATCAACGGCAGCATGAACAGCGTGAAAGACACCTGCAGTTAGCCGCATTAAGAAGGGATGAGCTGACAGAGACGGCTTCCTTCCACGGAGCCTTCCTAAACCATTTTGGCAGTCTGGTCGAAGTACTGAAAGCTCCCCATTTGTTAACATGTTTTGGGAATATTTGTAATGTAATAAAATGTTAGTCTTTTGGATAAAAGTGTGGTTTGTATATTATAACACTGGATGATAAAGGCGAATAATTACATACACATTCCATTGCCTCATATGACCCTAATCCTGCTGTTCAGCCATAAAGGTGTCAAGATTTTTAATGGTAATGTAATTGTTATTGTTAAATTTAATAAATATTACCATTGCTGTATCCATTGCTCTACATTGGGTACAGTTTTAAAGTAAAATTGTAAGCAGTTGCACAGGCGTAATTTACATTCAGCAGTAGACACTGATAAAGGTAAAAGTCGAATTAGGTAAAAGGTAAGTACATGTGAATTGAATGTTATATCGGCATTCCAAATTCTGAGAATTCCAATAAATTATAAGCAGTCTAGTATAATATAAAGTGAAAATACCCATACATGTAAACCCAAATATAACATTTTCGATGTTGTAAACGTTGACATGAATATGATAAACCTATGCTATTGTGATTCAATAGATCCATAGTGATCTTTGGTTTGAAAAAGAAAATTATAATTTGGTGTTGGGCAGTGTGACAATGTCACAGTATTTAGTAGGATTAAAAAAAGTTTCATAATAAAAATTCTAGGTTCATTGGCAATTCCATCAAACCAAAAGTGAGTTGTCTAGCTGCAGCATTTTTTTTTTGGAGTCATTTCTACGTTGTTTTAGCGTGTAATTAGCCACCACTGAACAGATAACCCTTATAAATAACAATAGATGGGAAAAATGATACTCAAATGATACACAATGGGCCTAGATTTGGATTGGCTTTTTTATAATATTATAAATTATTTGGTAAGTTAAAGTTAACTGGAAGTATAACAAGTTTCCACATATAATTCCAAGGTCAATCGGCAATTCCATCAAACCAAAAGTGAGTTGTCTAGCTGCAGCATTTTCTTTGCAGTCATTTTCTACATTGTTTTAGTGTGTAATTAGCCACCACTGAACAGATAACCCTTATAAATAACAATAGATTGTACAATGATACTCAAATGATACACAATACAAAAAATGGGCCTAGATTTAGATTGGCTTTTTTATAATATTTTTAATTATTTTGTAAGTTAAAGTTAACTGGAAGTATAACAAGTTTCCACATATAATTCCAAGGTCAATTGGCAATTCCATCAAACCAAAAGTGCGTTGTCTAGCTGCTGCTTTTTTGGGGAAGTCTAGTTTATCATCAGTTTATCATTATTACACAATACACAAAATGGGTCTAGATTTGGATTGGCTTTTTTATAATATAAATTATTTGGTAAGTTGAAGGGGTTTAGGATTAAGCTTCTGCATTATTTTAAATTACCCCGGTGTTTCAGCATTTAATTAACCGTCTGTTAACATTTAACCGTTTTGAACAACAGAGGCGACGTAGTTTAAAAGTGCACATTTTATTTAAAAAACACGCTTGACATATGTATGCACATGAACACTGAACAAATGAAATGATCTCTGCTTCATATGCAGCTGCTTCAGATTCCTCCTGGGCAACCGCTATTCTCCTCTCCTGCTCCAACGTGTGTTGTCTCAATCCACGTCGTCTTCTCCTGTAAAATTCTCTTGTCTCGTTAAAGATATTCATTGTGTTAAAAACCGTGGAAATCCTCCGCTCGTAATCCGCTATTTTTTTCTGTGTTGTTGAGGAGTCGGTCGCGTTCTTTACTACGTCAGCAGTGTAGCGCCACCTCGATCCCGCCCACCCCAGCAATACTCGGCTTTCCGTGGTTGTGATGGAGGCGCAGCCGCGGGAGAAACAAGTAGTAAAGAAAAGAAAAGAGTAGCGCAGAACTATATACTGGAAATGTGGCATTACAGGTCTGGAGCTAATCCGTGGCGAACCGTGCAGTCTGGAGGATGAGGCAGGGAAGCGGGACCAGCCAAAACACCAAGGAATGGACCGTCTTCAAATGTCAGGCTGGGTAGTATGCAGAGAGTGAATTAACATACGCGGAGGAACACGCTGCTACGTATGAAGGTGAATGCCCCGACAATCTATTTCCTCTGGAGCGGCCAACAAATACTCCTGAAGCTAATGAGGAAAGAGATTGCCGGTGTGAGAATGCATGGGCAGAACTGATTGGCACCCGATGTTTGAGAGAGCGAGTGAATGAGAGTGAATGGAGCGTGTGTATGTGTGTGTGTGCGTGTGGGTGTGTGTATGTGTGTGAGTACCCGTGACAGTGCAGCTGACGGCGCTTGACAGGAGGAGGGGGCGTGCCAGAGCTGTCAGGAGGAAACTAGGACAAATCATGACAATAAGTCAGAACCGGGTTTGGCCTCCACACCCGGATTCATGACATGAAATCCATCAGAATGTCGGAAGCCATCCCATCCCCCATCAGTGCAAATTACTGTAATTTTAGCTGGTTAAGTCCTGACTGATAGGCTTTAAAAAGGTATGTGAATATCAGATTGTCACACCACAAAGAACTCATGATGGGTAGAAGCAAAGAGCTCTCTCGCGACCTTTGCAACCTTATTGTTGCAAAACATAATGATGGCATTGGTTACAGGTGCCTTTCTAAACTGCTGAATGTTCCAGTAAGAACTGCTGGAGCCATCATTCGGAAGAGGAAGGAACATCATTTTACCATAAACCAGTCACGACCAGGAGCTCCTTACAAGATTTCTGACAGAAGGGGCAAAAGAGTTATCAGAAGAGTTATCCAAGAGCCAAAGCCCACTCATAGAGAGCTCCAGAAAGACCTGGGGCCTCATGTACAAAGACTTGTGTGGATTTCCTACTGAAAGACGGCATACATTTAAATCAAGAAAATGCTGTAAGCAAAAAAATAAATAAATAAAAAATCCAGATGCATGAAACAGTGCGACACAGGAATCCAAGCACATTTCCTTTGTACATCCCAATCTACTTGAAATTGAACGCACATGAGGAAATACTGGACTCCTCCTTTGACACGCCTCCATTTGAATATGCAATTACATGCAAATAGATATATACAAGCGCAGCACGTGTATCCATGATCAAAAATAATGGATTTAATGGAATTTCATGGACTGTGAGTTGGAGGCGCTCCTGAATGAGGTAGAGGCAGGTAAAAACGTTTTGTTTGGCATCCTGGTCCCCGGCATTAGCGCCGGATACAGGTAATTTAGCAGCCTGCTCACAGCCTTATAAGATTAGTTTACTGTTTTCCTTTCAGACAGGGATGAGAAGGAGATGTTAAGTTAACACTGACATGTTTCCACTGACATCTGCAATTGTCCTCAGAAGCGTCAGCTGATCGCTGTGATTTGTGACCAGCTGGGTGGATCAGCTGGTTGAATTAAAGGAAAACAGTCACAAAAAAGACGACAATATGAACCTATTTAGTGGGTAGCCACGGTCACCTATCAGTTGAAAGCAGATCATATTAGACTCGACAAGTGCATATTTTATGTTCAAAATGCAAATTTCATCGTTTATAGTTACAGTGGTGTGAAAAAGTTTTTGCCCCTTTCCTGATTTCTCATTTTTTGTATGTTCGTCACACTTAAATGTTTCAGATCATCAAACAAATTTAAATCTAAGACAAAAATAAAACAAGTAAACACAAAATGTAGTTTTTAAATGAAGGTGTTTATTATTAAAGGGAAAAAAAATTCCAAACCTACATGGCCCTGTGTGAAAAAGTGATTGCCCCCTAAACCTAATAACTGGTTGGGCCACCCTTAGCAGCAACAACTGCAATCAAGCGTTTGCAATAACTGGCAATGAGTCTTGTACAGCACTGTGGAGGAATTTTGGCCCACTCATCTTTGCAGAATTGTTGTAATTCAGCCACAGTGGAGGGCTTTCGAGCATTAACCGCCTTTTTAAGGTCATGCCACAACATCTCAATTGGATTTAGGTCAGGACTCTGACTCGGCCACTCCAAAGTCTTCATTTTGTTTTTCTTAAGCCATTCAGAGGTGGACTTACTGGGGTGTTTTGGATCATTGTCTTGCTGCAGAACCCAAGTGCGCTTCAGCTTGAGGTCATGAACAGATGGCCGGACATTCTCCTTCAGGATTTTTTGGTAGACAGCAGAATTCATGGTTCCATTTACCACAGCAAGTCTTCCAGGTCCTGAAGCAGCAAAACAGCCCCAGACCATCACACTACCACCACCATATTTTACTGTTGGTATGATGATCCTTTTCTGAAATGCTGTGTTACCTTTACGCCAGATGTAATGGGATGCACACCTTCCAAAAAGTTCAACTTTTGTCTCGTCAGTCCACAGAGTATTTTCCCAAAAGTCTTGGGGATCATCAAGATGTTTTCTGGCAAAACAGAGACGAGCCTTTATGTTCTTTTTGCTCAGCAGTGGTTTTCGTCTTGGAAATCTGCCATGCAGGCCAATTTTTGCCCAGTCTCTTACTTATGGTGGAATCTGGAGTGAGGCCTGCAGTTCTTTGGATGTTGTTGTGGGGTCTTTCGTGACCTCTTGGATGAGTCATCACTGCGCTCTTGGGGTAATTTTGGTCTGCCAGACACTCCTGGGAAGGTTCACCACTGTTCCATGTTTTCGCCATTTGTGGATAATGGCTCTAACTGCAGTTCACTGGAGTCTCAAAGCTTTAGAAATGGCTTTATAACTTTTTCCAGACTGATAGCTCTCAATTACTTTGTTTCTCATTTGTTCCTGAATTTCTTTGGATCGCAGCATGATGTCAAGCTTTTGAGGATCTTTTGGTCTATTTCACTTTGTCAGGCAGGTCCTGTTTAAGTGATTTCTTAATTAAGAACAGGTGTGGTAGTAATCAGGCCTGGGTGTTGCTAGAGAAATTGAACTCAGCTTTCCAAAGATTTGATAAACCACAGTTAATTTATGTTTTAACGGGGCGGGGGGGGCAATCACTTTTTCACACAGGGCCATGTAGGATTGGATTTTTTTGACCCTTAATAATAAACCCCTTCATTTAAAAACTGCATTTTGTGTTTATTTATGTTATCTTTGTCTAATATTTAAATTTGTTTGATTACCTGAAACATTTAAGTGTGACAAACACACAAAAAAATGAGAAATCAGGAAGGAGGTGAACACTTTTTCCCAACACTGTATATACAACGTACGGTACATGGATTACACACACTACTATTGTAAATGAATGAAGTACGCTGGGGAAAGGGTGAGACTGTTGCATTTCAAACTTTACGCATGTGTTTATTGACATAACTACTGTACACACAGAGGCAATTGGGGGCGTCGTAGAATGCTGTGAAACTGTAGTTTAATCAGCTAAAAAAGGAAGTCACTTACTCGACCCACTGACTTGTAATGAAGCCTTGAAGACAGGGTGATATTTGGGCACGCACAGGCACATTGCACGTGAGGTGGGTTATTTAGGACAATTACATGAATTTACTCACCAAGAAGCCACCCATCCACACAGTGCCAGTTTCAAGTTTGTTCCCAACAATGCTGTTCATTAGAATCATTAGGAAAACCGGCTCTTGCTGCAAATTGCGCTTTGATGTTGGCTGCTTCAATTGCATTGTATGGGAATATGACGTACCTGGGTGACAGCCGGATAATGCCATCCCACATAGCTGGCATAGCTCGGCTCAGGGTTGACTGGGAAATTCTTGATGGGTCTGCCAACTCCCTCTGGCATGCCCCTGTTTCCAGGAACCCCAGTGTTGTCAGCACCTGCACTGGGATGGGCAGCGCACGGCTCCTTGCCATGTCGCGGTCCAAGAGCGGCCGTAGCTCTGAGCAGAGTTCCACAAGGACTGCTCATGGAAACCTAA
The DNA here is from genome assembly GCA_020510985.1 of Pholidichthys leucotaenia. Classification (NCBI taxonomy): domain Eukaryota; kingdom Metazoa; phylum Chordata; class Actinopteri; order Cichliformes; family Pholidichthyidae; genus Pholidichthys; species Pholidichthys leucotaenia. The sequence goes on from CM035850.1 coordinate 116,713,060, forward strand.
ACCGGCTAACAAGCCAGTCTTCATCCTGAGCCAGAAAATCTTCTCTGTCTCTGAATATCCTTTCTCTCTTTACTGTGCGCTTTGAAATATCCTCTAATAATCCTAACGCCATTGTTGTTAGAGGCATTTTCTGCACTTCTTTGCACTTGCTTTTATATCCACTCATCTAATTCCACACACTTGGATGTTTGTTCATCATGTGTCTCTGGTGTGTACAGTAATTTTCACATCACCTCTAAGTGTCGTCAACAGACCAAGAACAGTAGAAACATGTACACCAGCCATGAAGTTGGCGTGGGGCTGCGCATATTTCCACAGTCTAGTCAGATGTATCAAGTCATTCTTGATACATCTGAAATTTTCCATGGAAAAGGACGTACACCATGTTTTTGTGCATAAGTACCCTTTGCACATGAGGCCCCTGGAGTTAGCAGGTACTGCTGTTTCAAAGAAAAGAATAAGAAAACAATAAGTAATGTACTCAGCCGACATGGGCTCTATGCCCACTCACTTCGCAAGACTCCACTGCTGAAGAAAAAGCATGTTGAAGGTCGTTTAAAGTTTGGGCAAGCCAGTAAAATACTGGGAGAATATAGTCTGGTCAGATGAGACAAAAATTAAACTTTTTGGATGCCACAACACACAGCATGTTTGGAGGAGAAATGGCACTGCACATCCCATCATGGTGTGGGGGTGTTTTTCAGCACATGGTACAGGCAGACCTCATATAATTGAAGGAAAGATGAATGGACAAACATACAGAGACATCCTTGATAAGAACCTGTTGCCATGTGCCAAGATGCTGAAGATGAAATGAAGGTTGCCATTTCAGCAAGACAATGATCCCAAACACACAGCCAAGGAAACTCACAACTGGCTCCAGGGAAGGAAAATAAAGTTGCTAGAATGGCCCAGTCAGTCGCCTGACCTCAGCAACAGACTGTTAACAGCAGAAAGGGCACTATGTTAAACTTAATACCAAACAGCAACCTTAATATAACTAAATAAAATTTTGATTGATAATTAGAATATATGCAGTATGGACACTAATATCAAATAACACCTAACAAACTTTATACTTTTTTTTAAAACGGTTGATAAATTGCAAAGGACAATCTGAACTCTGTGAAAGCAACATAGGAAAAAAAAAACAAAAACATAAATGATGCATTTATGTTCAGTATGATTTTGATGAGTCTAATAAGTCACAGACATCTGTCCTCCCTCACAGCTCTAACATAAAGTTAAATTATATTTTAGTCATTTTCTGTAACATCTAATTACAACTGATAAAAAATATCTTGGGGGGGATGTCTTCTGTATGTATTTACATAATCCCTGAACACAGACACTTTAAAAAAACACAATTTTTTTCAGAATTAGTTTATAAAAAATATATATATATAAAAAAAACAGCTCACCTCATCATCACAGCCATCAGAGGGTTGTAAACTTCCCTTGAATCCTACTTTTGTTTAACATTATTTCAGGACAAGGTAAAATTTTGCTACTGGAATAACCAACAAAAGTCTTCTCTATAGCAAAAGCATTCACTCCGTCAGTCTAAAGTTTTAGAAAGATTTCATGAAGACTTAAATATGCAGAACATATCAAATCAGTTATCTATTTGTCTGTAAGTCTTCCATTTCATTTATTTATTTACTTTTAATAATGCTTTTGTTTGCAATTATATATTTTATTTATGCCATGGCTGCCAATCATCCGCACCTGCGCGCACACCTGTTCATCCTGGCCTGGCTATTTATACCGTGAGGCCCTGAGATCGGCACAGAGTCGTCTGTCTCCTGTCTTCGCCATCTCCTTCGCCATCAGACCTGTCTTCGCCATCTCCACGTCGAGCTTCCTTGTCTCGTCAATTTTCCTGTCCAGCTCTTCGTCTACTGGACTCATCGTCACGCTGCATTCAAGTAAGCATCCATCTATTCCTCTCACCTTTCTGAGTCCCCTGTGCACAGGCGGAGATCTCCTTTCCACCTGGTGGCGGACTCATCTGCTCAGTCTCACCTGCCCACATTATCTCCTACGGGTCTGCTGGCACTGTCTTCCTGGCCGAAGCTGCTGGGCTTAACCTGTGCTCCACCTCTCCACCGCAAACAGTAAGTGCTGAACTTTCTGGTGCATTCCCTGATAGGGTAGCCTCTAACTCTCCCTCTGTTTTTCCATAGGGTTGCCAGGTTGCACGGTGCTCTGCTCACCATGTCAGTACGACTCCACCATAACGACCCAGCAGACAACACTTAAGGGCGCAAGGTTAACAACTTAGAGGCTCGAGTTGACCAGTTAGCCTACCAACAGCAGATTATTCTCATGCAGCTAGCTCGGGTTACTGACCGATTGGATCACCTGGTTAGCCCACAGGCTTTCCCTTCGGCTCCCGTTAGCTCCTCTGCTCCCGCTAGCACTGCCACTAACCAGGCTACACCGGGTCCCCCGTCACGGCTTACTCCCATCCCAACTCCCACCCGTTTTTGTGGCAAATTAGGAGAAGCTAGGGGATTCCTCATGCAGTGTGACATTGTGTTTCAGCGGGTGCCGGGGGATTTTCCCACTGACCATAGCCAAATAGGTTATGTGATTAATTTGTTAGAGGGGCGGGCTTTAGCTTGGGCATACGCCGTTATGACTAGGGCTAATTATGCTTCCCTAACCTACACACAGTTCGTTAGCGAGTTTAAGGAGGTGTTTGACCACTCCGACCGGGATAGTGTGCTTATCTCCCGGTTGTTGAATCTAAAGCAAGGGGCTAGAGCCGTTGCCCATTATGCCGTGGACTTCCGGGTGGTGGCCACGGAGGTGGGGTGGGAAGACGCCTCGCTATGCAGCATCTTCATTAGGATCCTGTATCCTAGCCTGCGGGATGAGTTAGCCCGCCTAGATAAGCCCACTAGCTTAACTGAGTTGATTTCACTGGCAATTAGCCTTGATAATAGACTGAGGGAGCGGGCGGCCGAGCGTAAAACTTCCGGTCGCTCGGGTGGTCTGTCCTGCTGCTCCCTACAGCACACCCCTGTTGGCTCTACCCTCTGCTGATTCCCCGGATGAGCTGGAACCTATGGTGATGGGTGGGTTCAAGTTGTCATTGGCGGAGAAACAGCGCCGCCGGGAGTTGGGGTTGTGCCTTTACTGTGGGAGTGAGGAGCATAAGATTGAGTCATGTCCCATACGGCCAAAAGGGGGAGTCCATGCGTTGCAGTGAGGGGATTTACGGACTCGCCTCGAATTAATCCCCTCTCCCGTTTTCTGATCCCCACTCACTTCAGTTATAATCACAGGGAAATAACCACACATGCACTCATTGATTCGTGGGCCGAGCAGAGCTTTATTTCTGGGGAACTGGCAACCTGGTTGGGGCTTCCCGTTCAGTTACTGGAGACCCCCTTAAGACTTAATGCCCTGTCTAAAGCCCTCTTGGCCACGGTCTCCCACCGGACCGCCCCAGTGTCAGTAATTGTATCGGGCAATCATCGGGAAGAGCTAAGACTGTATGTATTGCCGGTTTCCTCCTCCCCGGTTATTCTCGGCTATCCCTCGCTTCGTCTCCATAATCCTTCGATTGAGTGGTGTTCCGGGAGTGTTTTAGCCTGGAGTTCCTTCTGTTTGAGTGCCTGTTTACAGTCCGCTGCGTGTTCACCATCTGAGCCTCTGGGTGTCCCTGTCTCTCCTCCTCCCGATTTGTCTAAAGTTCCACCAGAATATGACGACTTAGGGGCTGCCTTCAGTAAGACCCAGGCCCTTTATCTTCTCCCTCACCGCCCGTATGACTGTGCTATCAATCTCCGAGCCGGAGCTCCGCTGCCGTCTAGTAGACTCTACAACCTGTCTGTCCCGGAGGGAGCAGCAATGGAAATGTACATCAAGGAGTCTTTGAGCTCAGGCATAATCTGGTTGTCATCCTCGGTGGTGGGGGGGGAGGCTTTTTTCGTCGACAAGAAGGATGGCTCACTGATGCCATGTATTGACTTTCGGGAGCTGAATAATATAACCATCAAAGACAAATACACGCTCCCACTCATTAACTCTGCTTTTGATTCCCTCCAGGGGGCCTTCTGATTTACCAAGTTGGACCAGATGATAGGCGCAACGCCTATCATCTGGTGCAGATCCGGGAGGGTGATGAATGGAAGACGGCGTTCCGGACCCCTAGTGGGCATTTTGAGTATCTGGTCATGCTGTTCGGGCTGACCAATGCCCCTGCTGTCTTCCAGTGGTTGCTTAATGATGTGTTGAGGGATTTTTTTGGGCACGTTTGTATTTGTCTGCCTGGATGATTTTCTCATTTTTTCTCAGTCCCTGGATGAGCATCGAGTGCACGTGAGGCGGGTACTGCAGCGAAGAATAAACTCTTCGTGAAGGCCGAAAAGTGTGAGTTTCATGTCTCCCGAACGTCCTTCCTCAGATTTATAATTGCCCACAATGATATCATCCCCGACCCGGCTAAGGTAAAGTGGTGGTAGAGTGGCCCACTCCGTCATCCAGAAAGCAGCTCCAGCAGTTCCTGGGGTTTGCTAATTTCTACCGCTGCTTCATTCAAAACTACAGTCTCATTGCTCTTCCTCTGACCAGTCTGACCTCTCCCAAGGTGCCCTTTGGGTGGACTGAGGAGGCGGCTGCAGCCTTTGCTCATCCGAAGGACAGGTTCTCATCCTCCCCTATATTGACGCAAGTGGATCCCGCTCTCCAATGTCTGGTGGAGGTGGATGCATTGGACTCGGGGGTTGGAGCCGTCCTATCTCAGCGCTCCCCAGCTGATGGCAAGATACGGCCTTGTGCATTCTTCTCCCATCGCCTATCCCCAGCTGAGCGTAAATATGACATCAGCAACAGGGAGCTCTTGGCCGTCAAGCTCGCATTGGAGGAGTGGCGTCACTGGCTGGAGGGCACTTCCCAGCCGTTCGTCGTTTGGACTGACCATAAAAATCTGGAGTACCTTCGGACGGCCAAGCGTCTGAACGCACGCCAGGCCCGCTGATCCCTGTTTTTTGGACAGTTCGACTTCACTATTACCTACTGTCCCGGGTCTAAGAATACGAAGCCGGACGTCCTGTCCCGACAGTTTGCCCCGGAGACGGCGGAAATGACCGAGCCCCCTATTCTTTGCTCATCGTGTGTCATGGGCGCCCTCTCCTGGGGTATCAAGGACAGGGTCTTGAGGGCACAGGAAGATGAGCCCAACCCGGGCGGGGGGCCAGCGGGTAAACTGTTTGTCCCATCGGCCATTCGGGGGGAGGTTATTCATTGGGGTCACCCTTCCAAGTTCGCGTGTCACCCCGGGAGGGCGCGTACAGTGGACCTTCTCCAGAGGACGTTTTGGTGGCTATCTCTCCAGAAGGATGTCGGGGAGTACATCCGAGCCTGTCCCCAGTGTGCCGCTGGTAAGACGTCCTCTTCCCCACCAGCTGGGCTGCTCCACCCCCTTCCTATCCCCTGCAGACCGTGGTCCCAAGTGGCATTGGATTTCATCACCGGCCTCCCTTCATCCAATCAGCACACGGCAATCCTCACCCTGGTCGAAAGATTCTCCAAGGCTGCCCATTTTGTTCCCCTGCAGGGGCTGCCCACAGTTAGGGAGAGAGCGGACCTTCTTGCCCAGCATGTAGTAAGGCTGCATGGGATCCCCCTGGACATTGTCTCTGAATGGGGCCCCCAGTTTGTCTCCCAAGTCTGGAAGTCGTTCTGTAACGCTCTGGGGGGCTACGGTGAGTCTATCATCGGGCTACCATCCGCAGACCAATGGGCAGTGTGAACCAGGAGTTGGAGGCTGCGCTGCGGTGTGTCACCACCACCAACCCATTGTCGTGGAGCTCCCACCTTCCCTGGAGTGAGAATGCCCATAACACCACTGTCTCTACAGCAATTGGCATGTCTCCTTTCGAGACCTCACTGGGTTACAATCCCCCGCTGTTTCCAGAGGAGGAGGGGGACATTGCCGTTTCTTCTGTCCATGCGCACCTGAAGCGCTGCTGTCGGATCTGGAGGGCTACCTGGGCGGCACTGCAATGCATGGCAGAGTGCAATTCTTCGGTGGCCAACCGCCACAGGACTCCAGCTCCCACCCATCAGGTGGGCCAATAGGTATGGCTTTCTATGAAGCATATTAACTTGAAGGCTGAGAAGAAAAGATGTCGCAGCGGTTTATTGGGCCTTTTCCCATCAGCTGGGTCATTAACCCTGTCTCTGTGCGCCTAGCTCTCCCCCCCTCCCTCCGCATCTGCCCAACTTTTCACGTCTCGCAGGTGAAGCCTGTCTGCTCCAGTCCTTTGTGTCCTCCTCCCAGGGCTCCACCGCCACCGATGGTGATCGACGGCGAACCGGTGTGGGCGGTCACTGCCATCCTGGACGGCCGACGCCGGAGTCTCGGCCTGCAGTATCTGGTGGACCGGGAGGGCTACGGGCCGGAGTGGAGATCCTGGGTGCGCCCCTCCTTTGTGTTGGACAAGCAACTCATCAGGGACTTCCACCAGGCGCACCCAGGAAGGCTGGAACGACCACCGAGAGGCGTGTAGTGGGGGGGAGTACTGTCATGGGGGGAGTACTGCCAATCATCCGCACCTGCGCGCACACCTGTTCTTCATCCTGACCTGGCTATTTATACCGTGAGGCCCTGAGATTGGCGCGGAGTCGTCTGTCTCCTTCCTACGAGACCTGTACTCACCATCTCCACGTCGAGCTTCCTAGCCTCGTCGATTTTCCTGTCCAGCTCTTCGTCTACTGGACTCATCATCACGCTGCATCCAAGTAAGCATCCATCTATCCCTCTCACCTTTCTGAGTCCCCTGTGCACAGGCGGAGATCCGTGGCGGCGGACTCCTTTCCACCTGGCGGCGGACTCATCTGCTCAGTCTCACCTGCCCACATCATCTCCTATGGGTCTGCTGGCACTGTCTTCCTGGCCATAGCTGCTGGGCTTAACCTGTGCTCCACCTCTCCACCGCAAACAGTAAGTGCTGAACTTTCTGGTGCATTCCCTGATAGGGTAGCCTCTAACTCTCCCTCTGTTTTTCCATAGGGTTGCCAGGTTGCACGGTGCTCTGCTCGCCTCAGCTGATTCGTCATCTCATTACATACATCTACAGATACGCATACACGCATCCACACACTCTCACTGTATTCAATAAAAGGTTAATTGTGTTATTCTCGAGTTGTGTCTGCTCTTTGGATCTGAAACCATGTCAATGTAGTTTCCTTCTCTTTCTTTAATCCTACAAAAAATCTATTAAAAAATGTTGCCTCTAACATTATATTGCTGCATGTAGACTCCTCATACAGTAGACACAGTAGAACTGCAGTGGCTGCAGGTCTGGGGAGAGCCAGAATGTCGGGCAGTTTTAAAAGGTTTTTATTGGTTTATTTTAAGTTTTAATTGATCTTTTTTATTATTCTTTATTGCTCCTTGATACCAATCCGGCCATTTTTCCTGGATCAAACCCGATATCGATACTAAATATCGGGCTGGCCCATCTCATCTCTGAGGCGGAGGCGACCAGCTGTGGTCAGGGAAGCAGACTGCCACCAGGGGTGGACTGATGGTGAAGGGTCTTGGGGGGGGGGGGGGGGGGGGGGGTAGGGGTCATCCTCACCGAGTCATGGATGTGTTCAGAATGTTAAACTGTTGTTCTGTGTTAATAGTTTTGGGGATTATTTTAATATGGTATATAGGAGACACGGCAGCATTTTTCTTTTATGAACTTTAATAACATTGGCGGCAGAATAACCCGCCTCGCTGTGTGGGGGTAGGATGGCAGTCTACCCTTCCCCCCTAATTTTAGTTCTTTTGGTGTGAATGTCACAGGCTCCTTTTGGTGATTTTAGTTTGTTTATGTTTAGCGGATGATTCAGGTTCCAAATTGGGGTGGGTTGATTGTGTGTGTGTATTTTGGATTTTCTGCGGGGGGGGGGGATATTATGTATTTGTTCAATGTTCATATACTGTTATTGTTGGAGCTCTTATTTGTGTGGTATGGGATGACGGCCCCGGTTTCCAGTTCCACCATCTCTGGTGGTATAAGAGGGGCTGCTGGTAGGGGGGTGGTCTCTTCCGCCTTTCCTCTGCCAAGCGGCTGCATGTGTGGTCAGGTGTACAGAGTCCAGCTGGTTTAATAAAGCAGTGTTCAGCTCCACTCCTGGCCTCATCCTTGTCTACTAGTTACGATATAACACAGTGGCCTCAGGTTGTGGCGATTGATGGATCGCCCGGTGCTGGCAATTTTTTGTGGCGTCTCAGTGGGGTTGCTGGGGGGTAGGCCGGAATGATGCGAGATGCACAAATGACTGTGGATCACTGAACCAGCGCTGCTCATCCAAACTAGAAAAAGGCTAGAAGCTCCTCAGCTAATGGCTAACTGAGGCAAGAGGAAGGGTGAAGTTGAACATCTGAAGGATGTTTCTTAAAGTGACAGGCTTTAAATCTGAGCGTTTCAAGAAAGCCAGGAAAAAAAAAAAAACTTGCTTCAATAATTAAAAAATTAAAGAAAATGTGAACAAAATATGTCCCAAACACTTCATTAAGACATGAGAAAGCATGTCTTAATGCACACTCATGTCTCACTCAGATTTTAATGAAAATGTGGAACAAATGCAGTCAATGACCCCTTTAAGCTAATCTAAACATATAAAGTAGGAGACATGGTGGCACAATGCTGGGACTTATTTTCCATGTGAATACTCCAAAATTAGGCAAATGAATCAGAGACTGACAAATAATACCAGAACGGAAGAAGTTAATCCCAGATATCCAATCCACGAAACCTATACAATATTTGACCATGGACAGCTATTGTACTTCACTTTCATTAATAAAGCATCTGCATTGATTCCTTAATCCAATGGACTTTGCATAAACACAAAATGTAACAAATTGAAGCTAAAGCCAATGCAATTTCCTTTATGATGTGACTCCCATAAGCAAGTGCTGTGCTGCCCTGGAGTTGAGGCACTCGCTGATTAAAATAGCAGCATTTGATGGTTCCTTATACAGCGGCTCATTTTCACCCCAGAATAACCCCCCCTCTGAAGTCTTGGGGCACATCCATTGATGTCTGCCTCTCTATCAGAGTGCACAGATATTATGACTTTTTTTTAAATCACCAACTATTTCTGCCAAGACAGCGGCATGCTGTGTTAACATAATGCTTCCAGTTAGTGTAACTGTGAGCAAAAACAGTTGCTGTTATGGCCCCGGTGGCTCCACCTGTCATTGCCGGATAGCTGCAAAGACAGAGAGTTGTTGGGCACGCAGCACTGAGGTCATTGTAATGACAACATTTGTTTTTCTCACTAGTAACACTCATTGAGTAGTGAACAGTGTTTTCCAGTTTCCTCCACACATGCAGAATCTGTATGTAATGAAACGTTGCTGCAGGACTGAGACACACTAACTCAGCATGACCCCTATCATTATGAAGCCAGTCATGGATCTGTGTTTTGCATTTCTCTTTTATTATACTCATTTATGTATAAAATTGAACCAGACTCCAGATATGAAACTAAATACCTGTGTTACGATTTTGTTTAAAATTCATAAATTACAGGGATGAATCTTGACTTTGCCTGATAAATTTTGAAGTTTACCAGTAAATTCTGAAATTTTAAGAAGTCACAAATCTGTGAGATGAAAATCTACACTTTTTTAAGAAAAAAATAGGCAAAAATAAGTTAAAAACTTTCAATCAACAAAAGATAGTTGGAGGAAAAAGTTTCAAATTTACAGTGGATATAAAAAGTCTACACACCCCTGCTCAAATGCCAGGTTTTTGTGATGTAAAAAAATGAGACCAAGATAAATCATTTCAAAACTTTTTCCACCATTAATGTTACCTACAACCTGTACAACCCAATTGAAAAACAAACTGAATTTTTTTAAGGGGAAAAATAAAAAAATAAAAATCTTACAATAACCTGGTTGCATAAATATGCACACCCTCTTATAACTTGGGATGTGGCTGTGTTCAGAATTAACAAATCACATTCAAACTCATGTTAAATGAGAGTCAACACACACCTGCCACCATTTAAAGTGCCTCTGATTAACCCCAGATAAAGTTCAGCTGTTCTAATAGGCTTTTCCTGACATTTTTGTAGTCACATCTTACAGCACAAGCCATGGTCCACAGAGAGCTTCCAAAGCATCAGAGGGATCTCACTGTTCAAAGGTATCAGTTGGGAGAAGGGTACAAAAGAATTTTCAAGGCATTAAACACAGTGAAGACAGTCATCATCAAATGGAGAAAATATGGCACAACAGTGACATTACCAAGAACTGGACATCCCTCCAAAACTGATGAAAAGACGAGAAGAAAACTGGTCAGGGAGGCTGGCAAGAGGTCGACAGCAACATTGAAGGAGCTGCAGGAATTTCTGGCAAGTACTAGCTGTTTAGTACACATGACAACAATCTCCCATCTTCTTCATATGTCTGAACTATGGGGTAGCTTGGCAAGATGGAAGCCTTATCATACGAAGAAAAACATCCAAGCCCGGCTACATTTTGCAAAACCACATTTGAAATCTCCCAGATGCATGTTGGAAAATGCGTTATGGTCCGATGAAACCAAGGCTGAACTTTTTGGCCATAATTCCAAAAGGTACTGTATATTTGGAATAAACACAGCACTGCTCATCACCAAAAAAACACCATCCTTACAGTGAAGCATGGTGATGGCAACATCATGCTTTGGGGCTGTTTTTCTTCAGCTGGAACTGGGGCCTTAGTCAAGATGGAGGGAGTGATGAACAGTTTTAAATACCAGTCAGTGTTGGCAAAAAACCTTCAGGCTTCTGCTAGAAAGCTGAAGAAGAGGAACTTCATCTTTCAGCACAACAATGACCCAAAGCACACATCCAAATCAACAAAAGAATGGCTTCACCAGAAGAAGGTTTTGGAATGGCCTAGCCACAGTCCAGAGCTAAATCCGATTGATTATCTGTGTGTGATCTGAAGAGGGCTGTGCACAGGAGATGCCCTCGCAATCTGACAGATTTGGAGCATTTTTGCAAAGAAGAGTGGGCAAATATTGCCACATCAAGATGTGCCATGTTGATAGACTCCTACCCAAAAAGACTGAGTGTTGTAATAAAAGCCAGAGGTGCTGCAACAAAGTATTAGTTTAACCCCTTGCACTCTGGTCAATTTCCCTAAAAACGCCAAAAAATAACGTACCCAAAGTAAATCAAAAGCTGTTCTTCAACCCTTTGCAGCATCTTCATGGGGTTGGTCTCATTTAAAAGAAAACACTTTGAATTTTTTGGCAAAACAGTCATAATCTCTCTAAGTGCTCCGGCCACTGAGTAACAGTCATCTAAACATACTGAACTTGACGAAAATAAATTTCGCCTGGGTGTTTTTTTGGATACAAATGCTTGCAAATAACACACAGCTGTCAGATCCGGGATGGAAAATGCAACAGAAATGTAGAACCAAGTGTTATCCAGCTGAGGTCAAAATTTTGTAACAATACCCCAAAAATTGAATATATTACACAGCTTTTTTCTTAGGTTGTTCCCAGGCGTTTTTGAACTGTGCCAAATGGCACAGTTTGGAAAAACGTCTGTAACTTTTGAATGATTCAATATAGAAGCTTCATCTTGGGCTCTAATGAAAGGTGAAGGGCTGTGTGTGTGTGGGGGGGGGGGTTGTTTATTCATTCATGAATGAATGAATGAACAAACAAGCCCCCACACACAAAGAAGCATGCCACGTAAAAAATGTGTGGCTTTTTTTAAAAGAAAAAATAACCTACAGTGCACTAAAAATTATACTAAAATATCTGTAATGTAGAAGATAACAACTCCCACCCCCTCCGCTACAGAGGACAGACATCGCCCATCGCTACATGACGGACCGCGGGGACCGTGCGCCGCGGTCTACTACGCACAGTTGTACTAAAATATCTGCAATAATATCTGCAATCCACTACAGAAGAGTAGCGGGGGGCGGGGGGGGGGGCGTTCACGGTCTTCATGTTGCGATAACGCACAGTTGTAATTTACCGATCGATCAAAAGTCATTTTGATTACAATTTTCAGGGATAAAGAATAATTTAGCTTATAACACTTACCTGCCCACAACAGCAGTGTCGCTGGCAAACTTCTCTTCCTCATTGTCAGACGAACATGACGCTGGTCCGCTTGTTACGGACTCGTGGTTCTGGTCACGCAACCCGGTCAAACCATAATTCCATTATTGCGGTTTTGCGCTTCCATGATTGCGGTTTTGGCAAACGATTTTTCAAAACAAATAAGAACAGTAGTAAGAAAAAAAGACTGGCGAACACGTGTGTGTCACCCAGCAGCTTACACAAAACAGATTTTATGCAAGGGACGCACGCTTTCGAACTTCTGTGCTTCAATTGGCTCGCTGTATTTGCAGCCGTTGGTAGGCGGGTCCTTCTTGCTAGGTTTTCAGTCATTGGTTCTTCAAGGTTTCAGAAACCCAATTCAAGGCTCTTATTAGTCGAATGAGAGGTCAATCACATCTAAACCAATCAAAGCACTCCTTTGGCTTTCTGTTCGCGGCTGTGTCTGTAGTGGAAGAACGGAAATGCAGCTTTTTTTTTTTCAGTGCGCACTAGGACGCAGAGACGTGACCGCCCGCGGTACACCGGAGTGCAAGAGGTTAAGGGTGTGCATATTTATGCAAACAGGTTATTCTAAGTTTTTATTTTTTATTTTTCCTCTTAAAAGATTTCAGTTTGTTTTTCAATTGGGTTGTACAGGTTTTAGGTCACATTAATGGTGGAAAAAGTTTTGAAATGATTTATCTTGGTCTCATTTTCACAAAAACCTGGCATTTGAACACGGGTGTGTAGACTTTTTATATCCACTGTTCATAAATGAAGTTGCAAATTCATCAGCAAAGGGTTGCAAATTTAGAACGGAAAGTCCTACTTTTGAACCCAAACCAGACATTATAATTTGTTTAAATTATTTTCTTAAAACATTGAACATTTTTCAATCCTCACAAGTGCATAACAACAAAATTGGCATTTGTAAACTTTATTATCTCGTAACTTTCTCATAATACACATGAATATCTCATGAGACACGGAGATTTCCTCTCTAGATGAGTTTATGTATGTCAGCATTTACATAAACCAGCAGCCAAAGAACACCTGTAGTGAGCTGAGCAGAAACCAGCAGTGTGCTAAAATGAGGAAGCAGAGGCTGTCCATCAAATCCATGAAAGAAAGACAATGAAACACTATGTGCTTTAATCTTGATGCTGAAGTTCTCACATACTTCAGAACTGCTTTTATTTTATGAAAATGTCACTTTTTCAGTGCTTTTGTATACCAATTTGAGCATCTGCAGTGGCTCTCAATGCAAAAACTAATAAATAAATAAATTAAAAAATAAATTAAAAAACACAACTCTGTGACTTCATTAGGGTTCGCCTTGGTCTTACTAGTACTCATTCAGTGAGCCACTATGATCTGGCTGTGACATCCTAGGTGGAGCTCATGGGAATGATGATGTTCTCCCATCTATATAAGTGAACACCATTTATCACTTATCATTTGTGTTTCAACCCAGTTTGATTGTGGGAATAGACATGTCCCAGGGAGGTTTGAAACCACACCCTAGGAGTGTACCTTGCCTAGTTAGCTTAGCAGAGTGATCACGGTTTTTATGGCTATTCTCTCTAGAAGAAGAAGAAGACTGGCTACTGATGATATATTAATGTAATATCCTCGGTGAAAATACTCACGAGCACAGATCTCTCCATTCTCATTGAAGCCAGGGCAACATTGAGACTTTCTCCTATACATGATCTTCTCACCTCTGCGATAGGCTGTCCGATAGCTCACCCTGCACACAGACAGGAAGTTAGATGACACGTGACGTTGCATGGTTAATTTGAAGAAAACATTATAAAGTCTGCAGCATCTTTTATTTTGAAATCGCTCCAGAGGAGGAACGTGCCAGTATCTCCCACTCTAACCTACAATTCTGAGAAAGTCTTGAGTTTTTTCTCTGGTAAATGTCACATCCTCTTTCTGAATTATGTGAGTATATATGCCTTTGAACTTCACTGGACTGGAGCTTTATAGTCAGTCGATACTACAGTAGTTATGACTTAGGAAGAGTAGGTTGTCTTGTAAATCACAAAAACAGCTGCTCAATCCATGCCTCCTACACCCTGAATTGTGAGCAAGAAAGTGAAGTTGCATCCATCTGGAGTGTGTGGCTGCATTGTACTTAGTATGCTTTTTAACTGAATATTGTACTAAAATGCTCCATGACAAATTCCTACTGCTCATATTTTTCTTACTTCAAATTTCACCACTGTCAAATGGATATTATTTGAATCTTCAAAATCACCATCCGGTCCCTGGTCTTTAAATTCATCTACTCTGTTCATCTCCACCTTGTCTTTCTTATCCAGGGCATCTCATCAAATCTTCTTCCTCCAGTTTTAGTTTAGTTTTCATCTTTGGAGGACTTTAGCTACTATAACTAACCTTAAAGTGTCTGTGACACGATTTAGGAACTATGGATCATATTCAGTATGAATTTATCTTCAATCATCCATATAGTTGGTTCTTTTGACTCGCCTAGAAAAGAGTTTGTGTAATTTTTTTTTTCCACATAAGGCGATCATTATTTAATCATTTGGTTTACAGAAATTTTGGCTTCAATTTTTTTTTTTTTTAGTTTCCCAGATCGGGTGGTCGGGGAAATAAAAAAAAAGCTCAGATATTCAGTTTCGGTAGGCAATGAGATTTATAAAAATGAAAACTGAAAAAAGTAATAACTGTGGTATATATTACTCATATATTCCATACCTACATATGTTAGAGCATGTGGAAATGTTTGGTGACAGCATATGTAAGGAACTTCACACCTCTGAAAGGACAAAGGAATCTCACCCGCTGTGTGAAGATCAAAGACGTCCCAGGACGCGGCGGCGGAGACGGACTAGACACCTTCGCCCCCCAAGGCGAGGAGAGGAATTCCCATCACCTCCCAAGACGAAGAGAGGAGATAACAGAACAATGGGGGGATTAAGATAACGGGGGATGTCAGCTTGTGTAATGCATGTCTTTGATGTGTGCCTGTATTTAACCAGCGAGCTGGGCAGAAATCTTTCTCTTTGCCTTCTGCCAAGCTCTGCACCAGATGAGACAAGATAGAAGAGCTGTTCATTAAAGACTCTGTTTTTAATACAAAATCGCCTCATCATTTCCAGCTCCTCTACACTGGTGACCTTGACGCGAGTATGGACCGGAGGCGTTCTTCAAGCGATTCATCCGTGGCGACTCTGGCATACGCCAGCGACGACGCAGACGAGGGAACAAGCGGACAGCTGTTTCCCCCGGCAGAGGGTACCAAGAGAGCTCAACCGAGCTCCAGCACCGCCGTGAGAGCTGATGCAAGGCACTCTCACCCGGCGGGCACAACAGTGATGATGTGCACGAACGCCGTCGCTGTCAAACTGCCAGATTTCTGGCGAGAAGACCCGGTCTCTTGGTTTCAACAAGCTGAAGCCCAGTTCATACTGGTGGGCATCACGGCAGACGATGCTAAATTCTACCATATCGTCTCCAAACTCGACTCTGCCACTTCGAGGTGTGTGCGGAGCTTTTTTTTTTTTTTTTGTTACTTATTTGTACCCGTAGGTAGATTTGGTTTGCAGTCTGGTGACAAGCCACCGGCTGCTGGTCGCTGCGTGCGCGAGCGCCCTAAACCTACATGTTTTTGGTATGCGGGAGGAAACCGGAGAAATCCCGGAGTAAACCCACGCAACACGGGGAGAACATGCAAACTCCACACAGCTCACTGTTGGTCGGGGGCTGGAATCGAACCCACGATCTCATGATCCCCGCGATCCCCCGGCCAAGGATAAAACTGTGCTGCCACAGTGCTAAACCACTGCGCCACCGTGCAGCCCGAGCTTGATCCGGCGGCCACCGGCCCGGGACAAGTATGAGACACTCAAGGCGACCATCGTGGCGAATTACATCCCGTCAGCGGAGGAAAGAGCCGAGAAGATCCTGGCGGTCTACGGCCACAGAGGGGGCAATCCAAAGACCCTCATGGAGGATTTGCTGCAGCTCAAGGAGGAGGACAATGATAATTTCCTCTTCCAATTTATTTTCCTCAGCACGCTACCACCACACATGAGAGGGACACTCACCAGTATGAAGTGCAACAATCATCAGGACTTCCGCACACTGGCCAATGAGGCTTATCGGCTCGTCAACGCCTGCAGGGAACTGACACCCACAGCGGCATCCGCAGACCTCAAGACTGACGCCCCGAGCCTTGGAGAGCCACAACCCACGGAGCAGACTCAACCCACGGTGACAGCGGCGCGGCCCAAGCGCAACAAACAGAATGACGTCTGTTATTATCACCACCGCTTCGCCGAGAAAGCCCGAAAATGTGTTCCCCCCTGCAAATTTACGATGTCGGGAAACGCCAAAGCCGAGGGCCGTTAACAGCAGCGGTTCTCGGCGAGAAAAATAAGCTGTTATACATGACGGATGGACACACAGACAAGCAGTTCCTCATCGACACGGGAGCTCAGCTGAGTTTCGTCATGCCCTCCCACGCAGATCGAGCCATGGGCACCCGGGGCAACGGAGCAGTGGCAGCCAACGGCTCTGACATCGACACGTTCGGGGAAAAGAGCCTGCACCTCCTCACTCACGGCCGCAGCTACAGATGGACATTTGTTGTAGCGGCGGTGAGTTTTAACTTGTTAGGTGCAGATTTTCTGTGTGCACACAGGTTATTAGTGGATCTAGCAAATAGGCGCCTGGTTAATGCACTATCTTTTGCTTCTATTCCATGCTCAGCTCGAGTCTCTCCACCACCTGTGCAGGCCAACGTCACCACGGCAGGAGGTAAGTTTGAGCAACTCCTCACCCAATTTCCAGCACTCACAACCCCCAAATTCTCAGCCACTGTAGCTAAACACGGGGTTAAACACTTCATTCCAACAACGGGACCTCCCGTTTTTGCCAAAGCTCGCCGCTTAGATGCGGCCAAGCTCAACATAGCAAGGGACGAGTTTGCAGCTCTCGAAAAATTGGGCATTGTTAGACGCTCGAAGAGCCCTTGGGCTTCACCACTTCACATGATTCCGAAATCCGACGGTTCTTGGAGACCGTGCGGAGATTACCGCAGATTAAACAACGCTACAGTGCATGACCGCTACCCCATCCCTCACATACAGGACTTTTCACTGCATTTAGCGGGTGCGTGCATTTTTTCAAAGATAGACTTAGTCCGCGGTTATCACCGAGTCCCAGTCCGAGCTGAAGACATTCCTAAAACAGCGGTTATAACCCCTTTCGGCCTTTTTGAATTCCTGCGAATGCCGTTCGGCCTCAAAGGCGCTGCTCAAACTTTTCAACGTATGATGGACGCAGTCCTACGCGACCTCCCCTTTGTTTTCGTCTACCTCGACGACATGCTGGTAGCCAGCTCATCCGAGGAAGAGCACGAGCAGCACCTCACTACCGTTTTTCAGAGGCTAGAAGAGCACGGACTAATAATTAATCCAGCCAAATGCAAATTCGGCGTATCGCAAATTGATTTTTTGGGACATAGAGTCTCCCCGAAAGGGGCAGTTCCGCTTCCAGACAAAGTTCATGCGATAGAAGGTTTTCCACGGCCCCAAACAGTCAAATCGCTACAGGAATTTTTGGGGATGGTTAATTTTTACAACCGTTTCCTCCCCCATGCAGCTCAGCTCATGCAGCCCCTGTATGACGCGCTCAGAAAAAAGAAAGCTTCCAACGCGGTCGAATGGACCCCGGAGCGCGAACGCGCTTTCGCGGAAGTAAAAAACGCCCTAGCTAACGCCACAATGTTAGTCCACCCAGATCCCTCGGCCCGCATTGCTCTAACCACAGATGCTTCAGACCTGGCCATAGGGGCAGTTGTAGAACAACTTGTCAGCGGGGTCTGGCAACCTTTAGCATTCTTTAGCAAATCGCTAAACCCGACGGAACACAAATACAGCACTTTTGACAGGGAGCTGCTGGCGCTCCATTTGTCCATCCGCCACTTCCAGTTTTGGTTAGAAGGGCGGAGTTTCACGGCTTTTGTGGACCATAAACCGCTCACTTTTGCTATGGCTGAAATTTCAGAACCATGGTCGGGCAGACAACAAAGACAGCTAGCTGCGATTTCAGAGTTCACCACAGACATTCGACATGTAGCGGGCAAACTTAACGTAGTAGCGGACTGTCTCTCTCGCGCTGTGGCACCACCAGAGCACGAGGAGACAGATTACACTGCCTCAGCAGTGGAACTCTTCACTAACGCAGACACATACGCAGCACCTATCCATGAAGGGATAGATTATGCAGCCATGGCGGAAGAACAAGGCAGTGATGCGGACGTGCACGCGCTCCTGTCTGGACCAACAGGGTTAAGGCTGGAGAAAAAAGGGTTGCGCGACGGCGTGCCCCCCCTAATATGCGATGTTTCAACCGGCCGACCTCGCCCGTTAGTACCAGCTGCTTGGCGCCGCCGCATTTTCGACGCAATTCACTCCCTCGCGCACCCAGGTGTGCGTGCCTCGGTTAAAATGGTCGCCGAAAAGTTTGTGTGGCCAGGCCTGCGCAAAAACGTAAAAGAATGGGCAAAAACTTGCATTCCTTGTCAACGCGCCAAAATACACAGACACACAAAAGCCCCTCTGGAGCCTTTTCCAATCCCTGCTAGAAGGTTCGACCACATTCATGTCGACCTCGTGGGGCCACTACCTTCCTCCCAAGGTTTCACACACCTGCTAACAATGATAGACCGCACCACGCGCTGGCCAGAGGCAGTCCCTCTAGCGGCAACTACAGCGGAGGAAGTCGCTCGCGTTTTTCTAACAAATTGGGTGGCACGTTTCGGTGTCCCATCAGACATCACATCAGATAGGGGGCCTCAATTTGTCTCAGAGCTCTGGTCAGCCATGTCCAACAGTTTAGGGGCAACAATTCATCGCACCACCGCTTATCACCCTCAGGCTAATGGGTTATGCGAGCGTTTTCACAGGTCCTTAAAGGCCGCCCTCAGAGCCTCATTAACGGACACAAATTGGGTAAATAAACTTCCCTGGGTTTTATTGGGGTTGCGTGCGGCACCTAAAGAGGATTTAGACGCTTCCCCTGCAGAATTAGTCTTTGCTCAGCCTATCAGACTCCCAGGCGAATTTTTACCGGAGAACCCGGAACCAGGGCACCTCCCAGTCCCAAGGTTTTTAGGCAGTAACGGACCGGACTCTCTCCACGGTCCAGCTCATCACTCCTTTCCACGAGTTTTTGTTCCTCAAACTTTAAAAAACGCCGAGTTTGTTTTTGTTAAGCATGAAGCTCTAAAACCAACGCTACGCCCAGTATACGATGGCCCGTACAGAGTGCTGGAAAATGGTGACAAACACTTTGTGCTTGATTATGGGGATAGAAATGAAACGGTCAGCATTGACAGACTCAAACCTGCCTTCTTGTTGAAAGACGAACCTGCACAGTTGGCACGAACACCTCGACGAGGTAGACCCCCCAAGGGAAAAGTCTCAGCCCCCAGGCAGGGAACAAATAATCTCTCTCCTTCCCACACTGCAGATTCCTCACAAGAAGGTCCCAGCAGGACGCCTAAACCAACCTACAGCAGTTTTGGGAGAAGATTAAAACCCAGACAGCACAGGGACTGATACCAACCACTCCGCAATTATTCACTAATTGTGCTGCAACAGTTTAGGACTGACTTATGATTGTACTATGCTGTTATGTTTACCACTGAATTCTCTTAGGAGCATGGCTGCTTGAAAGTTTCTTCTGTGGCAACAGCTGTAACACGTAGTATGTCATAGTAATTACCCTAGACTGTGAATCTTTCTGTGTCCTTTCCTAGTTGTTTGGGGGGCCTGTGGTATATATTACTCATATATTCCATACTTACATATGTTAGAGCATGTGGAAATGTTTGGTGACAGCATATGTAAGGAACTTCACACCTCTGAAAGGACAAAGGAATCTCACCCGCCGTGTGAAGATCAAAGACGTCCCAGGATGCGGCGGCGGAGACGGACTAGACACCTTCGCCCCCCAAGGCGAGGAGAGGAATTCCCATCACCTCCCAAGACGAAGAGAGGAGATAACAGAACAATGGGGGGATTAAGATAACGGGGGATGTCAGCTTGTGTAATGCATGTCTTTGATGTGTGCCTGTATTTAACCAGCGAGCTGGGCAGAAATCTTTCTCTTTGCCTTCTGCCAAGCTCTGCACCAGATGAGACAAGATAGAAGAGCTGTTCATTAAAGACTCTGTTTTTAATACAAAATCGCCTCATCATTTCCAGCTCCTCTACAATAACGTTTTTTTAACACAAAGTCGTCCCATTTGGAGTAAAGTCAACACTTGACTTCAAAAATTCTTAGGGGAGGATTTTACTTTCGGCGGAAAAAAATAATACAATCACGATCGCCTTATGTGGAAAAAAAATAAATTACACAAACTCTTTTTCGGGGGAGTTTTGACACTGTTGCTTCTCTGTACTGTTTTGATATGTTGATATCGTTTTGAGCTGTGGGTTTTCGTTTAAAAACTGTAGGTATGGCAATCGGTTTTAGAACCCGTTTGTAACGAACTTTCAAGCCTAAAGATTCCTGTATAGCAGGCACCTCCTCAAAACTGTCTGCAGTGAAATGATCGCTACAGAGTACAGAAGATGGTGTTGGATGCCATTTGTCCCTTGTTCTCTGTACTTGCTTCACCCATTTTTTAAGATCTGGATCTTTTGAGAATGAGAACAGGCTTCTACGTTCACTGGAGCCATTAGAACACCCAGCCACCATGCAACCATTTTTCCACTTATTTAGCGTTCTAAGTCAAAAGAACCAACTATATGGACGATTGAAGATAAAGTCATACTGAATATGATCCATAGTTCCTAAATCGTGTCACAGACACTTTAATCCAGGATCCTGTTGCATGATGTCCCTGACCTTTGCTACTGACCTGATGTTTGTATGTGAGAATAGATTTCTGCCTTTCTGATAACCACTGTAACCCCTATCTTACCAGCTGCATCTGGGATATGTTTTAACTTACTGAAAGCAACAATCAATGTTTGTACAGGAAAGAGAGAACTGGAACACAGCTGGTGAATGCACCATTAGCTCGTCTTCATGGGTGCATCAATTAAATGATAACAAAGACAATAATACATTTTAAAATCTTACTGACTACTCAAAGTATTTCTACCTTCTATTCTGTGGGCAACAGAACCAGACCACACAAAGACCAGACCGAGACCAGGGTGTACTTAGACCAAGATAAGACCAAGAGTGATTTTGGTCTTGATCGCTATGTGCAGTGGTTGAGACAGAGTCAAGACTGAGACACTGTGTATGTACATCTTTGTCTTGAATTGATCTCCACTTGGTCTTGGTGTGGTCTTGACAACGATACCTACAACTAATTTAGAGTCACCCATTAATCTAGCATGCAGTGTTGTGGGAGGAAACTAGAATACCAAAAGTAAACCCTTGCAAACTCAAGGGACAAGGCAAATTTGACACAAAAAAAATGTTCCTACCAACCTGAGGGTTTTACTCAATTCCACTATTTTTGCAGTTACTGCATTTTGTTTTTTGAGGGCAGATACTATAAAAATATATCAGTCATGTTTTAATTAATGTGATTTACCTTTTGCCCTCAAAATGAATACTTGGTGTTAATAGTTTCATTTACTAGTGAGCATCAATCTTCTATAAGAACTAAACCCTAGATCTCAAAGCAACACTATGTAAAAAATTCACCATAAAACAATATTTCTAAAATAATTTTCAATGGTATGTCAACCTTTGAAAGAGTGAATGTTAATTTCACCATGGCCTGCATTGTCTGCAACAGCTCTATGTGACTGATTGGCTAATAGACTCAGGGTCTTTTCAGAGTTTCTAACTAGGAAAGTCGTTTTAACAGACAGGGTTGTAAAAATTCTGTCATAATCTATTATTACCAAAATGTATATGAAATAAAGTAATTAAAAACATGGGACATTGATTACCAGGGTTAATTTAAAACAACAATAGTAATGCGTTTATCATAAACCATAAAAACTGTTGATATTACAAGTCAGCGAGTGATGTGGTTCTCACCTGTGTCTGGTGCACTTGAACCAGTTGAGGATGTCGGTGCAGCTGGTGTAATAAATCTGATCAAAGGGATGGGCGTATGACTCCTGCACTGTCACCGAGTAACTGAAAACCAGGAGGAGGAAGAGGACAGAGACATCAGACATGGGAGCACAACAATGTGTGTTGTGGTTTCATGCATACTTTAGCTCTGCCCCATTTCCACTAAACACTGACAGTTTGGATTAGATATGCCCCAGACCTGTGCGCACCACTGCCCACAGTACTGTGTGTGGTCCTTCACTCCTCTGAGTATTGGATAAAGACTTGAATGAGTGCGCCCTACAGGCTAATCAGGAGGACTTGTGACAAATGCTAACTCATGACTGCCTCATGAACTTGTCTGTGGCCACAGGCTCTTTGCTCACTCACTTTTTTGTCCCCTCCTCAACAAATCAACAGTTTTTCATACATCAAGGCATATTGCAAGGCTTCAGTACCCTTATCTTTATAAAATTTTTCTCTGCTGCCCATCTTCAGGACATTAACATTACCGAGGGGAGATTTTGACTGTATTTGCAGCTGTTTCCTCAGATTAGTTGGTGAAAGACAATACAGCTGGGAAATCCATCTTCACCTACCATGGTCTACATCTCATTTAATAGATCTAGGAGGTTAACTTTAATCCAGAAATCACCCAACAGCTCCTTTCACCATTGTGATTAAAACAGTAGTTGTCCCTAGGCAAACAAGCCCAGACTCCAGTCATACTCTGAAGCATAGACCCTGACAGGAAATGGCTTTAAACCTTTAAGTTGTGTTATTTTTGTATGGTTTTGATTACATTCTCTTGGCTCCCCATGTGCTTACAAGTGTAGCTATGTAAACACATTGCAACTACCAAGTTTAGCTATATCAGTTTAGCAAGATTACCTTAAAAGACAAATGAAACAGAAAACACATTAATTTGAGGGATATTTTTGGTATCGTATCAATTTTCTAATTTTCTATGAACAGCAAAATATAATTTTTAGCCAAAATAGTAAGAATCTGCCAATCACTGAATCATTCATTCATTCATTCATTCATCTTCTTCCGCTTAATCCTGTTCGGGTCGCGGGGGGGGCTGGAGCCTATCCCAGCATCTTTGGGCGAGAGGCAGGGTACACCCTGGACAGATCGCCATTCCATCACAGGGCCAACACAGAGAGACAGACAACCATTCACTCTCACAGTCATACCTAAGGACAATTTAGAATCCCTAGTTTTGATGCCAATTAACCTAACTTGCATGTTTTTGGCATGTGGGAGGAAACCGGAGAAATCCCGGAGTAAACCCACGCAGACACAGGGAGAACATGCAAACTCCACACAGATCACTGTTGGTCGGGGGCTGGGATCGAACCCAGGATTCCCTGGCCAAGGGTGACTTGCTGTGCTGCTGCAGTGCTAACCACTGCTCCACCGTGCTGCCCATCACTGAATCAAATTTCTTTTTTTAATTTAATTCAATTAAATGTGAATATAACACAGTTAAATAAAATAGTATCTACCTTAAGCAAATCACGCCTTGAAACTTCAAAAAACATTTTTTTTCCAATAAACAGATTAGAAAGATGTAAAAGGAAAAATGACTTGGCAGCTGTGTGGATTTCAGGACTTATTAATCTAAAGACAACTTTATGTGAATCTGTTCCTCTGTGTTTAACATCTCTGAGTGGGGCAGAAACATACAGAATGTGATTCATTATTTATAAAGCTGCTGCTGTGGGGCTGCTGTGGATGTGAAATTACAGCACAATTTTGTTGCAGTGGCTATATCTGAATCAATCTAGTCGGAACATCTGTGAAGCTGCGGGCACTTAAAGCACCCATGTTATACCCTTTTCCTACATATTGACACAGTTCCTAGAGGTGTTAAAAAATATCTGTGACATGCTTTGTTCATAACGCCTCATAGTCTAAATGTGGCAGTACCATTTTATACCCAATTAAAGAAGCCCTGTCACAACTCGCCTTCCCCAGTCATCTGCCTCAGCTGCGCGCACACCTGCGCCTCGTCAATCACCAGCTATTTAACCCGCTCGGCCCAGAGCGTCGGTCTGGAGCCGTCTGTTCACCAGCGCTCTCAATCCCTCTGCAGGATCGTTTCTCCCCGACCTGCGTCATTCTCCTATCAGCAAGTAAGCTGCATTGTTTACTCACCTGTCCTTCAGTCTTTCCCCTGTGCACAGGTGGATCCTCCCGGCAGCGGATTCCTCCCGTCCTCGCCACATCCTCATCCTCCTCGTCCTCTCATCGCCGAGCGCGCAGCAGGGCGCTGTCTCCCAGGCAGGAGCTTCCTTTGCCAACGCCAGCCACCGTAACACCTGCAAGTAAGCAACGCTCTGTATATTAATCCTGCATGGTGAAGGTCTGCTCATATCCCTGTCTCTGTTCTGTCCATAGGGTTGCCTGGCTGCACGGCGTGTCATTCTGCCCCCGGCGCTCCTCGTTCACCCACAGACCATTCACATTCCGCACACACGCATCAATACACCTCTTGTTGTTGAATAAAGCCTATGAATCTCACCTGAGCCTGTGTGCATGTTCCCTGGGCCCGTTATTATGTCAGTACGGCTCCAGCAGGGCGGCCCAGCGGACAGCGGGCTCACACGCCGACTTTCCACCCTCGAGGCTCGGGTGGATTTAATCGCTCATCAACAACAAGTCATTCTCAATCAGTTAACCAGTATCACTCACTGTCTGGATCGCCTGGATCCCCAGCAGACGTTTCCTCCGGCTCATCCTAGCGGGCCAGCTCCCGCCGCTCCCTCGGCTAGCCAGCCTAGCTCGGGACCGCCAACCCGGCTCACACCTATCCCCACACCCGCACGCTTTAACGGGAAGCTCGGTGAAGCATGCGGGTTCCTTCTGCAGTGTGAGTCGGTATTCCAGCGCGTCCCCGGGGACTTTCCCTCTGACCACAGCCGGATTGGGTACATTGCTAAGCGTTAGCTTGGGCTTACGCCGTCATGGCGAAGCCCAGCTACGCGAACCTGTCCTATACCCAATTCGTGCGAGATTTCTTTGAAGCGTTTGACCACTTGTATCGCAATAGCGTGCTAGCCGATCGGCTCCTTAACCTTCGCCAGGGTAGCCGGTCGGCGGCCGATTACGCTGTTGACTTCCGGGTGGCAGCGGAGGAGGTTGGCTGGGGCGAAGCTTCTCTCTGCAGCATCTTCCTCCGCAGCCTAAGTTCTAGTCTGTGGGATGAGTTGGCCAGCCGGAATCTGCCGGGACGGTTATCTGATTTAATCTCCTTAGCAATTAGTTTGGATAACAGGCTGCGAGAGCAAGCCGCCGAGCGGAAGTCCTACAGCCGCTCGCGCGGAGCCTCTGCCCGCGCCTCTCAGTCTCGCCCCCTGGCGTTACCTGCTCCGGAGTCCGCCGATGAATCTGAGGCGATGCTGGTCGGGCGAACCAAGCTACCCTTAGCGGAGAAACAGCGCCGCAGGGAGCTGGGTCTCTGCATGTATTGCGGGGGCGACCAGTACTCCGTAGAGCATTGCCCAATCCAGCCAAACGGAGGTGCCCGCGAGTCACTGTAGGGGGCCTCGCGGACGCCGCCCAGCTTAATCCCCTCTCAAAATGTTCACTGCCCATTAGGTTCTGTCACAATTCCATCGGGCACCTTACTCACGCACTGGTGGACTCGGGGGCAGAACAAAACTTTATTTCCAAGAGTCTGGCAACCCGCTTGGGCATTCCATATCAAGCACTACCAGCTCCCCTCAACCTCGTCACCCTCTCTCGTTCCCCCTTGGAAAAAGTGACTCATCACACCAAGCCGGTGCCTGTCATCATCTCTGGCAACCATCGAGAGGATCTCAGCCTGTTCGTCTTGTCCACCTCGGCTTCCCCCGTCATCTTGGGCTACCCGTGGCTGTGCCTCCACAACCCCGTGCTTGATTGGCAGTCCGGCAACGTCCTCTCATGGAGCTCGTTCTGTGTGGGCACCTGTCTCCAGTCTGCGGCCTGTGCCCCATCTTTTCCTCCTCCTGCTCCTGACTCATCCCCACCGGACCTAACCCTGGTGCCTCCGGAGTTCCATGATCTGGGGCTCGTTTTTAGTAAGTCCAAAGCGCTGTCTCTTCCCCCCCACCGCCCGTATGACCGCGCCATAAACCTCCGCCCGGGGGTGCCGTTACCATCTGGTCGCCTCTACAGCCTGTCTGCCCCAGAGCCGGAGGCCATGGACACATACATCAGAGAGTCGCTCAGCGCTGGCATCGTCTGCCCCTCTTCGTCCCCACTCGGAGCTGGGGGGTTTTTCGTCTCCAAGAAGGATGGATCCCTGCGGCCGTGCATCGACTTCCGGGCCCTCAACGACATCACGGTGAAGGACAGATACACCCTCCCCCTCATGGACTCTGCCTTCCACTCCCGCCAGGGGGCCACCTGGTTCACCAAGCTGGACCTCTGCAGCGCGTACCATCTCGTTCGGATCCGGGAGGGCGATGAGTGGAAGACGGCGTTTCGGACGCCCAGCGGCCATTTCGAATACCTGGTCATGCCGTTTGGGCTCACCAACGCTCCTGCCGTCTTCCAACGGCTCATCAATGACGTCCTGCGAGACTTCCTGGGGGTCTTCGTATTCGTATACTTGGATGACATCCTGATCTTCTCCAGGTCTCGGGAGGAGCATCAGGCCCATGTGAGGCGGGTTCTGTAGCAGCTTTTGGAAAACAGACTGTACGTTAAGGCAGAAAAGTGCGAATTTTTTGCCAAGACGACCTCTTTCCTGGGTTTCATCATCTCCCATGATCAAATTCTCCCCGACCCCACCAAGGTCAAAGCGGTGGTCGAATGGCCCACTCCTTCCTCCAGGAAACAGGTGCAACAATTCATTGGTTTTGCTAATTTCTACCGCCGCTTTGTGCCTAAGCACAGCTCCATCGTCACCCCCCTGACCCGCCTCACCTCCCCCAAGGTGCCGTTCCTGTGGACCGAGGAGGCAGCATCAGCCTTTGAGACCTTGAAGACGGAGTTCTCTTCCTCCCGGGTCCTGACCCAGGTTGACCCTGCGCTGCAGTGCTTGGTCAAGGTCGACGCATCCGACACGGGGGTGGGGGCAGTCTTGTCTCAACGTTCTCCGGTGGATGGGGTGATGCGCCCCTGCACCTTCTTCTCCCGGCATCTGTCAGCTGCTGAGCGTAATTATGATGTCGGTAACAGGGAGCTCCTGGCAGTGAAGCTCGTGCTGCAGGAGTGGCGTCACTGGCTGGAGGGGGCAGCGCAGCCTTTTTTGGTCTGGACGGATCACAAGAACCTGGAGTATCTGAGGTCGGCTAAACGTCTGAATGCCCACCAGGCGCGCTGGTCTCTGTTTTTCGCCCGCTTCAGGTTCACAATCACCTACCATCCAGGCTCCAAGAATGGTAAACCTGACGCGCTGTCCAGACAGTTTGCTCCTGAGACCCCAGAGGAGCGGGACCACACCATCCTACCCGCCTCGTGTGTTGTGGGGGCGGTTTCCTGGTCCATCAGGGACAAGGTCCGGATCCTGGCGGCGGTCCGGCAGGGAAGTTCTTTGTGCCATCGTCGGTCTGGGGGGATGTCATCCACTGGGCTCATACGTCCAGGCTCGCCTGTCACCCTGGCATCTCTCGGCTGGTAGATCTTCTTCAACGCTCTTTCTGGTGGCCCGGTCTTCGGAAGGATGCTGCCAATTATGTCCGTGCCTGCCCCCAGTGCGCTACGAATAAGACCCCGAACTCACCTCCAGCAGGGCTGCTCCATCCCCTGCCGGCCCCTGGCAAACCCTGGCCCCATATTGCACTGGACTTCGTCACTGGCCTCCCCGTTTCTAATTCACACGACACCATCCTGACCATTGTGGACCGATTCTCCAAGGCTGCCCACTTTGTGCCCCTCCACAGTCTTCCCACGGCACGGGAGACGGCCGATCTCCTTGTCCAACATGTGGTCAGGCTACACGGGATTCCAACCGACGTCGTATCTGATCGGGGGCCCCAGATCGTGTCCAAAGTGTGGAAGTGTTTTTGCAACGCCTTGGGGGCCACGGTGAGTCTCTCCTCTGGTCACCATCCCCAGTCCAACGGGCAGTGCGAGCGCGCCAATCAGGAGCTGGAGGCTGCCCTGCGCTGCGTCACCTCCTCTAATCCCTCTTCCTGGAGTTCACACCTGGCTTGGGTGGAATACACCCATAATTCTACACTGTCATCAGCCATCGGGACGTCCCCCTTCCGGGCATCATTGGGTTATGACCCCCCGCTGTTTCCCGAGCAGGAGGGCGAGGTGGCAGTTCCATCCATCCAGGCACATCTGAGGCGCTGCCGGGGCCTATGGACCAGGACGCGCGAAGCGCTTTTACGCACAGCGGCACGCAACAGCACTACAGCCAATCGCCACAGGAAAGCTGCTCCCGGTTACCAGGTGGGCCAGCGGGTCTGGCTATCAGCCCGGGACGTCAATCTTAAGGCCGAGAAGAGGAAACTGGCACCACGCTTTATCGGTCCCTTCACCATCTCCAAGGTAATTAACCCGGTGGCTGTGCATTTGGCCCTCCCCCCCTCCCTCCATGTCTGCCCCACATTTCACGTTTCCAAGGTCAAACCTGTGATCTCTGACCCACTCTGTCCTCCTCCTAGGGCGCCTCCCCCTCCCGTGATGATCGACGGCCACCCGGCATGGGGGGTCACCTCCATCCTGGACTCCCGACGCCGAGGTCGTGGGCTACAGTATCTGGTGGATTGGGAGGGGTATGGCCCGGAGTGGAGATCCTGGGTGCGCCCTTCCTTTGTGCTGGATAAGCGTCTTATCACGGAGTTCCACTGGGCGCACCCGGATAAACCAGCGCCAGGAGGCGCTGCTCGGGGGGGGAGTACTGTCACAACTCGCCTTCCCCAGTCATCTACCTCAGCTGCGCGCACACCTTTGCCTCGTCAATCACCAGCTATTTAACCCACTCGGCCCAGAGCGTCGGTCTGGAGCCATCTGTTCACCAATGCTCTCAATCCCTCTGCAGGATCGTCTCTCCTCGACCTGCGCCATTCTCCTATCAGCAAGTAAGCTGCATTGCTTACTCACCTGTCCTTCAGTCTTTCCCCTGTGCACAGGTGGATCCTCCCGGCGGCGGATTACTCCCGTCCTAGCCACATCCTCATCCTCCTCATCCTCTCATCGCCGAGCGCGCAGCAGGGCGCTGTCTCCCAGGCAGGAGCTTCCTTTGCCAACGCCAGCCACCGTAACACCTGCAAGTAAGCAAAGCTCTGTATATTAACCCTGCATGGTGAAGGTCTGCTCATATCCCTGACTCTGCTCTGTCCATAGGGTCGCCTGGCTGCACGGCGTGTCATTCTGCCCCCGGCGCTCCTCGTTCACCCACAGACCATTCACATTCCGCACACACGCATCCATACACCTCTTGTTGTTGAATAAAGCCTTTGAATCTCACCTGAGCCTGTGTGCATGTTCCCTGGGCCCGTTATTATGTCAAGCCCTCCGTACAACAAGCTGTTTTGGTGGATTTTGTTTTAAATACTAATAAACCCCAGTTCACCCCACCCCTCTGTTGTCATGCTATCATGACGCTAGTTACTGTACCTCACAGCTCCGGTGGGGAACACTTCCTGAGCGTACAAAAAATTGGCTGTGAGAGAATGTAAAAACCCAAATATAACTGCATTATCAGAGACAAGAGTGTGTGACTTGAATGGATGACAGGATATGACCTTTCCCTGAGGTGTAATAAGCACAGAACCAATCATGAATGAGTGAACGGTTAGTTCTACTAACTGCAGCCAACCGGTGCGGGTCCTAGTTAGAATATAATAAAGTTATTAAATTAAAAGAAATCACCCTTATTGTCATTCAACTGTACAACCAATCATGTACAGTAGAACGAGATTGTGTTTTACCTATCTACTGTGTTAATCACACACCCCCCAAGTGCAGAATCAGAGGGCCGCTGCCATGCAAGGCGCCGCCACAAATTTCCCTCCTCCATTCCATTATTGCTGAGCACCAAGCTGGACGGCAGGAAGCTCCACTTTTATACGGTCTTCGGCATGACCCGGCCGGGATTTGAACCCCTGCCTCCCGGGTGTGGGGCGGATGCTCTACCAACTGAGCCACCACTCCGGTATATATTATGGTATAATAAGCTGATATGAAGTCACAACTGGGGTGGATTACGGAGCAGGCAGAGGAAAGACCCAATTTGCAAGCAACAGTCCAGTTAATGTATCAAACAAAGAACAGAAAGCGCAGCTCATGGGCTGGAAAATCAATAACTGTAATAAACTGAACACAAGAAGACTAACTAAACACACAGAAATAAAAACACAAACTGAGAAACACAGGGATCAGGAGAATACAGGGAACATCAACCTGACAGGAAATAATAACGCTGCAATGGCAGGACAGGAGGGAGCTAAACTTATAGACAAATTAATAATTGGACATGGCAAAGTTAAGCTGGGAATCAAATTACATGCAACTAAAAGAAGACAAAACAGGAAGTACAATCAAACAGTGGTGGACCCTCAGGGTCAGCAAAGCCTTCTCTGCTGGCCTAAACACTATCAGAATTACATTTACAGCCTACATTCTTATATTTGTTCCATGAGGATGTTTTGAATTATTCCCAATAGTTTCTCCTCTTCATTTTGTAGCTTTTCTCTTGGTTGCACTCCTTCCAGTAGTGTAATGCATGTTAGAGTTTTTTGTCCAATCATATTTCAGCCATCTATGTTGCCAGGGTCAAGCAAATCTGCCTTGGGCCTTCAGGAATTAACAGTGCGACTCTGTAGGTTAAATAAGCTGTTAAACTTATCCTGTTGCTTTAACCAGTCAGATATTTTCTGTATGTCCAGGGGTACACATAGAAGGCATCCGAGAACGTCAGCATTTTCACGTCTTCTGATTGGATGGGTAGCCTCCTCCACCCACAATGCAGAGGATCCTAGCTAGCAAAACGCCAGTATAAGGACTTGTCTAAGCAGCTACAATATACTGTATCTGTTTAAATATAATAGCTGTTTTTCCACCCACAATGGCTGACAGGGGAGAGGAAAATGATTTGGTCGCTGATATTTAAAAAAAAAATCAGTTTTCCAGATGGACTTTTCAAGAAAAGCTGGTCATTGTGAAGAGAGGTTGGCCAACCCCAAAGGTGGCAGGCTCGTCTCAGCCGGGGAAAGGATTTGTCCGTCACTTCCATATTAGCAATGAGCTTGGATTATAGCTTCTGAGGAGTGCTGCAAATTATCTTGCTAGGAATGCCTGTTTTTAGCAACTGATTGAGTAGATACTTGGAGCCAGATAGGGTTTGCAAACTTGAGCTGTCTGCTGTCACACCATGATGATTTAGGCAGCGTTAGCCAAACGTATAAAAATTGGTCTAAAATGCTGGGATATGCCAAAATTTTCACTTTTGGCCATATGCATCGCATATCCATAACAACTTGGACATATACATAACGTATTAGTAACTTTAATAGAATATTTCCATAACTTATAAGTTACTTAAACCAACTAATTCTTAGTGTGTTGCCAACATTCACAACTTATGCTCAACGATAGTCTAACTTCTGCACAGTGTGGTCATGCCAAACTGCCGTCGCCTCCCGATCCATGAATCCTAGGTGTGGGAGAGATCATCTCTGTTCAACCCAGATGATTCTCCCCTCCAGAGACCATGGCGGGGGAAGTGGGGGGTGACCGACATGGAAGAGCTGTCAAATCTGTCAATTCAGTCATACCTAAAACAGCTGATGTGACGCATCAGGAACATCAGGTAACAGTTGTTACAACCTGGCTCAAAGGCACACAAACTGATTGTGATAAAAAGTTTATTTTCAATAAAGTGAACAAAAATAAAACAACATAATGCATGGAGTGTGCTTTTGCTGGGAGGTGCAGCCAACAGGAAAGTGTGATTTATCATGGAAAACAGCTGCACTTCAGGCGATCAGCTGATTGGATCCTCCTCCTCCGGTGTTCTGACATTTTGGCATATCTATCAGAACAACACTGGACAGCTGATGGTACACACTTCAGATAAAGGGAAAAACCCTGACAGGTCCCGTTATACAAACAAGGACGTGTGTGTGTGTGTGTGTGTGTGTGTGTGTGTGTGTGTGTGTGTGCATGCGCGCGCGCGCTGCAGGCAGAGCTCTGTACGGGTTTTTCCTGTGAACCAACGCTGCAAATATGCCATTTGCTCTGCGAATGCGGAACTTAGACAAAACTTAGCCATAACTGATTCAACGTACCCCAGCGTATTCTCCAAATTTTTCATACGTTTTGTAAGGGGCAAGGCCTTAACCAAGGCAGCAGCTAGACATCAAAGCACAGCCACCAGCCAGACAATGACAAGCAACAGTACTTTTAAACCTTTGGGGAAACAAGAGTGGATCTGTAGCTCCACAAACAAGTGCACAAGGAAATGGAGCTCTACAACGAAAAGGTAAAGATTTTTAAACCTATAATTTAATAGATAGATAGATAGATAGATAGATAGATAGATAGATAGATAGATAGATGTATTTTATTGATCCCAATCAGGGAAACTGCAGTGTAACAGCAGTAAGACAGTAGACAACCAAACGACAGAAACACACGCATGACAAAGGAATTACCCATGGAAAGTAAAATTAACACTACTATAAAAGCCTATATACATCATAGCTAAATAGATGGTGACCCATATAAACACATGAATCATATCCGCTGCACAATGCAGGACTATCAGTAGCAGAGTGAATTGTGAGGTACCAGTTAGACTGTAAGGTGCAGTATGGCAGTATAGTTATGACCAGAATACAACATCATAGTGAGTTATTGTACAGTGAAATGGCACGCGGCAGGGAAGATTTCCTGTGCCTAGCCATTTGACAGCAAAGCTGTAGTAGTCTAATGGAGAAAGTGCTCCGCTGTCTGTCCAGTGTGTGGTGTAGGGGGTGATCAGGATTGTCCATGATGGATTGCAGTTTATTTAGTGTTCTCTTCTCCACCATTGTCTCAATTTAATTTAATTTTAATTTAAAGGTCTCTGGCCTGAGACCAATTACAGAGCCAGCCCTCTTGATAATCTTGTCAAGTCTGTTGGTGCTGCTGGCTCTGATACTGCTACCCCAACAGACAGCAGCAAAGAAGATGGCGCTGGCGACAATGGTCTGGTAAGAAAAGCTCCAGCATCCTGCTGCACATGTTGAAGGATCTCAGCTTCCTCAGGAAGTGGAGTCTGCTCATCCCCTTTTTGTGCGCAGCATTGGTGTTGGATCTCCAGTCCAGCCCGTTGCTGATCCTGATACCCAGATATTTGTAGTCCTCAACCACCCCCACATCCTCCCTCCTAATCTGCAATTGCAAAGAAGGTGTGCTCTTCTTCCTGAAGTCAATCACCATCTCTCTGGTCTTGCTGACATTCAGCCTCAGGTGATTCTGCTCTGTCCACTCCACAAATCTGTCTACCAGTGCCCTGTACTCCCCCTCCTCTCCCCCTCTTATACACCCCACAACAGCGGAGTCGTCAGAGAATTTCTGCAGGTGGCATGACTCTGTGTTGTACTGAAGGTCAGTGGTGTATAAGGTGAAGAGAAAAGGAGAGAGCACAGTCCCCTGTGGAGCTCCCATATCACCAACCACCACGCCAGACAAGACGCTGCCCAGCCGAACAAACTGTGGCCTGCCTGTCAGGTAGTCAGTAATCCAGGAGGTCATAGAGCTGTCAACGCCTATCACCCGCAGCTTCTCACCCAGCAGCAGTGGCTGGATGGCGTTAAAGGCACTGGAGAAATCAAAAAATGTGATTCTCACAGTGTCTCCTCCGCCATCCAGGTGCAGATGGGCTCATTGCAGCAGGTAGATGACAGTGTCTTCAACTCCTAAATGGGGCTGATATGCAAACTGCAGAGGGTCCAGCTACGTCTTCACCTGCGGCATCAGGTGGGCTAAAATCAGTCTCTCCAGGACCTTCATCACATGAGATATGAGGGCAACTGGTTGATAGTCGTTCAGGTCCGATGGAGATGACTTCTTGGGGACAGGAACCAGGCAGGATGTCTTCCACAGCACCGGTACTCTCTCCAGACTCAGGCTCAGGTTGTACAGGTGTTTCAGCACCGGAGCTAGCTGGTTGGCACAGGTCCTCAGCATCCTGGTGGAGATTCCATCAGGGCTCACCGCCTTCCACTGACGAAGTCTCTCCAGCTGTTTCTTAACCTGGTCTGTAGTCACAGTGATGTGAGGGAGGGGCCTGGTGTCCCCTGAGGAGGAGGAGGGGGGAGATGGAGAGAGGTGCTGCACAGAAGGGTGGGGGGAGAGGTGTGTGGTGTCTGGCTGTGTTGTGGGGTTGACAGACTGTGAGTTGAACCTATTAAAAAAACAGATTCAGCTCATCAGCTCTCTCCTGGCTCCCAAATGTCTGGCTGACTCTTCCCTTGCACCCAGTTATTTGTTCCATTCCCACCCGCACATCTTTAGCATTGTTTTGCCTGAGTTTATTCTCCAACTTCCTCCAACAATTGTCCTTGTACCTCCTCAGCATCTCTCTCAGCTCATGCTGTACTCTCCTCAGCTTCTTCTTGTCTCCGGTCAGAAAAGCTCTCTTCTTTTTGTTCAGAAGTGCTTTCAGGTCACTCGTGACCCATGGTCTGTTGTTGGAGAAGCAGTGTACTGTCTGAGCTGGCAAAGTTAGTTAAAGTTATCTTTAACATGCTTTGTGTGGACGGCCCTATCGGCTATTTTTATGGTGTTTGGTATGAATAGCAATTCAATCGGATAGATCACCCCTGAAGGCTTAGTTGTGTCATGGTCGTGAGCGTGTGCCCCCTCCTTCCCATTGTTTCCTTAATCAGGTCATCAACACACCTGGGTGAGGAGACACACCTGCTGCCTTTCATCACCCATCGTTCAAAAGAAGCATCTCTTCAGTGCGCTGACGCTGGTTTGTCTGGGTATACTACTGTAGCAGAGTCCTATTGAAGCAAGCGTTATTCTCTGAAGGTGAAGTTTCCGTACTCACCTGTCTCTTTTCTCCTTTGGGAGTTTTTCCTCTCCACCGTCACTAAGTGCTTGCTCACAGGGGATCGTCTGATTGCTGGGTCTTTCTGCAATTGTGGGGTTTTCCCTACTTTTGATAGTGCTATGAAATGACTTCTGTTGTGATATGGCGTTACATAAATAAAGCTGAATTGAATTGAATTGAATTGAATTGAATTGAAATGAATTGAATTGAATTGAATTTCCAGGTTGCTGCCACTGTGCGGGTGCGTCTCCGGAGACTGCACGCGCTCACTGCCCCATCATCTCCACTCAGCTGCAACCATTCTCCACACGGTCAGGCACTCCACCAACTTCAGCCTGCTGGTTCTCCCTATTATCCCACGTAAGTGGCAATTTGGCTTGCCCATCTTCCCTGTCTCCATTTCTCCTCTCACAGCTCTCATTCTCTCTCCACAGGCTGCTTCCTCTGGTGAGTGACATTTTCCTTAAGCTGTGCTTTACTTTGATATTTAATAAACTCCTCAAACGTGTGTTTGTGTTCTTGATTGTCCTTCTGTTGCTGCATCGTGTGTATGGGCTGTCTATAATTGGTAATGATGTGTAGTGATACGTGATTTATAATTATGACCAGGTATAAGATTATTTAATTTGCATTAATGTATTGGGACCTGAGATTTACTCCAGGTCCACACACAGAAAAAGTTTATAGTAGACACTCGTAAGGGGCACCAGTTCACCTCTTTAGTGAGCACATAGTCACTGATTTGATTTTATACCTGTTTAATCACTCAATGAATTACACGACCTGAAGTCTTGGTTCCTCCACACTGAGGCCCAGTTCGTGCTCCGGGGAGTAACGGCAGATGACACCAGATACTACTACGTGGTCGCAGCGCTGGATGCACACACAACTCAGCAGGTGGCAAGCTTGCTCCAACAGCCCCCAGCCCGTGACAAATATGGTGCTCTCAAAACCGCGCTGGCCCGGTGCTACACACTCTCGGACTGTGAGAGAGCGGAGAGGCTCCTGACGCGCTCCGAGTTAGGAGAAGGGTCGGCGGTCTAATTGATGAAGAAGATGTTGGTGTTGATGGGCACAGATGACGGGCATTTCCTCTTTGCTCACCTTTTCCTCCGGAACCTCCTGACGGCGGCCAGAGCGGTCCTTGCCAGTTTGCTGCTGCGGGCCACGTGCAACTACCGGGCACTAGCCCAGAAGGCAGATCGGATTATCCTCTCTACCACAGCCTTCACAGTGAACGCAGTGGCATTGGTACCCAGCGAGACAGCCAGCGGAGGCAAGGAGCCAGCGATGGTGACTGCAGCATGGGCCAAGAAGCACCGGAGAGACATGCTCTGTTTCTACCACCGCCGTTTTGGAGAGGACGCACCCCGATGTGTGCCACCATGCCAATTCAAGTGTTCAGGAAACGCCAGGACCAGCAGTCAGTAGCAGCTGCAACCGCCGGTGAAGCAAGCAAGCTGCTCTATGTGACAGACTCACGCTCGGGGGGACAGTTCCTCGTGGACTCCGGCTCCCAAAAGAGCCTCATCCTGCCGTCCTACACCGACCGGCTGGCGGGAACTAGCGAGCCCGAGCTGATGGCTGTAAACAGCTCAGACATTAAACTTTTGGTGAGAGGACGCTCACTGTATCCTTGCACGGCCGTACATACCAATGGACATTCGTCATAGCTGCATGCAGCTTCCCCATCTTAGGCGCTGATTTTTTGTGTGCACATGGACTACTAGTCGATGTTGCTAACAGACGCCTGATTAAGGCAATGGCTTTTGATTCTCTCCCCCGTGCAACTCGAGGGCCAACAACACTAGCCAACGTCACAGCTCCAGGGAGTAAGTTCCACACACTACTCACCCAGTTCCTAGCACTCACAGTCCCGACGTTTTCAGCGACCGTCACTAAACACGGGGTGGAGCACTTCATTACCACCACGGGGCCACCCGTTTTCGCATGACCTCGGTGCCTGGACGCAGCTAAACTGGCCATAGCGCGCGAGGACTTTGCCAACTTGGAAAAGCTGGGCATCATCAGGCGCTCAAACAGCCCATGGGCATCTCCGCTACATATGGTTCCTAAGGCCGAGGGATCGTGGTGACTGTGCAGAGATTTCCGCAGATTAAACAACGCCACAGCGCATGACCGCTACCCCATCCCTCATATTCAGGATTTTTCCATTCACCTCACCGGGGCACGCATTTTTTCCAAGATAGACCTGGTCCGCGGTTACCACCAGGTCCCGGTGCATGCTGAGGACATACCTAAAATGGCAGTAATAACCCCGTTTGACCTGTTTGAGTTTTTACGCACGCCTTTTGGGTTAAAAGGCGCGACGCAGACATTCCAATGCATGATGGATGCGGTGTTGCGAGATCTGCTGTTTGTGTTCGTCTACCTGGACGACATCCTGGAGGCCAGCGTGTCCGAGGACGAACATGTAACCTACCTCAGGACAGTTTTCCAGAGTTTGGAGGAGCACGGGTTAATAATCAACCCAGTGAAGTGCCAGTTTGGGGTGGCAGAGATTGATTTTTTGTGCCACCGCATCTCACCGGAGGGCGCGATACCCTTGCCAGACAAGGTGTGCGTCGTGGTGAATTTTCCCCGGCCTCAGACGGTCAGGGCGCTGCAGGAGATTTTGGGGATGGTTAACTTCTACAATTGTTTCCTCCCCCGAAGGGGGATTTGAACCCCTGCCTCCAGGGTGTGGGGCGGATGCTCTACTAACTGATCCACCCCTTCGGTAAAGACAGAGTTTTCCACACGCTTTTGTGCCAAAGGCCTTGAAGGACGCGGTGTTCATATTTGTCAGGCACGATGCCCACCGGACCCCTTTGCACCCACTCTACGATGACCTGTTCAGAGTGCTGGAACCCGGGGAGAAACATTTTGTGTTAGACTTGGGGGGACGCAGAGAAACAGTTTGTAGAGACAGGCTAGATGAGCAAGTGGTGTTGGCCTGAACTCCTCGGCGCGGACGACCCCCACTGAGAACTCCCCAGGTAAATGACTCGCCAGATCAGTCACAAGGGCATGCTAATGATGTTTTTCCCCCTCCCAATGTCCCCCCACAGGCGGACGCACCCCCAACCTCGAAGCCGCAGACCCCACGTTACAGCCGCTACGGACGTAAGCTGAAGCCCAAAGGACATGAGGGTCAAGGCTCAGTCTGAGTCTGGGGGGGGGGGGGGGGGGGAGGCGGTTTGGGGATCCACCTCAGTATATTTACACTCAGTGGCGGAGTGGTTAGCACTGCAGCAGCACAGCAACTCACCCTTGGCCGGGGGATCCTGGGTTCGATCCCAGCCCCCGACCAGCAGTGATCTGTGTGGAGTTTGCATGTTCTCCCCGTGTCTGCGTGGGTTTACTCCGGGATTTCTCCGGTTTCCTCCCACATGCCAAAAACATGCAAGTTAGGTTAATTGGCATCAAACTGGGGATTCTAAACGGTCCTTAGGTATGACAGTGAGAGTGAATGGTTGTCTGTTTCTCTGTGTTGGCCCTGCGATGGACTGGTGATCTGTCCAGGGTGTACCCTGCCTCTCGCCCAAAGATGCTGGGATAGGCTCTAGCCCCCCGCGACCCGAAAAGGATTAAGCGGAAGAAGATGAATGAATGAATGAATGAATGAACTTAAAGACAAAAAGGAATCGTCATAGGGGGTTTGTGTGTGAATGCGGGGATGGTGTGTTGATGTGAACAGTGACAAAGAGAATGGGAATTACAAAGGCTTTGATGTTAATGCAGCACAGAGAGAAGGCCGACTGAGTGGTATGATTTAAGAGAAGAGGTGCCTGAGATCTGTTAGTCTTTTGTTGCTTGTGTTTCTAGAGAAATGTGAGAGAGAGTTGAATAAAGCCTGATATGATCTGGACCTCTCTGCCTGGTTATTCCTCTCTCCACAATATGCCTTTTTTCAAGATCCAACCATCATCTTCCACTTATCTGGGGGTCCAGGTTGCGGAGGCAGCAGACTTAGCAGAAAGGTCCAGACTTCCCTCTGCCCAGCCACCTCCTCCAGCTCTTCAGGGAGGACACCATGGCGTTCCCACGCCAGCTGGGTGATATAGCCTGTCCCCATGAGACTTTTAAGATGATAATTCCCTTTTAAGATGATAATTCCTAATTGTAACATTGTAGAAAAGTCAGGAACGTGGAGCATTCTGCAGGCCCTTTAATAAACTCAGACACTCAAACAAAAAGCTGATCAAACAGGTTCACCTCTGGATCACTTACTACCCAGCCCTGATTAGATTAATGGCTGAGTCGCTATCTTCATACAAGTAGGTTTGTGCATGAACTTCTAGCTACTAAAACACAAAATGGGCCTTTTTGTGGTCATTTTAATGTTTTGGGACAAATGGGTTTGCATTGCTTACATGTAAAGTGACATGTCAAGATGTTAGACACAAGTTGTCTACTCGTGATGAGCATTGTGACTGACCTCTCCCAGTGGCTGCAGACATTGGGATCCTCCAGGCTGAGAGAGGAGGTGATGCAAGGAAGGAAAGAGAAGGCCACAGCCAATAGGACAGTCCTGTGGCAGCGCAGAGACACGGCCATCTTGGTCAGAGCTGCACCTTTAGAGAGGGGAGGATGAAAACACCAGTCAGCTCTCTACGTAGAAAGGTTCACATGAAAAAGTATAAGAAGTGTTAAAGATTTGGTAACACTTTACTTAAGGGAACACATGCTAATTGTGTGCTTGCCTATTAGTAAGTTTAATTAATACTAGCCTGATAGCTCTTTTTAAATCATTATATAAGAGTTAGTTGTGACAGCAATTTAATTGGACAACAGGCATTCCAGGAGTTACTATAAAAATGCTAGTTATTTATGTTCGTAACAATCAAGTGTAGCAGTATAGCACCCTCTTGTACCTAACACAGAAACTTCTGGCTCACAATAAGTAACATGATGTGTGTCTGTGTGTGTGTGTGTGTATATATATATTTTATAGTAATATGTACATATGTATATTAGCTGCTCTTGCTTGCTTGTTTTTTTTTTTTTGTTTGTTTTTTTTTTTCTTGCCTTCTGATTGTTGCTCTGAGTGTTGCTATCCCTGTGCTGTTGCAATCCTGGAATTTCCCCGTTGTGGGACTAATAAAGGCTTATCTTATCTTATCTTATGATGGCTGCCAAAATACAAAAAAATCAAGGCTTGAAACTGAGACTTCACAAACTATGGTGTGAGTTTGGTACAAAATGAACTTTTTTGTTGTGGAGGGCAAAATATTTACATTCCACTGAGATAATAAACAGTATTTGTAATTTGTTTACCACTATCATGTTAAATATGCTAAACACTATAATACTAGAGCATCAATGCAGCCTCCAGAAGTGCCATATATCACACACAGATCCTTATTATTATCTAGGTTCATATCAAGCCGTTTCAACAGTCAAATACAGTAGA
Source organism: Pholidichthys leucotaenia (assembly GCA_020510985.1). Taxonomy (NCBI): domain Eukaryota; kingdom Metazoa; phylum Chordata; class Actinopteri; order Cichliformes; family Pholidichthyidae; genus Pholidichthys; species Pholidichthys leucotaenia. The sequence goes on from CM035850.1 coordinate 116,753,612, forward strand.
TGTCAGGCAACTGTTTATTATAGTATGTTTGTGTGCTTGTTTAAAATGTATTTCTACAACGCACGTGACACAGGGGGATGAAAACCTTCATATGCACTGTTGTGTTTCTTCAGTCAAGCATTTTCTTTTGTTTCCGTTCACATAGATTCAGCAGAAGTAGTTACTGACCTCGAGGCTATGGGGTTTAAAGCATGCCCCCCCTCCCCCCGACAGTGAATACATTAACACTTGCCCTTCAAATGGAACCTTCATTTTCCAAAGTGGTGCCTTTAGTCTAGGAGCATAAATGTTTGATTAAAACAAATCTGGGTCATATAATCAGCGGCGTTCAGTGCAGTTTATCTTTACTGGCTGGTGTGCAACCACAAACCTACAGATACTTAGTTTTCTTTCACTCTGGTGTTTTGTTTACCCCAATGATAGAACTCCAGTTAAAGACTGGAGGTTCCACGGTACTCCAGTGATATTTAAAGCCACTTTTTGAAAGTCTAAGTTGTACACACATTACTTCTGCTTGATAAGCAAAGCAGTTGGGCAATTGTATAGCTTCATAAGAAAAATAATATTTAGTTTAAAAACAGAAGCATTAAAACAAAGATACTTTATGAATTTAAGTTTCCCTAAAGCTTTGCACGTGTTTCTGTCTTGGTCAAAAATATCATCTCTAGTATTAAAGCAAGACTTTGTTATACTGGGCAAAGTTTAAGCTCCATCCGCTGTTGGAGGTAATGGGATTAAAAATTCATGAGTTACTATTGTAAGCTAAGTTTACTGAGGCAGATGATGTGCCAGTTTCTCTCTGGGTCATATCTCACTTTTGCTTCATTAGATGTTGAGCAACTTCCAAGTTGTACTGGGAATCTGAATTGAAAAAGAAGTTTTACAAAATAATTACTTCATAAAGTAAGAAGCTGCACTGCAAGGATGCCAAATGAGATATTTTTGTTTAAATAGAGGCAGCGAAATAGATAATCACTAAAAGAAAAAAAATATGTGGTAACACTTCATTACACAGGCTTTACATTACTGTGTACATTCAGTCTAAGTACTGCTATAAAACAAGGTAAGGCCTAAGTAACATTATGGTAACAGCCCTTGGTTTTTACCATAAAAGTACCATTTAGGTGGTTCCAAGGTTGTCAGAGCCAGGAGCGGCACTGGGGTTAAGCTCCCAGTGCTCATAAAATGCTCCTTATGGCGTGCGTCTCAAAAAGCCTCTGACAACTAAGTCCAACTCCTAGCCTGCCCGTGTGGTTTAGTCTCTAAGCCCGGCGGAACTGCTTTTACTAATAGGAGAAGGGGCGAAGGCGGATCTCTGGCGCCTTAAAACCAGATGCTTCTGGTAGATGGTGGCTCGTCAACCTGGGAAGGTAGCCCATCTAGGGGAAGGTAAACCCTGATTTCAAACCTCCGCTGCCTTGCGGCACACCCGGTCACGGGAAAGGCTTCGGAAGTCAACCCTGAGGAAAAATCTGGAGTCAGAGCCCCTAAGGCAGTTCTCTGTTGTGCTCAACATCGTTCTGGCAGCTCCTGCGACGGCGCTGGTGCCAAACTGTAGCAGCCCTGCTGTTCCTTTGGATTCATCAGTGACGTGGAGAGGGGGGACATGCTGCATGGGCAACATCTTGTCCTCCATATCTTCCTGCCCAGGCTTGAATCCTACCAACGACCAATGCCCAACGCTGGAAGGTAGAACACCGGATCACTGGAGAGGACACTCCAGCTTCGCCTTTGGCGTAGACAAAACACGGGGAATGACAGTTACCGGTTATAAGCCACCGCTCGACAATGGACAGCGGCTGCTCGAGTTCTGCACATATCACGATCTGTGCATCACAAACTCGTTCTTCAAGACCAAGCCCCAACACAAGGTTTCCTGGCGACATCCGCGCTCAAAGCACTGGCACCAGCTGGACTTGATCCTGACCAGGCGCACCTCACTGAAGAACGTGCTAATCACCCGTTCGTTCCAGAGTGCAGATTGCGACACAGACCATTCATTGGTGTGTTGCAAGGTCAAGCTGCAGCTGAAGAAATTCCATCATGCTAGACAGCCTGGAAAGGCACGGATTAACACCAGCAAGATGGCCCAACCAGAACTTGTTGAGCAGTTTGCCTCCACCTTTGAGAAGGAACTTGGTGTACCACAAGAAGGAGAATCTGCAAAGCAGAAGTGGGAAGAGCTGCGAAACACCATCCACCGCACAGCCTTGGCTACCTTTGGGAGGAAGACCTCGAAGTCACAGGACTGGTTTGATGCCAAGTTGATCAAGATGACCCCCGTCATTGAAGCCAAGCGCTCAGCAATTGCTAAGTACAAGAAGTACCCAAACGAGAAGAATCTCCAGATTCTCAGGGCTGCGAGAAGCAAAGTTCAGCAGACTGCTCGGCACTGTGCCAACGAGTACTGGACTCAGCTCAGCCAAGACATTCAAACCGCTGCCATAACAGGGAACATCCGTGGTATGTACGATGGCATCAAGAAAGCACTTGGTCCGGCTCAGAGCAAGACGGCCCCCCTCAAATCCTCCACTGGGGAGATGATCACAGAAAAGAACAAGCAGATAGAGAGATGGGTGGAACACTACTCCGACCTCTACTCCAGACAGAACACCGTGACACCGTCAGCCCTTGATGCCATCGACTGCCTGCCATCCATGGATGAACTTGACGCCGAGCCAACCATCGACGAACTCAGCAAGGCCATTGATAGCTTGGCCGCTGGCAAAGCACCTGGCAACGACGGCATACCCCCCGACCTGATCAAGCACTGCAAGACCGCCCTACTGCTGCCATTGCCAAGATCATCACCCTCTACAAAATCAAAGGGGAGAGAAGCGACTGCAACAACTACAGGGGCATCTCCCTCCTCAGCGTTGTTGGCAAAGTCTACGCACGAGTTGTTCTCGTTCGTCTACAGAAGCTTGCCGAACGTGTCTACCCCGAGTCTCAGTGTGGCTTCCGTGCTGAGCGATCGACGGTAGACATGATATTCTCCATCTGCCAACTCCAGGAGAAATGCAGAGAACAGAACATGCCCCTGTACATCGCCTTCATCGACCTCACCAAAGCATTTGATCTGGTCAGCAGAGAGGGCCTTTTCAAGATCCTGCCAAAGATAGGATGCCCACCAAAGTTGCAAAGCCTCATCGAATCGTTTCACACCAACATGCAGGGGACAGTGCAGCACGACGGCAACGTCTCAGAGCCATTCAACATACGCAGCGGAGTGAAACAGGGCTGTGTACTTGCGCCAACCCTCTTTGGGATTTTCTTTGCTATGCTCCTGAGGCATGCCTTCAGCACAGCAACAGAGGGAATCTACCTGCACACAAGATCTGATGGCAGGCTTTTCAACCTCGCCCGCCTGAAAGACAGAACCAAAGTACGCGAGGCTCTAATCAGAGACATGCTGTTCGCAGACGACGCTGCAGTCGCAACCCACACACAGCAGGAGCTTCAGACCCTGATGGACCGCTTCTCCCAGAAGCTGAAGCCCGAAGTCCTTGCATGCCTGGGCATGCAAGGACTTCGGGCTTACCATCAGCCTGAAGAAGACTAACGTCTTGGAGCAAGGCACGGAAGCACCACCAACCATCACCATCAACGACTACGAGCTGGAGGTCATGAATCAGTTCACGTACCTGGGGTCCACGATCAGCAACAACCTCTCCCTTGACACAGAGATCGACAAAAGGATTGGAAAATCAGCCTTCACACTCGCTCACCTCACCACACGAGTGTGGGAGAATCCCAAACTCTCTGTCAAGACAAAGATGGCAGTGTACAACGCCTGCATCATCAGCACACTGCTCTATGGGAGTGAGACGTGGACAACATACGCCCGGCAGGAAAAGAGACTGAACTCCTTCCACTTGCGCTGCATTCGCCACATCCTGGACATATCCTGGCAGGACAAAGTGCCCAACACAGAAGTTCTGTCCCGTGCCGGCCTTCCCTCTATGTTCACTCTACTCAGGCAGCGCAGGCTCCGCTGGCTAGGCCACGTTCACCGTATGGAGGATGGCAGAATCCCCAAAGACGTCCTCTACAGAGAACTGGCAACTGGCAGGAGAGACGTTGGCTGCCCACAGCTGCGCTTTAGAGACGTCTGCAAGAGAGACATGAAGGCCCTGGAGATCAACACAGAGCACTGGGAGGACCTTGCAACGGACCGCTCCAAATGGAGAGGCACCCTGACCAGACAGCTCAAGGTGGGTGAAGAGAGACTGACTGCTGCAGCAGATGAAAAAAGGACCCGCAGGAAGAACCGCCACAGACCCAGCAGCATGGAGACCACCCATAAGTGCGACCTGTGTGACAGGGACTGCCATTCGCGCATCGGCCTGTTCAGCCACAGGCGGTGCTGTTCCAGCAGAGTAGACGTTTAGGATTCTCTTCCATGGTCATCATAGACCGATGGAGGCCGACGACGACCATTTAGGTACCTATACTTATCATGTAAGTACCATGTAGTTACTAGGGGTGGGACTAACCAGAGGACACATGATACAATATTATCACAATATTTGGGCCACAATGCAATACTATCAGGATCTTGCAATACTCTGAGTACTGAGATATATTATATTGTGATTTCATTGTTCAACTCCCGGATGGGAGTCACTCCTTTGCTGTGCTGTCCTAACCAGAGAGTGAACATTTAGCACCGTCTAGTGGACTGAAAAGTCAGGTGATTTGTAATACTCTGGTACTCAAATAGGTAAGTTTGTTTTTGAAGCATTTACTAATAATTCTTAATAAAGTATTGTAGGACCTTGGGGAAGTCAGATTATTTAGCATCTCAGAGGGAGACAGTGAATAAGCATGGGAGAACAATGCCCAGGGGGTTCCTGGCGAGACAGCAGGAAGGAGTCAGGGACATAGGGGGTTGAATGCAGTGTAATGTAAATGTCATGCTGTGTGATAGGAAATGCCATGAAACATGTGAAGAGAGAGCTGAGTTAACTGAGGAGAGCTTGTTGAAATGATTCAATCTGTTCTGTGCTTGTGAGATGTGAAGTGTGTAATAAACCGTCTGTCCATGAATCTGCCTCTTATTTCACACACTCCACACTGGTGACCCTGGATGAATTATGGAACACGAGGCAAGAACCCCGGAGCTGGCCCGGTCGGGAAACCCCAGCGACGCAGCAGCCATCCCACAGACAGCCCGGACTGGAGCCTCCAGCAACGCGTGTGCGGTTTCAGTCAAGCTACCGGACTTCTGGCAGCACAACCCGCGCTCTTGGTTCCACCACACCGAGGCCCAGTTCGCCCTCCGGGGAGTAGTGGCAGACGACACCAAGTTCTACCATGTAGTAGCAGCACTGGACGCTCGCACAGCCCAGCAGGTAGCGAGCCTGCTCGATCAGCCTCCAGCCCACAGCAAATACGAGGCGCTCAAGGCTGCGCTGACCCGGCGCTACATGTTCTCGGAATGTGAGAGAGCGGAGAGGCTCCTGGGGCGGACCGAGTTAGGAGATGGTTCAGCCGTCGACCTTATGGAGAAGATGCTGGCGTTAATGGGCACGGACGACGGGCACTTTCTGTTTGCCCACCTTTTCCTCCAGAACCTTCCAACGGAGGCGAGAGCGGTTCTGGCCAATTCGCCGTTGCTGGCCGCGCGTGACTACCGTGCGCTAGCCCAGGAGGCAGACCGGATCATCTTCACCACCCGGGCGATCACTGTCAACGTGGCGGCGGCGGAGCCCAGCGAGACTACCAGAGGAGGCGAGGAGCCACTGACGATAGTGGCAGTGGGGGCCAAAGAGCGCCAGAGAGACACGCTCTGCTTCTACCACCACCGCTTCGGAGAGAACGCGCGCAGATGCGCGCCACCGTGCCAGTTCAAGCGCTCGGGAAATGCCAAGGCCGGCAGTCGGTAGCAGCTGCGACCGCCGGTGAAGAGAACAAGCTGCTCTATGTGACGGACTCGAGCTCGGGGAGACGCTTCCTCGTCGACACCGGAGCCCAGAAGAGTGTCATCCTGCTGTCCTACGCTGACCAGCTGGCAGGACCTAGCGGCCCTGGACTTGTGGCAGTAAACGGCTCAGAGATTAAGACGTTCGCTCGAAGGACCCGGCCAACAGCACAAGCCAACATCACAGCTCCAGGTGGTAAGTTCCAAGCACTGCTCACTCAGTTCCCAGCACTCACAGTCCCGACGTTTTCGACGGCCATCGCTAAGCACGGGGTGGAGCACTTTATCACCAACACCGGGCCGCCCGTTTTCACAAGACCTCGGCACTTGGACGCAGCTAAACTGGCCATAGCGCGCAAGGAGTTCGCCAACCTGGAAAGGTTGGACATCATCAGGTGTTCAAACAGCCCATGGGCATCCCCGCTACACATGGTCCCTAAGGCTGAGGGCTCGTGGCAACCGTGCGGGGATTTCCGCAGGTTGAACAATGGCAACACCACACGACCGCTACTCGATTCCCCACATACAGGATTTTTCCATTCACCTCACTGGAGTATGCATTTTTTCCAAAATAGACCTGGTCCGCGGTTATCACCAGGTCCCAGTGCGCGCGGAGGACGTACCCAAAACAGCGGTAATAATTCCGTTCGGTTTATTCGAGTTCCTGTGCATTCCATTTGGGTTAAAAGGCGCGGCACAGACGTCCCAGCGCATGATGGATGCAGTGCTGCGCGATCTCCCGTTCGTGTTCGTCTACCTGGACAATATCTTTGTAGCCAGTGCGTCCGAAGACGAAGACGAAACCCACCTCAGGACGGTTTTCCGGAGGTCGGAGGAGCACGGGTTAATAATCAACCTGGTGAAATGCCAGTTCGGTGTGATGGAGATTGATTTTTTGGGGCACCACGTCTCTCCGGAAGGAGCGATCCCATTGCCCGACAAAGTGCGCGCCATAGCGGATTTTCCCCGGCCTCAGACAGTGAGGGCGCTACAAGAATTTTTGGGGATGGTGAACTTTTATAATTGTTTCCTTCCCTGCGCGGTGCGGCTCATGCAACCATTGTATGCCGCGCTCAAGAGACAGAAACCCGTGGATGGGGTCGAATGGACCCCGGAGCGAGAGCGGGCATTCTTGGAGGTTAAAGCAGCCCTGGCAAACGCCGCACTGCTGGTGCATCCGGACCCGGTGGCCCGGATAGCGCTCACCACCGACGCTTCAGACGTGGCTATAGGGGCTGTCGTGGAGCAGCGTGTCACCGGGGCTTGGCAGCCGCTCGCCTTTTTCAGCAGAACTTTGCACAACAGTGAACATAAATACAGCGCGTTCGACAGGGAGTTGCTGGCCTGGCTTCACCGCGTTCATGGACCACAAGCCACTAACGTTCGCGATTGCCAAGGTTTCAGAACCGTGGTCGGACCGGCAGCAGAGGCAGCTGGCCGCGATCTCAGAGTTTACTACCGATATTCAGCATGTGTCGGGTAAACTGAATGTGGTGGTGGACTGCCTCTTACGCACCGTGGTGGCCCCAGTCTACATGGGGATAGATTACACAGCCATGGCCGCGGAGCAGATTAGCGATGCAGACGTGCGCACGCTCCAGTCTGGACCAACAGGGTTAAGGCTGGAGAGCAGGGTACTGCAAGATGGCATGCCCCCCCCTAATCTGCAATGTCTCCACGGGACGCCCACGTCCGGTGGTCCTGGTCGCGTGGCGCCACCGCGTGTTTGAGTCGTTCGCACTCTAGCGCACCCAGGAGTGCGCGCATCGGTCAAAATGGTGGGAGAGAAGTTCGTGTGGCCGAGCCTACGCAAACAAGTAAAAGAGTGGGCTGCGGCCTGCGTGGTGTGCCAACGAACCAAGGTACACAGACACACGAAGGCTCCCTTGGAGCCGTTTCGGGGACCGGCTAAGAGGTTTGACCATGTTCACGTGGACCTCGTGGGCCCCCTCCTGCCATCACAGGGGTACACGCACCTCCCGACAGTGGTGGACCGCACCACGCGCTGGCCAGAAGCAGTCCCGCTGGCGGCAACCACCTCCGCGGACGTGGCACACGCTTTTTTAACAGCATGGGTGGCGCGTTTTGGAGTCCCATCAGACATTACGTCCGACAGGGGCCCTCAATTTGTTTCCGAACTCTGGTCCGCGATGGCCCGCAGCCTGGGTGTTGCAATTCATTGCACAACCGCGTACAACCCACAGGCCAATGGGTTATGCAAGCATTTTCATAGATCACTGAAAGCAGCACTCAGGGCTTCACTTACGGATGCAATTTGGGTGGACAGGTTGCCATGGGTTTTATTGGGGTTGCGCTCCGCGCCAAAAGAGGATTTGGAAGCTTCCCCGGCAGAGCTGGTTTTTGCGCAGCCACTACAGCTGCCCGGGGAATTTCTGCCAGATAATCCCGCGCCGGAAAGCTCCCCGTCTCAGCTTTTGCAGTGGAGCGCAAACACAGGCACGCTGCCGGGCCCGGCTCACCACTGTTTTCTGCGTGCTTTCGTGCCTAAAACTTTGTAGAACACGGAGTTCGTGTTCATCAGACACGACGCCCACTGCCCGCCATTGCGCCCACCCTATGATGGATTCCAGAGTGTTGGAAACAGGGGATAAGCATTTTTTGCTAGACTTGGGAGGTCGGCGGGAGAAAATTGGCATAGACAGACTCAAACCCACCTTCGTAACAGCGGACGAGCAAGTGCTGTTGGCTAGGGCCCCTCGGCGTGGAAGACCCCCACGGAGAGCTCCCCAGGGAAGCGATCCACCAGAGCAGCCACACGGACAGAGCGAAGTCCACCCCCCCTCGCCACAGCCCACCCGCAGTCAGACACACTCCCAGCAGCCCCCCACCGGCCCAGCAGCGCCACGGAGGCAGTAAACCCCAGTTACAGCAGATATGGGAGGAGACGGAAGCCAAGAAAGCGTGTGGACTGATGTTCTATCTAAGATGCTGGGGGGGGGGGGGGGGGGCAGTGAAGGACCTTGGGGAAGTCAGATTATTTAGCATCTCAGAGGGAGACAGTGAATAAGCATGGGAGGACGCTGGGTACCACAATCTCCCGGAACCTGAAGTGTTCCTCCCATATAGACACTGTCCGGAAAAAGGCCCAGCAGAGGTTGTTTTTTCTGCATCAGCTCAAGAAGTTTGATTTGCCTCAGGAGCTGCTGGTTGTCTTCTACACCACCATCATCCAATCTGTCCTCTGCTTTTCCATCACTGTCTGGTTTGGATCTGCCACTAAACAGGACAAGACCAGACTGCAACGGATCATTAAGTCTGCGGAGAGGATCATTGGTACCGACCTACCCTCCATTGAGAACTTATATCGGTCCATAACCAGGAAACGGGCGGGAAACATCTGTGCTGACCCGTCACACCCCGGCCACAAACTGTTTGAACTTCTATCTTCTGGTCGTCGTTACAGATCACTGAAGGTCAAAACCACCCGTCACAGGAACAGTTTCTTTCTTCAAGCCATCACTCTGATGAACTCCTAACATTCACCTAGTCCTACCTGTTGCTGTACTCATGACTTTTCATCCATTCTTACATTGCACATAAATCTCACACTGCTTTTTACTTCATTCACATTATATCACTGAATCTGAGTTCACACTGAAATACCGTGTGACTGTATATTTTTTCATATATTTCTGCAAAGTGTGGATAGTCTGAGTAAATAACTGCATATATTCCTGCATATATTTGCATCCTTTTATAGAAACGTTCCAAGGTTGTCATAGCCAGGAGCGGCACTGGGGTTAAGCTCCCAGTGCTCATAAAATGCTCCTTATGGCGTGCGTCTCGAAAAGCCTCTGACAACTAAGTCCAACTCCTAGCCTGCCCGTGTGGTTTAGTCTCTAAGCCCGGCGGAACTGCTTTTACTAATAGGAGAAGGGGCGAGGGCGGATCTCTGGCGCCTTAAAACCAGATGCTTCGGGTAGATGGTGGCTCATCAACCTGGGAAGGTAGCCCATCTAGGGGAAGGTAAACCCTGATTTCAAACCTCTGCTGCCTTGCGGCATACCCGGTCACGGGAAAGGCTTCGGGAGTCAACCCTGAGGAAAAATCCGGAGTCGGAGCCCCTAAGGCAGTTCTATGTTGTGCTCAACATCGTTCTGGCAGCTCCTGCAACGGCGCTGGTGCCAAACTGTAGCAGCCCTGCTGTTCCTTTGGATTCATCAGTGACGTGGAGAGGGGGGACATGCTGCATGGGCAACATCTTGTCCTCCATATCTTCCTGCCCAGGCTTGAATCCTACCAACGCCCAACGCTGGAAGGTAGAACACCGGATCACTGGAGAGGACACTCCAGCTTCGCCTTTGGCGTAGACAAAACACGGGGAATGACAGTTACCGGTTATAAGCCACTGCTCAATTGGCGTAGAGCGTGGCGCCAGGGGTTGTTCCCGACGGTGGGAGGGATCATCAGATCTCACTGGATAGCTACCGCCCACCTCAAGCTGGGCAGCCCCCAGCCAATAAGGTGTTGTCCCGCCACAGCTTGCTTTCCTCATTGGGTGCATGGGGATAAGGAGAAATCCAAACAGCAGGCTGAGAACCTTCGCACCAGGCAAGACAATAAAACAAAAGAGACCAACTCTAAAACTGGGAACTTGGAACGTCCGCACTATGATGATAGGACTCGCTGCTAACCTAAAGGACATCAACGACACCAGGAAGACTGCCATCATCAATAATGAGCTGAAGAGACTGGGAGTGGATATCGCCACTCTCCAGGAAACACGGTTAGCTGATGCAGGCACACTGTGAGAGAAGGACTACACGTTCTACTGGCAGGGAAAGGGCAGTGACGAGCACAGGGAACACGGAGTGGGCTTCGCAGTGAAGAGCACTTTGCTGAAGATGGTGGAACCGGGCAGCACTGGCTCTGCACGACTCCTCACCCTCCGCCTGAACACCACTGAAGGCCCAGTCACCCTCATCAGTGTGTATGCCCCAACACAGACAGCCACACCAGAGGCAAAAGACGAGTTCTATGAGAATCTCGCAACAACTGTCAGGATCATCCCCAACTCTGAACAACTCATTCTCCTTGGAGACTTCAATGCCAGAGTGGGTGCTGACCACGACTCCTGGCCCTCCTGTCTTGGACCTTTTGGCGTGGGCAGAATGAACGACAACGGACAGCGGCTGCTCGAGTTCTGCACATATCACGATCTGTGCATCACAAACTCGTTCTTCAAGACCAAGCCCCAACACAAGGTTTCCTGGCAACATCCGCGCTCAAAGCACTGGCACCAGCTAGACTTGATCCTGACCAGGCGCACCTCACTGAAGAACGTGCTAATCACCCGTTCATTCCAGAGTGCAGATTGCGACACAGACCATTCATTGGTGTGTTGCAAGGTCAAGCTGCAGCTGAAGAAATTCCATCGTGCTAGACAACCTGGAAAGGCACGGATTGACACCAGCAAGATGGCCCAACCAGAACTTGTTGAGCAGTTTGCCTCCACCTTTGAGAAGGAACTTGGTGTACCACAAGGAGGAGAATCTGCAAAGCAGAAGTGGGAAGAGCTGCGAAACACCATCTACCGCACAGCCTTGGCTACCTTTGGGAGGAAGACCTCGAAGTCACAGGACTGGTTTGATGCCAAGTTGACCGAGATGACCCCCGTCATTGAAGCCAAGCGCTCAGCACTTGCTGAGTACAAGAAGTACCCAAACGAGAAGAATCTCCAGATTCTCAGGGCTGCGAGAAGCAAAGTTCAGCAGACTGCTCGGCGCTGTGCCAACGAGTACTGGACTCAGCTCAGCCAAGACATTCAAACCGCTGCCATAACAGGGAACATCCGTGGTATGTACGATGGCATCAAGAAAGCACTTGGTCCAGCTCAGAGCAAGACGGCCCCCCTCAAATCTTCCACTGGGGAGATGATCACAGAGAAGAACAAGCAGATGGAGAGATGGGTGGAACACTACTCCGACCTCTACTCTAGACAGAACACCGTGACACCATCAGCCCTTGATGCCATCGACTGCCTGCCATCCATGGACGAACTTGATGCCGAGCCAACCATCGACGAACTCAGTAAGGCCATTGATAGCTTGGCCGCTGGCAAGGCACCCGGCAACGACGGCATACCCCCTGACCTGATCAAGCACTGCAAGACCGCCCTACTGCTGCCATTGCATGACGTCCTCTGCCAGTGCTGGAAGGAAGGTGCCGTACCACAGGACATGAGGGACGCCAAGATCATCACCCTCTACAAAAACAAAGGGGAGAGAAGCGACTGCAACAACTACAGGGGCATTTCCCTCCTCAGCGTTGTTGGCAAAGTCTACGCACGAGTTGTTCTCGTTCGTCTACAGAAGCTTGCCGAACGTGTCTACCCCGAGTCTCAGTGTGGCTTCCGTGCTGAGCAATCGACGGTAGACATGATATTCTCCATCCGCCAACTCCAGGAGAAATGCAGAGAACAGAACATGCCTCTGTATGTCGCCTTCATCGACCTCACCAAAGCATTTGATCTGGTCAGCAGAGAGGGCCTTTTCAAGATCCTGCCAAAGATAGGATGCCCACCAAAGTTGCAAAGCCTCATCGAATCGTTTCACACCAACATGCAGGGGACAGTGCAGCACGACGGCAACGTCTCAGAGCCATTCAACATACGCAGCGGAGTGAAACAGGGCTGTGTACTTGCGCCAACCCTCTTTGGGATTTTCTTTGCTATGCTCCTGAGGCATGCCTTCAGTACAGCAACAGAGGGAATCTACCTGCACACAAGATCTGACGGCAGGCTTTTCAACCTCACCCGCCTGAAAGCCAGAACCAAAGTACGCGAGGCTCTAATCAGAGACATGCTGTTCGCAGACAACGCTGCAGTCGCAACCCACACACAGCAGGAGCTTCAGACCCTGATGGACCGCTTCTCCCAGGCATGCAAGGACTTCGAGCTTACCATCAGCCTGAAGAAGACTAACGTCTTGGCGCAAGGCACGGAAGCACCACCAACCATCACCATTGATGACTACAAGCTGGAGGTCGTGAATCAGTTCACGTACCTGGGGTCCACGATCAGCAACAACCTCTCCCTTGATACAGAGATCAACAAGAGGATTGGAAAATCAGCCTTCACACTCGCTCGCCTCACCACACGAGTGTGGGAGAATCCCAAACTCTCTGTCAAGACGAAGATGGCAGTGTACAATGCCTACGTCATCAGCACACTGCTCTATGGGAGTGAGACGTGGACAACATACGCCCGGCAGGAAAAGAGGCTGAACTCCTTCCACTTGCGCTGCATTCGCCACATCCTGGACATATCCTGGCAGGACAAAGTGCCCAACACAGAAGTTCTGTCCCGCGCCGGCCTTCCCTCCATGTTCACTCTACTCAGGCAGCGCAGGCTCCGCTGGCTAGGCCACGTTCACCGTATGGAGGATGGCAGAATCCCCAAAGACGTCCTCTATGGAGAACTGGCAACTGGCAGGAGAGACGTTGGCCGCCCACAGCTGCGCTTTAGAGATGTCTGCAAGAGAGACATGAAGGCCCTGGATATCAACACAGAGCGCTGGGAGGACCTTGCAACGGACCGCTCCAAATGGAGAGGCACCCTGACCAGACAGCTCAAGGCGGGTGAAGAGAGACTGACTGCTGCAGCAGATGAAAAAAGGACCCGCAGGAAGAACCGCCACAGACCCAGCAGCACGGAGACCACCCACAAGTGTGACCTGTGTGACAGGGACTGTCATTCGCGCATCGGCCTGTTCAGCCACAGGCGGTGCTGTTCCAGCAGAGTAGACATTTAGGATTCTCTTCCATGGTCATCATAGACCGACGGAGGCCGACGACGTATAGAAACGTGGACAGACTGTAATTTACTGTACATTCTCTGTTGTCATTGAATCCTTATTTAAATCTTATTTAAATCCTCCACCTGAACAACGAGAGCAAGTTTTTAGCCAAAGTCAAATTCCTTGTATGTGTTGTGCATACTTGGCCAATAAAGCTGATTCTGATTCTGATTCTGATTCTGAGAACAATGCCCAGGGGGTTCCTGGCGAGATAGCAGGAAGGAGTCAGGGACATAGGGGGTTGAATGCAGTGTAATGTAAATGTCATGCTGTGTGATACGAAATGCCATGAAACGTGCGAAGAGAGACCTGAGTTAACTGAGGAGAGCTTGTTGAAATGATCCAGTCTGTTCTGTGCTTATGAGATGTGAAGTGTGTAATAAACCGTCTGTCCATGAATCTGCCTTTTATTTCACACCCTCCACAGTATAATGATATTAGTGTCTCTGAAACGATACAGTATCAAAGTATCATGATATTACAATGCATCGATTTTTCTCCCTATCCATAGTAGTTACATGTAAGAACCCTGTATTTTCCATGCTTTACACAAGCTTAATAGTTCAACTAATCTTCATAGTTCTCTTGACATTACCTGGTACTTAGTGGGTTCTATTTTTGTAACTATCTCAAAATTACCCGGTGCTTACTGCGTGCTATGCTTTACAGGTACACCGATTGTTCATAATTACTCTGATATTACCTGGTACTTCCTGTGTTATAATTTCACAGTTACCCAGAAATTAATTTCATATAAGTGATGTAAATATTTGGTAAATTGACCCATATTTATATAGTGTTTTGGGATTTTTTATTTTATTTTATTGGGATGCTGAATAATGCCTTAACTACAAGCACATCAAGTTCAAAGCTTAAAAAGACGTGGAGGAGGATCAGAGCATCTCAGTATAATAAGTTTCAAAAGAGAGAAGCCTAAATAATCCTGAATATGTTGTAAAACAAGAGGCAAAAAAATATATGACGGTCTCATACCACGGGAACCAGAGGGGAATTTGGTATTTGGTATATTTTATATGTGCTTTTTTACATACTTTATTAATCCCAGAGGGAGACCTCTAGTGACTGACTAGAGGTAGAGCATCCGCCCCACAACCAGGAGGTCGTGGGTTCAAGTCCTGGCCAGGTCATACCAAAGACCATATAAAAAAGTTACTTTCTGCTTTCTCGCTTGGTGCTCAGCAGAAATAGAATGGAGGAAGGAAAGTTGGTAACCCAGCCACAGGGGGTGCACAAGCCAGTGTACTCCCTGTGCTGGTCCCAAGTCCGGACAAATGGGTAGGGCTGTGTCAGGAAGGGCATCTGGTGTAAAAATCCTTGCCAAATCAACATGTGAATCATTGCGATATAATGCGATGATACACTGTGGTGACCCCGAAAGGGAACAGTCGAAAGACACACACGCAAAAAAATTAATCCCAAAGGGATGTTCAAGGGCATCCAGTGAAATGTATGAGGCAGCCACGGTGCGGCGCCAGTCCGTTTGCCATTCACACACACATTCACACCTAGGGTCACTACAGAGTCTCCAATTGACCTAACTTGCATGTTTTTGGAATGTGGGAGGAAACCGGAGCACCCGGAGCAAACCCACACAAGCATCGGGAGAACATGCCAACCCCACACAGACAGGCCCTTCTAGCTGGTGGATTTGAACCCACGACCTTCTTACTGTGAGGCAACAGTCCCAAAGTGTAAAAATGATTTAATACCTAAACAACATCAGTTCTTGTTTAGACTTTAAACTCATCAACCTACAGTTTAAAAAGATGTGGGCCTCTGGTGGAGCTGTATGCATTCCATAGATGGGATTGTATTTACATGTCTGTTAAATTTGGTCTACAAGTTCAGAAGTGGTTTGGAAGATCAGATATAAATCAGTGCTAACCGTATTTGAGTGTATTCAAAACCTGTGCTTTACTATATCTGATATAATCCAATCACAATCTAGAGGGCACTCAGAGAGTGCTTACCTCCACCAAGGCCCTATCTTACAATGCTAAAGAAAGTGAAAAAGGGATCCAGAATCTGCATCCTGATCCGGATCACCTCCGAAATGTAATGGGTTCATCTGAAGCCCAAGGGCCACCTCTGGTGAAAATTTCATCAAAATGCGTCCCGTAGTTTTGTGTGATCCTACTAGCAGACAAACAAACCACCATGAAAACTTCACCTCCTCGGCTGAGGTAAAAATGCTTTTTAACGTCAGTGTAAACGGGGCCATACGAAGATAATCTAGCTGAGTCCAATACTTTAAAAAAACATAAAGAAAAAATAAAGGTTACATCAAGCCACGTGGCCTACTCTTTGAAATATATTTTGTTTACTGAAACAAGAAGTATGTGGTACCACTTCAAGGCCAGTGCAGACAAAGAATAAAGTTGATATAATACACAAGATCCAAACTAAAACTGAAACACTGAGTGAAAACCAGAGGAGTTTTTAAGTCCAAACTGAATGTACATTTTAAATAGTTAAAAAGATAGCACCCAGCTGAAAAGGTTTTAAAATCGTATCCAAAATACTGTGTAGGTGTATCAATGAAACCTCCTGAGGGATGTCTAGGGTTTATCAGCAAGCCCACAGTAAGTATGTCTGCTCTCCTTCCTTCATGGTAAAGAAGCAGCCAGGCCTAAAGCACGATTCGGTTGCTTTATTACTGCATATGACAGATGATAGCAACAGGGCTGAATCTCTTGGGGTCCACAAGTTCAGCAGACTGTCTTCAGGCTAGCCTACTATCAAAAACATGGGTGGGTTGATGGGTTAAGTCTGCATAATGTCTCTAGTGGCTGTATGGCTGCTGACACCACGTCTGTGCAGGCAGTTTATGGTCCAGTATTCTCTAGTTTCACTGAACTGAGAGAGAGAGGGCACAGCTGCAGCCACCAACCCACCCCGCCCCAAGACAACTGTGCTGCTGCATAAACAAGGTCCGTGCTGTATGTGTGAAAGGGCCCCATGGCACGGCCCTCGATGGAGCGGATTAGGCCAAGCCACACAACTTTGATACCCTGTTCCAGGCAGCACAGCCTTGACGCCTCTCTGTCCATTCACAAAAGACTGCCAGGAACCCAGACCTGCTGTCTGAAGTCTATCCAAGACCAGACAAAGGCTGCACTCAGACATGAACCGATTTAGATTTGCTTTTAGTTTTAGAGGTAAGAGACATTTCTTGCAGCTAAACTTTACATCAGAGGCTGAACGCTTTAGCTTGATATAAAAATACAATGGATGTCAAAGTGAACAAGACAGTTACGAGCTAACTCGAATTCTTTTTAATGCTACAATTTTTTGGACATGTAGTTAATCCATGCAAATGCTGTTACTGTCTGTGGCAAGCCAAAAGGCACAAAACTGCAACTTTGAAAAGGTGTTTTAAAAAAAAAAAAAAAAAAAGACTTGAAAATTTACAGCATTTTGAAGGCCAAAACAGCATATTTCAAGACATGTGCTATAGATAAGATAAGATAAGATAAGCCTTTATTAGTCCCACAATGGGGAAATTTACAGTATTGCAGCAGCACTCAGAGCAATAATAAATAGAGGAAAAACAGTAAATACACAATGCAAGAAGTTAAAAGTTAAATAATTTTTACAGTTAAAAAAATAAGTAAAATAGCATTTGCAGCATTAGTATGCAGTTAAATTGGAGCAGGACATGTATGAGGACAGCAAGATGGTGGTGAGGTGTGCTGTAGGAGTGACAGATGGGTTCAAGGTAGGGGTAGGGTTACATCAGGGATCATTGTTTGACATGGTGATGGACAGGCTGACAGATGAGGTCAGGCAGGAGTCTCCATGGACCATGTTTGCAGATGATATTGTGATCTGTAGTGAGAGTAGGGAGCAGGTGGAAGAGAACCTGGAGAGGTGGAGGTATGTGCTTGAGAGAATAGGAATGAAAGTCAGTAGAAGCAAGACAGAACACATGAGTGTGAATGAGAGGGAGGCAGGTGTAATGGTGAAGATGGAAGGAGTAGAGGTAGTGAAAGTAGATGAGTTTAAATACCTGGGGTCAACCATCCAAAGCAATGGAAAATGCACAAGAGAGGTAAAGAAGAGAGTGCAGGCAGGGTGAAGTGGGTGGAGACAAGTGTCAGGTGATTTGTGACAGAAGCATAGCAGCAAAAGTGAAAGGAAATATTTACAAGATGGTAGTAAGACCTGCAATGATGTGTGGTTTGGAGATGGTGGCACTGACAAAAAGACAGGAAATGGAGCTGGAGATAGCAGAGTTGAAGATGCTAAGATTTTCATTGGGAGTGACTAGAAGGGACAAGATTAGAAATTAGTATGTCAGAGGGACAGGTCAGGTTGAGTGGTTTGGAGACAAAGTAAGAGAGGCAAGGCTGAGATGGTTTGGACATGTGCAGAGGAGGGACAGTGGATATATTGGACAAAGGATGCTGAAGATGGAGCTGCCAGGCAGGAGGAAAAAAGGAAGACCACAGAGAAGAGTCATGGATGTAGTGAAGGAGGACATGGAGAGGGTTAGTGTTACAGAGGAAGATGCAAGGGATCAGGTGAGATGGAGACAGATGATCTGCCGTGGAGACCCCTAAAGGGAGCAGCCAAAAGAAGAAGAACATATATATACTACAAAAAAAGCAACTGCCGATATCTTATTTGCTGAACGTCAATATCAGTTACTAAAGTTAATATTGGCTGTTACGTATGTTAAGCTATCTTCTGAACTTCATACATCCAGCTATCTGACAGCAATCCTCTCAAGCACAATCCCTAGCATATCTTGACTAAAAGGCATCTATGTTGTCACTTTGAAGAGAATGAGCAGTCACACAAGAGTGATGCCTTTTGTTGACAACAGACTCGTTCATGTTTGAGTCATGTAAAAGTCGGTTGTAATTATGAATCCGGACTGTCAAGACAGGAAAATCTGATCTGACCTGATCGTTAACTTAACATGTGCAGTGTGCTTATTACAAAAGACGACTTGAACAGTGAGAACAATATATTTTTCACGTGCATTCACGCTTCACCATTTTGGAGCACCATTTAAACAGCCTTTGTGTTATAGCACTTCAATAAAGCAGGTAAAGCCAGGGTTGATGCCAACAGCAGAAGTTATAGGGCATGGACTGTGATGAGCATCATGATGGAGACGGGGGAGGAAAATGTGGGTGAAGAAGAACTCATGGCTAAAATAAAGAGACATTAACTCGGTATACTTACTGTAAGTATTCATTTACATATTGCAATCCTTTAATTACCACAGTATTCAACAGCAAGATTGCATTTTGTGTGTTTTCCTAATATCATGCAGCCCTACATTTAAAATATGGCTTCATATGACTTTAACCCTGCACAATGAAAAATTATGCTTAATGGCTGGCTGGCTGGATGATACCAGGTGACACTACATGGGACATAAACCAATTCTGGAAAAACACACAGCATACTAATGCTTATATTCTATGAATGTCTCTTCCTCTAATTTTAGAGCTGCACTTTGTCAAGACAAACATTAGTTAGCATTCACAGCATGTAACTGCTTTGCAAAGTGAAACTGAGCCAAAGATGCTGGAGACCCATAAAAGATAAAAAAAAAAAACATATTTGATGAAGCTATTTAATTCGTTTAAGCATTCTTTATTCAGCAAATCACTTGGTTTTTATTGTGGGAACATCTGAAACAGTGATGTCATGGGTCATTAGTTTGTCAGATTTTTTTTTTTTATTGTGGTTGCTGTTTTCACTTTGTTTAAAGGTTTCTTTAAAAAAAAAAAATAAAGCAGAGCATGAACAGCACTTGTACTTTCCCATCAAGGCCCATTGGCTGAGCCTGACAAAACAACAGCTGAAGCTGATGAAGAAGGCCCACAGCTGACTCTAGCAGAGGCTGAGAAAGCCTGACGAATAACAGCCTGGGACGACTATAGAAGACAACTCTGATCATATAGTGGTGGGCCTGTAATCATCATTATACCGAGGACTTTCAGCAGCAGAGGTGACAGCATGTAGCTAATCTCCCTGGAAGAACTTCCACATCCAATGACCACACGTTGTGCTATGATTGCATCAACTTGACAACAAAGTGGCTGAGACCTTCTTTGAACTGTTTGCTCAACACAATTTGTCATTTCTGGTCACTTCTTCTCTTCAGCAAATGACTATGAGTTGTGGGGCTATAGATTTCTCTTGAAAAAAATACTTGAGTAAGAGTAAGAAACTATCTACTAAAAAGTTATTTGGGTGGTGAATAACACCTTCACTCTTGCTAGTTTGTGAGGTTTTTTCCTCTGAAATTTGTGGCTATTTAAAAAAAATCACTTTTATTTTCTCATAAATCTTCAACTTTTTAAAGATAAAATTTCAACTTTTTGGGAGGTCGGTGGTTAGCACTGTCACCTCACAACGGGAAGGCTGTGTGTTCAGCTCCAACAGCTGGCCAGCGATGACATTTCTGCATGGAGTTTGCATGTTCACCCTGTGTCTGCGTGGGTTTTGTTATTACACTATAAACAAGAACATTTCTGACTAGTTTTAAATAAGTGAAATTAAAAGTTACTCACAGTGCCGTCAAATGTAAATGAGTTCAAGTACCATACCAACTTTATTTATAAAGCACTTTAAAACTCCAATAGGACAAAGTGCTGGTCACCAGAAAACAAAACAAAGTGCAGATTACAGAAAAAATAAAAGAATTAAAAAGTAAAGGTTTTGTTTAAAAAAAAAATACTTAAATGCATGCACTTCAGTAAATGTAATTGGTTACTACCACCTCTGGGTAAGTGTATGGCTTCTGAGTGGTGTCAGTGTGTCGGCTTTCACCTCACACACTCAGCTGTTTCCTGCACTTTCCCCCGCTCTCACTGGGAAAACATCACACACTTATGTGTCGTCCCACATGCATTCAATTAATGTCAGTCATTAGCGTCAGGGCAGCGGATCAGTTTGAGCCTTCAAAGATTCAAAGATTGTATGTGTCAATACAACTACATGTACAGGACATACAGGAGAAATAAAATGGCATTTCTCTCTCTGTTCAGTGGTGTGCACAATATTAAAAAAAAAGAAAAGGAATAAGGCTGGAAAAATGACAACAGCAGTCTATGTACAGTAATGCAACCCGTAGTGCAAATGGCGACAAAAGATAGACCCAGGCCTCCCATAGTGCAAATAGAGATAAACGATTAATGATGATAAAACCCAGCAATCCTATATACAGAAAAGTAGAGCTGTAATACCCGTAATTGCAGTTCAGTGCCATAATGTAGGTGCAGACAGTGACAAGTGGTTCCAAGGTTGTCATAGCCAGAAGCGGCACTGGGGTTAAGCTCCCAGTGCTCATAAAATGCTCCTTACGGCGTGCGTCTCGAAAAGCCTCTGACAACTAAGTCCAACTCCTAGCCTGCCCGTGCGGTTTCGTCTCTAAGCCCAGCGGAACTGCTTTTACTGATAGGAGAAGGGCGAGGGCAGATCTCTGGCGCCTTAAAACCAGATGCTTCGGGTAGATGGTGGCTCGTCAACCTGGGAAGGTAGCCCATCTAGGGGAAGGTAAACCCTGATTTCAAACCTCCGCTGCCTTGCGGCACACCCGGTCATGGGAAAGGCTTCGGGAGTCAACCCTGAGGAAAAATCCGGAGTCGGAGCCCCTAAGGCAGTTCTCTGTTGTGCTCAACATCGTTCTGGCAGCTCCTGTGACGGTGCTGGTGCCAAACTATAGCAGCCCTGCTGTTCCTTTGGATTCATCAGTGACGTGGAGAGGGGGGACATGCTGCATGGGTAACATCTTGTCCTCCATATCTTCCTGCCCAGGCTTGAATCCTACCAATGCCCAACGCTGGAAGGTAGAACACCGGTGCGCATCGGCCTGTTCAGCCACAGGCGGTGCTGTTCCAGCAGAGTAGACGTTTAGGATTCTCTTCCATGGTCATCATAGACCGACGGAGGCCGACGAAAAAAGACAGTGACAGATAAGACTGCACATGATCAGTATTGCAATGACAGACAGACAGCAGCAGATATGGCATTTGTGCAGATGGTTGGAGTTAAAGTGCAGAGACATACAGCAGCAGTGTATTACTGTTTGTGTGCCAGTCTTTCTGTGCCAACAGCTGAGGTAGTTATTGTGCGGGTGAGTGCGTTATGGTCCGGGGGTGGGAGGTGGGGGGGGGAGGAGGAAGTGGACAGAATTCAGGGTCCTGATGGCCTGATGAACGAAACTGTTTAGCAGTCTTGTGGAGCGGGCCCGGAGGCTTCGGTACCTTTTCCCTGAGGGCAGGGGGCTGAAGAGGGAGTGTGAGGGGTAGGAGGTGTCACCTGCAATGTTGATGGCTCTGCGGGTGAGGCAGGTGAGGCAGATGTCCAAGAGTGGGGGCAGAGGGGCACCAATGATCTTGCTGGCTGCTTTCACTGTGTGTTGTAGTGTCTTCCGGCAGGAGGTGGTGCAGCTTCCATACCACACCATGATGTAGCTGGTGAGGATACTCTCAATGGTGCCCCAGTAGAAAGAGCACATGATGGGGGGTGGGACTCGTGCTCTCCTCAGTTTGCAGAGGAAATGGAGGTGTGTTTGAGCCTTCTTGGCCAGTGATATGGTGTTGTTGAACCAGGAGAGGTCCTTAGAGATGTGCACCCCCAGGAACTTGGTGCTGCTCACCCTCTCCACAGATGCACCATCGATGATCAGAGGGGGATGCTGTGTGTGACCCCTCCTGAAGTCGACCACAATCTCCTTGGTTTTTCCCACATTCAGGAAGAGGTTATTGTCTTTATACCACTGGACCAGTTGACTCACCTGATTTCTGTAGTTGGCCTCCTCATTGTTGGTGATGAGGCCCACCACCGTTGTGTCATCCGCAAACTTGATGATATGGTTGGTGTTGTAGGCTGGTACACAGTCATGGGTCAGCAGGGTGAAAAGCAGAGGGCTGAGCACGCACCCTTGTGGGGCCCCTGTGCTCAATGTGATGGTCTGAGAGGTGTTGCTGCCAACCCGCACGTTCTGTGGCCTTCCTGTGAGAAAGTCCAGCACCCAGTTACAGAGAGAGGTTTTGAGTCCCAAGTGTCTGAGTTTTTGTATCAGGTGCTGGGGGATGATTGTGTTGAATGCTGAACTGAAGTCCAAGAACAGCATTCGCATGTAGGAGTTTTTTGAGTGCAGGTGGGTGAGGGCTGGATGGAGAGCAGCAGTGATGGCATCTTCTGTGGATCTGTTTGACCTGTATGCAAACTGAGATGGGTCGTGGGAGGGAGGGAGGATGGACATCCATACTAACTTGATACACATATCATAACCTGATCCATTCTCACAGTCCCACCCCTTCTCCATACCCAATAAATTATAATAACATTCTAGTCATTATTCATCCCACAGTTACATTCATTATACAATACCATAATATATAATACACCTTATAATTAAATTATGCAGTAGAAATGATACAACAATGATTGTTTATATTGACAATAATACCAACATCTAATAATAATTGTAACAATAATAAATAAATATTTCTGGTATGTTTAATATAATTATAGACAATATTATCATCATCATAATCACCATATATACCGTACCACCATATACCCCCACATGGCTTACAATACCTAGGCGCAATAAGTAACCATATAATAATAATAACCATAATAATAGGTAGCCATACGGTAGTTACAACAACAACAATAATAATAACAATACCACCTGGCCTATATAATACTTCAAGTAATTCCATCCTAACAACAATCCTAATACTATAATTCTAGTAATAATGATATCAATAATAATAGTACTCAGCATATATATTCACAATAACAACCTTTCTTCATTAAAGACACATTGTAATATTACTGTCTTTTATTTTTATATTGCTCAAAAATCATTTCTTTATATGTTGATTTAAATATATGGATGTTTGGACATTGCCTGTGTTTCTCCCCCAACCCATTCCACAATTTTACCCCACACACAGACATACAAAAACTTTTCCTAGTAGATCTTACTAGGTGCATTTTTAAATTTTGTATTCCCCGTAAATTATATTTCCCTTCTCTCTCACTGAAAAGATTTTGTATATTGTGTGGCAAAAAGTTTTTACTGACTTTAAACATTAACTGTGCTGTATAATAATCAACCAGATCCCATAATTTCAATAACTTTGAATGTAAAAACAATAAATTTGTAATCTAAGACCTGCTTAATTTTATTTATAATTGCAATATTTTTGCGACTTTGTTTTGTATGTATCTGACATGTGGTTGCCAACTAATTTTATCATCTAGTATTACACCTAAAAATTTGATCTCTTTAACATTTTCAATAATTACATTATCTGTTATCTCTAAAGGACTGTTTTGAAACCACTGCCTGGGAGCAGCTCTGCGATCCACATGGTGAGGACATCGATGGCCTCACTCACACCATCACAGACTACACCAACTTCTGTGTGGACGACACCGTACCCACCAAGACCATATGGAGTTGCTCGAACAACAAACCCTGGATCAACCCTGAGGTAAAAACACTTCTGAGAGAGAAGAAGAGGATCTTCAGGTCGAGGAACAGGGAGCTGCTGAAGTCCGTACAGAGGGAGCTGAGGAGGAAGATCAGAGAAGGCAAGGACAGCTTCAGGAAGAAGATGGAGGACAAGCTGCAACAGAGCGACATCGGCTGGGTCTGGAGAAACCTCAAAACCATCTCTGGGCTCCAGAATACCTCCTCCCAGGCCACGGGGGGCAGGGAGTGGGTGAACAATCTGAACCTGTTTTTTAATAGGTTTGACCAACCCCCCCCCCCCCCCCCCCGCCCGCCTGCACACCAACCACTGCTGTCTCTAAAGTCATCGAGACCTGCTGTCCACACCCCACTCCACCAACACCCCCCCACTCCCAGCACACAGCCCCCCAACCTGACCCTCACTAAGACCCAGGTGAGGACGGAGCTGAGGAAGATCAAGGCGAGGAAGGCCTCGGGACCGGACGGCATCAGCGCGAAGCTCCTCAAGTCCTGCACAGATCAGTTGTGTGGGATTGTGGAGCACATCTTCAACCTGAACCTGAAGCTGGGGAGGGTACCACAGTTGTGGAAAACATCTTGTGTGGTACCCGTACCAAAGACTTCCCACCCCAGAGACCTGAACAGCTACAGACCAATGGCCCTGACGTCTCACATGATGAAGACCCTGGAGAGACTGCTCCTTGCTCACCTCCGCCCCCTGCTGGGACCAGCGATGGATCCACTCCAGTTCGCCTACCAGCATGGCATCGGGGTGGAGGATGCAGTGATCTTCCTCCTTCACCATTCCCTGTACCACCTGAAGAAGCCTGGGAACGCGGTGAGGATCATGTTCTTTGACTTCTCCAGTGCTTTCAACACCATCCAACCGATGATCCTGAGGGACAAGCTGCTGTGCACAGGGGTGGACCAGCACCTGTCATCATGGATCCTGGACTACCTCACTAACCGGCCACAGTTTGTGAGAACCCGGGATTGTGTGTCCGACACGATCATCGGTAGCACGGGGGCCCCCCAGGGAACGGTTTTGGCTCCCTTCCTGATCACCCTTTATACTGCGGACTTCTCACACAACACAACACACTGCCATCTACAGAAGTTCTCTGACGACTCTGTGATCGTCAGCCTCATCTCCAACGGAGATGAAGCTGAGTACAGAGGACTTATCCAGGACTTCCTGGACTGGTGCCATTGGAACTCCTTCCAGATCAACGCGAGGAAACTAAGGAGCTGGTGGTGGACTGCTGCAGGCAAGAACAACCCCTCACAGTACCAGTAAATATACAGGGAACAGACATTGAGATGGTGACATCGTACAAGTACCTGGGTGTTCATCTGAACAATAAACTAGACTGGTCACACAATACTGACACGCTCTACAAGAAGGGACAGCGCAGGCTGTTCCTACTGAGGAGGCTCAGGTCTTTTGGTGTACAAGGGGTGCTCCTGAAGACATTCTACGACATGGTGGTGGCATCAGCGATCACTTTTGGAGTGGTCTGCTGGGGCAGTGGCATTACAGCAGCTGATAGGAAGAGGCTGAACAAACTGATCAAGAAAGCTAGCTCTCTCCTGGGGCAACGCCTTGACCCAGTGGAGGAGATAGGAGAGAGAAGGATGGTGGCTAAACTGTCATCTCTGCTGGAGTTTGTGTCCCACCCTATGCAGGACATACTGAATGCACTGAGGAGCTCATTTAGCAGTAGTCTACATCATCCTAGGTGCGCGACCGAGAGGTTTTGCAGGTCCTTCCTACCTACGACTGTCAGACTTTATAACCTAAGCAGGGCTGCCCGAAGAGATAGCAAAAAAACATGACGACCTAATAGTATTGAATGCAAAAGACGCAACAGACTTACACAAATGGTCCCCTCCAGTATACAGTACAACTAGGACAATATCAGTCGCTACGGAGGGTGACAATATATATGGGTACATATTCATACTATGTAGGATAACTAAGTAGACGGTTATGCTGTTTATTGCATCTAGCTACAATGCTCCGCACTGTGTATATATATTTATATATTTATATATTTATGTGTACATATGTATATTCACTGCTCTTATTTTCTTATCTTCTAAATTATTGCTCTGAGTGTTGCTGTCCCTGTGTTGTTGCAATCCTGGAATTTCCCCATTGTGGGACTAATAAAGGCTTATCTTATCTTATCTTATCTTATCTATATGAATACAGTATGTACATCTTCTTTATTTTTACAATTACCAAATATCATTACCTTAGTTTTATCTATATTTAGTGATAATTTATTACAATCCATCCATTTTTAAGCTTATTTAATTCATTATTTAGCATATGGATTAGTTGATTATAATCATTTCCAGAATAAAATATATTAGTGTCATCAGCAAATAATATTATTTTTAATAATTTAGAAACTTGGAATATATCATTTATATATATGTTAAATAATTTGGGGCCCAATATTGACCCCTGGGGGACCCCACAGGCAATTCCCATCCACCCAGACAGATATTCTCCCATCTTCACAAACTGTTGTCTCTCAGATAAACAACTTGTAACCCAATTCAGAGCCATTCCCCTAATACCATACATTTGCAGTTTATCAAGAAGTATTGAATGATTTATTGTAGCAAATGCTTTTCTAAAATCTATAAATAAACTAATTGCATATTTTCCTTGATCTAATGCATTTATTATTTCCTTTGTTGCTTCCATTATTGCCAACGATGTTGTACCCTTTGGTCTAAATCCATATTGATTCTGATTAAGCAGATCATGTTTATTCAAAATTTTTCTAATCTGTTGTTGAGTTTTTCCAGAATCTTTGAAAATTGTGGGAGGAGCGATACTGGTCTGTAGTTTGTGTAGTGGTGTTTATTCCCTTGCTTGAATAATGGTATTACTTTTGTTATTTTCATTTTCTGCGGGAATGAGCTAGTTTGAAAAGACAGATTACAAATATATGTAAATGGTTTTAATATGCCATCAACAGTTCTTTTTACTAGTGCCATATCAATACCATCACAATCAATAGACAATTTATTTTTACACTTTTCAACAACAGATTTCACCTCTAGTTCATCCACCGCTGAGCGAAAGATTGACTGAGGGTTATTTCCAATCAATGTTTTACTCACAGTGTCTTTTCCTTGGTTTGTAATTTTTACTGCAAACTCTGGTCTAACATTTACAAAAAAATTATTCATTTTATTTACTACCATGTTCTTATCATAATTATCACCACAATTATCAGTAAAATACTCTGGATATATCATTTTCTTAGTTCCATTTTTCCTTAATTTATTTAATATATCCCAGACTCCTTTTATATTATTTTTACTTTCATTTAACATTTTCCTATAGTATAATTTTTTACTAGTTCGTATTATTTCAGTTAATTTATTTTTATATGTTTTATATCTTTTTTCAGATTCTTTGGTCCTTAATTTAATGAAATTTTTATAGAGATAATTTTTCTTTTTACAAGCATTTTGTAGCCCCCTGGTTAACCATGGGCAATTTTTGTATTTATGTTTTTTATTAATTTCTTTAATTGGACAGTTTTTATCATATAATGATTTAAATATATCAATAAATTTGGTACGTGGAATGTCACCTCTCTGGTGGGGAAGGAGCCTGAGCTGGTGTACGAGGTTGAGCGATACCGGCTAGATATAGTCGGCCTCACCTCAACACACAGCTCCGGTTCTGGAACCAGTCTCCTGGAGAGGGGCTGGAACTTGGCCTTTTCTGGAGTTGCCCCGGGCGAGAGGCAACGAGCAGGGGTGGGTATTCTTGTATCGCCCCACCTTGCTGCCTCTATATTGGAGTTTTCCCCGGTGGACGAAAGGGTTGCTTCCCTGCGCCTTCGGGTTGGGAAACGGGTCCTGACCATCATTTGTGCCTTTGCACCAAATGATGTTTCAGAGTACCCACCCTTTTTGGAGTCTGTGACTGGGGTGCTGGAGGGTGCTCCTCCTGGAGACTCCATTGTCCTACTAGGGGACTTCAATGCACACATGGGCAACGACAGTGAAACCTGGAGGGGGGTGATTGGGAGGAACGGCCTGCCCGATCTGAACCCGAGTGGTGTTCAGTTATTGGACTTCTGTGCTAACCACAGTCTGTCCATAACGAACACCATGTTCAAGCATAAGGGTGTCCATATGTGCACCTGGCACCAGGACACCCTAGGTCGCAGGTCGATGATCGATTTTGTTATCGTATCATCAGACCTGTGACCGTATGTCTTGGACACCCGAGTAAAGAGAGGTGCAGAGCTGTCAACTGATCACCACCTGGTGGTGAGTTGGATCCGATGGCAGGGGAGGAAGCCATTCAGACCTGGTAGACCCAAACGTATAGTGAGGGTGTGCTGGGAGCATCTGGCTGAGGCCCCTGTCCGGGAGGTCTTCAACTCCCACCTCCGGAAGAACTTCAACCACATTCCGAGGGAGTCTGGAGACATGGAGTCTGAATGGGCCATGTTCTCCACCTCTGTTGTTGAAGCGGCGGCCCAGAGCTGCGGCCGCAAGGTGGTCGGTGCATCTCGTGGTGGCAACCCCCGAACCAAGTGGTGGACACCAGTGGTGAGGGGGGCCATTTAGCTGAAGAAGGAGTCCTATCAAGCTTGGTTGGCTTGTGGGACTCCCGAAGCAGCTGAGGTGTACCGGCAGGCCAAGCGGAGTGCAGCTCGGGTGGTTGCTGAAGCAAAAACCCGGGTATGGGAGGAGTTCGGTGAGGCCATGGAACAAGACTTTCAGTCGGCTTCAAAGAGATTCTGGCAAACTGTTCGGCGGCTCAGGAGGGGAAAGCAGCTCCCCGTCCACACTGTGTATGGTGCGGATGGGACACTGTTGACTTCAACTTGGGATATCGTCAGGCGGTGGAAGGAATACTTCGAGGATCTCCTCAATCCCACTGATACGCCTTCCACAAAGGAAGCAGGGTTTGGGGACGAGGGGGATGACTCGCCTATCACAGGGGCTGAGGTCGCCAAGGTGGTTAAAAATCTCCTTGGTGGCCGGGCCCCGGGGGTGGACGAGATTCGCCCCGAGTACCTCAAGGCCCTGGATGTTGTTGGGTTGTCATGGTTGACACGCCTCTGCAACATTGCGTGGAGGTCGGGGGCAGTGCCTTTGGCATGGCAAACCAGGGTGGTGGTTCCTCTCTTCAAAAAAGGGGACCGGAGGGTGTGCTCCAACTTTAGAGGGATCACACTCCTCAGCCTCCCTGGGAAGGTCTATGCCAAGGTACTGGAGAGGAGAGTCCGGCCGTTGGTCGAACCTCGGATTCAGGAGGAGCAATGTGGTTTTCGTCCTGGCCGTGGCACATCGGACCAGCTCTTTACCCTCTCGAGAATTCTTGAGGGTTCGTGGGAGTTTGCCCAACCAGTTTACATGTGTTTTGTGGACTTGGAGAAGGCATTTGACCGCGTCCCTCATGGATTTTTGTGGGGGGTGCTTCGGGAGTATGGGGTATCGGGCTTGTTGTTACGAGCTATTCGGTCTCTGTACGACCGTTGTGAGAGTTTAGTTCGTATTGCCAACACTCGGTCGGAGTCATTCCCAGTGAGAGTTGGACTCCGCCAGGGCTGCCCTTTGTCACCGATCCTGTTCATAATTTTTATGGACAGGATTTCTAGGCGCAGCCAGGGAATGGAGGGTGTCATGCTTGGTGACCACAGGATCTCATCTCTGTTGTTTGCAGATGATGTTGTCCTGTTGGCTTCATCCAGCAATGACCTACAGCTCTTGCTGGGACGGTTTGCCGCTGAGTGTGAAGCGGCTGGGATGAGAATCAGCACCTCCAAGTCCGAGTCCATGGTCCTCAGCCGGAAAAAGGTGGATTGTCCTCTCCGGGTTGGGGACAGGCTCCTGCCCCAAGTGGAGGAGTTTAAGTATCTTGGGGTCTTGTTCACGAGTGAGGGGAAAATGGAGCGAGAGATCGACAGACGGATTGGAGCAGCATCTGCAGTGATGCGGACGTTGTACCGGTCTGTTGTGGTGAAGAGGGAGCTTAGTTCTAAGGCAAAGCTGTTGATTTACCAGTCAATCTACGTTCCTACTCTCACCTATGGTCACGAGCTTTGGGTAATGACCGAAAGAACGAGATCGCGGATACAAGCGGCTGAAATGAGCTTTCTCCGTAGGATTGTTGGACTCACCCTCAGAGATAGGGTGAGGAGCTCAGTCATCCGGGAGAGGCTCAGAGTAGAACCGCTGCTCCTCCACATTGAAAGGAGTCAGTTGAGGTGGTATGGGCATCTGATTAGGATGCCTCCTGGACGCCTCCCACTTGAGGTGTTTCAGGCACGTCCCACTGGGAGGAGACCCCGGGGCAGACCCAGGACTCGGTGGAGAGACTATGTCTCCCAGCTGGTCTGGGAACGCCTTGGTATCCCCTCTGAAGAGCTGGAGCAGGTGGCTGGGGAGAGGGAAGTCTGGGCTTCTCTGCTTGAACTGCTGCCTCCGCGACCCGGACCTCCGGAAAAGCGGTAGAAGATGGATGGATGGATGAATAAATTTATCGTATGCCAAGTCCACTTCTTTCTCTCTATAGACAACATCCCAATTCTGTAACATTGTCATCTTTTTTAATGCATTGATTCTATCTTCTGTTTGTATTCTTTTATAAATAATCTTTTTATATGGTTTATTATTATTCTTACTCTCATTAACCCCATAATTAACATCTAAAGAAACAAATACAGGCAGGTGGTCACTAATGTCATTTATTAGTATACCACTCACCATATTATATTCAATAACATTGGTAAAAATGTTGTCTATCAAGGTAGCACAGTGTGTTGTTATTCTCATAGGTTTTGTAATCTTTGGAAATAAGGTTAGGCTATACTGTATCTAAGAAATTTTCAGTTGGTTTATGTTGTTTTGTTTTCATTAAATCCATATTAAAGTCACCACAAATAAAGATATCTTTTTGTCTTATTTTTGTATACATCTTTTCCAAACTAACTAACTAACTAACTAACCTGCACTTATATAGCGCTTTTCTAGTCACAAAGACCACTCAAAGCGCTTTCATTAATACTAACCCTCTATTCTAAGGGCCTATAGGAAACAGATATCTAGGGACAATTTAGAACAGCCAATTAACCTAACATGCATGTTTTTGGCATGTGGGAGGAAACCGGAGAAATCCCGGAGTAAACCCACGCAACACGGGGAGAACATGCAAACTCCACACAGATCACTGTTGGTTGGGGGCTGGGATCGAACCCACGATCCCACGATCCCCACAATCCCCTGGCCAAGGGTAAACTGTGCTGCCGCAGTGCTAACCACTGCGCCACCGTGCAGCCCAAACCATTTCTAATTTTTTCCATATCAGATCCCGGTGCTCTATATATACAACTTACTATTATGTTTTTTTCTGTTTTCCGTCATAATTTTGATTGTTAACCATTCCATACTTTCACTCACTGTAGATGTCATGCTGTCTACTTTTTTACTTTTTAATTTTCTATCAACATACAGTGCTACCCCACCACCACTTTTACATTTCCTATTTTGTGTGTACATCTCATATCCACAAACACAAGGTAAGACATGGCCCCACCCACTTGCAACTGATGATTGCCCCTCCATGAGCCTGGTTTTGCTGGATATTTCTTCCTGTATGGGAGTTTTTCCTTCCCACCATTGCTTAGTGCTTTCCCATAGTGTATCACTTTGTTGTTGGGGTTTTCTGTAAATTTATTTATTATGTGCCTTAGACAAGCTTTTGTTGTGATTTTGTGAAATACAAAACAAAGTTGAACTGGACTGATTTTCTCTTACTTCTAAGACATGAATACAGTATGTTATGCAGATTTTCTTGGCTAAAAATTGCTCATAATAGCTATTTCCAATGTACAGAGTCCTGAGCCCAGCAGGTTAAAGCACACAAGTCTGCTAAAAGCTGTAATGTTTGAAGATCACTTCTATAAACAATGGAGTTGAAATGGATATTGCAACATCCTAATGATCATAATTTAATATATCTGCCATGCAACTGAAGTCATTGTCATTGCTGTCAAATGACTACTGTGCTCTGCACCTGCTGTAAGCTAATCATTAGCTGTCAGGACATAATAGCCTACTACGTTACTCCCTGCAGCACTTACAGCCTATCCTCACATGGTAACTGACACTTCAGCTCTCTTTAGCACTCACTTTTCTCTGAGACTGCCCTCTTCAATCACTACTTCAGGGTCCTTACATGCTTTCACCACATTTGCCCAATTACTTTTTAAAATGCTTCGTTCTCTCCTCTCTCTCTCTCTTTTAATCTGTAATGAAACACTGATTCTTTGGTTGAACATTTTGCATGACAGTTTTGAAGAGGACTTGGATAACTGGCATTGTTGCAGAACTTCAGTGATAGACTAAACAACTGTCATTAGAGAAAAAATAATTATTAATCTGAACTTCAATTATGGACAGTTGTTGCTTCTATAGCAGCCATAACCTCATCATTATGTTCTCAACATAGCAGCAGCTCTTTAACGTGTTTGACCTTTACTCAGTTTCAGCCCTGTAACACTGGCAGTTGGTGGTCTGGAAAAGTGTTAATGGTATCTATGTGCGTGATTTCAGCAGGTGCAACTTACAGGACCCATTAAAGGTCCCCAAGGGGCTACTTGTCTTCTTCTGTGGACAACTCCCTCTCTGAAACAGGTGGCGCATATGGAAAAAGTCGTATACCCACAAAATAGCTGACAGTGCAGAACTTGTAAGACATAAAGGGTTGAACCAAGATTGCTAAGAAGCTCAGCAGAAAGAAAGTTTATTGTTATTGTCCATAGTGTCAAGTAGATTAGATTAGATTAGATTAGATTAGATTCAACTTTATTGTCATTACACATGTATGAATACAAGGTAACGAAACACAGTTTAGCATCCAATCAGAATTGCAAAGGACAGCAGTGCAGTATATACGGTAGTATATACTGTATGTACAGCCTGTATGTATGTACAGCAGAACGGAATTATGTTTTCTCCTATTTACAATGTCAGTCACATCTAGAATCAGAGGAGCCGCTACCATGCAAGGCACTGACACAACCAACTTTCCTTCCCTGATTTTGTTATGTTAAGCACCAAGATAGAAAGCAGGAACTACCTCTTTGATATGGTTTTCTGGTATGACCCGGCCAGGGCTCGAACCCACACCTTCCCAACTGTGTGGTACATGCTCTATCATTAGGCCACCATTCCAGTATGAAGGGCAGAAGTGTAAAGCCATTAAGATGGAAATCACAACAAAAATAAAGCAGAAATCTAACAATAGTATAAAAAGATTCCTAATATGCTGCCAAAAATACAACAAATGCACCACTTCTTCTGAAAAAAAAAATGCTAAGCTTACAAGTTTGGCAGATTAGTAAAAATAAAAAAGCTTTAGTTTAGAAAGTGGAATTAGCAAAAATAAGTATCTGAATGTCAGTCATCTGCAGCCCTGCTTGTAAAGAATGTCCTGCATTGCTCCTCAGCTTTATTACACTTTCTTTATACTATGGCTCTCAGCAAATGGTAGAGTAGCCAGAAATTACCACTCAAGTACAAGTAGTGTTACCTTATGAAATTAATTACTCAAGTAGAAGTGAAAGCTGTTATTCAAAAATTACTTGAGTAGGAGTAAGACAGTATTTACAGCGAGGAAAGTAAGTATTGAACACGTCAATATTTTTCTCATTAAACATATTTCTGATGGAGCCATTGGCCTGAGATTTTCACCAGATATCAGAAACAACCCAAGTAATCTATACACACAAAGAAATCAAGGCAACTGTGTTCACACAGCAAATTATATTTAGTGAAATAACACAGGGAATAAGTATTGAACACATGAAAAGAAAGTGGTACAAAAAGGCATAGAAAGCCAAGAAACCAGCTGAAATCCATCAGAATTCAGGAAGCTATCCCATCCCCCATCAGTGCAAATTAATTTGGGCTGGTTAAGTCCTGATCGATAGCCTTTAAAAAGGCCTGTGAATGTCAGATTATCACACCACAAAAAAGCCATGATGGGTAGAAGCAAAGAGCTCTCTTTAGACCTTCGCAACCTTATTGTTGTAAAACATAATGATGGCATTGGTTACAGGTGCATTTCTAAACTGCTGAATGTTCCAGTGAGCACTGTTGGGGCCATCATTCGGAAGCGGAAAGAACATCATTTTACCATATACCGGCCATGACCAAAAGCTCCTTTGAAGATTTTTTTTTTTTCCACAATATCTTTATTGAACCTTTTTTTTTTTTTTTAACAAATATGATACAAACAATCAAACACTAACACTAAAGTACTACAAAAAAAAAAAAATGCACTAAAAACACCAACAACCACCAACAAAATCAAGTCTTCAACAATGCTCCTCTGTTTAGTCTAGACAATCCAATACATAAGTATACACATTATGTTCACCAGTTTGGAATTTACAAGGTCCACACACATCATTCACCTTCTTCTTCAAGAGTTATGTTTAAATTTTTTACATAATCAATAAAAGGTCTCCATATATTCTCAAACACAATTTCCTTTGATTTCAGTATATATGTTATTCTTTCTAATGGAAGGTTTGTTAACATCTGTCTTAACCACTGAGACACATCTGGTCTATGAGTCTTTTTCCATAATAGTGCAATACATTTTTTGGCATTAAGCAAACTGAGGTCTATGAATGTTCTTTCACTTTTATTGAAATTATGCTTTTCTGGGTACAGACCCAACAAAACCAGTTTAGGATTCAATATGATTTGTTTTGAGATTATTTTTTCAATTGTTACCCTCACCTCTTCCCAAAACATTCTTATTAATCTACATTCCCATAAACAATGAAATAGGGTTCCTTTACTTTCCATGCATTTTGTGCATGTATCTGGTATATTTTTGTTATATCTATTTAACTCCTCCGGTGTAACATACATCCGCATTAACCATTTGAAATGTATCAATTTAAGGCGTGCATTTATTGATTTGGTTTGAGCTTCTGTACAAGCCAATTCCCATTGTTCCTCTGAAATTTCAATTTGCAGATCTTCTTTCCAGTAGTTTAATCTTTTCAGTGAATTTTCACTTGAAGATAGTGTCAATGAGTTATAAAACTCTGAAATAATACCCTTTCTTTTACTATCTTTCATCATCATTTTTTCCAAGGATGAATAAATAGGTCGAGTGAGAGCTTTATTTTGATTTGATCGAATAAAGTTTCTAAGTTGAAGATATTTAAAAAAATGTGTTCTATTGAGATTAAATTTGATCCTCAGCTCTTCAAAAGACATTATGTTGTCTGCACATGGCAAATATAAATCCTGAATCTTTTGTATCCCTTTTAAATTCCATACTTTAAATACAGCGTCCGCTCTCCCTGGTTTAAAATATTGATTACCCCATATTGGACTAAATTGTGACAATAACTGTGGTTCTTTTAAATAGTTTTTAGCTTCACACCATATTTTGATCATATGCTTTACAAATGGATTTTTAACTTGTTTTTGTAATTTTTTTGCCGAATCTGAGTATATGAATATGGGAAGAGGTAAAGGTAAATTGTATGATTCCATTTCAGTCCAGTGAGGGAGATCATTTGATGAAAAATAATATGTCATAGACCTCAGTTGTGCCGACCAATAATACAACATAAAATTTGGACATTTCAGACCTCCACGATCAAATGATAAATATAATAAAGACAAACGTAATCTAGCCCTCCTGTTGTTCCATATAAATTCCACTAACTTTTTTTTTATTCTTGAGAATAGATCTAAAGGTGGTGATAAGGGAATGTATTGAAATAAATAAAGTATTTTAGGTAAAATATTACTTTTAAGTATATTGATTCTCCCGATCATCGACATTGGTAGTGACATCCATCTCTGAGTTAACTCACTGATATCTGACATTAAGGCTTCATAGTTGACACTGGCGACTGATTCTAGCTTAGGCATAATTTGGATTCCTAAATATTTAAACTGATTTACAACATTGAATTGATTTACCTCAGGGGCTGGGTAATTTCTCTGGGTCTCATTTAGCATTAATATTGAAGATTTAGTTTTATTTATTTTATATCCTGATATTTCCCCAAAATTCTTTATTAAATTCAACAAGGTTGGAATTGATTTTTTTAGATTCGACATAAACAAAATTATATCATCGGCGTACAGGGAGATTTTATGTTCTGTTGGTCCAACTTTAATTCCATATATTTGTGAATGTAAACGTATCGCTATCGCTAAAGGTTCAATTGCCATAGTAAACAGTAAAGGTGAAAGTGGACAGCCTTGTCGACATCCTCTATTGATTTTTATTGGTTTTGAAATATTGTTATTTGTTAGGATTTCTGCTGTAGCATTATTGTATATTATTTGAACCCATTTTATGAAATTATTTCCAAGTCCAAACCTTTGTAGGACTTCAAAAAGAAAGGGCCATTCAACTCTATCAAAGGCCTTTTCGGCGTCCAATGATAGGAGAGCTGTATCCGGTGCTTCTTTATTAAAATAGATAATATTAAATAGTCTTCTTACATTATGGAAGCCTTGTCTACCCTTTATAAAGCCATTCTGATCTCGATTAATAATATTTGGTAAAATTTCTTGTATTCGTCTTGCTAAAATTTTACAGATTATCTTAAGGTCGGCGTTTAATAGGCTTATTGGTCTCATATTTTCACATTTATTAGAGGGCTTACCTGGTTTTGGCAGCAGTATAATTAAGGCATTATTTATGTATGATGGTAAATTATTATTTTGAAATGCTTCTAAAACCATTTCCAAAAAAGGTTTTATTAATTTATTCTTAAATTTTTTATAAAGGTCAACTGGAAGACCATCTGGTCCTGCACTTTTTCCTGATTTCATATTATCAATGGCTAGCCCAACTTCTTCTTGACTAATTTTAGACTCCAATATCTCCCTGTTTTCATTTGGAATACACGGTATAGATAGTTCGTTCAAAAACCCATTTAGTTTTGTTAAATCAGGTTCATTTTTGGTATCATATAATTTTTCATAGTAATCTCTAAAGGCTCTATTAATTTCTAAAGGATCTATAACTACCTGTCCGTTACTTATAATACTGGTAATTGGTGTTTTAATTTCCAATTGTTTAATCTGCCATGCTAATAATTTTCCTGATTTTTCACCTTGTTCATAAAAAGATTGTTTCAATCTTAGAAGACTCGAGGCAGCTCTATTCGCTGATTTTTTGTCGTATTCAGCTCTCAAAATCAGTAATTCATTCTCCAACCTTGGGTCACTTCCTGCATACACTTTTTCCTGAAGATTTTTTATTTTATGTTCCAATTTAGCTCTCTCCTCTCGAGTCTTCTTAGATTTTGATCCTGTATAACTAATAATATGCCCCCTAATAAAAGCTTTGAAAGCCTCCCACTTTACACATGCTGATGTTTGTGTAGTATTGATGTCAAAGAACTCGTCTATCTGTTTTTCTATATACTTGACAAATTCCTCATCCTGAAGCCATTTATGCTGAAATTGCCATCTACCTGATTCCTTTGTCAATTTTTTATCTACATATATTAGACAACAGGGTGCATGATCAGAGATCACGATGTTATCATAAAAGCAGTTTTGAATCTTGGACCTTAATTCTGTGGAAATCAAAAAATAATCAATACGTGAGAATGTCTTGTAGGTACTGGAATAACAAGAATAGGCTTTAACTTGTGGTTTCATTTCTCTCCATATATCTAACAATCTCAATTCTTTCATAAAATGATTAATAGTCATCCTACATCCAATGTGCGTACAATCCAGTCCTGTTGATCTATCCACACCTGGATTCAATGTACAATTAAAATCCCCTGCTATTATATGTTGCCCTGTAAGTGATGATAAGATGAGAAATAAATTAGCAAAGAACTTCTGATCATCTATATTGGGACCATATAAGTTCACAAGATTTATATTTTCTAATAGCAAAGAACCTTGAATGATTACATATCTTCCAAATTTGTCTCCAATTACATTTTTCACTTGAAAAGGAACTGATTTATGTATGAGAGTCATAACTCCCCTGGCTCGGGATGAAAATGAAGAGGTGAATACACTTCCCTGCCATCTACTCCTAATTCTTTTAACATCCTCCTCTATCAGATGAGTTTCTTGTAAAAACACAATTCTTGAACCCATGTCCTTTATTTTATTCATAACTTGTTTAAGTTTTTTTAAATTTTGTAGACCTCTGCAATTCCATGAAGTTAAATTAAGATTAACACTTTGGTCCATGATCAATAGAGAGTTTGGGATTACCTTGCAGTGTAAACATGCTCATACAGAGAAGCAAAAACATGAGTGGTTGAACATTCATCCTACAAACTACACACAAACAAATTTCCCCTTCCCACACTTGTGGCAAACCCCCCAAAATCAAAAGAAAAATTCTGTCTCCCGATATAGCCATCGACCGTTCCACACCCACGGGGAACAGCCTAAGCCACTCCTTCTTCATCCTCCCAATCACCCTAACTCTACTGCTTTTAATGACGTAACATTAACTCTCCTCTGTAGTTTTCCAACTTAACTCCAAAATTTTTAACAACTTTGTACATCATAGTTTTTTTTTTTGTTTGTTTTGTTTTTGTTTTGTTTTTTTTAATATATAATACAATCTATATTTTGTAAACTTACTATTTACTTCAAGTCAGTCAGATGCCTGTGCAAATGCTTAATTATTCTACCTTATATTTTGTTCATGCTTAGCTCCCACCAGTCTCTTCTTCTTCTTTGATCTTCTTGATGAACTCCTGCGCCTCCTCTGGGGTCTTGAAGATGTGGGTTCTGCCCTCATACGTGGTCAGCAGTCTCGCAGGATAGATTACACCATGACGAATCCCAAGGTTGCGCAGCTCCTTACGTATGGGATCAAACTGCTTCCTCAATTGTTGGATTCCTGTGGCCAAATCTGGGTAGAACCGCACCTGCTGGTCCTGGTGTTTAATCTCTCCTTTAGCACGTGCAGCGTTGAAGATCTTCATCCTGTCTCTGTTGTTAAGAAACTTCATAATTAAGGTCCTCGGCGGTCCCTTATCTCTCCGTGGGCCAATACGATGTGCTTTTTCCAGAACCACTGCTGATTGCAACTCCTCGCTGCCCAGCACCTCCGGAATCCACTTTTCCAGAAAGGAACATACGTCCCGACCTTCTGATTCCTCTGGAAGACCCACCAGCCTCAAATTATTCTGTCTCGACCGAGATTCCAAATCCAAAATATTATCTTCCAGAGATTTATTTTTTTTTTCCAAAGTGCGCACCTTTAATTGAAGACGGGTGACGTCATCTTCAGCACTAGCGAGACGGAGCTCCATCTGCGCCGTTCGTTCTACACAGTCACCCAATTCCTTTCTTATTCCTTCCAACGCTGTCATAATCCCATCAAATCTAGAGGAAAAGTCCGCTCTCATTGAACTCATGGCAGCCATCAGCGCATCTGCGCCATTCCCCGCAGAAATCGCAGCGTTGCCAGCCTCCTCCGCCATATATGGAGCCCTGTTTGCTGCGTCACAGACCTGAAAGTCCGTTAATTTGGATTGTCTCGGCGGCTCGCTTTTTCCTTTTCCTGGTTTTCCAGCCTTAGGCTTCGCCGACATATCCTCGCCCAAATGCTGAGATACGTTCTGTCCCAAATGAGAGAGTTATTTGCCGATTTTTTTTCTCCAGGAGCAGAGCAGAGCGAGACACGTCCGTCCTACGTGGCAGCCATAACCGGAAGTTCCTTTGAAGATTTTTGACAGAGGAGACCAAAGAATTATCAGAAGAGTTGTCCAAGCGCCAAAAACCACTCATGGAGAGCTCCAGAAAGACCTGGAGTTAGCAGTTACTGCTGCTTCAAAGAAAACAATAAGTAATGCACTCAACCGACATGGGCTCTATGCCTGCTCACCTCACAAAACTCC
Organism: Pholidichthys leucotaenia; assembly: GCA_020510985.1. Classification (NCBI taxonomy): domain Eukaryota; kingdom Metazoa; phylum Chordata; class Actinopteri; order Cichliformes; family Pholidichthyidae; genus Pholidichthys; species Pholidichthys leucotaenia. The sequence goes on from CM035850.1 coordinate 116,793,758, forward strand.
ATATCTGAAGAAAAAGCATGTTGAAGCTCATTTAAAGTTTGCTGCACAACATTTGGGCAAGCCAGTAAAATACTGGGAGAATATAGTCTGGTCAGATGAGACGAAAATTGAACTTTTTGGATGCCACAACACACAGCATGTTTGGAGGAGAAACAGCACTGCACATCAGCCAAAAATCACCATACCAATAGTGAAGTTTGGAGGTGGGAGCATCATGGTGTGGGGGTGTTTTTCAGCACATGGTACAGGCAGACTTCATATAATTGAAGGAAAGATGAATGGACAAATGTACAGAGACATCCTTGATAAGAAACTGTTGCCATCTGCCAAGATGCTGAAGATGAAATGAGGATGAACATTTCAGCAAGACGATGATCCCAAACACACAGCCAAGGAAACTCTCAACTGGCTCCAGAGAAGGAAAATAAAGCTGCTAGAATGGCCCAGTCAGTCACCTGACCTGAATCCAATTGAAAATTTATGGAATGAACTGAAGATCAGAGTTCATAGAAGACACCCAAGGAACCTTCAAGATTTGAAGACAGTTTGTGTGGAAGAATGGGCTAAAATCACTCCTGAGCAATGCCTGCGCCTAGTTTCTCCATACAGGTAGGCATCTGGAAACTGTTATTTACCATCAAAGGCTTTTCTACTAAATATTAAATGGATTTCACCAAGTGTGTTCAATACTTATTCCCTGTGTCATTCCACTTTATTAAGTATAACTTGTTTTGTGAACACAGTTGCCTTGATTTCTTTGGTTGTACAGATTACTTGGGTTGTTACTGATATCTGATGAAAATCTCAGGTCAATGGCTCCATCAGAAACATGTTTAATGAGAAAAATGTTGACGTGTTTGATACTTATTTTCCTCACTGTATTTAAAAAGTTAACTGGGTAGTGAATAATGAGTTTAGTCTTGCCAAGTTGAGAGGTTTTTCTTCTAAACTTATGCCTGTATTTCTTGTAATTATACTACTTTTTCCTTGTAAATTTGAGAAAAAAATCACATAAATGTACAACTTGCTTCCTCATAAATTTGTGTATCTTTTCCCATGTTAATTTATGACTGTTTCCTTGTAATGTTTTCACAAAATGTTGTGATTTTTTTCTTATAAATTTCAAACATTTTTTGGGAAATATATTTCTTTTTTCTCATAAAGTTGTGGATTTTCTATCCACTTTATTTTAAAAAAAAAATCAAATTTTTACAATTAATTTGAAACAGTTTGTGGTAAAATTGTGAGTTTTTTCCATGCTTATTTGCAACTTTTAACCACAGTTTTGCAAAGCCAGAACAGAACAATTAATTTCTGATTTCATAGAAATAAAATTATGAATAAAACTTATCACGATACTTTGTGTCCACGATACTGTATTGATTCACAGAAACCAGTATTGCGATGCTTCTTCTTCTTCTTTCGGCTGCTCCCTTTAGGGGTCACCACAGCGGATCATCTGCCTCCATCTCACCCTATCCCTTTCATCTTCCTCTGTAACACCAACCCTCTCCATGTCCTCCTTCACTACATCCCTGAATCTTCTCTGTGGTCTTCCTCTTTTCCTCCTGCCTGGCAGCTCCATCTTCAACATCCTTTGTCTAATATATCCACTACCCCTTGTCTGCACATGTCCAAACCATCTCAGCCTTTCCTCGTTTACTTTGTCTCCAAACCACTCAACACTCTAATATTGCAATACTTAAAGTATTAATAAATGTTGCAAAAATAATTTCAGTTTGTTGGGCACCAGAGGAATAATAAAAAAAAAAAGAAAAGACTTTTCAATCCATTAGATGGTGCTATATGTTTACATTCTGGTCAGGTCAGCATAGCAAAGGAGTAATTCATGGAATCTAGCCAGGAGTTGAACAAGACAGAGACTGGGATGGGAAATGACAATATATGATATCGCAATGCTCAGCATATCGTAAGATCCTGATAATATTGCATAGCGGCTCAAGTATCGTAACAGTATCGTATAGTGGTGCCTGTGGTGATTCCCCTAAAACTCACTGATGTAAAATTCACTAAAATGAGTAAATATGCATTCATTTTTGGTTATTACACTATAAACATGTACATTTCTAACTATGTTCAAATCAGTGAAACCTAGTACCACCAAATGTGCTTGGTTAAAAGTCCAGGTTTTCTTCATAAATGTACAAGGATTAAGGTTTGTTTTTTTTTTAAACAAATAGTAGTAGTTAAAGAATTTGCCTCTCAGTGTTCTAGAAACCACCACATTGTTTAACCAATTCAAGTACCATAAGTCATTCTGAGTCACCTATTGAGGGTAGCAACTTGAAAACAAGTCGTGAACTGTGGAGGGAGGTTCTCTTTATCCTCCTAACTACAGACCCCGAAGCAAGTTAACAGGAAAACATATTCTGCTAGAACAGATCAACGCCAAAGGGCACAACAAACACATCTGAATATTTTAGCATACTAAGAACAAAAATGTATAGACTATTCAGTATTAAGACAATACACCTTTTAGTCTCATTCATACAAAAACATCTATTTTAAAAAATGTCAGCATATATTTTATTCAGACGCTTCTTGTTGCAAGACTGCAGCCACTTCTGTCCCCACAAAACTACTGACCACATACGTCACTCCCAAAATAGCCCGTTTTGTAGAGAATTTTTTTTTTGAAAGGCTTGTTTTGAACACTGTTGAAAAGTGGCATGTAGTAACATGGAATGCAATTTATGCACACCAAAGAAAGAAAGAAAGAAAGAAAGAAAGAAAGAAAGAAAGAAAGAAAGAGGCCTCGTTTTGAACGTTTAAAAACATTGTCTAAAAAAGACCAATAAGCTTCTGCATTTCCAGCATCTTACTGATCTACTTTTCTAAAATGCTAAATAATAGCTACTGATTTAATAAAATTCACTGCAATGTCAAACATATACCTGCGTTTTCTGAATGTAAAACTTGAGTGTGTCAGCCTGAAGTGAATTCCCATCCCCAGCAAATCAAAGCTGCGACGCTGAGCATCAGTAAGGCAGCGGAACGTGACCTCTACCTCTATGAGCGACGAGCGGCCGCGTCTCTGCTCACGGACCCGTCCGCCACTAACGACGATAAAGATAAATTCAGCGGATAGACGACACTTCTGTCTTGTGAGAGCCCGGGACACATGAATGTCTGCGGTGGAAGCAGCGTCCCGTGTGCTCTGCGGACTCTCGAGCGGCGGCTCGTAAACACTGCTGAACTTTTCCCATCAGCAGCGCACTGGGCCGACTGAGGCCGTGACGTCACGTCAGCCTCTCCACCAATCACAGCCCAGCTGGTTTCATTCATGTGGAAATCTCATGGTATTCTTCTCTATTTGAATGAATGAATAACTAAAAGAACCCATTTTTTAGCTGCTCTATTTAAAGTGAAAATCGTCATCATCATCATTCCTATGAAAAATTGTTACATTCAAGCTTTTATCTTTTTCATGGATTGGACAACTGAAATTTTTGATGGTTTGCTTCCATAATATTCCATCATTGGAAAGAAAATGGCATAAATTATTAAACAGATTGTGTGTACCTCTTACTTTAAACATTTGTTTTCAGAAAACTAAAAGTTTTGGGATTAACTCGTTTACACACATAATGAATTGATGTGATTATGTTTGTACCTGCTGTTTACAGTAGGCACATAGTACAGTGGTTACTGTGTCACCTGTAGCCTATACAATCCACCGACTGGTGCACCACCACTCCACCTGGTGGGCAGTAGTCTTTGTGGAGCTAGAGAAAACATAAGTAGGGTGCCAAGAGAGGAAGTGTGGTACTGTATGAGGAAGGTAGGAGTGGCAGAGAAGTATGTAAGGGTGGTGAAGGACATGCATGAGGACAGCAAGACTGTGGTTACGTGTGCTGTAGTAGTGAAAGACGAACTCAGGGTGGGAGTGGAAGGAGGGGGGCACTCTTAAATACTGAAAAAAGGAAAGTCACATACCAATAGCACAAATTTTTACTGTACTTAGCTGATATATCTATTTGATTTTAATACCTTTAGGTGCAGGTGGGCTCATACACGGTCACAAAGAATTAATTGAACATCAAAATATAGTCAGTGGATATTAAAACACATTTGATCGGCAATTGTTGTCTTGATGAGGGAACTAAAATCTATAACACCTAAAAAAAAGTTCTCCAGAAGGGCACCTCAGAGCGCAGAGTGCAAAGGGGCAGATGGTCGAGCACCACCTGGGGTTTACCTGTACATGTGCCTGCCCTTCTTGTTTGTTATGGTGATCGACATCCTGGCAGATGAGGACAGATGGGATTGCCCGTGGACCATGATGTTTGCAGACAACATTATGATCTGTGGTGAGAGTAGGGAGCAGGTGGAAGAGAACCTGGAGAGGCGGTGGTATGCGCTGCAGAGAAGAGGAATGAAAATCAGTAGAAGCAAGACAGAATACATGTGGGTAAATAAGTGAGAGGGAGGCAAGTGTAATGGTGAAAATTCAAGGAATAGGGGTAGTGAGGGTAGACGAGTTTAAATACCTAGGGTCAACTGTCCAAAGTAATGGACTATGCACAAGAGAGATGAAGAAGAGCATGCAGGCAGGGTGGAGACAAGTATTGCGTAATTTGTGTCAGAAGGACAGCAGCTAGAGTGAAAGTGAAGATTTATAAGGTGCAGGTGATACCTGCAATAATGTATGGCTTGGAGACAGTGGCACTGACAAAAAAGACCAAAGGTGGAGCTGCTAAGATTGTCACTGGGTGTAACAGGATTAGACCCTTTCACGATCACCACAGCATATCATCACCTGATATCACATGTCGATTTGGCAAGTATTTTTTACGCCAGATGGTCTTCCTGACACAATCTTCCCCATTTATCCAGGATTTCCAAATAACTTTCCAGCTCCCATTCTATTAATGCTGAGCACCAAGCTAGAAGGCAGGAAGTACTACTTTTAAATTATGTCCCAGCCAGGACTTGTTTTAGCAGAAGTGTTCTTTTTTTTTTATCTACCCTTAGATTGTATGGTTATATCCATACTGAGCGTGCAAACTTCTAAGTGTATACACTTAACAGTGGATGATAAAACTACACCCAGGTTGTCCAGGAAAACATTTTATTTAATTTGTCTTTTATACTCTTTTTAATAGAGAAACAGCCTGCAAGTATGACTTTCTTTCTTTTTTAAACAATTACACTGATGATTATTGAAGTACAGACTGAAGAATTATCTAAGGAATATTATAAAAACCTTATAAAATTTGGAAAAAAATATGGACATTGTTTCTGGATTACAATTACTTATGTGTTTTATTTTATCCCTCACGTATGACTGCAGTGCTAAAGAAACCTAGGATAAAAAAAAAAAAAAAAAGTCCCTGAAAAACAACTGTAAACGTTCCAGAATCCAGCTGGGGATCCAGTGTATCAAAGCTTTGAATATGTCTCCCCCTCCTGCCCAAAGAGTTTTCTGCAACTTCAGAATAAAAGCGATTATACGTCACATCCGGTTACAGGATTTTCAAAATAAAGCATTAATTTTATTGACAATTCTAATGAATGCTGCCTTGTTCTTTTGTTGTTTTGTCTAAAGTTCGAAAGATATATGGCTTTTTTTTGTAAATTATTGCTGTGAGGATGTTGCTTCCATACATTATATATACAAATAATCCATCCAGTTCTAAGTCTAGCATTTGCAGAAAGGAAATGTTTTGCAGTGTTTTGTCTGTGGTTTGTCTCTAACGGGGTGGGAAATTAACCTTCAAAATAAAAGCCCTGCCGTAAATGGCATTACTGTATTTTATATGGAAATGAGGATTATCACTACAGTAAAGTGTGTCTTAGCTAGTATACATGATATAAAGATGTTGCAAACCGGTTTGTTTATTTTTTTTCACAATCCCAAAATAAATGTTATTTTTTAAGATCCCCAAAGTACTTGAGTTCTTATGTATTAATTGATCTAAATTGAAATACAGTTATGCTCAAAAATTTACTTACCCTGGCGGAATTTGTGATTTTTTTTGGCCATTTTTCAGAGAATATGAATGATAATACAAAAACTTTTTTTTCACTCATAGTGGTTGGGTCCGTCGGCCTCCGTCGGTCTATGATGACCATGGAAGAGAATCCTAAACGTCTACTCTGCTGGAACAGCACCGCCTGTGGCTGAACAGGCCGATGCGCGAATGGCAGTCCCTGTCACACAGGTCACTCTTGTGGGTGGTCTCCGTGCTGCTGGGTCTGTGGCGATTCTTCCTGCGGGTCCTTTTTTCATCTGCTGCAGCAGTCAGTCTCTCTTCACCCGCCTCAAGCTGTCTGGTCAGGGTGCCTCTCCATTTGGAGCGGTCCGTTGCAAGGTCCTCCCAGCGCTCTGTGTTGATCTCCAGGGCCTTCATGTCTCTCTTGCAGAAGTCTCTAAAGCGCAGCTGTGGGCGGCCAACATCTCTCCTGCCAGTCGCCAGTTCTCCGTAGAGGACGTCTTTGGGGATTCTGCCATCCTCCATACGGTGAACGTGGCCTAGCCAGCGGAGGCTGCGCTGCCTGAGTAGAGTGAACATGGAGGGAAGGCCGGCGCGGGACAGAACTTCTGTGTTGGGCACTTTGTCCTGCCAGGATATGCCCAGGATGTGGCGAATGCAGCGCAAGTGGAAGGAGTTCAGTCTCTTTTCCTGCCGGGCGTATGTTGTCCACGTCTCACTCCCATAGAGCAGTGTGCTGATGACGCAGGCGTTGTACACTGCCATCTTCGTCTTGACAGAGAGTTTGGGATTCTTCCACACTCGTGTGGTGAGGCGAGCGAGTGTGAAGGCTGATTTTCCAATCCTCTTGTCGATCTCTGTATCAAGGGAGAGGTTGTTGCTGATCGTGGACCCCAGGTACGTGAACTGATTCACGACCTCCAGCTCGTAGTCGTCGATGGTGATGGTTGGTGGTGCTTCCGTGCCTTGCGCCAAGACCTTAGTCTTCTTCAGGCTGATGGTAAGCCCGAAGTCCTTGCATGCCTGGGAGAAGCGGTCCATCAGGGTCTGAAGCTCCTGCTGTGTGTGGGTTGCGACTGCAGCGTCGTCTGTGAACAGCATGTCTCTGATTAGAGCCTCGCGTACTTTGGTTCTGGCTTTCAGGCGGGCGAGGTTGAAAAGCCTGCCGTCAGATCTTGTGTGCAGGTAGATTCCCTCTGTTGCTGTGCTGAAGGCATGCCTCAGGAGCATAGCAAAGAAAATCCCCAAGAGGGTTGGCGCAAGTACACAGCCCTGTTTCACTCCGCTGCATATGTTGAATGGCTCTGAGACATTGCCGTCGTGCTGCACTATCCCCTGCATGTTGGTGTGAAACAATTCGATGAGTCTTTGCAACTTTGGTGGGCATCCTATCTTTGGCAGGATCTTGAAAAGGCCCTCTCTGCTGACCAGATTGAACGCTTTGGTGAGGTCGATGAAGGCGAGGTACAGGGGCATGTTCTGTTCTCTGCATTTCTCCTGGAGTTGGCGGATGGAGAATATCATGTCTACCGTTGATCGCTCAGCGCGGAAGCCACACTGAGACTCGGGGTTGACACGTTCGGCAAGCTTCTGTAGACGAACGAGATCAACTCGTGCGTAGACTTTGCCAACAACGCTGAGGAGGGAGATGCCCCTGTAGTTGTTGCAGTCGCTTCTCTCCCCTTTGTTTTTGTAGAGGGTGATGATCTTGGCGTCCCTCATGTCCTGTGGTACGGCACCTTCCTTCCAGCACTGGCAGAGGACGTTATGCAATGGCAGCAGTAGGACGGTCTTGCAGTGCTTGATCAGGTTGGGGGGTATGCCGTCGTTGCCGGGTGCCTTGCCAGCGGCCAAGCTATCAATGGCCTTGCTGAGTTCGTCGATGGTTGGCTCGGCGTCAAGTTCACCCATGGATGGCAGGCAGTCGATGGCATCAAGGGCTGACGGTGTCACGGTGTTCTGTCTGGAGTAGAGGTCTGAGTAGTGTTCCACCCATCTCTCTATCTGCTTGTTCTTTTCTGTGATCATCTCCCCAGTGGAGGATTTGAGGGGGGCTGTCTTGCCCTGAGCCGGACCAAGTGCTTTCTTGATGCCATCGTACATACCACGGATGTTCCCTGTTATGGCAGCGGTTTGAATGTCTTGGCTGAGCTGAGTCCAGTACTCGTTGGCACAGCGCCGAGCAGTCTGCTGAACTTTGCTTCTCGCAGCCCTGAGAATCTGGAGATTCTTCTCGTTTGGGTACTTCTTGTACTCAGCAAGTGCTGAGCGCTTGGCTTCAATGACGGGGGTCATCTCGGTCAACTTGGCATCAAACCAGTCCTGTGACTTCGAGGTCTTCCTCCCAAAGGTAGCCAAGGCTGTGCGGTGGATGGTGTTTCGCAGCTCTTCCCACTTCTGCTTTGCAGATTCTCCTTCTTGTGGTACACCAAGTTCCTTCTCAAAGGTGGAGGCAAACTGCTCAACAAGTTCTGGTTGGGCCATCTTGCTGGTGTTAATCCGTGCCTTTCCAGGCTGTCTAGCACAATGGAATTTCTTCAGCTGCAGCTTGACCTTGCAACACACCAATGAATGGTCTGTGTCGCAATCTGCACTCTGGAACGAATGGGTGATTAGCACGTTCTTCAGTGAGGTGCGCCTGGTCAGGATCAAGTCCAGCTGGTGCCAGTGCTTTGAGCGCGGATGTCGCCAGGAAACCTTGTGTTGGGGCTTGGTCTTGAAGAACGGGTTTGTGATGCACAGATCGTGATATGTGCAGAACTCGAGCAGCCACTGTCCGTTGTCGTTCATTCTGCCCACGCCAAATGGTCCAAGACAGTAGGGCCAGGAGTCATGGTCAGCACCCACTCTGGCATTGAAGTCTCCAAGGAGAATGAGTTGTTCAGAGTTGGGGATGATCCTGACAGTTGTTGCGAGATTCTCGTAGAACTCGTCTTTTGCCTCTGGTGTAGCTGTCAGTGTTGGGGCATACACACTGACGAAGGTGACTTGGCCTTGAGTGGTGTTGAGGCGAAGGGTGAGGAGTCGTGCAGAGCCATTGCTGCCCGGTTCCATCATCTTCAGCAAGGTGTTCTTCACTGCGAAGCCCACTCCGTGTTCCCTGTGTTCATCACTGCCCTTTCTCTGCCAGTAGAATGTGTAGTCCTTCTCTCTCAGTGTGCCTGCGTCAGCCAACCGTGTTTCCTGGAGAGTGGCGATATCCACTCCCAGTCTCTTCAGCTCATTATTGATGATGGCAGTCTTCCTGGTGTCGTGATGTCCTTGAGGTTAGCAGCGAGTCCTGTCATCATAGTGAGGACGTTCCAAGTTCCCAGTTTTAGAGTTGGTCTCTTTTGTTTTTTTGTCTTGCCTGGTGCGAAGGTTCTCAGCCTGCTGTTCGGACTTCTCCTCATCCCCATGCACCCAATGAGGAAAGCAAGCTGTGGCGGGACAACACCTTATTGGCTGGGGGCTGTCCAGCTTGAGGCGGGCGGTAGCTGTCCAGTGAGATCCGATGATCCCTCCCACCTTCGGGAACAATCCCTGGCGCCGCGCTCTACGCCAATTGAGCGGTGGCTGATAACCGGTAACTGTCATTCCCCGTGTTTTGTCTACACCAAAGGCGAAGCTGGAGTGTCCTCTCCAGTGATCCGGTGTTCTAACGCTGGAAGGTAGAACACCGGTTGGGTGAAGCCATTTATTATCAAACAATTGTATTTGCTCATGCCCAGGGTGTGTAGACCTTTGATCGGGGTCAGTTTCTGTTGTCATTATGATTTAAAAAGAGCAAACACAGTTGTCTGATAATTATCAAACAACCGTGTTTGCTCTTTTTAAATCATCATTTTTAAATCATTTTAAAACCATTAAAATCATTTTTAAATTGTTTATTATAACAAATGGCTTCACCCAACCACTAACTATGAGTGAAAGAAAAGTTTTTGTATTGTCCTTCATATTCTCTGAAAAAGGCCAAAAAAAAGACAAATTCCACCAGGGTATGTAAACTTATGAGCACAACTGTACATTTCATAGTTTCTTTTTTTGATGTTACAGTAAAAATATAAACATAAAAAACAACATTTTAGCATTCAAACACACAAGCACGTCGGCTGTCTCATTTCACCTAAGGTATGGTAAACGGCACATTCCCGTATTACTCATCAGTTTTAAGAGTTATGTCCTCCCTCTTTCAGCTACACTATTCTTCCAAAGGGGAAATCAGGACCCCACTGGGTTTCTTCTACTTCTAACCATCTGAGAATATTTATCATGGTTGTCTCATGTATAGAACATTTGTAGCAACAATGCTGCAATATGTTTTGTGGGTGGTTGCCAATATTTGAAGAGCAAAAGAGGAAAAAAACTGTCCCATTTCATCTGATGGGTGCTACACCCCACCTTTTTGCAGTGATACTTTTCAGATTTGCCCTGGGTTTTTTTTTTTTTTTTTTACTATTTTTCTACTCTTTTCTGTTTCTTTTAGGGTTTATGAAGTTGTCAAAATAAAATAAAACTCTCAGTCTTCGCGTTGCCTTTGCTATTGCATAACCGCCAAGGGATTATGCTTTTATTCTGAAAAGATAAGAACTGGAAGTCGTCTTGTTCCTGATCTGATGTGATTTGTAAACACACACGGAAATGAATCTGGCAGCAACGTAACGGTTCCCCACGACTGTAGAAGCCTGGATGGAGCTGGAGAAAGCTGGGGGTGGTGCGTGGTGATGGAGGAGCGGGATAAAGTCAGTCATGAGTGCTGGAGGGACGACGACGACGAGGAGGAGGAGGAGGACGGTGACGAGTCTGTGATCGGGGACAGTTTTTAACGGGACTTGCCAGGGCGGATCAGCCTGCTTAAAAATGACTGGTTTTCAGTCCTAACCTCATGCCTTGCGCCATCAGGAGTAGACGGTGTCTTGTTTTGTTTGTTTGTTTTTTTCCACATCGGGGGAGACGGTACTTCTGCACAGATGTTGGGTACACGTCAGCACCTCCGTAAACAACAGCAGCATTCATGGCTTTATGCTCACTAAATCCGAACGCTAATGATGTGCCGCAGCACCGATTTTCTTTCTGATCCGATATCGAGTAAAATCTGAGGTAGTGTTGCATACCGATACCAATACCGATACTTTTACAAAAGCTTTATGTGTTAATAGAAGAGAAGTAAAATGTAGCCTATTTAAATTACTGTGTGGCTCCAGCTGCAGTGTACATCAGATTCAGGTGCCAGGCGGTGATCACAATCTTAGAACAGCATGGTTTGCCTCACTATGACAGGGAAGCAGAAGTACTTTCAGCCAAGTGGCAATGGAGAAATGGGTCCTGTAAAATAACGTAGTAGCTTTCTAGTGTGACGGAAAAAGAAGACAATCATTCCCAAAACAGACACGTCAGGTGTCGGTAGTATCGGCACTTCAGAATCGATCCGCACACAACTGCTCATAGGGTGAACGACGATGGCCCTGAAGTCCAGGAGACCGTGGACGACCGTGATCTTCGGCGTCTTCCTCGGATTCACCGTATCCTCGTGGCTCATCGTGCCGCAGGTGCTGGAGAGCAAAAAGAAGCGGTCCCCCATGTGTTTGTACCATGGAGAGTCCGCTGCTGTGTCCCAAATCCTTGCCAACACCGGGCCGCTTGGGGAGCGGGACAACTCGCAGCTCACCCAGGAGGATGACCGGTTGTCCAACGGCAGTGGCAGACCCGTGGGCAAACCAAAACACTTCCTCTACGTAGGTGTGATGACTGCCAAAAAGTACTTGGGGTCTCGGGCCATTGCTGCCTACCAGACCTGGTCATCTTCCATACCGGGGAAGGTGGAGTTTTACTCGAGTGCCAAGTCCAGCACTGTCCACATGCCTGTTCCGATCCCGGTGATCTCCCTCCAAGGTGTGGACGACTCGTATCCACCACAGAAGAAGTCATTCATGATGCTCAAGTACATCTACGACCACTACCTGGATAAATATGAGTGGTTCATGCGGGCAGATGATGATGTTTACATAAGAGGTGAATACTCTTTCTTTGTGTTTGTGTGTTAGAGGAGAAATAAAGGGGTGGGGCAAAAAATTGATACAGTGTCGTGTCACGAAACATTGTGTCCATGATACTGAATTGATTCAGAGAAACCAGTGTGTAAGTGATACTTAAATAACAGTATTAACAAATGTTGCAAATACAAATTCAGCTTTTTGGGTACTAGAGAAATAAAAATCAATTGACTTTTTAATCCATTAGATGGTGCTAAATTCTCACTGTCTGGTTAGGTCAGCACAGCAAAGGAGTGATTCATGAGACCTGGCCAGGAGTTGAACAAGACAGAGATCAGGATGGGAAATTGCAATATTTGATACTGCAATACTCAACATATTGGAAGATCTTGATAATATTTTGATGTGGCCGAAGTATTGGGATAATATTGTATTGTGAAGCCTCTAGTGTTTAGTCTGAATCCCAGGATCTGGGATTCAGACTGATTAGAAGACAGGAGCAAAGAGGTAAATATTATAATACTATAATTGTATATTATAATATTATTAATATTATAATATAACAATGTGCAAAAATTTATGATGTCTTGCTTAATGTTAAAATAAAATGGAGACTGCTACTAGGTAATTTTAAACTATGAAAATTGTTACCTCTCTGAAAGAACACAGTGAAGTATGAACAAATGTGTATTTCACTAACACCTCCAGGGTTTTCCCTAAAGCATGTTGGGACATGCTTTAGAATGTTTGGAAGTTTCCACTGAAGAGACCCTTCATCATTAGAGGAAAACAAACAGTGGCTTGCAAAAGTATTCATCCCCTTCAGCATTTTTCTTATTTTGTTATGCTGCAGCCTAATTAATTTTTTCTCATTAATTAATCATTTTCTCACTCTGTACCCTATAATAACAAAATGATAACAGAACTTTAGGATGTTTTTGCCTCCCATTTCTTTGATTTTTTTCTGAGATGTTTCTTGACATTGATTGGAGTCTACCTGTGGTAAATTGATTGGGCATGATTTGAAAGACACACACTTCTCTGTAGAAGGCCTCACAGCTGACAATGCATATCAGATCAAAAACCAAGCCATGAGGTCAGGGGAACTGCCTACAGTGCTCAGAGACAGGGTTGTGGACCAAGAGATGACCAAGAACCTGATGGTCACTCTGACTGAGCTCCAGAGATCCTGTGTAGAGATGGAACTAAGTTCCAGAAGGACAACCATCACTGCAGCCCTCCACAGGTCTGGGCTTTATGGCAGAATGGTTAGACAGAAGTCGCTCCTCAGTGCAAAACACATGAAAGCCCGCTTAGAAATTGTAAAAAAAAAAAAAAAGCACTGAAAAGACTAAAGTAGGCTTTCCTGTGTTTTGCACTGAGGAGAAGCTTCTGTTTAGCCCAGGGGTGTCCAATCATGTGGCATGGAGGGCCAAGACCCTGCAGGTTTTACCTCCAACTACTGTCTTCAACAGCAGATTTCACTGAACTTCTTCCTAATGATTGCTGGTCAGTGAAAACACCTGCTGAAGAGACTGGGTAGAAGAGAAAACCTGCAGGGTCTTGGCCCTCCATGGCACATGACTGGACACCCCTGGTCTAACCACTCTGCCATAAAGCCCAGATGTGTGGAGGGTTGCAAGAGTAAAAAGTATCCTGCAATGTATATAGTCTAAGTACATTTACTGAAAAAGATACTTGAGTATATGTACTTGGGCAAATGTAACTAGTTACTATTCATTCATTCATCTTCTTCTGCTTAATCCTTTTCGGGTCGCGGGGGGTGGGGTGGGGGGGCTGGAGCCTATCCCAGCATCTTTGGGCGAGAGGCAGGGTACACTCTGGACAGATCGCCAGTCCATCGCAGGGCCAACACAGAGAGACAGACAACCATTCACTCTCACAGTCATACCTAAGGACAATTTAGAATCCCCAGTTTTCAGTTCAACTTAGCGCCATTTCACAACAACAGTCATCTCATAGCACTTTCAAACTGTAGGGAAAAATCCCACAATTGCAGAAATACCCCAGCAATCAGGCGATCCCCCTGTGAGCAAGCACTTCGTGACGATGGAGAGGAAAAACTCCCTTTTAGCAGGAAAAAACCTCCAGCAGAACCAGGCTCAGGGAGGGGCAGTCATCTGCTGTGACTGGCTGGGGGGTGAGAGGATAGAGAAGAAGAAGAAAAGAACAGATATGTAGCGAGCAAACAGCACGACAGGGACTCAATCTATGGGAGAGAACAAACAGATGTTATTGACCAGCAAAAATATTTCATTGAGAGTGAAGGAAGGAATGAAGCCCAGTGCATTGTTGAGGCCCCCCGGCTGTCTAAACCTATTAGCAGTAGTAACAGTAACTGAGTAGTAACAGTCTAATATATTGTATTGTTTTAGTGCAATTCTTGTTTTATTGCATTTATGTTTTATCGTGTTCTTCCTTTTTATCCAGGGAACACCTTGTATAGGACTACAGATGGAAATTAGCCTTTTGTGGAAGATGGGCACATTGGGGTTCTGTGTGCATCGTGCCTAACAAAAATGAACTTGGCGCTGTGTAAGCTCTTTGGGACGAAGGTGTGGGGAAAACAATGGTGCGTCGGGCCCGGCACATTGGCCAGCCCTGTACCGTGAAAAAGTTGCGCAAGCAGGTCGGTCCCGGGTGCGGGGTTTTCCGGTAAAAATTCCCGGGGATCTGCAGCGACTGAGAAAAAACGAGTTCTGCCAGGGAGGCTGCCAGATCCTCCTTAGGTGTGGAGCGCAATCCTAACAGGACCTAGGGCAGGCGGTCAGCCCAATTTGCATGCGTGAGTGAAGCTCTGAGCGCTGCTTTAAGCAACCTATGAAAATGTTTGCATAACCCGTTAGCCTGGGGGTTGTACGCGGTGATGCGGTGGATTTTGACCCCCGGGCTCTGGGCCATCGCGGACCAGAGTTCCGAAACGAATTGCGGACCCCTGTCGGAAATGATGTCCGACGGGGATCCGAACTGTGCAACCCAAGCCGACAAAAAAGTGCGAGCCACTTCCGTGAACGTGGTGGAAGACAGCGGGACCACTTCAGCCCAACACGTGGTGCGGGCCACGATTGTCAAAAGGTGCATGAAACCTTGTGATGGCGGGAGGGGATCCACCAAATCCACGTAGATGTGGTTGAACCTCCTGGCCGGAATTTGGAACTGCTTGAGGGGGGCTTTGGTGTGCTTGTGCACTTTGGCCCGCTGGCACGTGACACACGCTGCAGCCCACTCTTTCACTTCCCTGCGTAAGTTCGGCCGGACAAATTTCGCCCCTACCAGTTTAACTGAGGCACGCACGCCTCACGGGTGTGAAAGGGAGTGGACTGACTCAAAAATGCGGCGGCACCAAGAGCTCGGAACCACCGGGCATGGGCGACCGGTGGAGATGTCGCAGAGCAAGGGGGGCACCCTTCTTGCACCGCCCTGCTCTCCAGTTTTAACCCAGGAGGTGCAGACTGGAGCGCGCAAATGTCCGTGTCCCCTGTTTGCTCCGCGGCCATGGCGGGGAAATCTATTCCCATGTAGACCGGGGAGACTAACGCGCATGACAGGCAGTCAACTACAACATTAAGCTTACCGGCTATGTGCTGGTTGTCGGTTGTAAATTCCGAGATCGTGGCCAATTGTCGTTGCTGCCGGGCCGACCATGGTTCCGAGACTTTGGACATTGCGTACATTAGCAATTTATGATCAATGAACACGGTGAACTCGATCCTTTCCAGCTGAAACTGGAAGTGGCACAACGCCAGGTGGAGGGCCAACAACTCTCTGTCAAACATACTATATTTGTGTTCGTTGTCACGCAAAATACGGCTGAAAAATGCGAGCGGCTGCCACACACCAGAAACGTACTGCTCCACCACAGCCCCTATGGCAACGTCAGACGCGTCAGTGGTGAGTGCCATCTGCGCTGACGGGGCAGGGTGGGCTAGCAAAGTGGCGTTAGCGAGCGCTGTTTTGGTGTTTGCGAAAGCCTGGATTCGCTTGGGGGTCCAGTCGATGTTTTCTGCTGGCTTCTTTTTTTTTGAGCGCGGCATACAACGGTTGCAGCAGCTGGGCTGCTTGGGGGAGGAAATGGTTGTAAAAGTTGACCATGCCCCAAAATTTTTGCAGGACCTTCACGGTCTGCGGACATGGAAAATCCGACACAGCACGCACCTTATCAGGCAGCGGAATCACGCCCTCCAGCAAATTGCGGTGACACAAAAAATCAATCACTGGCACATCGAACCGGGTTAACGATAGGCCCTTGCACTTCCAACCTCTGGAAAACTAGTTTGAGATGGGTGAGGTGCTCCTCCTTGGACGCGCTAGCCACAAGGATGTCTTCTAAGTAGACAAAAACGAAAGGCAGGTCACGGAGCACCGCGTCATCATTCTTTGGAAGGTTTGCACCGCGCCCTTTAACCCGAACAGCATGTGTAAAAACTTGAAAAGGCCAAAAGGAGTTATTTTACCGCTGTTTTGGGAATGTCCTCCATGTGCACCGGGACCTGGTGGTAACCACAGACCAGATCCACTTTTGAAAAAACACACATCCCAGCCAGGTGCACGGAAAAATCCTGGATGTGCGGGATGGGATACCAATCATGTTTCGTGGCGTTGTTCAAGTGCCGGAAATCACCGCACGGTCTCCACGACCCATCGGCCTTAGGCACCATGTGTAGTGGGGATGCCCACAGGCTGTTGGAGCACCTAACGATGCCCAGCTGCTCTAAGTTGGTAAACTCCTCGCATGCACTGGCTAGTTCAACCGTGTCCAGGCGCCAAGGTCGCACGAACACCGGTGGGCCTTTTGTGGTTATGAAATGTTCAACTCCGTGTTTGGTTACTGTAGCAGAAAACGTCGGAACCGTGAGTGCTGGGAACTGTGAAAGTAAATGCTGGTATTTACCCCCTGGAGCTATAACGTTAGCCTATGTTGCTAGCCCAATTCCCCGAGCTGTGCAGTGCAAGGAAGAAAAAAGAGACAGCATCCACTAAACGTCTGTTGGCAACATCGACTAACAACCCATAAGCACATAAAATATCCACGCCTTAAATGGGGACAGAACATGCTGCCGCCACAGAGTCCCATTGGTAATTGTGTCCGTGTAAGCACACCGTCAACGTCTGTTTGCCAAACGTCCTAATGTTGGATCCGTTAGCGGCAGTGAGCTGCCTCCTGCTGATCTGAGTGCGCTAACCAGCAGTATGAGGCTCTTCTGGGAGCCGGAGTCCACTAAGAAACGTCTCCTCGAACATGTGACTGTGATGAAAAGCAGCTTGTTCCTGTCGGCAGCAGTCGCAGCTGCTACTGACTGCTGGCCGTGCCGTTTCCCTGGCTTCTTGAATTGGCACGGCGGCAGACAGCGTTGGGCATTCGAGCCGAAGCGGCGGTGATAGAAACAGAGTGTCCTGTTCTTGCATCTCTTGGCGTCCGTCCCAGCCACCACCAACGGCTCCCTGACCTCGCTGAAGTCCTTCCCGGATGCCGGTGTCGTTGCGTACATGCTGAGAGTTCTGGTCGCTTGAATGATGTGGTCTACTTCCTGCACCAGAGCGCAGTAGTTCCTGGTTACCAGCAGCGGCGAGATGGCCAGGATCGCCCTCGCTGTAGCAGGTAGGTTCCTGAGGAAGAGGTGAGCGGGCAAGAAGGGTCTGTCGTTCTTCCCCATTAATGCTAACATGCTCTCCATCAGCTCCACAGCTGATCTGTCACCTAACTCTGAGCATGTTAGGAGTCTCTCTGCTCTCTCACTGTCTGACAGGGTATACCGCTGAATTAGCATCTGCTTGAGCGCATCATATTTCCCCTGGGCCTTCGATTCCTGGAGCAGGCTTGTCACTTGCTGCGTGACGCGCACATCCAGCGCAGCAACCACATGATAATATTTGGTGTCATCCGTTGTGATCCCGCGGAGTGCGAATTGGGCTTCCACTTGTAGAAACCAAGTGGTTGGATTGTGAAGCCAGAAGTCTTGCAGCTTAACTGGGTTGTCTCCGGGGCAGTGCTCGACTCGTTCTCCATTGCACGTCTTAGGGTCACCAACGTGGAAGATGAAAGCAGACGAGGCAGCGAGCTGAACGACACACAAACTTTATTCCTCTTCCAGTATAAAACACAGAAAACCTCCTCTGAGTGCCTGAGCGAACTCTTTTATACACTTCTATTCCCGCCTCCGGCACACAGGGTGAATACATTAACATACAGACATGAAAGACATGTACACACATTAACATGACATTGACACACATGTCACAGAGCAGGTCTTGCTACCATACATTTGCACCTCAGGTGTGAACCTGGTGCGGCGGGGGGGGGGGGGGGGGGAAGGCACATCTTTGTTTGGCTCCCCTCACCTTTCTCCATTAGCATCCCTATCTCCTCCCCCACCAAGCCCGTTGTCCTGGGTGGAGTGCCATGTGTATTGTGTCCACCACACTTTGGCTATAATCTGGGATGTTTACATTGATTTTATTAATGTTCATTAACTTGCATTGTCCTTAATAAATACATTGAAAAAAATATGTAAGAACAGTCTCCAATAGATACGTGTGTAAGAATAAGAAATAAGCAAGAATATGCTGAAACAGTTGCTTGTGTAATGAATAATGATCACGTTTATTCTAGTGAATAGTGAACAAATTATTAAGGAAAACATCTGCATTCTAATATATTTCAGATTATAAGAAATCATATAGTCAATACCAGGTTGATCAATCAGAAGAAAAAAAAAAAAACTAAGTGTGGGAGTAAATACTGCGCCAGTGTTGTATTTTAGGGAGTTATACAGGAGTGCGCCCAAAAAGTTCTTCTGGGATATGAAGTTGTTTTTTGCTCATAAAGTGGGGCAAGCCATGACAAGACTGATAGCACATTCCAGTAGTTGTCCTAGGTTGGATTTTCCCCAGTTGCGGGAAATTGTCTAATGCCACGCCCGCAAAGTTGAATTTCTGACAGTATAAGTAGAGCAGCTGGCACCATACCCAAGTTAAGGAGGAATTAAGGATTCCGAATGAGTGCACCCAGCATCAGCAATAAGTGGTAGTTCAGTAAAATGTGCTATTTATTAGCACTTCAGACAGCGTGAGCACAGCAGGAGCTTTCATGGATGCCCTAGCTTGGTTTTCCAACTTTCTGAAACTGTTCAGATGGAACGTGGAACATGGATGGTCAGAAATCTGGCTTCAAAGGGTTAACTATTTGACAACTTCTGGTGGTCGACAAGGAAAATCTGACTTGGAGTGTGCTACAACTTGAAGCCATGCTTGAAGTCAAGATGGCTGCACTCATGCTCCGTACATACATAACCAGTAGTGTCAAACGTGCTGTTTATTTATACTTCTTTCTTATGTGTCTCGTCTAGTCAGTTGTGCAAACAGAACTGTCCAACTTCTATCAGTGGAAATGTCATTACAATATTTCTGTCCACAAATTACCAAGTACTGTGCTGTTTTCATTTTGGATTGCTAGCAATGGCTGATATTTACAGACCAATTCCTCAACCTTGAACAATGAAACAAAATAAAAACTAACAAATATGGAGTACAAATTATAATTCAATGGTCAAAGAGTTAAAAATCATTTTTACACTGGGATAGATCAGTCAAATGATGATATGTATATTTTGGTCAGACTTGCTTGAAAACACTGGTAAATGATTTTGGTTTTCTGGATGGCTGGTATAGAACATGGTGGACCCAGATGTAACATAGACATCTAGACTTCAATCTGACGTCATCTTTGTCAGATCATTTTCAACCTTGGAGAGAAAAGGAACACACAGCAAAAATGTAGCTAATTTTGACTAACTTTATGCTATTTTCAAACCAGAGAGGATTTTTTTTAGCAATCGATGGCTGGATTTTCCATTAATTTCAGTGATGTTGCTCTTTAAAAACTGTATTTGAATTCTGACTTTAATGTCTGTTAGGTGAGAAGCTGGAGTTGTTCCTGCAGTCGCTGAACAGCAGCAAGCCCTATTACCTTGGCCAGACGGGCTTGGGCACAGCCGAGGAGTTGGGAAGACTGGCCCTGGAGCCTGGGGAGAACTTTTGCATGGGAGGCCCCGGGATGATCTTCAGCAGGGAGGTGCTGCGCAGGATGGTCCCTCATATCAGCACCTGTCTGAGAGAGCTGTACACCACCCACGAGGACGTGGAAGTAGGCCGCTGTGTCCGACGCTTCGGGGGAACACAGTGTGTGTGGTCTTATGAGGTACAAGTTAAGGCATTCTGCTTTCTGTATGTGTGTTGACTATATGCTTATCTTGAGGTACTAGTCATAAATAGAAACTTACTTGTAACCTACATGACTGGAACATGTAGTAGTTAAAAAGATAATTTTGTCCACTTTCATTTACTTAATATTTCCCTTTTAGGCATTTAACTTGCTTCAACTGTGTACTATATAATAAGGTATAAACATTTTTGTTTCATCTTATGAGGAGATGTGTAACAGTGGTGAAACAAGACCTCAAATTACAACACAAATGTCCACAGTCCCATGTTATCATTCATTCTTCCTGTCTTGTAATAATTGCTAAGTCCTCAGTAGTTACTCACAGAGGGATCAATGAAATGTTTAAGGGCATTTCTCAGTTCTTTTGAAGCGAGGTTATGTGAACTACTTCAGAGTAGTCATGGAATCAGAGTAGTCATGGAATTACCGTAAATAATCGATAGTCTGGCTTCTCTCCTTTTAGAGAATGAGGGAAGATAGCTGAGCCCAGAGTCAGGGCTGCAGTGGAGAGAAATGGACCCATGTTTAAAGCCAGTTTTCACCATCTAAAAATACTGAAACTTCAAAAACTTCACCACAGTTTGAGAGAGCAATATCTCAAACTAATTCACATCTGCATCAGAAAAGCTTTACTTTAGCACTGTATTTTCAACAATAGAACATCAGTGTTGCTTCGTAGCATTGCATTGAGTGATACTGTGATACAATGGCATCCACTGTGCAATGCTTCAAATTAAAGGGGTCATTGACTGCATTTTTTCAACATTTTAACAGCTGACACATGTCTTAATGAAGTGTTTGTAACATTTTGTTCACATTTTCTTAATTTTTTTAAATTATTGAAGCAAATTTGTTTAGTATTTTTTCTGGCTTTCTTGAAACACTTTGATTTAAAGCCTGTCACTTTAAGAAACATCCTTCACCTATTCAACTCCACCCTCCCTCTTACATCAGTTAGCTATTAGCTCACTAACTTATAGTGTCCTTCTAGCTTGGATGAGCGGCACTGGTTCACTGATCCACAGTTGATGGCATATCAGTCCAGCCCACCTCCCAATAATTTTGCTGTGACTCCACAACAAATCGCTAGCATTGCGCACCAGGTGGCACCCCGATCGCCACAACCGATGTGGTCCGGGACCCGAGGCTCCTGGCCGAGCCAAGCTGCTGAGCCATGGGATCTCAAAGGGCAGTATCTTGCTCTGCGGGACTCTGCTTCACTCCCACAGCCAGCTGGGGGTTGCCTTCTCACAAGGTGGCCCCCTACATTGCCTGAGAGAGTGGAACGAAGTCGCGTGGAGCCCCGGAGGACGGTAGGGGAGTTGGCCGTGAGACCCAGCAGCCTCCAGCCAGTTGCCGCGGCTGGCACACCAGTGCTGGCCATTTGCTGTGGAATCACGGCGAAATTAGTGGTAGATGGGCTGGAGTGATGGAGATGTACTATTGACTGTGAACCAGGTGGTAACAGTGATGGCTATTAGGGTGACTAAGATCGGAAGAAAATAACAACACACACGTGGACAAAATTGTTGGTACCCCTCTGTTAATGAAATAAAAACCCACAATGGTCACAGAAATAACTTGAATCTGACAAAAGTGGTAACAAATAAAAATTCTATGAAAATTAACCAATGAAAATCAGACAGTGCTTTTGAATTGTGGTTCAACAGAATTACTTTAAAAAACAAACTCATGAAACAGGCCTGAACAAAAATGATGGTACCCTTAGAAAAGATTGAAAATAATGTGACTATAGAGACATGTTCAACCAAGATGTGTCCTCTAATTAACATCACAGGTGTCTACAAACTTGTAATCAGTCAGTCGGCCTATTTAAAGGGTGACAAGTAGTCACTGTGCTGTTTGGTGACATGGTGTGTACCACACTAAACATGGACCAGAGGAAGCAAAGGAGAGAGTTGTCTCAGGAGATTAGAAAGAAAATTATAGACAAGCATGTTAAAGGTAAAGGCTATAAGACCATCTCCAAGCAACTTGATGTTCCTGTGACTACAGTTGCACATATTATTCAGAAATTTAAGATCCACGGGACTGTAGCCAACCTCCCTGGACGTGGCTGCAGGAGGAAACTTGATGAAAAATGGAAAAGACGGATAATACGAATGGTAACAAAAGAGCCCAGAATAACCTCTAAACACATTCATGGTGACCTCCAAGGTCAAGGTACATCAGTGTCAGATTGCACCATCCGTCGTTTGAGCCAAAGTGGACTTCATGAGAGACGACTAAAGAGGACACCACTGTTGAAAACAAATCATAAAAAAGCCAGACTGGAATTTGCCAAACTCCATGTTGACACGTCACAAAGCTTCTGGGAGAATGTCCTATGGACAGACGAGACAAAACTGGAACTTTTTGGCAAGGGACATCACCTTTATGTTCACAGACGCAAAAATGAAGCATACCAAGAAAAGAACACTATCCCTACTGTGAAACATGGAGGAGGTTCTGTTATGTTCTGGGGCTGCTTTGCTGCATCTGGCACAGGGTGTCTTGAATCTGTGCATGGTACAATGACATCTCAAGACTATCAAGGTATTCTAAAGAGATTTGTGCTGCCCAATGTCAGACAGCTCGGTCTCAGTCGCAGGTCAGGGGTCTTGCAACAGGATAATGACCCAAAACACACAGCTAAAAACACCCAAGAATGGCTAAGAGTGAAACATTGGACTATTCTAAAGTGGCCTTCTATGAGCCCTGATCTAAATCCTATTGAACATCTGTGGAAGGAGCTGAAACATGCTGTCTGGAGAAGGCACCCTTCAAACCTGCGACAACTGGAGCAGTTTGCTCATGAGGAGTGGGCCAGAATACCTGCTGAGAGGTGCAGAAGTCTCATTGACAGTTACAGAAATCGTTTGATTGCAGTGATTGTCTCAAAAGGTTGTGCAACAAAATATGAAGTTAAGGGTACCATCATTTTTGTCCAGGCCTTTTTCATGAGTTTGTTTTTTTAAAATAATTCTGTTGAACCACAATTCAAAAGCATTGTCTGATTTTCATTGGCTAATTTTCATAGAATTTTTATTTATTACCAGTTTTGTCAGATTTAAGTTATTTCTGTGACCATTGTGGGTTTTTCTTTCATTAACAGAGGGGTACCAACAATTTTGTCCACGGCTGTATATGCAGCGCATGGTGTGAGACTCCTGGTACCAGTGTTAGCTCGAGGGCTAATAGCTCAGGGGCTAATGTTGCGCCCTCTGCTCCACAGTTTGGGAGAGGTACGTAGTCCTTTTGAGCAAAAAATAATGAGCAGAGTCGTGGTCTACGTCTTCACTCCATTTTGCTTTATTCAAAAAGAACATGGACACCTCTGCGCAAGCGCACAACACAGTTCCCTCTCCGGGCAAAAGCAATCAATTTGTGAATCATCAAACTCTCAACAAACCGTAAACAGTGCACACAGCATTCAAACCTTTTTAGCACTGTATTAATGTTTTTAAATGCAACAATCATATACAAAAATAATAATGAAATATTAATCTTTTTAACTCTCATTTTTAACTGTATATATTGTCTACAATCAGCTTTTTAACTGACTTTTTAACTTGTAATCTGCTTCTTAACTCGTGTATGATACGCTTTTAATTAACCCATTAATCCCCATTTTTAACCCATCACACTAATAGGATCCCTTTAGCACCCCTTCCATCTACATGACAGACAGCTAGGCAGGCCAATAATAGAACAGTGGGCAGGTCTCAGTGACAGTGGTGGGTTGGCTTTTTCCAATCGTGGCATATACAATTTACCCAGAAGAGTCAAAAACATTTCTGGGGGAGAAAAACAAGATAAAGGCTGTGTGTTTTTTTAAGAGAATGGACTGTTTTGATGGGTTTTTTTGATAATTACGTGACCAGTAGACACATTTCAGGCAGTTAAAACCTACAAACACCATTTTTCAGTCAATGACCCCTGTAAGACATTACTTTTGTTCCAAACCTACTGTAGTCTTCACATTGAACCAGAAGGATTGTCAGTCATGCTGTTAACACACCGACAAAGACTAATTTTCCCTTGATTTTTAGCAAAATGAAGCTAGCATTAGCATAACATTGTCCCACAGTTATTTGCCATGTTCCCCACCCTCATAGCAGTGAATTTAATGTCTCACTAATCTGCCGAACATGAAAGATGCTTAATTTTGTCAAGTTCTCATTTGTAGCTGGTATAGACTGTCAAGACTTGAAGTAGCAGGACTGTATTGCTTAAAACAGGAAAGCCTTTGTACAAGTCGTCCATTTTCAAACGTATTCTGGTAAGTGATAGTTGGACACAATACATGCTCTTATCATTGTTAACACTTTTTTCCACAGATGCAACAACTGTTCTATGAAAACTACGAACACAACAAAAAAGGTTTTATTGAAGAACTTCACACAAGCAAGATCCACAATGCCATTACGCTCCACCCCAACAAAAACCCTGCCTATCAGTACCGACTCCACAACTTCATGCTGAGTCGTGAGATTTCAAGGCTTCGCTACCGCACCATCATGCTGCACCGCGAAGGCTTGCACATGAGTTACCTCAGCGAAACAGAAGTGTTGTGGGAGGACCAACAGCTGGGGTCTCCACCTTCCTACATGCGCTATCAGCCCAGTGAGAGAAATGATGTCATTGAGTGGGATTTCCTGACAGGCCGCCATATTTATTCCGCTGTTGAAAATAAGCTGGCCAGACAAAACCTTGGCCACTTGCTTCGGACTGCACTGGAAGACATCATACTGCAGGTCATGGAAATGATCAATGAGAATTCAAAGACGCGTGGCCGTGTTATTGATTTTAAAGAGATCCAGTATGGCTACTACAGGGTGGATCCAATGCATGGTGCTGAATACATCTTAGATTTACTGCTTCTGTACAAGAAACATAAGGGACGTAAAATAACGGTGCCCGTGAGGCGGCATGCTTACCTTCAGCAGTCCTTTAGCCGACCCTTCTTTGCTGAAGCTGAAGAGTTAGATGTCGCTGAACTTGTGGCTGCTATCAACTCTGAATCCCAATCCCTGTTTTTCCTGTCCAACTCTCTGAAGTTTTTGTCACCGTTCCAGTTCTACGAGTCAACGAGAGAAATGTTCGAGCAAAGTCAGAGAAAGGTCAACATTCTTGTCCCACTGTCTGGCCGCTACGACACCTTTGTCCGCTTCATGGAAAACTTTGAGAAAGTATGTTTGATACCCAAACAAAATGTTAAGCTGTCTATCATTCTAGTCGATAATGAGAGCAACCAGAATAGAAAAAAGCATCTTCAGTTAGTCAAGGATTATAACAGGAAGTATCCAAAGGCTGACCTGTCTGTAATTTCCATGACAGGGAACTTTTCACGAGGGCTGGCTCTGGAGCTAGGCTCTTCTCAGCTCAGTAATGACACTCTACTCTTCTTCTGTGATGTTGATCTTATCTTTAGTGGGGATGCTTTGCAGCGCTGCCGAGACAATGCTGTTCAGGGGCAGCAGGTCTACTTCCCTGTTGTCTTTAGTCAGTACAACCCTAAGATTGTATATGGCGAAAAGCCGCCAAGAGACAACAAATTTGTGCTCACCAAAAAAAGTGGCTTCTGGAGAGATTATGGCTTTGGAATCACCTGCATTTATAAGAGCGATTTACTGAAAGCTGGAGGCTTCGACACATCGATCCTCGGCTGGGGATTGGAAGATGTAGACCTGTTCACAAAAGTTATTAATTCTGGTTTGACAGTAGTACGCAGTCAAGAACCAGGAATTGTCCACATCTATCATCCTGTTCACTGTAACACAAGTCTTGAGCAGAAGCAGCATAAAATGTGCCTTGGGTCAAGAGCAAGTACGTTTGCATCGACAATGCAGTTAGCAGAGATGTGGATGGAAAAACATGTTGAGGTCGGGTATAACAGAACATCATCCTGACCTTCTAGAAGTCCTGGACTCCTTGATGCAAGCCTACCTCAGCTGAGCTGTGATAGACTTTAAGGAGTTTAGACAATGTCAAGACTACAACCGAGATAGGCAGAGACCAAGTCGAGTCCAAGACCACTGTGTCTGTATGAATGTCTTGGTCTTGACCCCAAAAGTATTGGTTTTGTCTTGGTCTTGCTACAATCTGGTCTCAGTCTGACCTTGGTGTGGTCTTGACTACAACACTGTGTAAGTAGTACTTTAAATCAGAGGTATCCATGACAATCCTTTCAAAACAAGAATGGAGCGACCCAAATGAAACTGCATGAAACTCTGAGCTGCCAGCAGTGACCCCAGTGTTAAAAGGATTCAAAGACTTGGTGCTTGGTGTAAAAGCAAGTGTCTGGTATTTTATCATCTTCCAAACCATTGACTGGCTGCCGCTGGAGGCTGGCTTGTATTTTTATAGGACACTTTGTCATTCCAGAGGTAGTATTTATTTTATTAATGAAACAAATATAGAGTTGGGGAACTTGCTGTCTTGTTTAAGGCTGTTTAAGTGAAGTCTAACCCCCATTTTCACTGCAGGAATGAGGAAGCAATTTATGGAGAGGGGAACTTTGGTAAGGGTCATCCTGTATCTGCTCCTCTCATCCACTGTGTCTCCACTGTGGGAGTAGGACCCATTGGTCTACAGAGGTTTTATTCATAATCTTTTGATAGTTTGGCCCACAACACAGCAGAGTGAAATATGTTTAAAATATGTTAAAGTCATACAGAAATTATCATGCATGAAATGAATCTAGAGTTGCATGCATGAGACCAACTTTCCACCATTGTTGTTTAATGATTGCAGAGAGGTACAGCCGCTACGGAGAGCATGAGCAGCTGGTCCTGTATCGTACTCCTCCGCAATAATGCTCGTGTCTTCCTGACGCTTGCACCATGTAGCTGCATGTGTCATATAATCAATCTGAACATTCCTCTCGATAGTCATGAAAGCATCAGATTTTAAACTTTTAGGCATTAGCTCTTCAATAGGCTTTTTTTTTTCTGATGACTTTTTATTCCTTCTTGTTGGCTTCTGTTTTGTTTTATGTTATGACACTAAGTTATATTCAGTTGGCACTAAGTCAGTTCCAAGCCCCACCTACACACGTGGACAAAATTGTTGGTACCCCTCTGTTAATGAAAGAAAAACCCACAATGGTCACAGACATAACTTGAATCTGACAAAAGTGGTAATAAATAAAAATTCTATGAAAATTAACCTATGAAAATCAGACAATGGTTTTGAATTGTGGTTCAACAGAATTACTTTAAAAAACAAACTCATGAAACAGGCCTGGACAAAAATGATGGTACCCCTAGAAAAGATTGAAAATAATGTGACCATAGGGACATGTTCAACCAAGATGTGCCCTCTAATTAACATCACAGGTGTCTACAAACTTGTAATCAGTCAGTCGGCCTATTTAAAGGGTGACAAGTAGTCACTGTGCTGTTTGGTGACATGGTGTGTACCACACTAAACATGGACCAGAGGAAGCAAAGGAGAGAGTTGTCTCAGGAGATTAGAAAGAAAATTATAGACAAGCATGTTAAAGGTAAAGGCTATAAGACCATCTCCAAGCAGCTTGATGTTCCTGTGACTACAGTTGCACATATTCAGAAATTTAAGATCCACGGGACTGTAGCCAACCTCCCTGGACATGGCCGCAGGAGGAAACTTGATGAAAAATGGAAGAGACGGATAATACGAATGGTAACAAAAGAGCCCAGAATAACCTCTAAACACATTCATGCTGACCTCCAAGGTCAAGGTACATCAGTGTCAGATCGCACCATCCGTCGTTGTTTGAGCCAAAGTGGACTTCATGGGAGACGGCCAAGGAGGACACCACTGTTGAAAACAAATCATAAAAAAGCCAGACTGGAATTTGCCAAACTGCATGTTGACAAGCCACAAAGCTTCTGGGAGAATGTCTTATGGACAGACGAGACAAAACTGGAACTTTTCGGCAAGGCACATCAGCTCTATGTTCACAGACGCAAAAATGAAGCATACCAAGAAAAGAACACTGTCCCTACTATGAAACATGGAGGAGGTTCTGTTATGCTCTGGAGCTGCTTTGCTGCATCTGGCACAGGGTGTCTTGAATCTGTGCAGGGTTCAATGAAATCTCAAGACTATCAAGGTATTCTAGAGAGAAATGTGCTGCCCAGTGTCAAGATAGCTTGGTCTCAGTCGCAGGTCATGGGTCTTGCAACAGGATAGTGACCCAAAACACACCGCTAAAAACACCCAAGAATGGCTAAGAGTGAAACATTGGACTATTCTAAAGTGGCCTTCTATGAGCGATGATCTAAATCCTATTGAACATCTGTGGAAGGAGCTGAAACATGCTGTCTGGAGAAGGCACCCTTCAAACCTGAGACAACTGGAGCAATTTGCTCATGAGGAGTGGGCCATAATACCTGCTGAGAGGTGCAGAAGTCTCATTGACAGTTACAAAAATCGTTTGATTGCAGTGATTGTCTCAAAAGGTTGTGCAACAAAATATGAAGTTAAGGGTACCATCATTTTTGTCCAGGCCTTTTTCATGAGTTTGTTTTTTAAAATAATTCTGTTGAACCGCAATTCAAAAGCATTGTCTGATTTTCATTGGCTAATTTTCATAGAATTTTTATTTATTACCAGTTTTGTCTTTCTGTGACCATTGTGGGTTTTTCTTTCATTAACAGAGGGTTACCAACAATTTTGTCCACGTGTGTATAAAATTTTCAGGGCCAGTCTAAAGTACCTACCTCAGACCAGGGACTTATTTCCCCTTTTGAGGGTGGTTTATGTGGTGTAGACTCACACACCACGGGGGGAGTTCCTATAAAATTTGTTCCTAGTTCCTGGGGTGGAAAAGGGGCTTCTCACACTGCCTGTGTCATTTTCACACATAAAAGAAATGGTACGTCTGAGCTGAGTCCCAAAGAACAAGCTTCGTGAGTCAAATATAATGTCAGGAAATGAAAACAAGGGACAGTGAGATATTTTAGTTAAATTATTGAATGTTTAAGGTCATACACAAAGTGCTGCTTTGCTGTTTTGTAGCTACAATAATTGAATGGTTGATGGCAGCTGCAATGTCAAAGCACCCGTTTTCGATCAGTATGTGTGTGTTTGTGTATGCAAGTCAGTAAAATGACAATTTATGCTGTGCTAATGAAATAATAATATTGCTGTAGTCAACAAGTAGTTTAAAATGCACTGTGATGATGCCCATTTTTTCTTCTGTTACTGTACCCAAACTTGATTTTTGGTTCATTCTGACAGTCATGATTGAGCAGATTTTATACAATGTATTTTGAAACACGCTTTAAAGGTCAACTGTTAATATCAATGGTGGTGATTTGTGACAACTTTATTCATTCAACTCAAAGCAGATAGCATTTAAAGAAAAATGGAGAATAATTACTCATAGAGCAACAAGATCATTTTAAAGTATTGCCAGTTACGGTGAATCAGGGACTTCCAAGACACACTTACAGTATGTCCTATATACCAGTGACTCAAGACTCAACTTGGACTTGGGATTTGAGGCTTATGAACGATCTTTTATTACCTCTGCCAAGGAAGTAACATTTTCATCCGTGTTGGTTTTGTTTGTCTGTCAGTAGGATTACTCAAAAACTACTGGATGGATTTGGATGAAACTTTCACCAAGGGTGGCCCATGGGCTAGAGAGGAACCCATTGGAGTTTGGTGGTGATCTGAGAGTGCATACATCCACCATGTAACAACAGCCTTGGAGGAGGTATGCGCTATCTGAGTGCCCTCTAGTTTTTAACATTTTCATCAAAGACCTCCAAAACTCTCAGTTTCATGAGGATTAAAAGTTAGCTCATGTTCACTGCCTAAACAACACAGATGATCGTGTCTACAAAACATGACATGCTTTGTAAGAAAATTACTGTCAATTTTGAGAAAGGTACAGATGCCAAATTGATGAGGGAAACGTTAATTGCATCTTTACTGAATTTCAGTAGCCTGTTTAAAGTAATGATATCAAACAGCTGATTAGTGCTTTCACTAAATGCAATTAGATAAAGGATAATAAGGTACATATTTAGAACTGTTTAGATATTAAAGTAGTGTTCTGAGCAGACCAGAGGGCATGCAACAGATGACAAATCGCACATGACAACCTTAAACAGCCATCCACACCAAGCAAAATAAAGATAACTAACTGTAAAATTATGGTTTTAAAAATCGTTGTAACTCAAGATGGCAGTGTCCACACTTATGGTTATCGTTGTAGTGTGGACTCTGTCATCCACTTGAGTTAGTGATTTTTTAAAACCATAATTTTATAGTTGCAGTTTGTTGTGCCTGGTGTGCATGGCTGTTAAGGCTATGTGACCAGAGTGTGTTTTTTCCACTGTAGGTGACTATTTTCAGTTCATTTTCTATGTCGTCATGCATGCGTTTAATGCGCTCAGCACTCTCTATGCAAAAATGCTATCCTCAGCGCTTAAATTTGAAAACGGTTCAACTTTTGGGACGCTGTGATGCTCTTTACATTGCACACCTCTCTAAATAAATTTTAGAATCATACTAAAATGATACCATGATCAATATTTAAAAGCAAATGCTTGGAGGGATGTATGTTTTCTTACCAGTTTGATGTGGTTTAGTGCAGTTAGTAGAGCGTTTCAGTGCAAAATATGTGAAATGCCAACAGTGAGCTGTGACTGACATGTCAAGCGGTCACTGGGATGCAGGACAGAGACCTCATTTTTTTTTTTACATAAGAGTGCCTGTGAAGTACCCAGAATAACAATTTTAGAGCATTTTCTGTGAGAAAAATGCTCTTGGTGGACATACAGCCTAAACTGATTTAAGACTTGACTTAGACTTGATATCAAAGTATTGAGACTTGACTTGGACTTGAAAAAAATGACTTGTGAACATACAGTTATTTGTCAAAAAGCAGATCAATCAGACATTGTAGTGTGATTCATCTCTCTCAGTGGGTACAGTGGGTACCAGCATTCCCAAAAACCAGACCTATGTATCACATAAGGCTGCAAATCTGCAGATCTAAAATTCTATCTTTCAAACTGAATCTGAGTTGCTTTCATATGTTGTCAGATATATATCTGATATGTGGACATGCAACTTCATTGTGATGGGTCAGATTGGAATTCATGTAGGCCTGAAATGATAACAAATTTTCTTGGACAATAAATAATCCCAGAAGTTACAATAAATAAACACTAAACAGTGTTATTGTTGACGTCATGAAAACCATTTTATGCCATTGATATATTGATAACAATCTATGTACATCCTTTCATAGAAAATTTAACTCTTGTTGGCAGTGAGGAGGAGCCAGCCTGATATTCGATGATCGGGTGTGAGCAGGCATCAGTTTCTGGTGATGTGTGGGTGTTCACGTCAATCAAAATGTTCTTTTTTTGTTTGTTTGTTTGTTTTTTTGGGAGGGGGGAGCATGGAACTGCCAAAACTATCAAATATTTGGCCTTTTTTTAAAAAGTATTGATCATATAGTACGCAGAAATTGCACCCAAGTAAAACTATAATTTCCCTATGATAGTACACAAGCAAGAGTAGTCGCCAAAACATTACTTGAGTAAAGGTTATTTGAGTAATGAATAAAGACTTTACTCTCACCAGTAAATGAGGGTTGTCTCATAAATTTGTGACTCTTTTCACAAGAGTTTTCACTGTTTTTTTCCTGGTAAGTATGAAAGTTTCTCTTGTTTGATATGTGAGTTCTTTTTTCTTGTAAACTTGTGACACTTTTCCTTTAGATTTACTCCCATTTTCTTTTATATTTGCCAGCTATTTTTCT
Source organism: Pholidichthys leucotaenia (assembly GCA_020510985.1). Taxonomy (NCBI): domain Eukaryota; kingdom Metazoa; phylum Chordata; class Actinopteri; order Cichliformes; family Pholidichthyidae; genus Pholidichthys; species Pholidichthys leucotaenia. The sequence goes on from CM035850.1 coordinate 116,825,699, forward strand.
CATAAATTTTTCTTGTAAATTTATACCTGTTTTCTGATAAATTTCCAGCTTCTTTCTTTGGTAAATGACATTTTTCTAATCAGTGTATTTTTTTTTATCTTATACAGTTGCAGCTAGCTTATTGTGCTTTGTGAGCTTTTTTCAGATAAACTTGCAACTTTTTAAGTTATAAATTTGATTTTTTTAAACTGTAAATTTGTTGGTTTTTTTGCACCTTTTTTTAAACACATTTTCAACAATTTTCTTGTAAATTTGCAACTTTCCTTTCACCAATAACAAATAGTCAAAACAGTAAAGGATTTCTAATCTGATGGAAAGAAAACCATGGCTGTAATTCTGTTTAAATCAAAAGTAACTCAGAGTTTATGACCAAATATTTTTGACTAAAAGTACATTTTTTTTCTAAAAATGTACTCAAGTAAGAGTAAAAATTGCCCTGCAATAATACTCACAAAATTATAATTCTGTAAAAAGAAAAAAGGATACTCAGATACTTGAGTAAATGTAACTTGTCACTAACCACCTCTGGTTATATGGACTTGTTTAAAGTCGTTATATGTGACTATCACCACTAGGTGGCAGGATTTTGCAAAAAAAGTGAATCTGTCTATTAGACAGTCACAACTCAAGACTCACTCTACTGGTAAAACATGGTACTGCAAGAATCATGACAGTCTGACCTGAAGGAAGATTCATTCTAGATCTCTGTTGCAATACATTTTGCATTTGTAGTGTCATATCATAACTTGTTTCTATAGATACTCTTAATTATAACTATGGCTAATTTTACTGAATGAATGAGTGAATCTTTATTTTCGGATAGATTAAAAGTAAAGATTAAAAGAAAGGAACAGAATAATATAACAAAGGAGGAAAAAAATCTTAACAAGGTCAAATTAAACAATAACTCCTCGGATTATACAGTTCAACATAAGTTATCTGAAATGGAAGTTTTTTTAGTTGTTTACATTTATTTATGAGACTTTTAAACAAATCTTAAACAGCATATTTAAAGAGTCAGTCAATCAATCAATCAGTCTTTATTTCGGATAGATTAAAAGTACAGATTAAAAGAAACAGAATAATATAACAAAGGGGGAAGAAAATCCAACAAGGTCAAATTAAACAATAACTCCTCTGATTATACAGTTCAACATAAGTTATCTGAAATGGGTGATGGCTGAAGCCGCAGCTTATATTGCCCACCCATGTTCCATCCAAGAATTCAAAAGAAAAACAAAACAAGAGCGATTACAATTCAGAACGAAGCTAAGACAAAATGTGACTAAAAAAAACTAAGGAACAACACAACGCAGACTGGATATGACAATCCTTATGTGATTTTACATGTCATCTTGTATATATGTTTGGAGTATTTCTTCCTTTAGTTTTTGTTTAAATTGTCCAAGCGTTGTACATGATTTTAATTCAGGTCCAAAAGCGTTCTACAATCTGACTCCTTGCACTGAAACACAGTGTTGCTTGGTGGTAGTTCTCACTGAAGGTTTTTGAAATATACATGTTCCTCTGAAATGATATTGTTTCTCCCTTATTTGGAACAACTTTTGGATATTTGCAGGCAGTGATAGATTCTTCACTTTAAACATTATTACTGCAGTTTTAAAGTCAACCAGATCTTTCAACCCGAGAGCTTTTAATTTAAGAAAAAGTGGGTTTGTTGGTTCCCTGTAAGCAGCTTTGGTTATTATTCTAATAGCTCTCTTCTGAAGCATAAAGACTGGATATATGTTTGTTTTATATGTATTTCCCCATACTTCAGTACAATATGTCATGTATGGGAGTATTAATGAATGATACAAGGTATATAGTGTGGGTTGATTCAGCAAATATTTCACTCTGTGTAGTATTGCAATTGATTTGGATATTTTACCTTTAATATAATTAATATGTGACTTCCAACACAATTTATTATCAATTGTTACTCCAAGAAACTTAATTTTGGATACCCTTTCAATCTCGACACCATTTACACTGAGTTTAGATACTGAGTTGTTGTGATGGTTGTTAAAAATTATAAATTTTGTCTTACTTAAATTGAGCGTTAATTTGTTTGAATCAAACCACAGTTTAAGCTTTCCTAGTTCCCTTCCGAGTGTATCCAAAAGTTGTTCCAAATTGCTTCCACTGCATAACAAATTAGTGTCATCTACAAACGATATTAAATCCATTTTTCCCAAAACTTTACATATATCATTTATATACATATTGAATAACAATGGCCCCAAAACTGAACCCTGTGGGACTCTGCAAGTAACCTTCAAGGTTACTGGCTAATTTTATTAATGTTTCAAAGAAGAAAAACTATATAACTCCTGACTTATTTATAAATTGTGGCTGAAACAAAGCTGCAGAGTTCTCACTTTGTATGGGGCTTACAGAGTGGTGCTGCAGCTTCTGTGACAAGAATGGATTCTGCCTAGTTTACTGTTACATTGGGAAAGGGAATGCACAGGAAAAAAAACAAAAAAAAAACTGATTGAACAATTATTGCCATGCATGGGTTTATCATCCACAACTTGCATAGACTCATCTTTTAGTGGTAAATATAATTTTTTATTTAAGAGCATTTACCTTGACACTGCCAAATTGCTTTTGTATTACATGTTACTCTAATGTTAAATATGAAAACATAAAACAGCTAGTAAAAACTGTTCAGTGCATGTAAATGAATAAATTACTCTTTTTCATTCCTACCAAAGTGCAACCATTTTGATTTTATTTAATTTTGGGGGTGCTTTTTTGCTGCCTAATCATAATGGATTTAAAATCTGCTACCAATAACAACAGCTACTGTAATTGATTATTTATAATAAATATTTAAACCGATATCACTGTGTCTGTACTTTTTTATTATCTTATGTGTACTTTTTATTTTATATTATTGTATGTATTAATAGTATACATTTTATTTTCCTCTGGTTAATTTAAGAAAAAATGTCAAACAGGTGTGAGTAAGTTTCAGATTTACTGAAAAAAAACAGCAAATTTATGAATTCAAAATTTCAAAGGAATGGGAAAAATGTTACAACTTTAGAAGGAAAAAAGTGGCAAATTGATTAGCTAGATTTCCAAATTCATGTAAAAAGAAGCCAAAAATATACATAAAAAACTCACAAACTGTTAAGAAATAAGTAATGAATTTACCAAAAAAAAAAAAAAGTCTCAAATCTTATTATCCCAGCATCTTTGGTTGAGAGGGTGCATAGCCAGATCGCCAGCCCATTGCAGGGCCAACAGAGAGAGACAGACAACCATTCACTCTCATATTCATACCTAAAGATGATTTATCCCTGTTTGATGCCAGTTAACCTAGCATGCATGTCTTTGGACTGTGGGAGGAAACTGGAGTACCTAGCGAAAACCCAGCAGACATGGGGAGAACATGCAGGGTCCACACACGGAGGCCACTGCTGGACAGGGATGGGGGCCAAGCCACAACCTTCTTGCTGTGAGGCAACAGTGCTCCACTGCGTCACTGCTGCCCCCAGTCTATGAGAAAAAAGAGACTTGACAAGGTTTTCCTTAACACAATCATTTCCCATCATGTCATGCTAATTTTGAATAAGCTAAACACTTAAATGATGCTGTGTTCCCGAGGGACGCCAGTTTCTTGAGGCATCCTCGGGAGCCATTAGTTTCCTCACGTTTGCATCAGACCAATCAAATCATAGGATGTCAGCAGCGTCGTCGCTAATTGGACATCCTGTTAGCGACATGAGCAAGTGCTAAGTACAGTAATGGAGCGGGAGTTTTGGAGTTTTTAGTCCGAAATATCTTTAACAACGTATGGACAACGTGGTTATTGAACACTTGACAGGCAGGCAGGCTGCCCTTCCTCTGCAACAGGGGGAGTCCAACGTTCAGGTGCATCTCCGTAAGTTGCAAAAATGTGAAAAAAGTTATAATAATAATAATAATTTAAGTTTGATTTGATACTATTTTATTTCGAACAAGACAAAAGTAAAAACAAGAATAAAATAAAAATTCAAATGCAGTCCGAAAAGGAACAAGATTGAAGCTAGAAGCTTAACTTGTCCTATCTCATCATTAACTAATTAATATACCTATATACCTGCACGCACATATACACATACAGTACATACATACATACATGCATTGCCATAACAACAAATAGAAACTTAATGAGCAAGGATGTGAATGAACAAATCTCAACACTCATTTCAAAATCTTATTACTTATTAATAATAATAGAAATTCAAAAATGAAAATACAATGAGTAAACAAATTCCCACTGATTATATAATCTATGAGAGACTTTCACCCAACCAACCCTAGTGATTAACAGAACCATCTTCCTCCCTGTATTTATCTAATTTCTCATTTTTGTACTTTTTAAAAAAAAAAACTCAAAATGTTTGGACATTGTTTTAAATCCATATTTAATCCGTTCCATAATTTAACCCCACAGATGGAAACACAAAAGCTTCTCCTAGTTGTTGCTACACCCGCTGTCTTTGGAAATAACTTTCCCCTTAAATGATATCCCTTTTGTCTTTGAATGAACATGTTTTCGATGTTGACTGGCTGTAAATTGTTCCTTACTTTGTACATTATTATGGTAGTTTTATATTCCACCAGATCAAAGAAATTCAAACTTTTAGACTGTAAAAATAAACCATTTGTCATCACGGAAACCAGCACCATGGATGATTCTTATTGCTCTTTTTTTGTAAAATAACAAGTGGCTGTAATGAACTTTTATATGCATTTCCCCAAACTTCTGAACAATAATTTATATATGGTAAAACCAGTGAACAATACAAATTATGGAATGATTTCTGATCCAGTGTGTGCTTTGTTCTGCTCATGATTGAAATACTTCTAGACAGTTTAGCTTGTACATATTTAATGTGAGGTTTCCAGCAAATCTTTTCATCTATAATCACACCTAGAAATTTATTGTCTTGAACGATTTCAATATTGATGTTATTTATCTGTATTTTTGCTTGAATATTTGCCTTACCATTTCCAAATAACATGAACTTTGTTTTGCTCAAATTTAATGATAATTTATCTTTATTAAACCATTCTTTTATTTTACTGAATTTGGTAGTGATTATATTCAAAAGTTGCTGTAGATCCTCACCAGTACCCAGAACAGTTGTGTCATCTGCAAACATCACAATCTTCAGCAGTTCAGAAACATTATAAATATCATTGATGTATAAAATTAAAAGTTTAGGTCCCAATACTGACCCCTGTGGGACACCACAAACAATGTCCAAACTCTCAGATTTATATTGTCCCATCATCACAAATTGCCTGTTTTGTTTTGTTTTTTAAATAGTTTCTGTCCCATTTCAGTACTACTCCCCTGAGTCCATATCATTCCAATTTATTAATATTTCATGATTTAATGTATCAAATGCTTTTTAAAAAATCAATAAATACTCCCACTGCCAATTTCTTTCTGTCCATAGAATTAGTAATTTCTTCTATAACACCCATTAAAGCCGCTGGTGTAGAGTGGTGGGTTCTGAATCCATACTGGCTGCCTGTGAGTAATTTGTGTTTAGCTACAAACTTGTCTAATCTGTCATTAAAGAGTTTTTCCAGTATTTTTGAGAACTGGGGCAGAAGAGAAACAGGCCTGTAGTTTGTGAAGTGGTGTTTGTTTCCAGTTTTGTATAGCGGTATAACTTTAGCTATTTTCATTTTACTTGGAATTGAACCAGTTTGGAATAAGTTGCAAATGTGTTTCAATGGTTTAGCAGTTCAGTTGAAACTTTATTTCTGAATTTATGTACAATCTTAATGATTTCCCTTTCTTCCACTGCTGTTAAAAACATTGAATTTGGATTTCTTTTGATTAATTTACTATTCCCCTTTTCAGGTATGAATGGATCAGGGATTTTTTTTTTCTAATTTTGGTCCAATGTCTACAAAGAATTTATTGAATGTATTTACTGCATCATTTATATTATTAATATTTATATCATTGTCTATATAATATTGACAATAATTATCTTGTGTGTCTCTTTTCAAAATACTTTATTTAATATATGCCATATTGTAACGTGCTGCTCGACATGGCGACGTCCCACCGGGAGATTCGAACTCACGCCTCCCGCTCCGGAGTCCCGCACCCTACCTGTGTCGCCAATAGGGTCAACCCACTTGGCAAGCCAAGTAGGGTGCTCATATTGAGTTCGCTACACTATATCTTTAATATTGTTTTTATTATTATCTATTAATTTACTATAGCATTCCTTTTTACTTATTCTCATAATATTAGTTAACTTATTTTTATATTTTTATATCCGTTTTCTACCTCCTTAGTTCTATGTTTTATGAATTCGCTATACAACATATTTTTGCAGGCATTTTTTTAATCCCTTGGTGATCCATGGACTGTCTGAATATTTTTGCTTAATATAGTGATAATAATAAACTTTGTTATATTCAATGTTCATAACAGGCACACTGAAATACTTTTAGGCCTTTTGGATTTAATTTGGATAGTTCTGGGTATAATTTTTTAAATTAAGTTACAAACCACGGTATCCTAATTTATTTATTTATTTTTTTTCCTGGTTTGACAGCTATAAGCTTTAGCAGAAAATCTCATAAATGTACAGTATGAAAATGAAATCTTAAATGTTCAAGACCAAAACTCACAAAATATGATTAAATGTACAAATTTATGCAACGAAATATAATTGAGGAAAAAAAATAGCCCCTCGTGTCACGTTCAACTCCTTGAATTAAGTAACTTTTTTTTTTTTTTTAGTAAACACACACACACTGAATTTTAAATTAAACGTAATTTTTTGTGACCTCTATTACGTAAGTAATGGATTTCCTAATGTAAGGCTAGTTTTACTTGGCCAGGCTTTCTCTGGCTGCTGTACAGATTATGATCGTCTCTGACGTGGCTCACATTTCCGTTCCTCCCTGGATAACCTTAAACGCAGCAGCCCCGACCGTGACGTAGCGGCAGGAAGATAAACATGGCGTCCGGACAGCAGTGGGTGTTGGTGGAGATGGTGCAGGCTTTTTACGAGGTTAGTATTTCTTTACCACACCTGCCGGCCCCAATTATTTTTCTGAGCTTTACATATGAATTAATTATTAAGCAAATGAATGGTTACACGGCAGACAGTGCGGCTCGTTGACTGTGTTTGACAGACTTCCGTAGTTGTTGAGGTCACCTAGGAACGTCAACGTGAGGACAGGAAGTCTGTGGTAGACAACTACTGAAGTTCACTTCTGTTAAACTAGACTATCTAATTATATAATGTATGAGGTACGAGTTAGCTACAGTCTCTAAGACATTGTAACGCAGAAAGATGAATGTGATCGATGCTGTTTTTGTCACTGTAGTCAGATGAGGATGAGTCACTGGTTCATGGACGTGAATTCAACGAACTTAACTGTCTTCATATCTTTGTCTTCTCTAAGTTTAGAATTATGTGGGCTTAATCTGAGAGCAGAAGCATACAGCATATATATGTAATAACTTATTAACGTTGTAAATTAGACTGGCATCTCCATTGAAATATACAGTACTTTGCAAAAGTTTTAAGAAGCAGCAGCCAACTTTATTGTCGTTCAGTCCGTACAGCCAATCATGTGCAGTAGAACGAAATTATGTTTCTCGTGTCTACAATGTCAGTCACATCTAGAATCAGAGGGGCTGCTGTGCTGAGCACCAAGCTAGAAGGTAGGAAGTACCATTTTTATATGGTCTTTGATAACGACCTGGCTGGGGCTTGAACCCACGACCTCCTGGTTGTGGGGCGGATGCTCTACCGACTAGGCCACCACTCCGGTAATTTTCTTATATTTTCTAGGAAAGTGGGTCCAGGGAATTATTAAAATGGAAATGGAAATGCAGTATACAGGCTCAAACCTTGAGTGCAGGCCTGCAGTTCTTCCACGCTTGAAAGTTAATATTTGTTCTTTTTTTCTGCAAAACAGCCTGAAGTCTCAGAGCTGAACGTTTTAGTTATTTCTTTAAGTGGTCTTCAGGAGTCGATCTTCAGGCTTCTTGAAGCTCTTCTTTGGATACTGGCTGATTATCCAACATTTCAAACTTGAATTCATTATGCCGTAAGACCTGTTTCCACTGATTTTCATTCCAATTGTTGTGTAATTTGGCACATCTCAGCCTCTGTTTCCCTTCTAAAGAATGACGTTTTGACAGCCACCTGTCCGTTGAGACCATTCTGATGAGGTGTCAGTCAGTGGCCGACCGATCAGCTGAAGGGCCAGGTGCACGTCTCGGGTCCTGTGTCAGGACTTTGCTGCATTTTTTTTCCTATTTCCAAAGGACATGAATTTCAGATACTGTTCATCTGCTGTGGTATTCTAAATTACACAACAACTGGACTGAAAATCAGGGGTAATGGGTCTTATGGAGTGATGAATCCAAATTAAAACAGTTTTGTCCATGCATAGTATTTATGGGTGGAGGAAATGTTCATTAAGGTCGTCACTTCCTTGTGGTAACGTATCGTCACTTCCTGTTTTGCTGTCTGCCTGTGTGGTTTGCTCTCCAGCTCTCGAGCCACTAGCTATGGCTACTAGCTCTCTTTCCTCTCCTCTGGTGTGCTCTCTCTGTCAGATGTTTAGCTACACCTCTGCCTCTTTTAGCGATAACGGTAAATGTAATAAATGTTGTCTTTTTGAGGCGCTCGAGGCGAGGTTGTCTGATTTGGAATCCCGGCTCCGCTGCATTGAAACACCGTCTGCGCCAGTTAATCTTGACGGACGCCCATTAGCTGCAGCGGAGCTAGCTAGCTTAGGCCCCCCTGTCAGCGGTTCCCCGGCTCTCCTCAGCAGCGAGGAGACTGGGTGGGTGACGGTGAGAAGGAAGCCTAGTCGCAAAGCCCCGGTTCACCACCAACCTGTTCACGTTTCTAATCGTTTTTCCCCGCTCAGCGACACACCCGCTGAGGAAAAAACTCTGATCATTGGCGACTCTGTAGTCAGAAACGTGAACCTAGAGACTCCAGCGGTCATAGTCCAATGTATCCCTGGGGCCAGAGCAGGCGACATCGAGTCAAATTTGAAAATGCTGGCTAAAAGTAACTGTAAATATTCCACAATTGTTATTCACGCCGGCATTAATGACATCCGTCTCCGGCAGTCGGAAGTCACGAAACTTAATGTAGAATCGGTGTGTGACTTTGCAAAAACGATGTCTGCCACTGTAGTATTCTCTGGGCCCCTCCCCAATCTGACCAGTGATGACATGTTTAGTCGCTCGTCATCCTTGAACCGCTGGCTGTCTGTGTGGTGTCCTGCAAATGACGTGGGCTACATTGACAATTGGAGCTCTTTTTTGGGGAAAACCTGGTCTTATGAGACGAGACAGCATTCATCCCACTTTGGATGGTGCTTCTCATTTATCTAACAATCTGGCATCTTTTTTATCCAAATTTCCAAAACCATGACTACTCAGAGTTGGGACCAGGAAGCAGAGTCATAGTCTTACACGCCTCTCTGCAGCTCCTCTTCATCCGCCACCCCTCAGCTTAGCCCCTGTCTTCCCCATCAGAGAATCGTTGTCTGCTCCCTCCAAAGTAAATAAAAATATAATATATAAGCATCCCAAAGTGATAAAGCAAAATATTGGTAAAACTCAAATTAAACATAAAGCCTCTAAATTGAATGATTTGGCCTCTGTTCCTCCTCATAATTTAAAAATTAAATGTGGTTTATTAAATATTAGGTCTCTAACTCCCAAGTCTCTGTTAGTCCATGATCTGTTAATTGATCATCAGATTGATTTAATTTCCCTTACAGAGACTTGGTGTTTTATGAAAATATTTAGACAGGTTCGTGAGAAGTCGGCACATAGAAAAGAATGTACACTGAGACAAAGTATTCACACTGAGACACGGCTGCTAGAATAAAACTGTATCTCTTTATTCCCCACAGACCATATCTCCATACACAAAAGAGAAATCATTGCATGTCACACATTTCCTTCACACACAAGGATCAATGCATTTCATGTCATTTCACAAGCTCTTACCGTTTGATACAGGTGACCGGGAGCCCACGGTCCGCAAGAAAGAGCGTGATTTCTCTTAGCCGGACGTTCTGCGCAAAAAAACTCACGGCAGACTCCCCGTATTGAGGGAAAACCCCTGTTTTTAAAGGAAGGCTAGGTACAGAACAGAGTGGCCATCTCTGCTCCGAGCAAGCCCCCCCCTCCCATCATAGAATTGCGTGGGGAACAGGAAGGGCCAATTTCTGTTCCCAGGCAATTCCCAAAACATACAGGAACACCTGCTACATTTCTCCCAATACACATATAAGGAATAAAGGTCACGCCTTCGTTTCATAAGCATGCAACAGTGATTTAAGGAGTGAGAAACTTGCTGTGCTAAGGAAAACAGTTTCTAGAAACAGGTCATATTGTCCAGGTCATGGTGTGCCTTAAGATAAAGAGAACTGGATTCATGGGACTGGATTGTTAAAACATATTAAAAACAACTGAGAAACAAATCAGGGCACACATTAAAAACACATTTATATTACATTCCACCCTTTGACCTTATTTGTGATCAGTTGTTAAGTTGGTGAAGATAATTGCTTTCTTCCCCAACTAAGTGCCTTCTTCCCCAACTGAAAAACAAATCAGGGCACACATTAAAAATATTTATATCACATTTTCCACCCTTTGACCTTATTTGTTCTATCAGTTGGTGAAGAACATTGGGTAATTACTTTCTTCTTGGGGAATACTTTCATCCTCGTAAGGTATTCCAATATCATTGTGGTGATTTAATTCCACCCAATTAATGTCCCAAATGCATGTTACAACATGCCATAATAACTCATTTCTTGTGGTAAAATGTCTAGTGTACCAATTCCATTCACTACTCGGACCTACAGCATAGCTATAACATATCCAGTGACCAGGGGGTTCAGCACTCACCTCTACTTTGCAAGATGTGGTACCATATCCTCCATCTCGAAAGATAACTTTTATTTTCATTTTGCCAGAGAATTATATATTCTTCTACTTAAAACCTGTTTTACTCTTCTAATATAGCAGAAAGCACTGAAATTGTATAGTGTTAAGACACATAGAACAGCAACTAATATAGCTAGGGGAGGCACCAGTGTTGTGCGAGCAGTGACTGACATGCCTGAGAATATATCCCACCAGTGATGAGCAGAAGCTTGCTCTATCTGAAGGGCTGCATGCAATACCTTTCCTTGGGCCACCACAGTGGATATCACTGCAGCACGCACATTAGACATATGATCACCAATGAGCTGTTGTATCTCCGTGGATCCATTCAGTGCGCCTCTGAATCGATCCAGGGACACCTGCCATGGAACTTCCAGCACCCGCCATTGCAGGGCGGTCAGGTGGGCCTCACTAGAGAAGTTGGTAAGACGATATGTCCGATTATGCCATTGCCACATGTGAACACCATGCAGACACCCAGTGAAAGGTACCCTAGGCAACATTGGATGGGAGTTTAAAGTGGCTACACATAGAGTATGGGGCCCTATTTGCCACATCATGTCACGAGGTTTTTCTATTCTCCATTCACATAGTGCCTCTGTCATGGTTAAGCATGGTTCAGTATATATTGCTCGACTTAGGCATGCATATCCTTGGTCAGTCAAATCACATTCTGATAAATCATAGGTGTTATTCTGCCCTGGAGCAAACCATCCCCCTTTTAATTGAATAAACCAAAATGCTGTAGCAGTAATTACTGGTAACACATGATATTTGCACACATCAACAGCTTCTGTAACATTTAATTGAGTCCATTGCCCGCTACACATCGTGCTATTGCAGATGGTTTTTTCAGGATGCGGAATTAACCACCATTCTTCAGTGATGTTCCACACGTCTCGCCATTGTCGAGCGTGATTGGTAGTGACAATGCGAGTAAAATGTTCCAACTGCATGCGGATATCCAAAACTTGAATGTTGCACACAGTCCAATTGAAAGCGCGAGTGATGTTTGTCATCAATTCACTCGTAGCATTCCACATGGTCAAATCCCAAGTCAAACGTTTTTTAAACAGATTGGCGGCCTCCATTTGAGGCCCCACCACTGTAGGCATCCAAAATCCAACTTGTTGAATGCCTAAAGACGTTTGATGTCCAGTATCTGCCAACATTGATCTGGTTACCTCATTGTTAATGGTGTTGGAGATTCCCAAAACTGTGCCAAATCCTCCCAGCAACGTGTCATACCATGCTCTCTTCTTTCTTTTTGAACATTTGGGAATGGGTGGTACCCTTACCATCCAATTGACGGTGATATGGCTGATTTGTGTGGCTACTGTTGTACATGTCGACAGTATGGGTGCCAGATTCGTCGGGGATGTATGCTTTGGGTTTTTGTCGACCACCAGAATAAGGTACACAAAGGGGATGCGTCGACCCTTTATGACTGTTCCATTCATCAAATACACTTCCTTATCTCCCGTTATGTTGATGGATAGCTTTGTACCATTTAAGGTAGTGTCACATTTCAGTAAGTCATTAACCACTTTGGCCACACATATGGTTACATTGGCAGTCAAGTTAACTATACACCCCTTCTCCACCGCAGACACATTATATTGGTACTTGACACATTTGGGGCATATGTAAATAGGACAGTGGCTGGTTAAGTTCAGTATCTTGCACTCTTGGTTTGATAAACAATAGAAACCGTCTTGGCTCCGATTGGCACCGACCCGACTCTCCTTCCAGCTCAGCGAGACAGGTTGGTCCACCTCAAACATTTCTTGGCCTGGTGTGGCGTGGATCTGGATCCAGCAACCGGCGATACTCATCCACACGATCACAACAAGGGCAGGGCGGCACATGTCCCAGCAGACGACATAGCCATGTCCTCGGTGCTTGTGGGGGTGTTGAAGAAGACCCATGACGTGGCGGGTATCCAATCACCAATCTCCACCCGAACATTCCTGCAAAGCAAGCACATACTTAGGAGAGGAGAAAGCACAGAATTAGTTCTCCCTTAGATAACATTTTGATACTAGTACATTTATCCAGGTTTCCTCTCCTGGATACAAAATGGTCACCACCTGATCCGTCCCTTGAGCTATGATCTCAGCCGGGCGGGGAGGACCATTTTCTTGCCTCACCCATACTTTGGCCCCAGATTTATCTGTGGAACCAAAGCCTTTTTCGCCCCTCTGCGTCATCACAGCCGGCTTAGCAATCTCTTCAGGGTCAGTCATTAGACATAGTATAATGACCAATTGGGCCACTTCATCCCCCTTATTCAGGGTTATGGGCTCTGATCCCAGTACATAGCACACCACCCCCAGTTCTCCTTGATAATCACTGTCAATCACACCTGCTAGAGTCGTTAAACCTTTCAGGGATAATCCAGACTTTGGCAATATGTGACCATACATTCCATTCGGACATTTCAACCCTAGTCCGGTTTTTACCACAGTGGGTGTTCCTGGTACTAAGGTGAGAGTTTCCATAGCTCTTAGATCTAATCCCGCCGAGCCTTTTGTCGCTCGCACTGGTAGTGTTGCCTCTGGGTTAATTTTCCACATCTCAATAATTTGTCCTTCAAATTGTTCAAGATTGACAGTGATCATTCGGTTCAGTGGTGTTGTACCAGGTGCAATGGGTCTATCGTTTAGCTGTTTCAGCGCTTGTGGTAAGCGTTTTTTCCACCCTTCCAAACTATTGTTTGTCCCTCCTTTTCTCAAGGTGGTTTTCAACAACCCATTCATTCTCTCAATTAAACCCGCAGCTTGGGGATGATATGGAACGTGATAAATCCATTCCACATGATTGTGTTTGGCCCAATCTTTCACCAGGTTTCCGGTGAAATGGGTCCCGTTGTCAGTTTGAATCTGTACAGGTAGCCCATAGAACTTTTCAATTAGTTCCACACAGGCCAGCGTGGCCTTCTGATTAGCCACTTTGGCTGGGTGTGCCACTACCACACCCGAAAATGTATCCACAGCCGTGCATACATATTTACATCGTTGTGACTCTGGACGGGGACCAATAAAGTCCATTTGCCAGATTTGTCCTGGGCTCTTTCCCCTTTGTATATGTCCAGTGAGGTGTTGTGGGACACCTCTCCTATGATGCTGACAGACCTCACACTGTTCAATGGCTGTCTTTACATTATCAGTTTTCAAATCAATGCCTCTATCCCTGGCCCATTGGGTGGTAGCTTGAATTCCCCAATGTCCACTCTTTTCATGGGCCCACCGGGCCAAATCCGCAGTGGATTGCCTTTCCACTGACATTGCTCTGACCACTCCATCAATATAGCTATTGTGGAGGGCTTCTGAGTCCATATTTTGGGTATGGGCATCGACATGGGTGACATGGATAGTGACCCCTTGAACCTTTTGCCAGATTTCCTCCCACAACTCTTTACCCCACACCTCTTTCTTTTGAATCCGCCATTGATTGGACTGCCATGTAGGCATCCATGTGGTTAACCCATTAACCACTGACCAGGAGTCAGAGTAAATATATGCTCCTGACACACTCGCATGTTGTATCACCATGTGCACAGCCTTCAACTCGGCCCATTGGCTGCTTTTTCCCTCACCCATTTCTTCCAAAATTTGCCCCAGATGAGGGTTGAAAGCCCCGGCTTTCCACCTTCGTTTTCCCGCTACCCACTGAGAAGAGCCATCCACAAACCACGCCCTGCTCTTTTGCTCGTCTGTGAGTTCATCATAGTGGGGCCCTGTTAACACAGGAGATTCTTGCAGCTGTTCAACTTCAAAACAAGACTCATCTGCCTCTGGGACATCAGCAACTTGTTCATGCAAGACCGAAACTCCTTTTTGTCCAGATTTCACTCTTTCAGACACGTACCATTTCCACTTAATGATACTACTCTCCTGGGCGGTACCTATCCGATGTGTGGTGGGGTCACTCATTACCCACGTCAGAATAGGTATCAATGGCCTCATGAGCACCTCATGCCCTGCAGTTAATGCCTCTGTTTCCACCAAGCTCCAATAACACGCCAATAATTGTTTTTCAAAGGGCGTGTAACGAATTCCTGCACTCGGCAGCTTCCTTGACCAGAAACCTAAAGGTTTCCGTTGTTTGCCTTGTTTTTGCCATAAGCTCCAATTTGCATAATCATTCCGGGCCGACACCTGCAACTCAACCGGACCAGATTGCATTTTTCCTAATGATAGAGCTTGCTGTATGGCCTCTTTGGCCATGTTAAAAGCCACTTGCTGTTTTTCTGTCCATTCAAACTGCTCTTTTTTCCTTGTCACTAAATAAAGGATGCACCTAAGCTCAATTTTGAGCTTCATGGCAAAGGCTGTGAACACTTATTTTGTGATTTCCTAGTTTTTTATTTTTAATAAATCTGCAAAAATCTCAAAAAAACAAAAACAAACTTTCACATAGTCATTGTGGGGTATTGTGTGTAGAATTGAGGAAAAAATTAATTTAATCCCATTAGGAATAATGCTGTAACATAAAATGTGGAAAAAGTGAAGCGCTGTGAATACTTTCCGGATGCACTGCAAATACAGGTCCATTCCATAAAATATGGTCTTAAGTACAACAGATCTTTAAAGATTCTTCAAGATGTACATATCCAAAAAAAAAAAAAAAAAAAAAATTGGCCAGTCCATTAATGAGTTTTCTTAATTTCAGAGTCCAAAAAGACTTTCTGTGGTACCAAATTCAAGACAGTCATTCAGTCTTCTGTCCTCAGTAAAAACAAAGCTCATTGTGATATCTGGTGAACCTTGTGGGCAGATTGTCCTCAGGGTAGATTGTCGGTCCTGTTTTCATGGTCGGGGCTCCATTTACAAGAGTCCAGTTGCATTTTGTGACCACCTCCACTAAGAAGACCTTGAGCAGAAGCCGGGCATATTCCTTCCCGATGCATATCCTGGAACCACCGCCAAACGGGATGTACTGGAACCTGGATGAGTTTGTGCAAGGATCAGTCAGGAAGCGCTCTGGCTCAAATTTTTCCTTGTTGGGGTAGATGTCAGCCACGTCGTGGGTGTCAGAGATGCTGTAGATGACATTCCAGCCTTTGGGAATCTGATAACCATTGAGCTCAAAGGTCTTGAGGGCCACTCTGAAGCCTCCGGGGACGGGAGGGTTGAGCCTCAGAGTCTCTTTAATGACACAGCCGGTGTATTTTAACCGCTCCAGAGACTGTACGTTCAGACTCCGAAGGTCCAGTCCCTGCTCCTTCTTCTCCATTAGCTCCTCCCTCAGTCTGTCCAGGGTACTGGAGTTCAGGGCCAGAAACATGATGAGGGAGGTGGCTGTGCTGGCTGTAGTTTCATGTCCGCCAAACAACAGCTCTGTGGCAGACTGCTTGATGGTCTCAGTGCTGACATACATGTCGTTCTTCTTGCTGTTTTCAATGAGCAGCTGCAGAGCATCTCTGTGCTCCCATGTGTCACACTCCTGCATCTTCTTCTTGATGCTCTCTTCGATCCTTGCGTGGATAAAGTTCCTTGCTTTCAGACCCTTGTGTAGGCCAAAGAAAGGAATGTCAATGGGCAGAGAGAACAGATTTTGAATCATTTGCTCGAAAGCCTGCACCAGCTCCTGCACCAGCTCCTGCACCAGCTAATATATATTTTAACTGTTGACCAGTATCACTTAATCTTATCCTACACTTTATTACATGTATAGTTTATTTCTCTTATCTTATCATGTTTAATGTTGCAGCATTGTACCGAGACAAATTCCTAGTTTGTGTACTACATGAACAATGGCAATAAACCTGATTCTGATTCTGATTCTGATTCTGCAAAATTTGCCCCAAATGAGGAATGTGACTCCTCCAATATCCAAACAGCCCAACAAACCGCTGCACATCCTTTTTGGTGTGCGGAGTGGCAAAAGTCATTATCTTTTCTCGGGCTTTATCTGTGATCTCCCTTTCTCCCTTATTCCAGCAGATTCCCAGAAATTTCACCCTCTGGGAGAGCTTCTGCTTTGTTCCAAATCCATTAAAAACTGGATCAAACTGTCCTCTTTGCTTAAATTTAGAGCATTTGAGTCACTGTTGATTCCTATTGTTTCTTTATATTTCCTTTATGCAACTCAGCATCTCCCAAGCCTTGTGAGGCAGGCAGCCCCGCCTCTTGCATTCTTCACTTGCCGGCAAAGAAAATTCACCTTCTGTTTTTTTCTAAAGGCCAAACTTTGCCTCTCCCCCGCCCCTCAGGCAAAAGGAGAGAGGGAGGGAGAGAGAACTTCCCGCGCCCGCCCCCTTTGGGAGAGCGAGGAACAGAGAGAGAGAGAGAGAGAGAGAATTATCCCTCACCCGCCCCCTTTGGGAGAGCGAGGAACACAGAGAGAGAGAGAGAGAGAGAGAGAGAGAGAGAGAGAGAGAGAGAGAGAGAGAGAGAGAGAGAGAGAGAGAGAGAGAGAGAGAGAGAGAGAGAGAGAGAGAGAGAGAGAGAGAGAGAGAGAGAGAGAGAGAGAGAGAGAGAGAGAGAGAGAGAGAGAGAGAGAGAGAGAGAGAGAGAGAGAGAGAGGAAAAGGAGGTTTATTTTTTACATGTAGCGCTGCTCGCCTCTCCCCTTGCCGATGGGAGAGAAAGAACGGCTACTCACACAACACCGCACCTGCTGCTGAATTCCGCTCAGCGGAGCTTTTGGAGCAACTTCAATACCCCGTAGACACGCAGACATCACCGAAGGGGACCTGTCCCCTACCAAATCTGCCCATGGCGCTAATCTGCCACCTCCATCAGCTAAACACACACCAACCTGCTTCCATAAGCCATCCCAACCTGGAACCACACAATCGCCGGAAGAGCCCCCGGCTACACTTTGTTTCTGTCTGTTCTTAAACATGACTTTTTCTATGCACAGCTCCTCTTTGACCTCTATTAATTTTCCTCGAATCCTGTTCGTGACGCCAAAATGTTTTATGAAAATATTTAGACAGGTTCGTGAGAAGTCGGCACATAGAAAAGAATGTACACTGAGACAAAGTATTCACACTGAGACACGGCTGCTAGAATAAAACTGTATCTCTTTATTCCCCACAGACCATATCTCCATACACAAAAGAGAAATCATTGCATGTCACACATTTCCTTCACACACAAGGATCAATGCATTTCATGTCATTTCACAAGCTCTTACCGTTTGATACAGGTGACCGGGAGCCCACGGTCCGCAAGAAAGAGCGTGATTTCTCTTAGCCGGACGTTCTGCGCAAAAAAACTCACGGCAGACTCCCCGTATTGAGGGAAAACCCCTGTTTTTAAAGGAAGGCTAGGTACAGAACAGAGTGGCCATCTCTGCTCCGAGCAAGCCCCCCCCCTCCCATCATAGAATTGCGTGGGGAACAGGAAGGGCCAATTTCTGTTCCCAGGCAATTCCCAAAACATACAGGAACACCTGCTACATTTCTCCCAATACACATATAAGGAATAAAGGTCACGCCTTCGTTTCATAAGCATGCAACAGTGATTTAAGGAGTGAGAAACTTGCTGTGCTAAGGAAAACAGTTTCTAGAAACAGGTCATATTGTCCAGGTCATGGTGTGCCTTAAGATAAAGAGAACTGGATTCATGGGACTGGATTGTTAAAACATATTAAAAACAACTGAGAAACAAATCAGGGCACACATTAAAAACACATTTATATTACATTCCACCCTTTGACCTTATTTGTGATCAGTTGTTAAGTTGGTGAAGATAATTGCTTTCTTCCCCAACTAAGTGCCTTCTTCCCCAACTGAAAATCAAATCAGGGCACACATTAAAAATATTTATATCACACTTGGTTAGGGCAAGAGGATTATGTTGGTTTAAATGAATCAACCCCCTCTGGTTATTTAAACTGTAAAATCCCAGAAGTTCTGGTCGTGGAGGAGGAGTAGCAACAATTTACCATTCCAAATTACTAGTTAATGTAAAGCAAAAAACATGTTATAATTCCTTTGAGGGCCTGGTCCTCGGTGTTGGGCACTTTAGCAATTTCAGGTTAAACCCAATTTTATTTGCCATTGTTTATCGTCCCCCATCAACCTATTCAGAATTTTTATCCGAATTTGCTGATTTCTTAGCTGATTTAGTGTTGAAATCTGATAGAATAATTATAGTAGGGGACTTTAATATACATGTGGATGTAGATAGTGACTGCCTTAATGTGGCTTTTAATTCAATATTAGACTCGATTGGGTTTTCTCAGAAAGTAGGAAATTCTACTCATTACCTCCACCATACATTGGACCTTGTTCTGACATATGGCATAGAAATAGAAAATCTTGTAGTGTCTCCTCATAACCCTGTACTGTCAGACCATTGTCTGTTAACCTTTGATTTTACTATTTCTGACTATTTGGCTCCTAAAGAAAAATATTATCACAGTAGATGCCTCTCAGATGATGCTGTTTCCAAATTTATGCAGATTGTTTCCTCTATGCCATGTGTCAACACAACGGAAATAAGCTATAGACAGCTTGCTCCTTCTGTAATTGATAACATGGTGGATAGTGTTTCTGCTTCTCTGCATCAGGCTCTAGACTTGGTGGCCCCCTTAAAAAAGAAAAAGTCTAATCAGAGATTTTTAACTCCTTGGTTCAACACAGAAACTCGTAGCTTAAAACAGAAGACTCGTCAATTAGAAAGAAAATGGCGCTCTACTAATTTAGATGAAATCTATTTAGCTTGGAGAAATCATCTTTTAATTTATAAAAAATCTCTTAGAAAAGCTAGAACGAGTTATTACTCTGCATTAATAGAAGAGAACAAGAATAATCCCAGGTTTCTTTTCAGTACTGTAGCCAGGTTGACAAAGAGTCAGGACTCTGTCAATCCTAGCATCCCCTTAGAGCTTACTAGTCAGGACTTTATGAACTTTTTCAATAATAAAATTTCATCCATCAGAGATAAAATCAGATTCTTCCCACAGTTAACTTAAATACCGTAACTACTACAACTCCTTCTATTGATGTCTGTCTTGATGAGTTTACTCCAATCGACCTTTGTGAGTTAGACAAAGTAGTTTCCTCATCCAAACCTTCAACTTGTCTTTTAGACCCTATTCCTACCAGGTTATTTAAAGAAGTCTTCCCACTTATTGGTAGCTTTATTCTTCATATAATCAATTCTTCATTAACTTTAGGCCATGTACCGCAGGCTTTTAAAACGGCTGTAATTAAACCCTTACTCAAAAAGCCAACGCTAGATCCAGGAGCTTTAGCTAACTATAGACCAATCTCTAATCTCCCTTTCATTTCAAAAATTTTAGAAAGAGTTGTTGCTACGCAATTATTTGACCACCTGCAGGAAAATGGTTTACTTGAAGAGTTTCAATCTGGGTTTAGAATCCATCATAGTACTGAAACAGCCTTAGCGAAGGTCACTAACGACCTCCTCATTGCATCTGATAATGGACTAGTTTCTGTACTTGTCCTTTTAGATCTTAGTGCAGCTTTTGATACTATTGATCATAATATTCTACTTGATAGATTAGAACACTATGTTGGACTTAATGGAACTTCGTTGCAGTGGTTTAGATCTTATTTATCTGATAGGTTCCAGTTTGTTCATGTAAATGATGAGTTTTCTTTCAGCTCAAAGCTTAGTCATGGAGTTCCACAGGGATCTGTGCTAGGCCCTACTCTTTTTAGTTTATATATGCTTCCGTTAGGCAACATTATTAGAAAGCACTGTATACATTTTCATTGTTAAGATAAGATAAGATAAGCCTTTATTAGTCCCACAACGGGGAAATTCCAGGATTGCAACAGCACAGGGATAGCAACACTCAGAGCAACAATCAGAAGGCAAGAAAAAAAACAAGCAAGCAAGAGCAGCTAATATACATATGTACATATTACTATAAAATATATATATATACACACACACACAGACACACAGTGCAGAGCATTGTAGCTGGATGGAATAAATATATGAATATATGAACACACAGTGCAGAGCATTGTAGCTAGATGGAATAAATATGTAAATATATAAACACCCACAGTACGGAGCATTGCAGCTAGGTGGAATAAATATGCAAGTATATAAACACACACAGTGCGGAGCAATGTAGCTAGATGGAATAATATGTAGATATATAAATATAAACACACCCAGTGCTGAGCATTGTAGCTAGATGGAATAAATATGTAAATATATAAACACACACAGTGCAGAGCATTGTTGCTAGATGGAATGAAACAGCATAACCGTCTACTTAGTTATCCTACATGGTATGATTATGTGCCCATACATATTCTCACCCTCCATAGCGACCGGTATGTTCCTAGTTGTATGCCGGAGGGGACCATTGTGTAAGTCTATTGCATCTTTTGCATTCAAAAAACTATTAGTTTGTTACGTCTTTTTGCTATCTCTGCGAGCAGCCCTGCTTAGGTTGTACAGTCTGACAGCCGTTGGTAGGAAGGACCTACGAAACCTCTCGGTTGTGCACCTGGGATGATGTAGTCTGCTGCTAAATGAGCTCCTCAGTGCATTCAGTATGTCCTGCATAGGGTGGAACTCGGACTCCAGCAGAGATGACAGTTTAGCCACCGTCCTTCTCTCTCCTATCTCCTCCATCGGATCAAGGCGCTGCCCCAGGACAGAGCTAGCTTTCTTAATCAGTTTGTTCAGTCTCTTCCTATCGGCTGCAGTAATGCCACTGCCCCAACAGACCACTCCAAAAGTGATGGCTGATGCCACCACCGTGTCATAGAATGACTTCAGCAGCGCCCCTTGTACACCAAAAGACCTGAGTCTCCTCAGCAGGAACAGCCTGCGCTGTCCCTTCTTGTAGAGTGCATCAGTATTGTGTGACCAGTCTAGTTTATTGTTCAGATGAACACCCAGGTACTTATAGGGTGTCACCATCTCGATGTCTGTTCCCTGTATATTTACTGGTACTGTGAGGGGCTGCCCATGCCTGCGGCAGTCCACCACCAGCTCCTTAGTTTTCCTCGCGTTGATCTGGAGGTAGTTCCGATGGCACCAGTCCACGAAGTCCTGGATAAGCCCTCTGTACTCAGCTTCATCTCCATTGGAGATGAGGCCAACGATCGCAGAGTCATCAGAGAACTTCTGTAGATGGCAGTGTGTTGTGTTGTGTGAGAAGTCCGCAGTATAAAGAGTGAACAGAAAGGGAGCCAGCACCGTTCCCTGGGGGGCCCCCGTGCTACTGATGATCGTGTCGGACACACAGTCCCGGGTTCTCACAAACTGAGGCCGGTTCGTGAGGTAGTCCAGGATCCATGATGACAGGTGCTGGTCCACCCCTGCGCGCAGCAGCTTGTCCTTCAGGATCATCGGTTGGATGGTGTTGAAAGCACTGGAGAAGTCAAAGAACATGATCCTCACCATATTCCCGGGCTTCTCCAGGTGGGACAGAGAACGGTGAAGGAGGAAGATCACCGCATCCTCCACCCCAATGCCATGCTGGTAGGCGAACTGGAGTGGATCCATCGCTGGTTCCACCAGGGGGCGGAGGTGAGCAAGGAGCAGTCTCTCCAGGGTCTTCATCAAGTGGGACGTCAAGGCCACCGGTCTGTAGCTGTTCAGGTCTTTGGGGTGGGAAGTTTTTGGTACAGGTACCACACAAGATGTTTTCCACAGCTGTGGTACCCTCCCCAGTTTCAGGCTCATGTTGAAGATATACGTCACAATCCCACACAGCTGGTCTGCACAGGACTTGAGGAGCTTTGCGCTGATGCCGTCCGGTCCCGGCGCCTTCCTCGCCTTGATCTTCCTCAGCTCCGTCCTCACCTGGGTCCTGGTCAGGGTCAGGATGGGGGGCTGTGTGTTGGGAGTGGGGGGGTGTTGGTGGAGTGGGGAGTGGGCAGCAGGACTTGATTTCTTTAGAGGCAGCAGTGGTTGTTGTGCAGTCAGGGGGGAGGGCGGTTGGTCAAATCTATTGAAAAACAGATTCAGGTTGTTCGCCCACTCCCTGCCCCCTGTGGCCTGGGGGGAGGTATTCTGGAGCCCCGAGATGGTTTTGAGGTTTCTCCAGACCCCGCTGATGTCACTCTGTTGCAGCTTGTCCTCCATCTTCTTCCTGAAGCTGTCCTTGCCTTCTCTGATCTTTCTCCTCAGCTCCCTCTGTACGGACTTCAGCATCTCCCTGTTCCCTGACCTGAAGATCCTCTTCTTCTCTCTCAGAAGTGTTTTTATCTCAGGGTTGATCCAGGGTTTGTTGTTTGAGTGACGCCGTATGGTCTTGGTGGGAACGGATTTGTCCACACAGAAGCTGAGGTAGCCCGTGAAGGTGTGAATGAGGCCATCGATGTCCTCACCATGTGGATCGCAGAGCTGCTTCCAGGCGGTGGCTTCAAAACAGCCCTTTAGAGTTATGCAGATGACACACAATTATACCTGTCAATGAAGCCAGATGATACTAATCAATTAGCCAAGTTAGAAGCCTGTCTTAAGGAAATCAAAGCTTGGATGACTTGTAATTTCCTGCTATTAAATTCAGATAAGACTGAAGTCATTCTTGTTGGTCCAAAAAACCTTAGAAATTCCTTTTCAAATCAAACTTTCAGTTTGGATGCAGTTACTCTTTCTCTTAATAGCTCTGTGAGGAACGTTGGAGTGATTTTTGATCAGGATTTGTCCTTCAATTCACATATTAAATTTGTTTCTAAGACTGCCTTCTATCATTTGCGTAATATTGCCAAGATTAGGAGCATCTTGTCTCAGAGTGATGCTGAGAAGCTGATCCACGCTTTTGTTAGCTCGAGATTAGATTATTGTAATTCTTTATTATCAGGCTGTCCTAAAACATCTTTAAAAAGTCTTCAGCTGATCCAAAATGCTGCAGCAAGAGTTTTAACAGGTACTAGAAAGAGAGATCATATCTCTCCGGTTCTGGCCTCCCTTCATTGGCTTCCCATAGAGTTTAGAATTAAGTTTAAAATCCTTCTTCTTACTTACAAAGCTCTAAACAATCAGGCTCCTTTTTATTTAAAAGATCTGATACTACCCTATTATCCTAGCAGAGCACTACGCTCCCAAAATGCAGGATTACTTGTAATACCTAGAATCTCCAAAAGTACAATGGGAGGCAGAGCCTTCAGTTATCAAGCTCCTCTCCTGTGGAATCAGCTGCCAATCTGGATTCGGGAATCAGACTCGATCTCTGTTTTTATGAATAGGGCTAAAACCTACCTTTTTGATATAGCCTACAATTAGGGAGGGATCATGTGTTTCTGAACCCTCCCTTAGTTATGCTGCTATTAGGTTTAGTCAGCCGGGGGACCTCCAGTAATGCACTGGGCCTCACTCCTTTCCTCACTCTCTATGAAATATGTTTTTTTTGCTGGTCATTAACATTTGTTTGTTCTCTCCCATAGATTGAGTCCCCATCGTGCTGTTTGCTCTCTACATGTCTGTTCTTTTCTTCTTCTCTATCCCCTCACCCCCCAGCCAGTCGCGGCAGATGACTGCCCCTCCCTGAGCCTGGTTCTGCTGGAGGTTTCTTCCTGTTAAAAGGGAGTTTTTCCTCTCCACCGTCGCCAAGTGCTTGCTCACAGGGGATCGCCTGATTGCTGGGGTCTTTCTGCAACTGTGGGGGTTCCCCCTACAGTTGATAGTGCTATGAGATGACTGTTGTTGTGAAATGGCGCTATATAAATAAAGTTGAATTGAATTGAATTGAATTATTCCAATGCATCTTGATGAATGATTCCAAATCGATGCACAAGTGTCAAGATTCAAATTCTTAATTATTAGTTAATAATGTAATTATTATGATCTAAATTATTATTATATTATTATCTGGACAGAGGAAAGAAGACAAGGAGACTTGGTGGTAGAATGAAGAGGTGCGGGAAAGTATTCAAAGGAAGAGGTTGGCAAAGAAAAAGTGGGATAGTCAGGGAGATGAAGAAAGTAGACAGGAGTACTTGGAATCTAGACAGGTGGCAAAGGCATATAGGGAGTTGTATGAGAGGCTGGACACTAAGGAAGGAGAAAAGGATTTGTGTTGATTGGCTAGACAGAGAGCTCGAGCTGGAAAGGATGTGCAGCAAGTTAGGTTGATTAAGGACAGAGATGGTGAACCAGGAAGTTCCGAGGATTAGCAAGGTGGAAGTAAGGGCAGCTATAAAGAGGATGAAGAATGGAAAGGTCCAGATGACATGCCTGTGGAGGTGTGGAGATGTTGAGCAGAGATGGCAGTGGACTGTTTAACCACATTCTTTAACACAATCTTGGAGAGTGAGAGGATGCCCGAGGAGTGGAGAAGAAGTGTTTTGGTACCAGTTTTCAAGAACAAAGATGATGCTCAGAGCTGTAGTGACTACAGAGGCATAGAGTTGCTCAGTCACTCTGAAGATATGGGAAAGAGTTGATGAAGCCAGGTTAAGAGGAGACGTGACAGTCAGTGAGCAGCAGTACAGTTTCATGCCACGAGTTGCAGATTTATGGAAGAAAAGTCACACAATTATGAGAAATACATTTAGAAGTTAAAAGAAAAAAAGTAGCAAATTTACGAGAAAAAAAATTGAAAGCAATTTTGACTCCCCCCCCCCCCCCCAAAAAAAAATAAAATGTTGAGAGTGAACCTATACCTTGGGGCCGTCCAGTGGCAGAGGGCCCATTGAATTTGTGCAAAATGCTGTTTTAATTGCAGACATGACATGTACATATTACAAAATCAACACGTCCGACCGTGGATGCTACAACTCCACGCTTCTCACTGCTCAAAGCTGAAATCACCTCCATGCCTTTCCTCCTCAGGCTCCTGCATATCACCTGATCCTGGAGGGAATTCTCATACTGTGGATCATTAGGCTTCTCTTCTCCAAGACTTATAAACTTCACGAGACTTATAAACTAACAGAAAAGGTAAAAATTCAAGCGGTCCAGTGAAAAAGAAATGTCAGCCGTGCTTACCTAAGAGGTGTCATGTGATTCCACATTACAGGAGAAGGAGGATCTGATTGAAGAGTGGCAGCCGGATCCTCTTGTTCCTCCCGTCCCCAAAGACCATTCCTCTCTCAACTATGATGTTGTTACAGGGTAAACCATGTTCTGTGTGACTCAGTGCTTTTAAGTATTGTTTTAAGGCAGTTCTTTAGCCTATGATCAGCGGCTCTCTGTGGCTTTTACACAAAAAAGAAAAAAAGCTTTACTCATTTATGAGGAAAAGTCTATAATGTCCTCTGTCAGCACACCTGATTTATTTTTTTTCTTTTATTCCAAACGTGTTATAATTTAGCTAAACAGCAACAAAAATGGAGCACATAATTAACAATCAAATAAAGAAAACCACACAAAAAGATAACCTAATTATAACCATCAAATAGCTCACATGTCCGAAAAGGGAGTGGAAGGAAGTACACACTTATCTAGTCCCACCCCCTCTCTGTAAGTCATTATTCGATCCTAACGATGCCACTTCTGAAAAAATAAATCCTCTAACACAGGTATCACTCTCTCTTTCTTATATATATGCATGTACAGTGGTGTGAAAAAGTGTTTGCCCCTTCCTGAGTTCTCATTTTTTTGTATGTTTGTCACACTTAAATGTTTCAAATCATCAAACAAATTTACATGTTAGACAAAGATAACACAAGTAAACACAAAATGCAGTTTTTAAATGAAGGTGTTTATTATTAAGGGGAAAAAAATCCAAACCTACATGGCCCTGTGTGAAGAAGTGATTGCCCCCTAAACCTAATAACTGGTTGGGCCACCCTGAGCAGCAACAACTGCCATCAAGCGTTTGCAATAACTGGCGATGAGTCTTTTACAGCACTGTGGAGGAATTTTGGCCCACTCATCTTTGCAGAAATGTTGTAATTCAGCCATATTGGAGGATTTTCAAGCATAAACCTCCTTTTTAAGGTCATGGCACAGTATCTCAATCAGATTCAGGTCAGGACTTTGACTAGGCCACTCCAAAGTCTTCATTTTGTTTTTCTTAAGCCATTCAGAGGTGGACTTGCTGGTGTGTTTTGGATCATTGTCCTGCTGCAGAACCCAAGTGCACTTCAACTTGAGGTCACGAACAGATGGCCGGACAGTCTCCTTCAGGATTTTTTGGTAGACAGCAGAATTCATGGTTCCATTTACCACAGCAACTCTTCCAGGTCCTGAAGCAGCAAAACAGCCCCAAACCATCACACTACCGCCACCATATTTTATTAGTATGATGTGCATTCATTCATTCATCTTCTTCTGCTTAATCCTTTTCGGGTCGCGGGGGGGCTGGAGCCTATCCCAGCATCTTTGGGCGAGAGGCAGGGTACACCCTGGACAGATCGCCAGTCCATCGCAGGGCCAACACAGAGAAACAGACAACCATTCACTCTCACAGTCATACCTAAGGACAATTTTGAATCCCCAGTTTTGATGCCAATTAACCTAACTTGCATGTTTTTGGCATGTGGGAGGAAACCGGAGAAATCCCGGAGTAAACCCACGCAGATGTTCCTTTTCTGAAATGCTGTGTTGCTTTTACATTGGATGTAATGGGACACACACCTTCCAAAAAGTTCAACTTTTGTCTCATCAGTCCACAGAGTATTTTCCCAAAAGTCTTGGGGATCATCAAGATGTTTTCTGGCAAAACTGAGATGAGCCTTTATGTTCTTTTTGCTCAGCAGTGGTTTTCGTCTTGGAACTCTGCCATACAAGCCATTTTTGCCCAGTCTCTTTCTTATGGTGGAGTCATGAACACTGACCTTAACTGAGGCAAGTGAAGCCTGCAGTTCTTTGGATGTTGTTGTGGAGTCTTTTGTGACCTCTTGGATGAGTCGTCACTGCGCTCTTGGTAATTTTGGTTGGTCGGCCACTCCTGGGAAGGTTTACCACTGTTCCATGTTGTTGCCATTTGTGGATAATGGCTCTCACTGTGGTTCACTGGAGTCCCAAAGCTTTAGAAATGGCTTTATAACTTTTTCCAGACTGATGGATCTCAATTACTTTGTTTCTCATTTGTTCCATTCTTTAGATTGCAGAATGATGTCTAGCTTTTGAGGATCTTTTGGTCTACTTCACTTTGTCAGGCAGATTCTATTTAAGTGATTTCTTGATCGAGAACAGGTGTGGCAGTAGTCAGGCGTGGGTGTGGCGAGAGAAATTGAACTCAGCTTTCCAAAGATGTGATAAACCACAGTTAATTTGTGTTGGGTTTTTTTTTTTTGGGGGGGGGGGTGCAATCACTTTTTCACACAGGGCCTTGTAGGTTTGGATTGTTTTTACCCTTAATAATAAACACCTTCATTTAAAAACTGCATTTTGTGTTTACTTGTGTTATCTCTATCTAATATTTATATTTGTTTGATGATATGAAACATTTAAGTGTGACAAACATACAAAAAAAACGAGAAACAGGAAGGGGGCAAACACTTTTTCACACCACTGTATATATACACACTCATACCCCTATAACCACATATATACATACACATATACAGTATATTATTGTACATACTTGATATGATATACAGTGGGGTAAAAAAGTATTTAGTCAGCCACCAATTGTGCAAGTTCTCCCACTTAAAAGATGAGAGAGGTCTCCAATTTTCATCACAGGTATACCTCAACTATGAGAGACAAAATGAGGGAAAAAAAATCCAGAAAATCACATTGTCTGATTTTTAAAGAATTTATTTGCAAATTATGGTGGAAAATAAGTATTTGGTCAATAACAAAAGTTCATCTCAATACTTTGTTATATACCCTTTGTTGGCAATGACAGAGGTCAAACGTTTTCTGTAAGTCTTCACAAGGTTTTCACACACTGTTGTTGGTATTTTGGCCCATTCCTCCATGCAGATCTCTCCTAGAGCAGTGATGTTTTGGGGCTGTCGCTGGGCAACACAGACTTTCAACTCCCTCCAAAGATTTTCTATGGGGTTGAGATCTGGAGACTGGCTAGGCCACTCCAGGACCTTGAAATGCTTCTTACGAAGCCACTCCTTTGTTGCCCGGGCGGTGTGTTTGGGATCACTGTCATGCTGAAAGACCCAGCCACATTTCATCTTCAATGCCCTTGCTGATGGAAGGAGGTTTTCACTCAAAATCTCACGATGCATGGCCCCATTCATTCTTTCCTTTACACGGATCAGTCGTCCTGGTCCCTTTGCAGAAAAACAGCCCCAAAGCATGATGTTTTCACCCCCATGCTTCACAGTAGGTATGGTGTTCTTTCTCCTCCAAACACAACAAGTTGAGTTTTTACCAGAAAGTTCTGTTTTGGTTTCATCTGACCATATGACATTCTCCCAATCCTCTTCTGGATCATCCAAATGCTCTTTAGCAAACTTCAGATGGGCCTGGACATGTACTGGCTTAAGCAGGGGGACACGTCTGGCACTGCAGGATTTGAGTCCCTGGCGGCGTAGTGTGTTACTGATGGTAGCCTTTGTTACTTTGGTCCCAGCTCTCTGCAGGTTATTCACTAGGTCCCCCCATGTGGTTCTGGGATTTTTGCTCACCGTTCTCGTGATAATTTTGACCCCACGGGGTGAGATCTTGCATGGAGCCCCAGATCGAGGGAGATTATCAGTGGTCTTGTATGTCTTCCATTTTCTAATAATTGCTCCCACAGTTGATTTCTTCACACCAAGCTGCTTACCTATTGCAGATTCAGTCTTCCCAGCCTGGTGCAGGTCTACAATTTTGTTTCTGGTGTCCTTTGACAGCTCTTTGGTCTTGGCCATAGTGGAGTTTGGAGTCTGACTGTTTGAGGTTGTGGACAGGTGTCTTTTATACTGATAACGAGTTCAAACAGGTGCCGTTAATACAGGTAATGAGTGGAGGACAGAGGAGCCTCTTAAAGAAGAAGTTACAGGTCTGTGAGAGCCAGAAATCCTGCTTGTTTGTAGGTGACCAAATACTTATTTTCCACCATAATTTGTAAATAAATTCTTTAAAAATCAGACAATGTGATTTTCTGGATTTTTTTTTTCTCATTTTGTCTATCATAGTTGAGGTATACCTATGATGAAAATTGGAGACCTCATCTTTTAAGTGGGAGAACTTGCACAATTGGTGGCTGACTAAACACTTTTTTGCCCCACTGTAATTATCAACATCAGCTATACCTGCTCAGAATAATCTCTAACTAACTAACTAACTAACTAACCTGCACTTATATAGCGCTTTTCTAGTCACAAAGACCACTCAAAGCGCTTTCATTAATACTAACCCTCTATTCTAAGGGCCTATAGGAAACAGATATCTAGGGACACTTTAGAACAGCCAATTAACCTAACATGCATGTTTTTGGCATGTGGGAGGAAACCGGAGAAATCCCGGAGTAAACCCACGCAACACGGGGAGAACATGCAAACTCCACACAGATCACTGTTGGTCGGGGGCTGGGATCGAACCCACGATCCCACGATCCCCACAATCCCCCGGCCAAGGGTAAACTGTGCTGCCGCAGTGCTAACCACTGCGCCACCGTGCAGCCCCTCTATATTTCTTTTTAAATGCATTTATGTTTGGGCATTGCTTCAAATCAACACACAGACTATTCCACAGCCTCACCCCACAAACTGACAAACAAAAGCTTTTCCTGGTCGTTCGGATATTGATTCTTTTAAAATTGCACAAGCCCCTTAAACCATAGCCCCCTTCCGTTTTAATGAACAAGTGCTGAATATGTGCTGGTAATTGATTATTTGCTCTGAGCATGATTAATGCTGTCTGATATTCCACCATGTCTGACAATTTCATTACAGTACACTGTAAAAATAATGGATCAGTATGATCCCGATAATCTGCCTTAGAAATGATCTGAACTGCTCTTATTTAAAGAATAAAAAGTGAATTTAATGTGCTTTTTATAATTATTATCCCAGACTTCTAGGCAGTAGTTATGGTAAAATCAGAGAGCAGTAGAGAATCCGGAGAGATTTCTGATCAAACACCTGTTTTGCCTTATTAAGTACTGCAATGCTTCTGGATACTTTCGAGTGACTATATTTAATGTGTGACATCCAATTCAGTTTATCATCTAGTATGATCCCAAGAAATTTATTTTCACTAACTCTCTCAATTTTAACTCTGTTTATCTGAATGTCTACTGGTGTGTTTTGTTTGCTATTCCCAAATAACATCAGTTTAGTTTTGCTCAAGTTTAATCAAATGAAATTAATTAAATGAAAGTTTGTTATCTCCAAACCAAATTTGTAATCTTCCCATTTCTCCAATTACCTGTTCCACAAAATAATTTAAGTTGTCACCAGAACAAAAAGTGCTTGTGTCATCAGCAAACAAAGCAGGTCTTAATTTCTTGGATACATTGCAAATGTCATTAATGTACAGTATAAAAAACTTGGGGCCCAACACTGACTCTTGAGGCACACTGCAAGCGGTGTCCAAACATATGGAGCAACAGTCATTCAGCTTCACATATTGTAGCCTGTTGGTTAAATAACTTCTTACCCAATCCAGAGCAACTCCCCTAATACCATATCTTTCAAGCTTCCTTACCAATCTGTCATGATTTATTGTATCAAATGCCTTACTTAATTCTAAAAACATCCCTATTGTAGATTGTTTTTTCTCTATTGAATTTGTAATATTTGTTACTGCATCCAGTAATGCCAGAGATGTCGAGCTACCCCACCTAAACCCATACTGACTATCAGCAAGTAACATATTTATCACTGAATTTTTCCAGTCAAGTTATTAAAAAGTTTTTCAAGAATTTTTGAAAATTGAGGTAACAATGAGACAGGCCAGTAATCTGTGAAGTCATGTTTGTTGCCTGATTTAAACAGAGGTATGACTTTTGCAACCTTTATTTTACTTGGAAACATACTAATTTGAAATGATAAATTGCAGATATACTTTAAAGGTTTTACAATATCCTGAATGACCTTTTTCACAATAATCATGTCTGCCATTGCAACCAGAAGACTTCTTATTCTTACATTTTGTCACAATCTCAACATCTTCCACCAGTGTAAGAAACATTGACTAATGATTTCTGTTGATCAAACCATCCAGATTATCCTCAGTCAGTGTCAATACTGAGATTTGTCTTGCTAATTCTGGTCCTACATTCACAAAGAACTTGTTGAAGCTGTGTACCACATCACCCAGATTTATAAG
This sequence comes from Pholidichthys leucotaenia, assembly GCA_020510985.1. NCBI lineage: Eukaryota > Metazoa > Chordata > Actinopteri > Cichliformes > Pholidichthyidae > Pholidichthys > Pholidichthys leucotaenia. Next base: position 116,857,735 of record CM035850.1, read on the forward strand.
AAAGAAGTTACATATTTTATGTTAAAGTTCCAAATATAGGATTATAGGGAACATATGATAAACATTTCACTTTTCCACTTCTTTTGCACATGAATTTGGGTCTCCAGAGTGGCTACCACAAAAAAGAAAACCACGCAACTGTTTATGAGGGAGCTTAGCCTTGTTCACACACTTCTACAGTGCTGCTAGCGAGTTAGCATAGCAGAGCAGTTGCCTTTTCTGTGGCTGTTTTCTTTTTTTTTAATTTGAATTTTATTGGGTTTTCAATTTAGAAAATAAAACAGAAACAAACAAAAAAAAAAACAAGTATACCCCAGTGAGAGGATAAAACATTCCATTTCCACCCTAATACTCTTAAGATGATTAGCTTAATCTACTACACCTATAAAGGTAAGATAGGATCCCCACTTATTATAGAAGCTGTCCATCCTGTCCAGAAGTTTATATGAAAGGCGTTCTAGTGCAGCAAGCTTGCCCAACTCCCTGAGCCATTGAGCTACGGGTGGGGCAGAGGAAGATTTCCAGTAAAAAGTGATCAACTTTCGGCCCAGCATCAAAGCAGTCTGAATCCACTCGGCATCAGAGATTGGGTCCTGAATCATTGATGGATCCCCAAGGACAAAAAGTCTCTGAGTAAATGGCACTTCTTGCTTCACAATTGTCATAATATGTCTATGGATCTGCAACCAAAAGTCCTGTATTACCGAACAACTCCAAATCATATGGATTAATGTCCCCTCCCCCTGTAGACATCTCCAGCAGCTTGAAGAGTGAATGAGATTCGCTCTCAACATTTTACGAGGTGTCCAGTAAAATCGATTCAAAATTTTAAATTGAACAAGTCTGGTTTTCAATTCCCTAGACACTTTCTTCCCATTCTTTAAAATATTTGCCCATTCAACATCAGTAAATTGTGAATTCAGATCTTTTTCCCATACGTGTTTAAGGGATGTAGAATCTTTATTTGAGCTCTTAAGGAGCATTAAATAGAAATTTGAGGCCTTAGATCTTTTGCCACAGGAACTCAAAGCCTGGATGAGCCAATCTACATCAGGAGGAGGGGTAGTTGTAGATCCAAAGACTTGACACAGCAGATGTCGAAGTTGTAAATATTTCCAAAACTGATTCTGTGGTAGTCCATACTGTGCCCGTAGAACATCAAATGATTTGAGAGCTCCCCCTTCATATAGATCTTTTAACATCAAGATGTCCTTTTTCACCCAGATTTTCCACATAAATGGGGATTTTCCTATATGGAGACTTGGGTTAAGCCAAATAGAAGCCATAGAATGAAGATGAGAGCTAAACTCTAGTATAGAAGCAACTCTCTTCCAAACGTATTGTAAAAAGGATATAATAGGATGCGACTGAAATTCAGAAGAAAGTTTGATTGTGATTAGATGTACTAGGGGAAGAGGGCTGCTCAAATAACTCTCCAAATAAAACCAAGGGGGAGCTCTCTCAGGGGGGAGAGCCCAATGAATCAAATGTCTAAGACTAAAAGCGTAATGATATAAAACCAAATTTGGGACCCCCAAACCTCCTGAATCTATAGACTTCTGCAATCTTTTCAACTTTAATCTAGGGCGCTTACCATTCCATAAAAACTTATTACACAACCTATCAAATTGTTGAAAATAACCAACTGGGATCCTAAGAGGAAGAGATTGCAGAAGGTAATTAAATCGGGGTGCACAAATCATCTTAATAACATTGACCTTGCCCCAGAGAGACAAAAAAAGAGGTGACCACCTTTCTATGTCTATTTTAAATTTTTCAAGCAAGGGTTCAAAATTAATCTGAATCAGATCTGATAAAATGTGAGGAAACAGGATGCCAAGATATTTAATTCCTAATTTTGGCCAAGAGAAGCCTATATTTTGACCAAATGTAAACAGTGTTTTAGGGCAATAAGATGTTAGAGGGAGATTTTCTGATTTTATCCAGTTAACTCTATAACCAGACAAACGTGAAAATTGGTTAATAATTTTAAGGAGAGCTGGAATTGATTTTTGAGGTTGTGTAATCAGTACCAATGCATCATCAGCATACAACATTATCTTATGGGTACTGCCATGGACCTGAATACCTGGAAAATTGCCGTCTTTGCGGATAGCAACAGCTAATGGTTCTAATGCCAAAGCAAAAAGCAAGGGACTTAAAGGGCAGCCCTGGCACGTACCCCTATAAAGTCTAAAAGACTGTGATGTAACTCGATTTGATATCACTGAAGCTCTAGGTTCATTATATAGTAATTTAATCCAAGAAAGAAACTTTGAACCAAAACCAAAAGTCTCTAGAGTTGCAAAGGGATACTGCCACTCAACCCTGTCAAATGCTTTTTCAGCATCCAGGGAGAGGGCTGCCACTGGAGAGAGGTGTGCAAGTGAGGGATCATTTTGAACTGACCATATGATATCAATAAATCGCCTAATATTGTCTGCCGCACCCCTGGAATGAATAAAACCCACCTGATCAGGATTTATAAGAGATATCATTACTTTATCTAATCTTAATGCCAAAATTTTGGAGAGAATTTTACAGTCACAGTTTATAAGACTAATTGGTCTATAATTCTTACACTCTAACGGATCTTTATTGCTTTTTAAAATAAGCGAAATGAAAGCCTCTGTTAAAGAAGGGGGCAAACGGCCTTGTTCAAAAGATTCCGCAAACATTTCTAAAAGTAAAGGAGAAAGCTCATCAACACAGGCCTTGTAAAATTCTGCAGTGAATCCGTCAGGGCCCGGTGCCTTTCCAGTCGGGAAGCTCTTAATCACTTTCACAATTTCCTCTTTAGTAATTGGGGCGTCAAGTAAGTCTATTTGTTCCTTCGTTAGGGAGGGCAAAGATAGGGATGATAAAAATGCATAGATCTCTTGAGATCCAGCCTCCATTTCAGAAGAATAAAGCGAGGTGTAAAATTCTCTGAAAGCACCATTAATTTCATTTAAGTCTGACACCAGAGTACCATCCTGTGTCCTAATAGCAGATATAGTACACTGAGCTTCTTTCATTTTAATATATCTAGCCAGCATTTTGCCAGCTTTATCCCCCTCCTCAAATTGTTTGTGCCTAAGACGAAATAGGGAAAATTCAACTTTTTGTGTTAGAATTGAATTCAGCTCATACTTAAGCTTCAGAAGGGGTAACAAATTTACTAAATTTGTGTCTTGTTTGAATGAAGTCTCTAATATAGCTATTCTCCTCTCCAAATCAATCTGTTTAGCAATGTTAGTTTTCTTTTTAAAAGATGCATATTGAATAATATGTCCCCTAATAAATGCCTTAAAGGCCTCCCAAGCAACCCTGGCAGAGGGAGCAGAATCCCAGTTTGTCTCAAGATATAAGGAGATCTCTGCTTTCAAAGAGGACACAAAATCTGGATTAAAAAGAAAGCTTGAATTAAGCCTCCATCTAGAATTTTTTTTCAACTGACAAGGCGGGATCATATGTAGAAAAACAGGGGCATGATCTGATAGTATTATGCTACCAATGAAGCTCGAATTTACAGAAGAAACAGAAAATTTTGACATTAAAAAATAATCAATCCTGGAAAACACATTATGAACAGTGGAATAAAAAGTGTAATCCCTTGTGGACGGATTAAAAAGCTGCCAAACATCTACCAAACCAATTGCATTGCACATGTCTTTCAATATAGAGCCAGATTTAGATGAACGCTGTGAGGGGGTGCTCCGATCTAAAATGTTGTCCATGACCTGATTAAAATCCCCGCCTACTAAAATGGGATAATTACCCATTTTGCTTAATTCGTGTTCCAATTGTGCAAAAAATGCACAATCAACTATATTTGGTGCATAAACATTAGCGAGTATCATCCTATGGCCCTGAATTTCTATAAGAATTATAAGGAGTCGTCCATCATCATCACTAACCTCTTTTAGACACTTGAACTGCAAATGTTTATGAATAAGGATTGCCACCCCCCTGCTCTGGCTATTACAGCAAGACGCAAACCCATGGCCCACCCAGTCCCGACAGAGTTTTTTAGATTCTGTTTTAGTGAGGTGGGTCTCTTGAAGCAATGCTACATCCACTTTTTTTGATTTAATAAACGCCAAAAATTTTTTCCTCTTAATTGGGTGGTTAAGGCCTTTAACATTCCAAGTAATGAGGTTAAGAAAGCTCTGACAATTAGCCGACATCATAAACGGTACATATTACCATCCAAAATATCCAGCAATTCTCCACCAAAAACCCCCTCACTGGGCAAAAGACAAACACAATAAAAATTAAAAATACAAAAAAAACCCAACCGAAAACCACATAATCATAAAGTAACATAATCGGTGACCTGAAACCAATGTCGCCCATCGGTGCATAAAAACCGCACCAACCAAAAAAAAGAAAATTAAAAAACTCTAGGACCGTGACTGTGAACAGTGCAACAAACTTAGGGAGAGCCGCAACATCGCAGCAGCCTCATGCCTATAAACAATAAAGCGTGGGCAAAAAGAAAAAGGAACCTTACATTAATACTGCATCAAATCCTCCGTCAAAAATATATAACAAATAAACATATAGCATATATTCATACCATTGTTCATCAATGTCTCACGGTAGTGAAAGAATCAGGTTCAATGCTTTTTTAGGGTCAGTGAACTCCTGTTTACCACTTGCCAACTTCACAACGAGAACTGCAGGGTACCTGAGAGAGAATGCAATCTTCTTCTGGTGCAGCAGGTGTTTACACTGCTTGAACGCTGCTCTCATCTCGGATACTCGTCTGGAATAATCCGGGAAAATCATGATGTGATGACCATTCCAATCCAGCTTTCCCATCCTGCGCGCTGCCTCCACAATACGCTCCCTATCCTGGAAGCGCAGAAGTCGAATCAGGATAGCCCTGGGTGGCTGCCCGTCAGGTCTGCGTCCGGCGAGGCTCCGATGCGCACCGTCAATTTCCAGCCCTCCAGGGAACTCCATTTTCAGCAGATGTGGGATAGCTTTGCGCATGAAGGTAAGGGCATCTGATTTTTCACAATTTTCTGGAAAGCCGACAAAGCGTAGATTGTTTCGGCGTGATCTATTTTCCAAATCGTCCAGCTTCACTGCGTCTGGGTTGCGGGGGGATTAGCATCCAGAGCTGTATTAGCATCCTCAAGAAAAGCGATGCGAGACTCCACATCTCCCAGCCGGGTAGCTAACTCCGTTAGCTTGGTGTCCACCGCCCTCATTGACACCTCAATAGAGTTGAGTTTGGCGTCTTGCCTCTCCGATATTTCCTTCAACAGTGCAAAGATCTTAGAGATGTCCTCCGCCATTTGGTCTTTGGCAACACCTGCACCTGTTGAAGGTGGCGGAGAGGGAGGAGGGCTTGATGTGGTATCACCAGCTCTAGCCAGATTTTCCTTGCTAGCACCGGCTTTGGGGCGAAGATTAATTTTCTGCTGTTGCGTTGGCATACTAATCCTGTTCTCCACAAATCCAGTCTCAATGTAAAGTGTAGTAATAACAATAATTTCAGCTGAGGAAACAAGAGAAAAACGCCCTTGTAGAAGAAAAAAAAGGCTGTCTGCACTGCGGTGCTCCTCACCTAAGCAGCCATCTTCACTGCCCGCGTCTTCCTGTGGCTGTTTTCTATATATTTTACTCACCCTACTAGGCCTTCATATTTCCAGCTAGTTCATTAATCCATAGTCAATTACAGATTTGGTCAAATTTGTTGGTACTCTTCCACAAAGCAAAACACATCTGTTTCTGAAATAACTTGGATCTGATGAAAGTTTAATGGCATATCCGTTCATCTTCAACGGTTTAATCCTTTTCGGGTCGTGGGTTGGCTGGAGCTTATCGCAGCGTCTTTGGGCGACAGGCAGGGTACACCCTGGACAGTTTACCAGAGTGACAGACAACCATTCACTCTCACTTTCATACCTAAGGACAGTTTATCCCCAGTTAAAGCCAGTTAACCTAACGTTCATGTCTTTGGCCTGTGGGAGGAAACCAGCGTACCCGGCAAAAACCCACGCAGACACAGGGAGAACATGCAAACTCCACACAGAGAGGTGGCCAAAGGCTAAGGCTGGGATTGAACCCATGACCTTCTTGCTGTGCTGCCACAGTGCTAACCACTGTGCCACCAAGTTTGTATTATATTTAACACAAATCAGGCTTTGCTTTTGATTATTATACCTGCTAGTGGCACTGTAAGTGTGTCAGTTCGAACTTTACTGGGAAACAAAGAGCAGCACTGGTATTTTACAGTATGCTGATAGTGGCCTATATGTACCCTAAAAAATTCTAGTCAGATGATGAGGTGTTTTAAAGGCCGAGATTAGCTGCACTCTGGTGGGGTTATTGTCTCATGGGATCCTTATGCTTCCAAAGCCTCACATGGCTGCCTAATAATGAGGAAAAATGTGCATGATTTAACTCCAAAGTGGGGAAATGATCAGCATAGATACAGAATGCTGGGACCATAAGTGAAACCCTCATTAGTAAAATGCTTCCACAGTCTGTGCATGGCAGTGTATATTTAACATGCACCTTTACTTTCCAGACCTCCCAGCCACAAAATAATCATCAACGGAAAAGAGTGCATTAACTTTGCGTCTTTTAATTTCCTGGGTCTCCTTGACAACGACCGGGTTAAGGTCAGTTTATTTAATTTTATTAAGTGTTACTTTACACAGAATAACTTTTGATTTCAATTTTAAACTGACAATGTTTTTTTTTGTGTGTCTGCATTTCAGCAAAAGGCTTTGGCATCACTAAAGAAATATGGTGTGGGCACATGTGGTCCAAGAGGCTTCTATGGGACTTTTGGTGAGTGAAAATGTTATTTTTGCCTTTTCTTTTATTTTTAACAATTTTCATCAATCTGATTTGAAATTATCTGCTAGCCTAGCTCGTGAGCTAGCTAGCAGCCTGCTAGCCTGTTAGCATGGCTAGCTTAGCGATGCCAACCAACATGACCAGGGGAAAAGCTGAAATGAGCTGACGCAGTGGAGCGGTGTCCATCTGTTTGCCTGTCCATCCACATGTCATAAACATTGCTACTCCTTGTAGGCAACTGCCCCAGTGCTCACCAAACTCACACACAATGGTCCTCAGGTGGGTCTGCATCCAGGTTGTGTCAAGGTCAAAGGTTAGGAGGTCTGAGGACTTTCACGGTGGGTTCATCAGGTCGCAATGAGCTCTCCATCATTGATGGTCTGGTTTGTTATCCCTGCCGGTCGAAGACCCTTTTGGGTGAAGACCATCCATCTGTCTGTCTGTCCGTCCATACATTCATCTGTCTCACTTTTGTGAATCTACTCCTCCTCCAGTTTTGTTCCAAATGTTTTGAAACATGTTATCATAGTTTGATATACACTGATGATGTGCATATTGCTGTTTGATTCTGATTGGATGATTTTTGCAGGAATTATAGAAATTGAGGTCAAGGTCAGAGGTCAGTTTTTAACTAAATCTTGTAAACGAAAGAAAGACTGAAAGAAATTATGTGGGCTTTTCAAATCAATACCATAGTTGTTTCTGAGACAAATCTTGGGCATGTTACACCATGACCCAACTATGGATTTGAGGTAAAAGATCAAAGGTCACACTTAAGATAAGATAAGCCTTTATATCTGATTTGACTGTGTGTACTTTATTGATCCCCTGAGGGGAAATTCAGGGCATCCACCTGGATCAATGAAGGAGCCACAGTATGACACTATCCCTTCACCATTCACACCTAGGGCCACTTTGGACTCTCCAGTTAACCTAAAATGTAACCCTAATGTAACACCTACTCACTTGAGGTGTAGTACCCTTTTCGGTTCCACCTGGGCAAAGGGATAATTGGGCCAGATCAGAAGATTACAGGTTCATAGGAGCCTGGGAGGTGCAACAACAGATGACACTTACACACTATGTATGGGAACTTTCAACTATGTATATTTCAAAATATGTACATATAAACAAATAGAGCGTGCCCAAATGCCAAGTCACGTTTCGTTACCTTGTATTCATACATGTGTAATGACAATAAAGTTGAATCTCATCTCATCTCATCTCAAATGCATTGCACTGTACAATAGAAAAAATAAAAACAAAATACTCCAAATATATATTTACAAAATTTACAGTCCTCTTGTGTCCTTTCCAGGTGACTAGTGGAGTCACCTTTACCAGTTCATAGGATTCAGGCTTCGGCTCGCCATCCAGATCTGGAAAATCCACTTCTGGTTCAACCAGTCCAAACAAAAAAAACCCCTGACCTATAGGATAGGTCAGAACACAAAATATAAGCTATCACAAAATATTTCCAATTGTACAACAAATATATCTTCCAAACATCTTCAAATCACAGGTTCAGCACCCACCATTAAACAACAATCAAGGGCAAGGGAATTGGGACCCTTGCTAAGCGCTACAGCTCAGAAAAATGCCCTCCTCCAATAAAAAAAAACTAGCTGAAAATTAGCATCGGAGGTTAGCATGCTAAGCTAGCGATTAGCATTCCCATACACAATAATGGCACTTACCACGCTAGGTGACACGTGCGTCAATGGGGTTCCCGCGCTCAACGGTGTCGACAGCCTTTGTATCCCCATCTTAAAATTCAATAAACGGGGCGTCAGAATTTGCTAATACAGCATGTCTCATTTCTCATTTTGGTGTAGGCTTACCAATTTCAAGGGTTTTATCCAGGCAAAGGCTGCTACCAGCACGCTAGCTCTCTGTCTCAGCAAGGAGTCGCGCTTCCTCGTCGGTGTCTCTGCCGTGACTAAGGGCGTTCTGTGGATTACGCCAAAACCGAGCGAGAAAGTGCGTGACCCCGTTGGCTGGCGGAACCCCATTGGCTGTTGCTGCCAAGCTAACAACGCAGCCATTGGTTACCCAAAACACCAAATAAAACTATCGGGAACATTATCAAAACTTCCCAAAGAATGTTCTCAACTATTTATAAACACATATTTATGAACTTATATTCATCCACATATCCATCTCCAAAATATCCCTTCCCACTGTGAAATGAGTGTTTGGTTTTTTTTAAACTTTATCGATATTTACAATTTTATTTGTGTTTTTAACACTGGGTTACACTAACTTGCATGTTTTTGGCCTGTGGGAGGAAACCGGAGAAATCCCAGAGTAAACCCATGCAGACACGGGGAGAACATGCAAACTCCACACAGATCACTGTTGGTCAGGGGCTGGGATTGAACCCAGGACAGTCCCATGGCCAAGGGTGAGTTGCTGTGCTGCTGCAGTGCTAACCACTGCGCCACCGCACCGCCCAATTATTTGTCCCACAATGGGGAAATTTCAGGTCTTTGTTAACATTCCATTTGCACTATTACAATAGAACGAGTAAAGCTAGAGTCATCATCATCATTGTAGCAGTCTGTCGGGGGCGACAGTGACTGTTTCATTTAGGTCTGATCACCAAACTTTGTACGCAGGTTCACCCTGTGACCCTAAAGTGTGACAGTTTTTTTTTGATTGCATAGTCAAAGGTCAGCGTCAAAATGGCATGTAAACTATATCTCAACAACAGAGAATGCTTGGTACACAGGTTCACCCCAAGATCATGACCTCTGACTATGGATTTGGGGTCAAAAGGTCATGGTTAGCATTCCCTATGCCCTCTTACAGTCGAAGCTCTCTAGGGTCACCAAACTTGCTACACAGGTTCACCTTAAGATCCTGACCTACAACTATGGTAGGTATGGTATGTTTACAACTATTTTTATTGTATATTGATGGATGATAGGCTTATCATAATTTGCTTCTGCCCAAGTAATTATATGGAAAAGTTGAAAACTGCTGTCCTCCAGTGACATATTGGGATCTTCAAAGAAACCTGAGGTGGAGGATATTACACTCGCCTCAGAGTGCTCTTGTAAATTGTAGTCACTGTACTGGTCCAGGTTGTTTTTTAAAACAAGTCCTTGAGCAAGGCCCTTAACCCCAGCTGCTCCAGTGGAGCTGCTCAGTGGTCACAGGTCAGTCTGTGGTTGTACTGGGTAGCTTCCAGGTGTGAATGTAACTTGTGTGAGTGTGAACAGGGTATCCTTGAAAAAGAGAGGTTGTGTCTCAGTGGAACTCCCCTGTATGAATAAAGGTTAAATAAAAAATAAAATTAATCCACAGTTGATTATACTGTCTATCTCAAGCCATTCTGGCTGAGTTCGCTATATTTTTGTTGGTAACAGCTGGAGGAGTTGCCTAGCCTTTGGGTGTGAATGTTAGCTGATCTAAGCAGCTACAGCCGGGATTTCTGACTATGAGAATGACCTGCCGGGGACAGACTATGAGAGGAGTCAGCAAGCCTTCAGTTTGGCTGCATCTGGATGTCCTCTTATGTCTGTTGTCTCCATAATCCATCCCCACAAGCCATCCGTTTTCTCAGCTGGATCATCTACCAACCCTTAACCATTTATTGCATTCATAGACATTATTTTAGTTTATTTTGTTATAGTTTATTATATTCTGGAGCAAACGCCTCCTCGATTAGCAGCGGTTTGCTATATGCCGCCGTATTCCCACTTGAGCAGGTTGTATTGGCAGCACATGTTTTACTCAAAGTGACAAAAGTGCTTATTCAGATGTAACCAGGCAAATGAAAATGAGTTCACGTGTCCATAGTACTGCAACAGAGCAAAAGACATAGTGTTACCTTTCATAATGTTTTCCAGTCAGGTTAGTTTTTTTTATTATTCATATGAGTTGTTAATGTTCAGTTTTGTCTTGCGGTATACCATAGTAGTATCTGCCAGCTTGTTGTGTAATGAAAGTGAATAATGAGTTTGAATGTTTTTTTTCCCCTCTGTCAGATGTTCACCTGGAGCTGGAGAGTCGTGTGGCCAAATTCATGAAAACAGAAGAGGCCATCATCTATTCATACGGCTTTGCTACTGTCGCCAGTGCAGTTCCTGCCTACTCCAAGAGGGGGGACATCATCTTTGTGTGAGTACTGTCTTTGCTAATGGGTATAATAGTCAGAAGTGGGTAGAGGAGGCAGAAATTGTACTCAAGTAAAAGTAGCGTTACGTTGTGGTGTTGATTACTGAAGTATAAATAAGAGTAGTCACCAAAAGTTACTTGAATAAGAAAGTATTTGTTTAAAAAGTGCTTCTCTAGAGAGGGACTCTGACCAGGGTTTTTTTCCCAAGTTTATAGTCTATTCTATTGTTTTTTTCTCATACATTTATGCACATTTTGCCTCATTAATTTGCAGCCTTTTCAGTTTGGTGTACTACTTTTTTTTTTTTTTTTACAATTTTTCAACTTTAAAAGTTCTGCCCTAATTTTGACTTTTTTGTTTTGCAGGAAATTCATAATTATTCCCTCAGTAACTGCTGTTTTTCCTCATAATTAAAAAAAAACTTCCCCTCATACAATTGCATTTTTTGCAACCTTTTTCTCACTGATTTGTGTCTTCATAAATTAGCAACCTTTTTTCTTAATGCTTGACTTTTCTTTATCAATTTATGGCCTTTTTCTTGTAAATTTGCAACTTGCAAACTTGTAAAAACAGCAGATGGCAGTAAGTTATTTCCTGAGCCAGAATAGAAGAACACCAATTCCACTGTAACAAAATGTTAAATTGTTCAGATGCAGTCATTTCTGGTAAAAACAAGTTATTGGAGTATAAACAAGAAAATTTCTAACTGGTTTTCAAATCACTAAAATTAAAAGTAACCCAAAGAACACAGCCTCGTTTACATGAATAAAAGTAGTTTTTTCCTTAATAAGTATCTTCAAACCAGAGTTAAGAGTATCCTGCAATAAAACTACTGAGTAAAGTACAATTTTGTGAGTAAGTTACTTCAGTACATGTACTTGAGTGAATGTAAATGGCCATCTATGATAATAGTGCATTTCTTGTCAAACCACAAGTCAGACTTGGGGGTATTCCTGTCTCATCTGGGAAGCCTATTGTTCAGCTCCTAAAGTCGGCCGAACTTTACATGCCTGAGGTTGCAATCCAAGATGGCTGCACCCATGCACTGAACATCAGCAGCAGTGCTAAATGTGGTATTTATTAGCCCTTCAGGTTTATGTTTCTTCTACTCAGTCATGCACTCGGTGTATCTGTGAACATGTCACTACATGTCACTAAATCCTGGATTTTCCCCGTTGTGGAACTAATAAAGGCTTATCTTATCTTACAGGGTTTTTATTTGCAAATTACTGTTTACTGCATTGTTCTCTCTTGGCATTGCTAACGGTAGCAAACAACAGTCAGGGTTTTCTGACTTGTTGCACAGGAATGAGGTCAACTGGGATGTGAAGTTATTCTGACATCCAGTTTTTCCACTTCAGATGAAAAAGCAACGCACCATCAATTCAGACCCAGTTATCTTCTGCAGTCGGCAGGTGGGAGCTTGATGGATTTGTGTTAAAAAGATTTAAGGGTTTTTTTTTTGTGTGTGTGTGTTATATGTTCAGGGATGAAGCAGCCTGTTTCTCCATCCAGAAAGGTCTTCAGGCTTCTCGCAGCTTCATCAAATACTTTAAACACAACGACATGGAGGATCTGGAGAGACTGCTGAAAGAGCAGGAGGAGGAGGACCAAAAGGTTTGTACCGGGTTGTAGGGCTGGGCGCTATCTGTGTAATTTAAAATCTATCGATATATTTTCAGCTGTGACGCAGGATGACCCAGTATCGTTTGCATCGATACTCCGTTTGCTTTCTCCTGTTCATCTGCCCTGCAAGGCTACAACGTCTCCCGCACTCCAAACACATAACTCCTCCCCCACCTGCTCACTCCTAAGCCACGTCCACAGGACAGCTGCCCCCCCCAAAATTCACTTTATAGAGCAGCGATCCCCAACCTTTTTTGCTTCATGGACTGGTAACAAGTAAAAAAAAAAAAAATTGTGCTGGGCGGTTGGCTAAAAATGAATGAAATAAGCCCGTGAGCTATTCCACGCTGGTCACCAGGTGGGGGAGGCCACGGTCGGGGCGCCATCTCACGCATCCTACCCATGAGCGGAAGCCTTCGGCCGCCGGACCAGCTGTTTTCCCCCCAAGACCTCACCGGGGAATATACATATGCATGTTGATCCTGTGCATTTTTCCTGCTCTGAGCGTTTATTTTCTGTTCATTTTGGATGTAGGCCAGCGTTTAATTCACTCAGAGCAAAAATGTTCTCAGCGGTGAGTGAATTAAACGCTGGCCTACATACAAACTTGTCCATAGGAAGAGTAGCAAACACAACACTGAGACTCAAAATTAAACAGCAGAGGGCAGCAATGCACCCTACTGCACCCACACAGCTTTTATGGATTATTATTCTGTATAAATTTTATACATTTATAAGTCAGGGGATAACCTCACTTTCTTCCTTAATAGCTCCCAGTTTAGTTTGTATGGTGTGGTGAGTCAGTTCACATGGTTAGCATTTATGGCAAATGTGGAAATGTATGTAAATTTAAAATAAAATCTAGATCTTGACAAATTGCTTTTATCATAAAATAAAATACTATATCTTTTGAATTTCCACTACCTGTGACTTAATATTTTGTCCTTTTGTAGACCCACTGTGATGTGGAAGTTGTAATGCACATGTAATGATTAACTAAGGAATAATGTTGTTCTTGTAAATGCTGATCTTTCTTTAATAAAAACTTTAGCAACTTTTTCCTCATTAATTTGCAACTTTTTTCCCTCATAAATTTGCAGAATTTTTCTTACAAATGTGTTACTTTGTTTTTGTAAATTTGTGACTTTTTGTCTTGTAAATCTGTGACTTTGTTTCCTTGTTAATGTGCGACATTCCTATGGATGCATGTTTAATTTTTATTATTCTAATCAATATTTTTTTTTTCCACTGGGAGGGAAGAAACTTTTAAAAAAAATATTTTAAATGATTTGATCTCCTGCCCATTACAAAAGTAAGGCACCCCCCCCCCCCCAACACAATTTTCCATAGGGCCCCTAAAAAGCCAGAAACAGCCTTTGAAACTGCAGTTATCCCCCTCCCTACTGCATTTTTTTAAATGAATAGCATTAAAGTCTCACTGATGCCATGTCTTTGGTGCAGAATCCGCGTAAAGCCCGTGTAACCCGGAAGTTCATTGTGGTGGAGGGACTGTACATCAACACCGCAGACATCTGCCCTCTCCCTGAACTGGTAAATGAGAAATAATTTTACATCCATTGATCCATTCTGTGTACTAAAATTGTATCATGCAAGATGCTGAACTCCAAATTTCCCTGAATGCTGTCCTTTTCATGTGTGTGTTGTGAAAACTGTGTAGAATAATGTGCAATTTGCTTTCTCAGTAAGACAAGAAATCCACATACATTTTGGTCCATTTACCATAAACAGGTTAGAAATCATTTTCTAATCTACTGTAAGTCTGCTTCAATGTTAATGTTGCCTACATTCTGAGTGGAAAAGCCACTATCTTTATACTAAAGTTTTTGCGTGCTGTTCAACTCCCTAAAAGTCAAGATTTAAATGAAGTAAGTAGTATAAAAAACAGTAAGGAGTCATCATAAAGAATTACTGAAAAGTGTGGCAAAATAACCTAACCTGAAATAACTTACATTTAAAAAAAAAAAAAAAAAAGTGATTTAATATGCAAATTTGTTACTCACCTTTTGTATTATTCAACAAACACAAACAATAAATCATGCCGTATTATAACCAATGTACTAATATTCAGTGTTTCCCCTAGGTTTACAGCTTTTTTGGGGGGGCGGGGGGTGTGTGAAGGTTGACAACAACAAACTCTTAAAGGAATCATAGTGTTCTGGCACTATATATAAAATAAAATTAAGTAAAACTAGTGCATTGCCCGTAGAGCGCAAGTATTCCTGTCTGAAAACGGATATCCCAATTAGGCTTTACAGGCCCAAATGTAGCCTGTGTTTGAAAGTGGAATACAAAGAAAAAAAAGTGGAATACAAAGGGATGTAACCTATAGGCAATCACGCAGGTTAGACTTTGACAAATATAAAAGGGACTGAATGGCACTAAGATTTATTTCATTGTGTGAATATTAATTACAGAGTACATAATTACTGAAAATGAGTGAGACATCCAATATTGGTGACTGTTTCAGATCCCTTGTTTGTTTTCCAGATCACTTATTTGTGTGATCGTTTATGACTTATATTTACAATAGTCTATCTTGCACTTTGGGGAATGGGAGTTGTTCAGTCATCATAATTATTTTAGTTTATATCACTGTTCAGTGATGGAGCTCATTGTAATATTGAATTTCTTCTGTGTTTCTTCTGTGTATCGTCAAACTCATGAAGTACAGGACACATTTACAAGATTTGAGATCCATTCTAGTGCATCATCTTATATTTTAGCAATATTTTGTTAGTAAAAGGTTTTTATCCCCTGCCGGTTGAAGCCTAAAGGGGGATTATGTTATGGATCTGTCCGTCTGTCCCACTTTTATGAAATCAACTCTTCCTACAGTTTTGGTCCGATTGTTTTGAAACTTGGTACCATGGTTTGATGTACTCTGATGATGCGCATATCACAATTTCAGTCTCATCAGATGACCTTGAGGTCAGAGGTCAGATTTTTCTCTAAATCTTCTAACCACAATAACTACTGAAAGATATGATGTAGGCTTTTCAAATCGATGCAGTAGTTGTATCTAATACACATCTTGGATGACTTACACCCTCACTTAACTATGGGTTTGGGGTCAAAGGTCAAAATTAACATTGCATTTGCACTATGGTAAATGGTACATTTACTATTACTATCAAACGAGTAATAATAATAATGGATTAGATTTATATGGTGCTTTACATGTCAAGTGACATCTCAAAGCACTTACAGTGAGTCCGTTATTCATTCACTCCAGACAGACATTGATAGTGTTAAGATTAGATTAGATTAGAGTCAACATTATTGTCATTACACATGTATGAATACAAGGTAACGAAACACAATTTAGCATCCAATCAGAAGTGCAAAGGACAGCAGTGCAGTATGTACGGTAAGCTGCTACTGTAGCCACAGCTGCCCTGGGGCAGACTGACGGAAACGTGGCTGCCAATCCACACCAACGGCCCCGCCGACCACTACCAAACATTTATACACATTCATACCCAGTGTCATGGACACTGGAGGCATGATGGGTAAAGTGTTTTGCCCAGGGACACAACAGCAGGATGGCTGGGGAGAATGAGATTCGAACCACCAACCCTCTGGTTACTGGACAACCTGCTCTACCTCCTAAGCCACTGCCGCCCACAAAGTGGTAGTAAAGCTAAGGCCACCAAACCTGGTCCACAGGTTCACCTTGGGATCCTGACCTCTCACTATGGGCTTGGGGTCAAAAGGTCAAAGGTCAAAGTTAACATTCCTTATGCCTTATTACTGTACAGCACATAAAGCTAGGGTCACCAAACTTCGTACATAAGTTCACCCTGTTACCCTGAAGTGTGACTATGGTTTTGGGATCACAAGGTCAAAGGTCAGCATCAAAATGGCTTATAAACTATATCTCAACAACAAAGAAAGCTAGGATCGCCAAACTTCCTACACAGGTTCTCCTTGGGATCCTGAGTTCTGATTATGGGTTTGGGGTCAAAGGTCAAGGTTAGCATTTCTTATGCCTTATTACTGTACAACGAGTAAAGCTAGGCCCACCAAACCTGGTATACAGGTTCACCTGGGATCCTGACCTCTGACTATGGGTTTGGGATCAAAAGGTCAAGGTTAACATTCCTTATGCCTCATTACTGTACAGCAAGTAAAGTTAGATAGATAATAGATAGATTGATGTACTTTATTGATCCCAAGCTGCAAAAATTACGGTGTAACAGCAGCATGACACCGTAAAACGACCAAACCAACAGAAATACACACAGCATAATAGGGTGGGAAATAGAAAAAGGAGTTACCCAGAAAAGTAAAAATGCTTAGATAACTTAATATTCTACACAGGCTACTACTAGGTTAAATAAATTAAATTAAATCACCCTTTATTGTCATTCAACCATACAACCAATCATGTACAGTAGAACGAAATTGTGTTTTTCCTATCTACAGTGTTAATCACACACACCCCATATGTAGAATCAGAGGGCCGCTGCCATGCAAGGTGCCACCACAGATTTCCCTTCTCCATTCCATTATTGCTGAGCACCAAGCTGGACGGCAGGAAGTTCCGCTTTTATATGGTCTTCAGCATAACCCGGGTGTGGGGCAGATGCTCTACCAACTGAGCCACCACTCCGGTAAATAGATGATGATCCTTATGAATCTATGGATAGTACTGACTGTAGAAAGGATTATAAGGTGCAAGGTGAAATGTGAGGTACCAATTAGACTGTAGGTGCAATGTGGCAGCATTGTTATAACCAAAATTCAACATTAGATTGAGTTACTGTACAGTGAAATATCATGTGGCAGAAAAGATTTCCTGTACCGTTCAGCAGCGGAGCTGTAACAGTCTGCTGGAGAAAGTGCTTCGCTGTCTGTCCAGTGTGTGGTGGAGGTGGTGATCAGGATTGTCCGTGATGGATCGCAGTTTGTTCAGTGTCCTCCTCGCCACCACAGTCTCAAAGGTCTCTGGCCTGAGACTAATTACAGAGCCAGCCTTCTTGATAATCTTGTGAAACCTGTTGGTGTTGCTGGCTCTGATCGTCGGCCTCCGTCGGTCTATGATGACCATGGAAGAGAATCCTAAACGTCTACTCTGCTGGAACAGCACCGCCTGTGGCTGAACAGGCCGATGCACGCCGGTGTTCTACCTTCCAGCATTGGGCGTTGGTAGGATTCAAGCCTGAGCAGGAAGATATGGAGGACAAGATGTTACCCATGCAGCATGTCCCCCCTCTCCACGTCACTGATGAATCCAAAGGAACAGCAGGGCTGCTATAGTTTGGCACCAGTGCCGTCGCAGGAGCTGCCAGAACGATGTTGAGCACAACAGAGAACTGCCTTAGGGGCTCCGACTCCGGATTTTTCCTCAGGGTTGACTCCCGAAGCCTTTCCCGTGACCGGGTGCGCTGCAAGGCAGCGGAGGTTTGAAATCAGGGTTTACCTTCCCCTAGATGGGCTACCTTCCCAGGTTGACAAGCCACCATCTACCCGAAGCATCTGGTTTTAAGGCGCCAGAGATCCGCCCTCGCCCCTTCTCCTATTAGTAAAAGCAGTTCCGCCGGGCTTAAGAGACTAAACCACACGGGCAGGCTAGGATACTGGTACCTCAACAAACAGCAGCAAAGAAGATGGTGCTGGCAATGATGGTCTGTAAGAAAAGCTCCAGCATCTTGTTGCACACATTGAAGGATCTCAGCTTCCTCAGAAAGTAGAGTCTGCTCATGCCCTTCTTGTACACAGCATCGGTGTTAGATTTACAGTCCAGTCCATTGCTGATCATGGCACCCAGGTATTTTTAGTCCTCCACTACCTCCACATCCTCCCCCAATCAGCAATGGCTGTGAAGGCGTCCTCTTCTTCCTGAAGTCAGTCACCATCTCTCTGGTTTTGCTGACGTTCAGCCTCAGGTCATTCTGCTCTGTCCACTCCGCAAATCTGTCTACCAGTGCCCTGTACTCCCCCTCTTCTCCCCCTCTTATACACCCAACAACAGCCGAGTCATCAGAGAATTTCTGCAGGTGGCATGACTCAGAGTTGTATTGAAAATTAGTGGTGTATAATTTCCGGTTCCGGTTCCGCCGAACCGGCGGCGCCACACGAGTCGGCTGCCTGTTGCAACAGCCTTTTTTTTTTTTATCTTCCTTCTTCTTTCTACACCTTTCACTCTGTATATATATCACGGACGCACGGATCACCCCCGGGGGTCTCCCGGGTCGGCGGACGGAGCCACGGTTTGCAGCGGGAGACGTTACAGCGGGGAGGAGCTAGTGCTAGCTAGCACTTGGCCGCCGCCCGGTGCTAATGGGAAACTCGACATACCGGGAGCTGTAGCGAAAATGACGCGGGTGCCGGGCTGGAGTTTAGGCGGCGTGAAAGAAATATAAGACAGAATAATAAAGAGCGATGGCAAGAACCAAGCAGACCGCCCGTAAAATCTACTGGAGGACGATGCCCCCCCCCCCCCCCCCCCCCCCCCCCCCCCCGCAGGAGACAGCTAGCCACCAGGGCTGCTCGGAGAGGCGCTCCGGCCACCGGCAGAGTGAAGAAGCCTCGCCGTCACAGGCCCGTGGCTCTGAGAGAGATCTGTCGCTGCCAGAAATCCATGGAGCTGCTCATCCGTAAGCTGCCCGTCCAGCGCCTGGTGAGGGAGATCGCTCAGGACTTCAAGACCGTCCTGCGTTTCCTGAGCTTCGCCGTCATGGCTCTGCAGGAGATCAGCGAGGCCCACCTGGTGGTCTCTTCTTCGCTAAGGGGGTCACCATCAAGCCCAAAGACTTCCAGCTGGCCCGCTGCATCCGCGGAGAGAGAGCTTAGACTTTCTGCCTGCACATTCACCAGCCATAATGCTCTGCACTGTGTGTCTATATATATATACATTTATAGTAATATGGACATATGTTTACTAGATGTTGTTTTTTCTTGCCTTCTGATTGTTGCTCTGAGTGTTGCTATCCCTATGCTGTTGCAATCCTGGAATTTCCCCATTGTGGGACTAATAAAGGCTTATCTTATCTTATCTTATCTTATCTTATAAGGTAAGGAGAAAGCACAGTTCCCTGTGGAGCTTGCGTGTCACTAGCCACCACACCAGACAAGACACTGCCCAGCTGGACAAATTGTGGCCTGCCTGTCAGGTCGTCAGTTATCCAGGAGATCACAGAGCTGTCGACACCCATCACCCGCAGCTTCTCACCAAGCAGCAGTGGCTGAATGTTGTTAAAAGCACTGGAGAAATCAAAGAATATGATTCTCACAGTGTCTCCGCCTCCATCCAGGTGCAGATGAGCTCATTGCAGCAGGTAGATGACAGCATCTTCAACTCCTAAATGGGGCTGTTATGCAAACTGCAGAGGGTCCAGCCATGTCTTCACCTGCAGCCTCAGGTGGGCTAAGACCAGTCTCTCCAGGACCTACATCACATGCGATGTGAGGACAACTGGTTGCTAGTTGTTCAGGTCCGATGGAGACACCTTCTTGGGTACAGGAACCAGGCAGGACGTCTTCCACAGCACTGGTACTCTCTCCAGACTCAGGCTTAGGTTGTATAGATGTTTCAGTATAGGTCAGGGGTGTCCAACCATGTGCCATGGAGAGCCAAGACCCTGCAGGTTTTCTCTTCTACCCAGTCTCTTCAGCAGGTGTTTTCACTTATCAGCAATCAGTGGGAAGAAGTTCACAGAAATCTGCTGTTGAAGACACTGGTTGGAGGTAAAACCTGCAGGGTCTGGCTCTCCATGGCACATGGTTGGACACCCCTGGTATAGGTGTTTCAGTACCGGAGCTAGCTGAATGGCACAGCTCCTCAGGTTCCAGGCAGAGATGCCATCAGGGCCCGCAGCCTTCTGCTGGTGAAGTCCCTCTAGCTGTTTCCTCACCTGGCCTGTGGTCACAGTGATGTAGGGGTTGGTGCTAATGTCTTCAGTGGAGAGGAGGGGGGACGAGGGGGAGAGAGGTGCTGCACAGGAGAGTGAGGAGGGAGGGGTGTATGAAAGTCTGGCTGTGTTGTGGGGGTGACAGACGGTGAGTTGAACCTATTAAAAAACAGGTTCAACTCATCGGCTCTCTCAAGGCTCCCTGATGACTGTCTCTCCCCTTACACCCAGTGATGTGTTTCATTCCAGTCCACACATCCCTCACGTTTTTCTGGTGTAGTTTATCCTCTAACTTCCTCCTGTAATTGTCCTTACACATCCTCAGCATCTCTCTCAGTTCATGCTGCACCCTCCTCAGTTCCTTCCAGTCTCCAGACCTAAAAGCCGTCTTCTTGTTAAGAAGTGCTTTCAGGTCATTGGTGATCCATGGTTTGTTGTTGGGGAAACGGTGCACAGTCTGGTCTGGCAAGGTTGTGTTTTCATAGAATCTGATGTATTCTGTGATGCAGTCAGTTATGTTGTCTATGGGTTGGGGGGGGTAGAGCTGTGGTGCTGTATGCATCTCTGACATTGGCATGCAGGATATCCTGTGTTTTATTTTCTCTGGTGGGACAATCAACAAATTGTTGGAAGTTTGGTAATGTTTTGTCCTGTGAGAGACATGGTTAAAATCGCCTGTGATGGCCATAAATGTGTCAGGATGCTGGGCCAATAGAGTGGCAGCAATGGAGCTGATGACGTCACATGCCGCCACTGCATCAGCTGACGGAGAAATGTAAACGGTGAGTACAATGGCGCACATGAGCTCTCTTGGCAGGTAATAAGGTTGCATACTCAGGTGAGCAGTTCAATGTCTGGGCTGCAGAGGTGTTCCTTCACATAAATGTGTTGGGGATTACACCACCTCTCGTTCACAAAAAGTGCAATCCCTCCTCCCTTCCTTTTACTGCTCCTTATAACGGCCCTTTAGACCTCTGGACTATCCTGGGGAGAAGTAAAACGCATAGCCCAAAACAGGGAATGATGGCGGTTTGCAGTGAAGGCCCTATGTTCCGGACGGAACAAAGAGGTCTAAGTAAGTAAGCAAGTAATAGCGTCCCTGTCCGACCGGACAGTTTTGAAGCTGGGTAACACAACGTTGTTGTCCAGGATGTGTGAGTGAAGCCACATCTCTGTAAAACACATGATGCTGCTCTCCCAGCATCCTCTTTGTATCCTGACCAGCACTGTGAGTTCGTCTGTCTTATTTCCCAAAGACCTCACGCTCCCCGTTATTAACACCGGTACTGTTGGTTTAAACTTTCTCCTCCTCATTCTAACCTTTGCTCCAGCCCTTTGCCCCTGGCGTCTTCTACTCAGCTGGTCCGGGATCGGGGCTTCGCCCCGGGTAGCATTATGAGTCTGTTCAGCATAGTCAGCTGGTCGCGTGTGTAAACAATCCTTTTGACTCCACTCATATTGTTTTCCATAGCCACGAGGAAGAAAAATAGCAGGAAAACCAGTAAAAAAAAAAAAAAAGAGTAAAACTTGGTCCAGTCATTACTCAAGTGTTATTACCAAGCCTTGATAAAAAAGAACACACTAGAGACAGAATACACTAAATAAAGACACAAAGTTAGGAAAACATTAACAGGAGCTGCTGTTGCCGGCTGCCATTCCTCTGGCGCCGGAAGTCAAGGGTCACCAAACTTGATACGTAGGTTCACCTTGGGATCCTGACAGCATTGTTATACACAGCAGAAGGACCTGTTTGACTGCACCTGGTGTTCTGTGTCAGACTCCGAGTCCCCGCTTGCACTCCTCCCAGTCTTCTCACGTGCCTCATGTTCTCCACATATGCCGAATTATCCTTTAGACCTACGCAATAATGGCAACTTTATGGTATAATTTTTTTAAGCATTAAATCTTCAGTATTATCCTTTTCTAGTCAAATTTGTTGCTTTTTTGCTTCCTTGTTTGTTCATGTAACGCTATGGTGACTGGTCATGATGCCGCGTATTATCCAATCAGTACAGAGTCAATCCTTCCAGAAGCCAGGGCATGAGGAGACGGAGCAGTGGCTAAACTTTTATTGATAAAAATTATATATTTTGACTGAACAACTCCATACTTGGGGATGCACACCCTCGTAACCCTCAGCAAAGCACTTATAAAACTGCGGTCAGTCTGACAAACAGTTTGAGAGCTATGTGAGGAACAGACACATACGCACACACACACACACATACTGGTTTTCATATTTTATGGGGACCATATTTCTGCTCGTCACTTGCGGGGGACTACCCTTTCTACACAGAGATTCCTCTGCATTAATAGATAGATAGATGGAAGATTAACTTGACTCTCTAGGAGGGGCGGGGGTGGGGGTTCGTTGGGGGGGTGCTCTCCCCCCCCCCCACTATAATGTAGTGGAAACCTGATAATTATAAAAAATATAAACTGTATTTGCCGTAGGACAGGACTGTGAGGGTGCATTCAGATGCCACTGTTTGGGTCTGGGACCAAAGGACCAAACATTGGCTTCCGCGGATAATTTGGTTTGTTTGGTGCCATTTTGAACGCGCGTTGGAAACTCTGTCCGCACCAAACAAGTGAAGTCTGGTCCTCCTGAAAACGGGGGTCTTCGATATCTTGCAAAGAAGTCTGGTGCGCTCCGGCTTGCGATGTGAATCCAAATGGAATATTCCAGTGAACCAAAGGACGGAAGTGCCCCTCGGTATAACCATAGCCAGCACGTAGTCTGAGAAGAGGAAGTGCATTTACCATAGTACATTTTGGGTAGAAAATAACAATAAAGACAACCACGCAAATCCAAGAAATCCTTTTATTGGTGAAAGCTGCGGAGAAAAGTTTAAAAAAAATGTCTCGTTGTGCGGACAAACAACCAGGCTGAAGGAAAACGGGTTTCCGTTTTCGGTCCTGGCCAATACGATGAGCCTGATGTTTCTTCTCTGAAATTTTTTTCTTCCTGGTCAGTGTTGGTTTTCGGCTACACCGCGCCCCATAATGAGCAGCTGTTGTAACTGCGTGACGTTGTCCAGCAGTTTGGTCCACTGCAGTGTGAATGCAAACCAAATGAAGATGTGAAAATTTCTCGGGCATCCTCACCCAGTCGAACCGAGACCCCCGGACTATCCGGGTCTGAATGCAGCCTGAGTCACGATGAAATTAGATGATTCATGAATTGAAATGAATTACACTTTTATTTAAAACTGCTTCAATCACAAATAATGTCTAACCTGTAATCAAGCATATATTATTGCAATTTCGTTGTGTGTGTGTATTCATCCCTAATAATTAGTTGATATTTATTATATAGTCGCTGCAACATATTATTTGTGCTTATGTACTTGGTGATTAATTTTTCCAGTAATTTGTGCACTACAAGGTCTTTTTTAATTAGAATTTTAAAAAAAAAGTCGTGTTTGCATTTTCTTCTCTACATGAGAACTTTACCCTGTAGGTAGCCTGTTTGCAATGGTAGCTGGCTTTTTTCATATGAAACCAGTTCCTATATCAATATGACAATTAATAACCTCGGTGTTCTATGTGAAATGACTCTGTTAAAGCCTCCTTTCAAACTGTAATTGTCAAGCTGATAACTACTCTGCATAAAGCCCAGATCTGTGGAGGGCTGCAGTGACGGTTACCCCTTCTGGAACTTAGGTCCCATCTCCACACAGGATCTTTGGAGTTCAGAGTGACCAGTAGGTTCTTGGTCACCTCTCTCATTAAGACCCTTCTGCCTCACTTGCTTAATTTATCTGGATGACCAGCTCTTGGAAGAGGCCACTGTGCTCCTGAGAACCTTACAGTGCAGCAGAAATTTTTTGTAGCCTTCCCCAGGTCTGTGCAACACAACAACCATGTCTGAGCGCTGTAGGCAGTTCCTTGACCCTCATGGCTTGGTTGTTGCTCTGACATGCATTGTCAGCTGTGAGCCTTCTGTCGAGAGGTGTGTGCCTTTCCAAATCATGTCCAATTAATCTACTTTAACAGAGCTGGACTTCAATCAATGTGTAGAAACTCTCAGCAAAAATCAAGAGAAATGGCAGCGACCTGGATAAACTTAAAGTATTTTTGCAAAGGTGTTGAATACTTATGCATATATGATATTTCAGGTTTTTTTTTTCTTTTTAATAAATTTGCAAAAAAAATTGTCATTATGGGGTACGGAGTACAGATTAATGTGGGGAAGAATAAAGAATTTAAAAGACTGTAGCATCAGGCTGTAACATAACAAAGTAGGACAAATGCCAAGAGGGGGATGAATACTCTTGCACTGTATCATTGTGTCAGCAATATTTTCTGCGCTAGTTCTGTTATTACAATTGCACCAACCCCAAAGATTTCTAATATGGTTTCTTCATGATTTTTTCTGCTCTTTAACAAAAAGTTTGTAACCCCCAGGTGAAGCTCAAGTACAAGTACAAGGTGCGGATCTTTCTAGAGGAGAGCATGTCCTTCGGTGTGTTGGGAGAGCATGGCCGAGGAGTCACTGAACACTTTAGGGTTAATGTGAGTATGCTCAGGTTTAAATTGAGCTAAATTATTAAAAACTGTGATGCTTTTTTTTTTTTAACCTTTTGGGAGCTCTGTTAGTTAATCAAAAAAGAAATGGATGATGAAATAATGATGAGTTAAAGCCATACTGTACTGCTCTTGTCATCTTATTTTCCAGTGTGACATTTTGTTTCTTGTCAGTCCTTCCTGCCACTATAAGTAGTGACAAGGGCAACGACTGGCAACAAGAGAAAAAAGTTTCCTCATTTCAAACTTCAATATTAATCCATATGCCAAGGTAGCCTCGATCAGCAGAAGCTACAGATGTTCACTTTCTCATATGCTGAGCAGTACTATTGTTTTTTCTGCTCCGTGCAGATTGACGACATTGACCTGATCAGTGCTAACATGGAGAATGCCGTGGCATCTATCGGAGGATTCTGCTGCGGCCGCTCCTTTGTCATCGACCACCAGGTGAGCACTGCATTTTGATATTTATATTGCTGTTAAGGTAACACATCATTTTATCAGTTATTGTCAATACTAGTAAAAACTTTTACTGTGATGGGAATGAGCTAATAACAGCTGCGTCACATAGTTGTAGGCCCACCCTGGCACCAGATACTCCCACTACGGGATACTCACTACACTAAAAGTGCAGAGTTGTATGTAAGTATTATAGGTTGGTAACACACTACACTTTTAATCCTGCTTCCAGGGCTAGGCATGTGTCCGGGGGGGGATATACCTACTGTAGGATGGAGTCTGGGCGGAGTGGCATGGGGGTGGGGGATGGGTCTGATGCATGATGCATTGTAAAAATCTGATGAGATGGAGTAGAGGTAATGTGTATAAAAGATGATTCAAGTGGGGGTTTTTTTGTTTGTTTTGTGTACAGCTGATTTTCTGAAATAACTCAATAGTTGGCTTTCTGCGTGTCAAGCTACTGAAAAAAAATTGTGAGTTGCTCATAAATTCCTAAAGATAACCCTTAGATTTGTTTCACTCTAGTAATACAATAAAATAGTTTTATTGAGGGAACAGTGTCAAGCTGATGGCTTAACTTACTTAATCCTCACCTGGCCACTTAAGTGACCATTGTGGCCAATCGTCTGAAGGCAGGGCAGTCTTGGGCTAGGGCAATGAGGTCAGCCAGAGGTCTTATCGTTGCGACCTGGGTCGTCCAGGACAGTCTGGGCGTACCTCGGGCACCATGCCAGCCCGGGGGAGGACGAGCGCTGGCAGAGAGGGCCTGCTTGGCCAGAATCCTATCATCCAACCTGGCCATGTGGCCAAGGAATTGCACCCTCCCTCTTCTGATGACGGTGGAGATGGGGATGGGGCAGCCAGCCCTTCTGTAGACCTCATCGTTTGTGATGTGGTGGAACCATCAAATGCCAAGGATGTTACAGAGCCAGGTCCAGTGGAATGTATCCAGTTGGGCAGGTGTTTGTGGTGGAGAGGGTCCAGGGGCCTCATGTACAAAGGGTACTTACGCACAAAACCATAGCGTACGTCCTTTTCATGGAAAATTTTCAGATGTATCAAGAATGAAATGACCGAGAAATATGCGCAGCCCCACGCCAACTTCATGGTTGGCATATGTACGTTTCTACTGATATTGGTCGTTGGCGACACTTACAGGTGATGTTGGGGAGACTGATAAAGACGTGAAAATTATTGTACACACCAGAGACACATGATGAACAAACATCCAAGTGTGTGCAATTAGATGAGTGGATGTAAAAGCAAACGCAAAGCAGTGCCGAAAATGCCTCTAACGACAGGGGATTAGAGGATATTGCAAATTGCGCAGTGAGAAGAGAAAGGGTATTTAGAGAGAGAAGATTTTTCTGGCTCAGAATGGTGACTGGTTTGTCAGCCCAGTTTAGGTTTCCACGAGCAGTCCCTGTGGAACTGAGCTGAACAGAGCTACGGGCTGCTCTTTGGAGCGCGACATGGCGAGAAGCCTTGTGCCGCCCGTCCCAGTGCAGGTGCTGGACAACTCTGGGGTTTCTGGAAACGGGGGCATTCCAGAGGGAGCTGGCAGACCAATCGGGAATTTCCCAGTCAACCCTGAGCCGAGCTATGCCAGCTGTGGGGATGGCATTATCCGGCTGTCACCCAGTTACATCATATTCCCATACAGTGCAGTTGAACAGCCAACATCAAAGCGCAATTTGCAGCGAGAGCCGGTTTTCCTAATGATTCTAATGAACAGCATGTTGGGAACAAACTACAAGCTGACATTGTGTGGATGGGTGGCTTCTTGGTGAGTAATTGATGTAATTGTCCTAATAATAACCCACCTCATGCGCAACGCGCCTGGTGTGCCCCACAAATATCACCCTGTCTTCAAGGCTTCATTGCAACTCTGTGGTTTGAGTAAGTCACTTTCTTTTTTCCTGATTAAACTACAGTTTCACAGCATTCTACCAAGCTGCAACTGCCTCTGTGTGTACAGTAATGTCAATAAACACATGCGTAAAGTTTGAAATGCAACAGTCTCACCCATTCCCCGGCGCACTTCATTCATTTACAATAGTAGTGTGATTATCCATGTAAGGGTATATAACTATTAAGGATGAGATTTGCATTTTGGACAAAAAAATATGTACTTGTCGAGTCCAGTATGATCTGCTTTCAACTGACAGGTGACCGTGGCTACCCACTAAATAGGTTCATATTGCCTACTTTTTTATGACCGTTTTGCTTTAATTCAACCAGCTGATCCACCCGGCTGGTCACAAAATGATTGATTAATTTATTCATTGATTAAAATAACATTGTATAAAAGATACAACATACATTTAAAAACAATGCGATGACACAAGAAAGTGTGCACAGTTATTTCCATTGGGGTCCCGAAAACAGACCGCAGCTCATCTCGTACCTGGAACCTTCTGCTTTGAAATCTGGCAGTTTAAGCACTGAGCTATACACACTACAAATCACAGCGATCAGCTGACGCTTCTGAGGACGACTGCAGACGTCGGTCTACACATGTCAATGTTAAAAACATCTCCTTCTTATCCCTATCTGAATAAAGGAAACAATAAACTAATCTTGTACGGCTGTGAGCAGGCTATTAAATTACCTGTATCCGGCGCTAATGCCAAAGGACAGTGTGCCAAACAAAATGTTTTTACGTGCCTCTGCCTCATTCAGCAGAACCTCTAACTCACAGTCCATGAAATTCCATTAAATCCATTATTTTTGATTGTGGATACAGGAGAGTTAAACGTGCTGGGCTTGTATTATCTATGTGCATACCTATTTGCATCTAACTGCATATTCAAATGGAGGCATGTCAAGGGAGGAGTCCGGTATTTGTAAACAAGTGAACCCGAGAGCAGGAAATAGGGCTGGGTCGGATCAGTTAGGCTGGTCAATAATAGAGCAACAGGCGAGTATTAAGGCTGGGTTTACCTTTTCATGATATGTACATAAGTGAACGCCATTTACCATTTCTGTAGCAAACCCTAAAGAGTTACACTGGTTGCTCACAGGTAGAATCAAAATAAAGGCTCTGTGTGAGGTCTTTCTGACAAAAGGGAGTGTTTTGATATTTCTTTTGATAATCATGTGTCCAGTAGTGCATTTCAGAAGGTTAAAACCTACAAAACACCATTTTTCAGTGGATTACTGATTAAAGTAATCAGTTATATTGCTCTGCCAAGGATGAATAGTTCTATGACTGCTACTAGTGGATGTTTGTACTAACTAGAACAATAGAATAGAATAGGCTTTATTGTCATTGTACAGTTGTACAGTACAATGAAATTGTGGGTGCTCCACCAGGCTACTGCGCAATAAAGTAAAAGAGAAGGATTAGATAAACACGGTTGCAGAACACACGATTAAGCAAGACTGAAATAAAAATAGCCCAGGATTATGGAAATAAACACAGGTATGGTAGTGGCTTCACGGATGGAACTATGTACATCAGAGTGCAGAGTGCAGAACACACAATTGAACACATGGTTGAGTAAAATGGCCAAGAATTATGGAAAATATACACAGTAGTGGTTTCGTGGAGTGTAAAGACAGGTGTGTTCTGTGCATGTGAGCGTTCAGAGGGAAGGGGGGGCGGGGCCTCTGACTGCAGTTCGGATGGCCCAGGGGAAGAAACTGTTTGTCAGTCTGGAGGTGTGGGACCTGACCATCGTCCAGAGGAAAGCAGGTCAAACAGGTGGTGGGTGGGATGTGAGGGATCTCCTGTGATGGCCTTGATCTTTCTGAGACAGGAGGATCTGGAGATGTCCTCCAGGGAGGGCAGAGGGCCGTCACAGATTTTTTTGGGTGGTATTGATGACCCTCTGCATAGCCTTCCTGTTCTCAGCCGTGGAGCCGGCGTACCACACACCCAGACAGTAGGTGAGCACGCTCTCCACTGAGCAGCGGTAGAAGGCCAGCAGCAGCTTCTGGTCCAGGTTGTTCTTCCTCAGGACACGGCGGAAGTGCAGCGGTGCTGGGCTTCTTGACCAGGCCCTTGGTGTTGTTCTTTCTGAAGTCCGGTATGAGATCTTTGGGTTTTTTGGACATTCGGTTTCAGGTTGTTTGCTTGGCACCACAGCAGCAGATTTTCTACCTCCACCCTGTATGCCCTCTCATCATCGTCAGTGATGAGCCCAACCAAGGTGGTATTGTCCGCGTACTTCACGATGACGGTGGTTGGCTGGGTTGGAATACAGTCAAAGGTGTACAGGGAGTACAATGTGCATAATATACAATAAAATAGCTTTGTGGTCAGTTTACACACATGTACAGTAAAATATTTCTTTTGCTCACCAGTTATGTACAAGTTTTTGTACATACCCTATATAGTCCTCCTCCAGGACTGGGGTCACTTTGGTCCAGCATCCTGCTCAGTAGCTGCTTTCAGGATACCAGGATCAAACTTTTATTTACGTTGTCTTCACTATGTTTGTATTGTCATCTTCAGGTCACATAAAGAGTCATAAACATGCATTATGTTGTCAGGCTTCAGTGGAAACGCTATGCTGTGAGGCTTTAATCTACAGCTAACAGAGCTAACTATAGCATGATCCTGGAACACAGCAGCTCAAATTCCAGGTTGTGAAGTCTGTCTGTTTTCAAACAGCGGCTCACTGTGAAAATTGAAGTACACAACACAGCATTACAGTTCTAACAGGAAAACTTCAGTTACTGTGATTTTTAGCATTAATGGTTTTTTTTTATTATTATTATTATAGTAGAATGTCAATCAAGACCTCAGCTGCAATTGACTATAATGGTTGTCTTGTGTGTTTTTAGCGTCTATCTGGTCAGGGCTACTGTTTCTCAGCCTCTCTCCCTCCCATGTGGCTGCTGCTGCCATGAGGCCCTGAAACATCATGGAGGAAGACCCAGGTACAGAATCTGTTAAAAATATACTTCCTTCTTCATGCAAGTCTTTCAGTTCAGATGGTATCTAATGATATAAACTGTTTAGAACTGAGCTGTGTTGAGAAAGCTTGTGGCTGATTATGGGTTGGTATTCAGATATTTTACCCCCTTTTATCACTTTGGTTCTGCAGATATTTTCACTGTCCTGAGAGAAAAGTGTAGGCACGTGTACACGGCCCTACAGGGGTAAGTTCATATCACCTATACAGTTAAAACCAGAAGTTTACATGCACTATATAAAAAGACATGCAACCTTTTTTTCTTCCACTGTCTGACATTAAATCAGGCTAAACTTTTCCTGTTTTAGGTCAGTTAGATTACCAAAATTATTTCTATTAGCTAAATAATTTTTATATTTGCTAAATAATTTTTTAGAGAAGGTTTTTCTTCACAGTCAAAAGTTTACATACACTAATATCAGGAAGAGAACTGTGGACCTCCACAAGTCTGGTTCATCCTTGGGTACAATTTCCAAATGTCTGGGGCGGCGCGATGGCAGAGTGGTTAGCACTGCGGCAGCACAGCAGACCTTTGGCCTGGGGATCCTGGGTTCGATCCCAGCCCCCGACCAACAGTGATCTGTGTGGAGTTTGCATGTTCTCCCCGTGTCTGCGTGGGTTTACTCCGGGATTTCTCCGTTTTCCTCCCACATGCCAAAAACATGCAAGTTAGGTTAATTGGCATCAAAACTGGGGATTCTAAATTGTCCTTAGGTATGACTGTGAGAGTGAATGGTTGTCTTTCTCTCTGTGTTGGCCCTGCGATGGACTGGCGATCTGTCCAGGGTGTACCCTGCCTCTCGCCCAAAGATGCTGGGATAGGCTCCAGCCCCCCCCCGCGACCCGAAAAGGATTAAGCGGAAGAAGATGAATGAATGAATGAATGAAGGTGCCACATTCTTCTGGTCAAACAATTATACAGAAGTATAAACACCACAGGGATGTCTAGCCATCATATCACTCAGGAAGGAGACAGGTTCTGTGTCCCAGAGATGAATGTGCTTTGGTGCAAAATGTGTGCGTATCAAACAAAACAAATATCAACAAAAGCACATATCAACATAAACATAGCACATCAACAAAAGCAAAAGACCTTGTGAAGAGGCTGGCTGAAGCTGGTAAAACAGTGTAATTATCCACAGTGAAATGAGTCCTGTACTGACTTGGACTGAAAGGCCACTTGGTGAGGAAGAACTCATTACTCCAAAAGCAAAATAAAAAAGCAGATTGCAGTTTGCAAAGTCACACAGGTACAAAGACCTTAATTTTGGAGGACATATCCTATGGTGTGTTGAAACTAGAAATTGAACTGTTTGGCATAACGACCATTGTTACATTTGGAGGAAAAAGTCGGAAGCTTGCAAATCTGAGAACACCATCCCATCTGTGAAGTACGGGGGTGGCAGCATCATGTTGTGGGGGTGTTTTGCTGCAGGGACTGGTGCACTTCACAAAATACATAGATGGCATCATGTGGAAAGAACATTATGTGGAATAATGAATCAGCATCTCCAGGACATCAGCCATGAAGTTAAAGCTGGACGCAATGGGTCTCCCAAATGGACAATGACCCTACACATACTGCCAAATTACTGTAGTTACAAAGTGGCTTAAGGACAATAAAGTCAATGTTTTGGAGTGGCCATCACAAAGCCCTGATCTCAATACCATAGAAAATTTGTGGGCAGAGCTGAAACGTTGTGTGCAAGCAAGGCGGCCTACAAACCTGACTCAGTTACACCAGTTCTGTCAGGAGGAATGAGCCAAAATTCCAGCAAACTATAGAAGAATATACGTATATATGTATGTACTGTATGTATATACTGTGTGTGTGTGCGTGTGTACACACACACACACACACACACACACACACACACACACACACACACACAGTGGTGTGAAAAAGTGTTTGCTCACTTCCTGATTTCTCATTTTTGGTATGTTTGTCACTTAAATGTTTCAGATCATCAAACAAATTTAAATATTAGACAAACATAACACAAGCAAACACAAATGCAGTTCTTAAATGAAGGTGTTTATTATTAAGGGTAAAAAAAAAATCCAAACCTTCCATGGCCCTGTGTGGAAAAAGTGATTGCCCCCCCCCCCATTTAAAACATAAATTAACTGTGGGTTATCACATCTTTGCGAAAGCTGAGTTCAATTTCTGTAGCCAACACCCAGGGCCTGATTACGGTCCACACATGTCTCAGTAAAGAAATCACTTAAATAGGACCTGCCTGACAAAGTGAAGTAGACCAAAAGATCCTGAAAAGCTAGACATCATGCTGCGATCAAAGAAATTCGGAACAAATGAGAAACAAAGTAATTGAGAGCTATCAGTCTGGAAAAGGTTATAAAGCCATTTCTAAAGCTTTGGGACTCCAGTGAGAGCCATCATCCCCAAATGGCGAAAACATGGAACAGTGGTGAACCTTCCCAGGAGTGGCCGGCCAACCAAAATTACCCCAAGAGGGCAGCGATGACTCATCCAAGAGGTCACAAAAGACCCCACAACAACATCCAAAGAACTGCAGGCCTCACTTGCCTCAGTTAAGGTCAGTGTTCATGACTCCACCATAAGAAAGAGACTGGGCAAAAATGGCCTGCATGGCAGAGTTCCAAGATGAAAACCACTGCCTGAGCAAAAAGAATATAAAGGCTTGTCTCAGTTTTGCAACATCTTGATGATCCCCAAGACTTTTGGGAAAATATTCTGTGGACTGATGAGACAAAAGTTGAACTTTTTGGAAGGTGTGTGTCCCATTACATCCAGCGTAAAAGTAACAGCATTTCAGAAAAGGAACATCATATCAACGGTGAAATATGGTGGTGGTAGTGTGATGGTCTGGGGCTGTTTTGCTGCTTCAGGACCTGGAAGAGTTGCTATGGTAAATGGAACCATGAATTCTGTTGTCTACCAAAAAATCCTGAAGGAGAATGTCTGGCCATCTGGTCCGTGACCTCAAGCTGAAGTGCACTTGGATTCTGCAGCAGGACAATGGATCCAAAACTACCAGCAAGGTCCACCTCTGAATGGCTTTAAGGAAAAACAAAATGAAGACTTTGAGTGGCCTAGTCAATGTCCTGAC
The DNA here is from genome assembly GCA_020510985.1 of Pholidichthys leucotaenia. Taxonomy (NCBI): domain Eukaryota; kingdom Metazoa; phylum Chordata; class Actinopteri; order Cichliformes; family Pholidichthyidae; genus Pholidichthys; species Pholidichthys leucotaenia. Next base: position 116,891,162 of record CM035850.1, read on the forward strand.
CTGAATCCGATTGAGATGCTGTGGCATGACCTTAAAAAGGGGCTTCCTTGCTTGAAAACCCTCCAATGTGGCTGAATTACAACAATTCCGCAAAGATGAGTGGGCCAAAATTCCTCCACAGTGCAGTGAAAGACTCATTGCCAGTTATCACAAATGCTTGATTGCAGCTGTTGCTGCTAAGGGTGGCCCAACCAGTTATTAGGTTTAGGGGGCAATCACTTTTTCACACAGGGCCCATGTAGGTTTGGATTTTTTTTTCCTTAATAATAAATACCTTCATTTAAAACTGCATTTTGTGTTTACTTGTGTAAATTTGTTTGATGATCTGAAACATTTAAGTATAACAAACATACAAAAAAATGAGAAATCAGGATGGGGCCAACACTTTCCGCAATACTGTATATGTCCTGAAGATGACAAACTTGATCCCTGCAAAGATTAGGGTACTTTAAACATTATATGACCTTTAAAGCCCCTAAAATCTCAGTTGCATGGACATGAAAGGTTTTGAGAGTTCATGTTTAGATGTAATAAATACTGGGTGTTTGAGGATGTGTATCATATTTTGCACAACATTCAAACATGTTTGGGAAAACGTAATGGCATGGCAAGTTTAAGTCTTCAGTGATACAAAAGGATCTCCAGGGTCATGGTCGAAGTTGGGAAATTTCCATCAAGACTTAAAAGCAGAATAAAAATGAGTGAACTGTCCTGTTCTTATTCTGGATGCTCAAGACGTGGTGTAGATATTGAACATTATTATTGGTTTTGTGCTTGAGTACTCCCCCACCTCTACTGCTGTCATAGTTGTGTCTTGCCACCTTGTCCTCACTGTTGACAGAAACACCAGGTTTGAAGTTAGCGGGTTGTCCCCGTTGCCCCGGCTCTTCACCTGCAGCTGGAAAGAAGTTCAGGCTCCAGAGAGTCCGACATGCAGCTGCTCCGCTCCATCGTAGACTATGTAAGTCTGTTTTATCTGATCCCCACACGGGCCTGAAATTTCGAGACTTTCATATTAGGTTCCTGAATTGCCCGCATGGCACTGCTGATTTTTTTTTTTTTTTTTCCATTACATTAAGGTTATAAACACCAAAATCTTTACTCTATACTTTGTTAATATTTGTAAAAACAGCATTTGATGTGTAATTTTGTACAACGCTTTATAAATATATAAAATATGAGTTGACAACAGATTTTTCTTCAATGTTTAATGGAGTGTGTGTGTTTGTGTGTCAGTGTATGGACAGACATGTGGCCTCTGACGCTTGCTCGGGTACCTGGAGAGAAAGAGGGAACGCTTCCTGCCCCCTTCCCAGGTAAAGAACTGCAGCTGATGCACGTGTACCAGTTCTGTGATGGCCTAGCATCATTGAAATTTTCTTTTTTTTTTTTTAAATTAACACTCATCTCTGCTACAATTATGGACCATGTCAAACGCGTGGCTATGGTTGGAGCCCTGGTGGGACCCCACTGTTGACACAGACTAGAGTTTGTCAGAACCTCACCCTGAAGATACCAAAATCACTTTAGAAGAATCTGACATTTATGCATTTTCAAAATTGTCAAAAAGAAATCATGGCACCGGTCTTCCTTTGGCATTTTTAAAGCCTCATATTCATATTGGCCTCTTTGAAAGTGACAAGCTGTTTTTAACCTATGTCTGTGGTTTCCTCAGTATCAGAGTGGTGGTGACCGTTGAGCAGACTGAGGACGACATCCAGAAGGCTGTGTCTTGTATCAAAGGGCAGCTTCAGCCACTCATCAAATGATGCTGTCGCGCTTCATCTCTGCTAAACACTGGCAGATGTCACTGTTAGTCCACTCAGTCCACCCGGGTAGGAATCACTGTGAGGGAAGGCGCCTCTCATCCACAGGACTGACTGTGTCCTGAGGATCTCCACTAATACATGTCAGCTAATCACACGTTTGTCTCTAAATAATTATTTGTCCTAGTTCTCGTTATCGTGAGTTGTATCACACGTGCTGCATGTGTGAATGCAAGTGGGGCCCGCAGCAGTCCATCAGCAGTCGTCGTTCATCAAGGGCCATGATGGAAGCTGAAATATTTGACTAAGAACTAAAACTGGATTTCAGCACACACCAAATGACTTCTTCCTTTTGTACAAACTGACCAAAGGACAGACTTTTCCTGCTGCTGCTGTGCACTCATACATGAACTGCAAATACACAGATGATTTTTTTTAACACAGGAATTATTAGCGCCACTTTCATTCAGTGTTGCTTGTACTGGAGGTTACTGCATTTCTTACCACTTTACTTTATTACCTAGTAAACATTTGATTCAAATTGAGTGGTTTTGTGTTTCTCAATGTCTGTTTTGGGAAGCAATTCCCGAGTGAATATCTAAATCTGTCCAGACGTTCTTCTCCCTCCATCCCATTTGCACTATGGGCAGCACGGTGGTACAGTGGTTAGCACTGTTGCCTAATGGCTAGAAGGTTCCAGGTTCGAATCCCCAGGCTGGCAGGGGTAGGAACTTTCTGTGTGGAGTTTGCATGTTTCCCCTGTGCTGCGTGGGTTACTCCGGGAGCTCTGGGTTTTCCCACAATCCAAAGACATGCATTTTAGGTTAATTGGCTCATTCTAAATCTGTCCCTTGTTATCTGTCTGCCAGAGGCCCTTAGAATAGAGGGTTAGTACTAGTGAAGTTCTTTGAGTGAGTCCTTGAGACTATAAAAAGTGCTATATAAGTACAAGTCCTTATCCTTATGGTAAATACTAAATTTACTGTTGCTATAAAACAAGTAACGCTAGGGCCACCAAACCTGGTTCACAGTTCACTATGAGATCCTGACCTCTGACTATGGGTTTGAGGTCAAAAGGTCAAGGTTAGCATTCCCTATGCTTTATTACTGTACAAGTAAAGCTAGGGTCACCAAACTTGGTAACACAGGTTCACCCTGTGACCCTGAAGTGTGACTAGGTTTTTGAGATTGCAGGGTCAAAGGTCAACATTAAATGGCTGATAAACTTATATTCTCAACAACAAAAAAAAGCTAGGGTCACCAAACCTGGTACACAGGTTCACTCTGAGACCATGACCTCTGACTAGAGGTTTTGGGTCAAAGGTCAAGGTTGGCACTCCCTATGTCCTCTTATTATAGAATGTGTAAAGCTTTCCAGGGTCATTAACTTGCTGCATGGGTTCACCTCGGGATCCTGCCCTACAACTATGGTTGTATACTTTGTTTTATATTCATGGATGATGGGCTTATCATAATTTAGTTCTGCCACAGTAATTTATATTGAAAAGTTGAAAACTGCTCTCCATCAGTAAGTATTGGGATCTTCAAAGAAAACAGAGGTGGGGGATGTTGCACTCACCTCAGAGTGCTCTTGTCTCAGTTTTTGTTGTGTAAATTTGTGACTTTTTTGTTTTTTTGCAAAATGAAGTTGCTTCTTTTTTTTTTCTAGTAAATTAGTGAGCTTTTTCTCCGAAATTTGCAGGATGTTTTTGGTAAGTTTGATAAAGGCAAATGTTTAAATCAATCAGCTAGGAGGGAAAAGCCCCCCCCCCCCCGTTTTTTGTGGGGGTGGGATCTTTGCAGATCGTTATTCAAGACACAGGTACGAAGTAAAGACGTGCACACACAGTGGTGTGAAAAAGTGTTTGCCCCCTTCCTGATTTTCTCAATTTTTTTGTATGTTTGTCGCACTTAAATGTTTCGATCATCAAACAACTTTAAATATTAGACAAAGATAACACAAGTAAACACAAAATGCAGTTGTAAATGAAGGTGTTTATTATTAAGGGTAAAAAGAAATCCAAACTTTCATGGCCCGTGTGAAAAAGTGATTGCCTCCCATCTTTGGAAAGCTGAGTTCTCAATTTCTCTAGCCACACCCAGGCTGATCTACTGCCACACTGTTCTCAATCAAGAAATCACTTAAATAGGACCTGCCTGACAAAGTGAAGTAGACAAATGATCCTCAAAAGCTAGACGTCATGTTGCGATCCAAAGAAATTCAGAAACAAATGAGAAACAAAGTATTGAGAGCTATCAGTCTGGAAAAGGTTATAAATCCATTTCTAAAGCTTTGGGACTCCAGCGAACCACAGTGAGAGCCATTATCACAAATGTCGAAACATGGAATAATGGTGAACCTTCCCAGAGTATCCGGCCAACCAAAATTACCCGAAGAGGGCAGCAATGACTCATCCAAGAGGTCACAAAAGACCCCACAACAACATCCAAAGAACTGCAGGCCTCACTTTCCTCAGTTAAGGTCAGTGTTCATGACTCCACCATAAGAAAGAGACTGGGCAAAAATAGCCTGCGTGGCAGAGTTCCAAGTCAAAAACCACTGCTGAGCAAAAAGAATATAAAGGCTCGTTTCAGTTTTGCCAGAAAACATCTCAATGATCCCCAAGACTTTTGGGAAAATACTCTGTAGACTGACGAGACAAAAGTTGAACTTTTTGAAAGGTGTGTGTCCCATTACATCCGGCGTAAAAGTAACAGTGTTTCAGAAAAGAAACATCATACAAACAGTGAAATATGGTGGTGGTAGTGTGATGGTCTGGGGTTGTTTTGCTGCTTCAGGACCTGGAAGACTTGCTGTAGTAAATGGAACTATGAATTCTGCTGTCTACCAAAAAATCCTGAAGGAGAATGTCCGGTCATCTGTTTGTGACCTCAAGCTGAAGCGCACTTGGGTTCTGCAGCAGGACAATGATCCAAAACACACCAGCAAGTCCACCTCTGAATGGCTTAAGAAAAACAAAACAAAGACTTTTGAGTGGCCTAGTCAAAGTCCTGACCTGAATCCGATTGAGATGCTGTGACATGACCTTAAAAAGGCGGTTCATGCTCGAAAACCCTCCAATGTGGCTGAATTACAACAATTCTGCAAAGATGAGTGGGCCAAAACTCCTCCACAGCGCTGTGAAAGACTCATTGCCAGTTATTGCAAATGCTTGATTGCAGTTGTTGCTGCTAAGGGTGGCCCAACCAGTTATTAGGTTTAAGGGGCAATCACTTTTTTCACACGGGGCCATGAAGGTTTGGTTTTTTTTCCCCTTAATAATAAACACCGTCATTTAAAAACTGCATTTTGCATTTACTTGTGTTATCTGTGTAATATGTAAATTTGTTTGATCTGAAACATTTAAGTGTGACAAACATACAAAAAATGAGAAAGTCAGAAGTGGGCAAACACTTTTTGACACCACTGTACAAGAGACAGAAAAAAAAAAAAGTGACTTTTGGCACTGATTTCATCAGGCAAATGGTCTAATAGCCGAAACATCACAATTAAATTTTCTTGCAAGCTTGGTGGTAATTTTTTTCTGTCCTCTATATGCATAAAAATTCTGAATATCTGAAGAACAAATGGTGATGTAAGAAATAAATATCCAGATAATTCACATATTTCAGTACAGTCCTAATTGAGATGCAACAATTGTAACATCATTACCTTGCAACCTTCTTTAAACATACTTACCACATTAGAATCTCAAATAGATTTTTATTTTTTATTTTTGTAAACCTTACCTGAATGGGTGTTGTATTATGATAATAAACTATAAAATCAGAAATTATATAGATCTGTATTTGAAGGGTAGCTCTGATTAAAGTGAGGGGTGAGGTTGTACCCGACAAAAGATGAAAATGTGTCCTGATGACAATGCATAGCACCATCAGAGCTACTTAGAAAAGAAAGGAAAATGCCAAAAGTATGAGCTTATATGTATGGAACCTATAAAAGTATTTACACCCTTGGATGTTTCCCCTTTTATGCTTGTACAAATGGAATCATGGTCAACTACTTCACTCAAGTACAGTAGTTTAAAGACATCTGTGTCTGAAAGGTCAGTACTATAAGATAAGATAAGCCTTTATTAAGTCCCCAATGGGGAAATTCCAGGATTGCAAACAATTTAGCTGTTTACCAAACCATATTCAAGATGCAGTTATATAATCGATATGGGCTTGCCGTGCAGACTCTCAGCTTTAAATTGAGGATATTCATGTCCAAAATTGGAGTTGCAGTTTAGGATTCCAACCACTTTTATGCAAAGCCTCCTCATTTGATGGGCTCAAAGTAATTGGACAATTGACTCAAAAGCTATTTCATGGGCTGCACGGGCTATTCCCTCATTAATCCATTATCAATCAAGCAGATAAAAGGTCTGGAGTTGATTCCAGGTGTGTTATTTACATTTGGAAGCTGTTGCTGTGAACCCACAACATACAGTCAAAGAAACTCTCAGTGGAAGTGAAACAGACCATCCTTAGGCTGAAAAAAAGAAAGAACTCCATCAGAGAGATGGCGGAAGTATTAGGAGGGGCAAAATCAACAGTTTATTACATTCTGAGAACAGTGCACTGTTGAGCTCAGGAACTCAATAAGGCCTGGAGTTCCAGGTGGTGGATGATTGCAGGATCCTTTCCATGGTGAAGAAAAGCCACTTCACAATGTCCACTCAAGTGAAGAACACTTTTCCATTCAGCAGATGAATGCAGTCCAAAGTTTAATTAATGTAGGAGAATGATACAGTATGACAAAACGCAAGTACTAGGTGTGTTGATAAAGGTGTCGGGTCTTGAAGGTTATCTTCTCTGGTTATCTCTACCTTACCTCGACCTTGCACACTGCTCTATGGGAGTGAGACGTGGACAACATACGCCCGGCAGGAAAAGAGACTGAACTCCTTCCACTTGCGCTGCATTCACCACATCCTGGACATATCCTGGCAGGACAAAGTGCTCAACACAGAAGTTCTGTCCCGCACCAGCCTTCCCTCCATGTTCACTCTACTCAGGCAGCGCAGGCTCCGCTGGCTAGGCCACGTTCACCGTATGGAGGATGGCAGAATCCCCAAAGACGTCCTCTACGGAGAACTGGCAACTGGCAGGAGAGACGTTGGCCGCCCACAGCTGCGCTTTAGAGACGTCTGCAAGAGAGACATGAAGGCCCTGGAGATCAACACAGAGCTCTGGGAGGACCTTGCAACGGACTGCTCCAAATGGAGAGGCACCCTGACCAGACAGCTGAAGGCGGGTGAAGAGAGACCGACTGCTGCAGCAGATGAAAAAAGGACCCGCAGGAAGAACCGCCACAGACCCAGCAGCACGGAGACCACCCACAAGTGCGACCTGTGTGACAGGGACTGCCATTCGCGCATCGGCCTGTTCAGCCACAGGCGGTGCTGTTCCAGCAGAGTAGACGTTTAGGATTCTCTTCCATGGTCATCATAGACCGACGGAGGCCGCCGCCGCCGACCTCGACCTTGCCCGCTGAGGGTTGGACACATACCTTCTTCTGAGATGGTGAGTCATAATGCTTCCATTGCTTCGACTGGACTTTAGTCTCTGGTTCATAATGCTGGATCTATGTTTCATCCTGTCGTTAGTCTATTGAAGAAGTCCTCCTGGTTTTGTTGGCACATGATGACAAAACACTCTGGAATAGTTCTGCAGCTTCTGGAGAGAGCCGAAGACGTGAGGATACAAACTAGGTCATATGTGACGGTAAGCTAATGTTGCTAATGCTAGTTTGCTATAAGTACGTCGTACTACACTGTAATCTCTGCAAGTTATCACTGTTAGGTACTCATAAAATGCTCATAAAATGCTCCTTACGGCGTGCGTCTCAAAAAGCCTCTGACAACTAAGTCCAACTCCTAGCCTGCCCGTGTGGTTTAGTCTCTAAGCCCGGCGGAACTGCTTTTACTAATAGGAGAAGGGGCGAGGGCGGATTTCTGGCACCTTAAAACCAGATGCTTCGGGTAGATGGTGGCTCGTCAACCTGGGAAGGTAGCCCATCTAGGGGAAGGTAAACCCTGATTTCAAACCTCCACTGCCTTGCGGCGCACCCGGTCACGGGAAAGGCTTCGGGAGTCAACCCTGAGGAAAAATCCGGAGTCGGAGCCCCTAAGGCAGTTCTCTGTTGTGCTCAACATCGTTCTGGCAGCTCCTGCGACGGCGCTGGTGCCAAACTGTAGCAGCCCTGCTGTTCCTTTGGATTCATCAGTGACGTGGAGAGGGGGGACATGCTGCATGGGCAACATCTTGTCCTCCATATCTTCCTGCCCAGGCTTGAATCCTACTAACGCCCAATGCTGGAAGGTAGAACACCGGTGCGCATCGGCCTGTTCAGCCACAGGCGGTGCTGTTCCAGCAGAGTAGACGTTTAGGATCTCTTCCCATGGTCATCATAGACCGATGGAGGCCGACGATGACAAAAATATCTCCGATAGCTGGTTTGAATATATTGTAACGTTGGGGCCGTGTTAAGGGGGGCAGGGATTTCCCAGCATGCTTTGCCATCTGAAAACGTTACTGTGTGTGTATAATAAATGTTATTACTGAGTTATTATTCAAATTCAAACGTTTATTTCAAACTCAGGGTTCATATCAAGAATAAAACCAAAACGAGTAGAAAAAAGATAAACAAATAAATAAAAGTATATACAGATCAGCAGACACTCGGCGCTCTTGTAACAACAATAACATACAGTAATGGGCTCAGTATAAAATGGAGCGCCACCACTTCCAAATGCTGGAATGAAGTGTGAGTGACGAGTTGACAATTGCTGATATAAGATGATTGTTACATGCCAGCAACCTTCTCATAAAACTGTAAACATTCTTACGTATCAATTCGCCAAAAGACGGAATGTTCACAGACACAAACATCTTGCTTGCACTCGACCTTCGTGGTACACCTAACAACCTTCTTAGGGAGTTATCATATGCAATGCGGATTTTGTTACTAACAGCAACATTGCTATTAAACCATAAAGGCGAGCAGTACATTGAGGTACAGAAGGTCTTGAACAACATACATTTGACATCAGGAGAACATCTATGGAAATTTCGCAATAGTAAATTTGTTTGAGCATACAGTTTCCTGAGATGCCTGTTACAATCAACATTGGTCTTTTCACATTCAATCCACACACCTAGGTATTTGACTTTTTCAACAAAGTTCAAGCTATTACCACAAAGTGGCATAACAGGATTCAACGTATTGACACCCTTTGGTTTGAAAGCCATACACATAGATTTAGTACAGTTGAACAAGATGTCATTTTTTTCTCCAAATTTTTCACATACCGAAAGGAGATGTTGCATCGCTGCAGTAGACAAGCTTAACAAACAGAGGTCATCAGCGTAGAAAATGTGATTTAACAGTGCACCGTTAAAGGAGCCACCCACATTAGTATTGTTCAACAGTACACTGAGATCATCAACATAGACATTGAACAGCAAGGGTGACAGTATACCACCTTGTTTAACACCGTTGGTCACATGAAATTTGGATGAGGTGACATTGCCCCATCTAACAACCATAGACTGCCTTCTGTACCAGTATAACAGGATGCTGACAGTGTAAATAGGAATACCTCGATCGATCAATTTTCTGAACAAACACCAGTGGTTAATCCTGTCAAAGGCTTTGCTAGCATCTAGGAACGTAGCATAGACACTAGTGGAATGGCTTCTGAAGTAGTCAACAAATTCATGGAGTAGGTAAACAGCCTTGTCAGTAGAAAGAGCTGACTTGAAACCAAACTGATTGTCGTTTGTCCACAGATAATCCTCAATTCTGTTCAGGATTAAGCCCTCTAACAGTTTAGATATAACATTTGCAAAAGCTATAGGTCTGTAGTTGTTCATATCAGAAAGACTGGCACTCTTGTTTTTCACCAAAGGAATAATAACAGAGTCCATCAACATATTTGGCATGTAACCATGAACAAACATACAGTTAAAACATAATGACAACAGAATACACAAACTGAAATCAGCGTTGATGAGGCATTCACTGGTGAGACAGTCAGGGCCAGCTGATTTGCCTTTCTTGAGAACTTTGATCAGTGAATCAACTTCAACAGGAGTAACAGCAGAAATATCAGAGGCATCAAACATGTCATTATACAGACGAATATTGTGCATAACAGAATCCTTCATTGAATCATTCTTGACTGTGTTGAAAATAGTTTCATATTGACATTTATTATACTGCTGTGTCATTATAACTGCGTTATAATGACCCAGCAGTGTTTATAGGCAGGATTAGGGCAAGATGTATTATGTGTTGTATAACCATGATTGAAACGGAGGTCTGGGAGAAAGAGAGGGTTGGGGTTGGGTGTGTTGAATAAAGCCTGTTCATCGCTACCATCTGCTCCTCTTCTCTGTGTGAACCTCGCCTACGTCACAATATGATATTCTGCAGGAAGCTTCAGTCTTAACTTATGGTAAAGAATTATAAGTAAAAGATTTTTTTTAATCTTAACAGTAAAAAACATTGAACTTAAAGTTTAATAGATGTGGGTGCTTTGTGTATAGACTGACTTAAATCAATTATAAATTGGGGCTTTTGCTGGTATCTCCCTACACATGGAGGTGGTAAAAAGGTGGTAACAAATCCCACTCTGGAGACTGATTTCAAACCATGTCATATTCAAAGCCAGCCAAACTGTAAAAGAAATTTGCCAGTATAGTGTAAAAATGTTGTTGTGTGCATGGTGTCTCAAACCAGTTTGGTGGGGTTCCCCAAGTTGTTTTCAATATAAAAAGGGCTGGAAAATATTTTGTTTTACAATGTCTTTTGTTAATTCTTCTATGGACTGTAATAACATGAACACACACTTAAAGTGTCATCCTAGATCCTGTGGAATTCCACATGCAACTGCTGGAGAGATTATAAATCTCGGCGAGCACATACCTCTGCCAAGGCTCAGTCTGTCCGTCCCTCCCTGCCTACCTCTGTTCATCCCTCTGCCTGTCCACCCATCCATCCATACCCCTGTCCATCTCTAATTTTTAAAAATCAGAGTGTTCTGGTAAATGGTAAGATGTCAGATTCCATTACCACTTGTGCGGTATCACCACAAGGATGTGTTCTGTCACACTTAATATTTATCTTGTATGCTAACAGTTGTAGATGTAGCAGGGAAGGAAGCCATCTTGTAAAATTTTCTGATGACACAATTGCTGACCCTTCTCCAAGGTCCACAGTTAGATTATGGTGATGCTCTCAATGCTTTTATAAGGTGGTGTGATGATCACTTCTTGGAATTAAATGTGTCTAAGATGAAAGAGTCAGTTGTTGATTTTAAACGCAATTCAGGAAAAGGCAGTGTGTGTGATAAGAAACGGTCACAGATTTGCAATGGGAAAAACAAATTTAAAGGTGCAATGTCATCATAGGCACAATCTTGCAGTTGTGGAAGATGGAAGCAGACGAGGCAGCGAGCTGGACCACACACAAACTTTATTCCACTTCCCTCATAAGCACAGAAACTCTAAAACCTGAGTGCCTGAGCGAACTCCTTTATACACTTCATTTGTCGCCTCAGGCACTCAGGGTAAACACATTAACATTCAGACTGCAAGACATGCGCACACATCAACATAACATTGACCCACATGTCACAGAGCATGTCTTGCTACAATACATTCACACCCCTGCGACCTCAGGTGTGAACCTGGCGCGGCAGGGGGCAAAAGGCACATCTTTGGTTGGTTGGTTCCTCTCAGCTTTCCCCATTAGCATCCCAACCTTCTCCCCCACCAACCCCCTTGTCCTGGGTGGAGTGCCATGTGTATTGTGTCCACCACACAGTCAGATTTCAAAGTGTATAAACAATTCACATTTTATCAGTCATCGCCCTCTTCTGAAGCGTATAGGAGAGCTGCAAAAGCTATCCGTTATTTACCATATGTAATTAACCTTTAACATAAAAACTTGGAAAAACTTTATGGTGATGCAAGATGGCCACCTACATGAAGACGGACCCTCTTCCTGTGTATAAAAATATCTCAAGCTACAGAAAATGTAACAACTTTTATTTAAGAGTGATCATATAACATTGTTAACAAAGTTAAGACTTTGTGCTGCAATAAATTTAAGAATTCAGATTACCCCCCCCCCCAAAATTTACACACTACCTTTAAGAAGAAAAAAAAGTTGTAAATTTAAGTGAAAAAAATGTTTCAAATTTACAAGGAAAAAATAGAACTTTTACAAGAAAACAATCATACATTTAAGGAGAAAAACTTCAACTGTCAAAACAAATACACTAAAGTTTTATATTGATAATTTTACTAGCTAGTTCACCTGCACAGACAGCACCTGTGCACTTGAGTTTGTGGGTTCCTACAGTGCATCTGGGAAGTGTTCACAGTGCTTCACTTTTTCCACATTTTATTATGTTACAGCCTTATTCCAAAATGGATTAAAATCTTTTTTTTTCCTCAAAATTCTACACACAATACCCCATTATGACAACATGAAATAAAATTGAGATTTTTTCAAATTTATTAAAAATAAAAAACTAAGAAATCACATGTGCATAAGTATTCACAGCCTTTGCTCAATACTTTGTTGATGCACCTTTGGCAGCAATTACAGCCTCAAGTCTTTTTAAATATGATGCCACAAGCTTGGCACACCTATCTCTGGGCAGTTTCACCCATTCCTCTTTGCAGCACCTCTCAAGCTCCATCAGGATGGATGGGAAGCGTCGGTGCACAGCCATTTTCAGATCTCTCCAGAGATGTTCAGTTGGATTCAAGTCTGGGCTCTGGCTTGGCCACTCAAGGACATTCACAGAGTTGTCCTGAAGCCACTCCCTTGATATCTTGGCTGTGTGCTTAGGGTCGTTGGCATGCTGAAAGATGAACCTTTGCCCCAGTCTGAGGTCAAGAGTGCTCTGGAGCAGGTTTTCATCCAGGATGTCTCTGTACATTGCTGCATTCATCTTTCCCTCTATCCTAACTAGCCTCCCAGTTCCTGCCACTGAAAAGCATCTCCACAGCATGATGCTGCCACCACCATGCTTCACTGTAGGGATGGTATTAGCCTGGTGATGAGCGGTGCCTGGTTTCCGCCAAACATGATGCCTGGCATTTACACCAAACAGTTCAATCTTTGTTTCATCAGACCAGAGAATTTTGTTTCTCATGGTCTGAGAGTCCTTCAGTTGCCTTTTGGCAAACTCAAGGCGGGCTGCCATGTGCCTTTTACTAAGGAGTGGCTTCCGTCTGGCCACTCTACCATACTGACCTGATTGGTGGATTGCTGCAGAGATGGTTGGCCTTCTAGAAGGTTCTCCTCTCTCCACAGAGGAACACTGGAGCTCTGACAGGATGACCATCGGGTTCTTGGTCACCTCCCTGACAAAGACCCTTCTCCCTCATTCACTCAGTTTAGACGGCTAGTCAGCTCTAAGAAGAGTCCTGGTGGTTCCGAACTTCTTCCATGTATGGATGATAGAGGCCACTGTGCTCATTGGGACCGTCAAAGCAGCAGAAATTTTTCTGTACCCTTCCCCAGATTTGTGCCTCGAGACAATCCTGTCCCGGAGGTCTGCATACAATTCCTTTGACTTCATGCTTGGTTTGTGCTCTGACATGCACAGTCAACTGTGGGACCTTATATACACAGGTGTGTACCTTTCCAAATCATGTCCAACTAGAAAAGCACTCAGTGAGTGCATATCTCTGCCGAGGCTCCTTCCATCAGTCATGGATCACCTCCAAAATGTAATGGGTTTGTGTGCAGGCAACGAGCCAGTTCTGGTGAAAATTGCAGCAAAGTCTGTCCAGTAGTTTGAGGATTCTTGCTAACACACTGTGAGAAGATAAGCGCCTTGGTGGAGGTATGCATTCTCAGATCATCACCAAAACATTATGGGTTTCTCTCTAGCCCAAGGACCACCTCTGGTGAAAATTTCATCCAAATCCATCCAGTAGTTTTTGTGTAATCCTGCTGCACAAAATGGTAAATGGCGTTCACTGATATCACTTATACTTTTTACTCATCTAGATGACCAAAGCGCTTTACAGATCCTGCTATCCACCCATTCACACACACGTTTATTTATTTTGGACAAAAAGAAACAAAAAAGAACATCCAACAAATACACCCAAAGATACAAAACAACAATGCAAAGTGACAAAACCCTCTCCTTGGGTGCCCGAAAAAGAGTAGGAAGAAACAAAAGCTTTTCAAATCCTACATTCACACACTGATGGTGGTAGAGCCGCCATACACAGGTGCTGGCCTGACCCACCAGGAGCAACTAGGGGTTCAGTGTCTTACTCAAGGACATGCAGACTGCAGACAGAGCGGGACTTGAACCTCTGACCCTCCGATCAGTTGTTGGCCACACTACACCTGTGCCACAGCCACAAATTCAAACAAGGTCCTTGGTGGAGGTATGCACTCTCAGATCATCACCAAAATTTAATGGGTTCATCCTTGGCCCAAGGGCTACCTTTAGTGAAATTTTCATCAAAATCTGTCCTGTAGTTTTTGCATAATCCTGCTAACAGATGGACAGACAGACGGATAAACAGACAAACCACTCCGATTACATTACCACCTTGATGGAGGTAATCAAGTGAATTTACCACAGGTGGACTCCAATTAAACTGTAGAAACATCTCAAGGATGAGCCGTGTTAACAGGATGCACCTGAGCTCAATTTTGAGCTTCATGGCAAAGGCTGTGAATACTGATGTACATGTGATTTCTTAGTTTTTTAATAAACTTGCAAAAATCTCATACTTTTTTCATGTTATCATTATGGGGTATTGTATGTAGAACTGAGGAAAAAATGAATTTAATCCATTTTGGAATAAGGCTGTAACATAACAAAATGTGGAAAAAGTGAAGTGATGTGAATACTTTCCGGATGCGCTGTAAGTCTTGGTGATGTGGATGGATTGTGGTGGACACAATACACACGGCACTCCACCCAGGACAACGGGGTTGGTGGGGGGCAAGATAGTGATGCTAATGGAGAAAGGTGAGAGGAGCTAAACAAACAAAGATGTGCCTTTCGCCCCCACTGTGCCAGGTTCACAACTGAGGATGCAGGGGTGCAACTGTATGGTAGCAAGACCTGCTCTGTGACGTGTGTGTCAATGTCATGTTAACCCTTTAAATGGCAGGTTTTGTCATGATGCCACCATGATTTTAGATGGAAAAAAACAGAAAAAAAAAGTTTTAATATACTACATGCAAAGTATTTTTTTGGTCTTGAATTATTTCAGCCTGATGGTTAGCAGCAAGGAGGGTTATGACAGCGCCATGTAGTGGAAAGAGCATGTTTTTTCTCCATGTTCTAAATATGGTTAAAAGGCGTTATCTGGTGGAGAGTAGTAAAAACGATCAATTCCAGCCCGGATCGACACTGTTGCTGTGTATTGTTTTAATAGCATTGAGATTAAAAATTCCATTTTGAATGGGTTTCAATGGCACATTTTTGTGCTTAACAGTATAAGTGTAACAATTGCTTTCATGGGAAATTTAGCAGGAAATGATAAGATCAAATAAAAATACACAATCTCCAAAATTTATGCCATATGCATGAACACAGCAAAAATTACCAAAAAATGATAAGTGCACAAAATGTGCACCTGGGGGTTGATATTATTATTATTTTAACTGACAAGTGTATGTTTAAATTATTTCGTTAAAACCTCGTTTTGACCAGTGTACACTTATAAAGCAAATGAAGTCATCATCAAAAATCAGAATTAATCACTTATAAACAGTTCAATACATTCCATATGAGATATCCAGCTTACAAGATGCCAAAGACATCTCACAATTTTTATAAAATACTCTCCTACAGACATAAAAGGCCCTGAAGCAAGACACTACCTAGGACAAAGCCAACCCTACCAGACACAAAAGAAAACTCTAAAAACTTGAAAACCAAACTCTAGATACTGGACTAACCTGCATCTAATCTGAGTCAATCATCCCATCTTGGCCTGATGTTAACAAAGTCTAAGTAGCTCCTCCCACTTAGATTTCCAGAGGAGCCAAGACCAGAGGTGAAGGGGACCGCTTCGTCCTCACAGCTCATCTTTGGTCTTTTAACAGCAGGCTCCTTCTCAACATTCTCCTCCATGCGCCTGCTTCCTGAGGCTGTCTAAGGACAACAACGGACTGTTCCAAGAGGGGAGCATCTTCAGCACTAAAATTCACACACTACTCCTCCCTAGCAAATCCATCTTCTATCTCATCTGTACTCATATAGTCAGAACTGTCCTCCTCCTCATAATCATCATCATCATCATCATCATCATCAGAAAACTCATCATCACTTTCATCTGACACATCACTATCGTCCCACTGCGGACGAAGTCCTAGCAGTTCATAAGCCTCATCAAGGTCAAGCGACTCCTCAGAGTCATCATCTTCTCCCTTATTAACACTATTAGGTGGAAATCCCTCCCCTTCCACAGCTCCACCTACAGCAACAACCTCTACATCTTCCTCATCAGAGGAGATGTAAACAGGGAGATTGTTTGCTTGATCGTCTTGATCGATGACCCAGATGACCTCAGGGGGTCTGTCAATGAAGGGGACGTCTGCAACAAAATTAAAACAACTTATCAATATTAGTTTTTACTAATAAAGTAACAATTAATTTACTATCTGATATTAGTAAAAGAACATTCATTTGCTAATGTTTTAGAATGTTCATAAGCAAGGAGGACATAAGAGACACGACAGTAGCATCCATGCACACCCATGAGAAACCATGCTCCTGATGAGAAAGATGAGATTTCATGCTGCAGAACAAACAACTTACACCTGGATCATCTTTGATTCAGACTGTGGCTGGGTGATATGGCCGAAACATAAAACCCTTTTTTGTTTCATGACACATTCAATTTAAAAAAAATTTTTCAGCTACAAAAGATAAGGAATTTTTTTCAAATATTTTTTTTTAATTTTAATCAAACACTATTCCCTATAAGGAATGAAGTGCAAACTGAACCAAACCTTTTTTAAATAAAGGATTTACCAAACCAAAATGAATTAACAAATTTCCATTTAGTAAAATGCCAAGGATCCTTGTCTGAAATAAGAAAAACAGAAAACCTATAAATGAAAAAGAAGACGAAATGAACCTACTAGAACTAGTAAAATGCCAACATAACTGTAAACTTTCAATGCAACAGAAAGTCACTGTAAAAGGATCAAAAACCTTTCTGAATGCCATGATTTTGACACATTTCTCCTATTGCATCTCATGCTGGTCACAAGCCAACAGTACGACTCTGAAACCCTTGGAATCCCTGTATAAACAATTCATCAAAATCCTGGATAAGAAGATATGACAGTATCTCCATTGTGGTATATTTGCCAAACGCAAAATGTTAAGCTTTGAAAATATGATCATGTATGCAAATATACGGTTGGTTTTTAAAATTATCCACGGTTCTACACCCCCACCTCTTAGGACTTAGTGTACTTAACTTCTGAACAAAATACCAGAGTAACAGGGACTTCTTCTAGGTGGCATTGTTGCATCCCCCTACATAAAACTGCTTTTGGACAATCAGCCTTCTCATACAAAGCTATAACTGAATGGAACAAGCTCCCCACTGCTTTGAAGACCAGAACAAATTACAGAGACTTTACCACAGAGACTAAAAAATGGACTTTAAATAATCAAGCCTGCCAGCATTGACTGTCTCCCTTAAATGGGATTTGAAATTGTACTCTTAAATTGTTTTTATGTACAGTATACTGTTCTCTTGTCTTTTTACCTTTTAAACTTACTTCCTGCTTTTTCAGGGAGAACACATTTCTGAAATCCAACCTGAATTGCTTTCTGTATGTGCTGTTTTTCTTTTACTATCTTCCTGCCTGCCTCAGAGACTACAGATGGAAATTAGTGAGAATGCTATAATCTGGTACAGAGCATCTTTACCCTGTGTTTAATGTTTTTTTCTGTACATGGTCCCTGACAAATAAACCAATAAACTAAACTGTTAATAAAATTAACTTGTAAAAAAAAAAATCAATGTTTTCTCTATCATCTCAAAGCTAAAAAAACAATGTGCAAATCCATCTATTGTTTGTAAAATAAATAAAAGTGCCTAGCTGATGTTTCACTACATGTGGGCTTGTGTTTGAGAATGACGAAAGAAATCATGAAAAAAAAAAATTCAAGATTTTCATGTCTTGATGTTGTCCGAACAAATTAATTAATGTCATAAATTTAGAGGAAGAAAATTATGAGAAAAAAATTTAAAAGGAAAACCCTCACAAGCTAACAGTAGCCATCATTCACTACTGACATTACTTTTTAAATTGCCTCACTGTACTTTAAGTAAGCTTTTCTGTGATTACTTAGTTATAGATAGATAGATAGATGTACTTCATTGATCCCAAACTGGGAAATTACAGTGTAACAGCAGCATGACAGTAGACAACCAAACAACAGAAACACACACATGACAGGACAAAGGGGATTACCCATGGATAAGTAAAACTAACATGACTATAAAACCTATATACATCATAGCTTAATATATGATGACCCGTATAAACACATGAATCATCCCATTGCACAAAGAAGGACTATCAGGAGCAGAGTGAAAATGTGAGGTACCAGTTAGTCTGTAAGGTGCAGTGTGGCAGCATAGCTATGACCAGAATACAACATCATAGTGAGTTATTGTACAGTGAAATTGCATGTGGCAGGAAAGATTTCCTGTACCTGGCCGTTCGACAGCGAAGCTGTAGTAGTCTACTGGAGAAAGTGCTTCGCTGTCTATCTAGTGTGTGGTGGAGGGGGTGATCAGGATTGTCCATGAAGGATCGCAGTTTATTTAGTGTTCTCCTCTCCACTACTGTCTCAAAGGTCTCCGGTCTGAGACCAATTACAGAGCCAGCCCTCTTGATAATCTTGTCAAGTCTCTACCCCAACAGACCGCAGCAAAGAAGATGGCGCTGGCGACAACTGTCTGGTAGAAAAGCTCCAGCATCCTGCTGCACACGTTGAAGGATCTCAGCTTTCTCAGGAAGTAGAGTCTGCTCATCCCCTTCTTGTGCGCAGCATCGGTGTTGGATCTCCAGTCCAACCTGCTGCTGATCCTGACACCCAGATATTTGCAGTCCTCAACCACTCCCACATCCTCCCCCCTAATCTGCAGTGACTGAGAAGGAGTCTTCCTCTTCCTGAAGTCAATCACCATCTCTCTGGTCTTGCTGACATTCAACCTCAGGTGATTCTGCTCTGTCCACTCCACAAATCTGTCTACCAGTGCCCTGTACTCCCCCTCCTCTCCTCGTCTTATACACCCCACAATAGCTGAGTCATCAGAGAATTTCTGCAGGTGGCATGACTCAGTGTTGTACTGAAAGTCAGTGGTGTATAAGGTAAAAAGAAAAGGAGAGAGCACAGTCCCCTGTGGAGCTCCCGTATCACTAGCCACCACTCCAGACAAGACATTGCCCAGCTGGACAAACTGTGGTCTGCCTGTCAGGTAGTCAGTAATCCAGGAGATCACAGAGCTATCAGCCCCCATCACCCGCAGCTTCTCACCCAGCAGCAGTGGCTGGAGGGTGTTAAAGGCACTGGAGAAATCAAAAAAAGTGATTCTCACAGTATGTCCTCCACCATCCAGGTGCAGATGGGCTCGTTGCAGCAGGTAGATGACAGCATCTTCAACTCCTAAATGGGGCTGATATGCAAACTGCAGAGGGTCCAGCCACATCTACACCTGCGGCCTCAGGTGGGCTAAGACCAGTAATTACACAAGTTATCCTTGTGCAATTAACATAATGAAAGAGCCTTAGGGAGCCAGCTTACATAGCCCACACCACACATCCCATATCAGAGTTCTCGCTGAACAGTGTCATGCGTGCCCTCATCTGAAGTAATAAGGTAACACTTTATACTTGATTACAAGTTTTCACTACTGTCCCCGCCTCTTAAGCCTCACGTCAGAGTACTAAATCTCTCAGACCAAATCCAAGAGGTCCTCTCAATGAAAACTTAATAACACACCTGCAGTCAATCTGGGGTCAGATTCACTCAGAATTATTTTGTCTTTTAAAGCAGAAAACGTTTCACACAATCTTAAAATGTTAAGTAAACCAAAACCAGTTCTACCACCTTGAACCACCTTCTTTTTTTCAATCAGTGATAAAAATATGATGCTTAAAAAGCTTTAAATTAATAATTTTCCCATCCGCACAGGCTTACATCAGAACATAGGATTCCAGCGTCACCTAAAGCATCACCATGGTAACCAAAAATGCATTTTTCAACAGGTTTTCGAAAGGCTGCGGGCGACATCTTGGATTTTAATTTTTTTACCCAAACTCAACAAAATCAACATATTCAAGCAAAAATAAGTTTGTTCTCAAATCACTACAGCGTTGTTTTAAAATCTCAGATATTTTCCACAATTTAACAGGTGGGAAAACCAACCAAAAGCAGTTTTACTAGCACCTTCCTTTTTTCAAAGGCCTGCTAAAAAACTGACACTTGAAAAAGTTTAAATTGACATTATTCTTATAGCTTCTTCATTAAAAGCACTGTAAAAGTAGCTAATATCATCCAGTGTTCATAATAAATTGTTTTTATTTAAAACAAAACCAACCCATCCAACCATGACGGTCAGGGTGGGGGGCTCTTAGAAGCTGGTCCTCCATGACTCCAGCAGGCCTGGTTTCTCCTTCCTCTCAGTTATGCGGTGATTTTTCGTTGATAAAGTCTGTTCTGCAGAAGTCTTCAGGTGCTGTTGAGTTCCAGAATCAATCTCTCCTCTTTGACAATTGCTCTGCTCCAAGTCTTGGTGCAAAAGGGACTGTAGAACCTTTATGCAGGTGTTTATAAACCCTTGGTCACGTGACGCAATTCAGCTTCCATGACTCTGATTGACGTCAACACGTTTTGACCAGAGAACACAAACACAGAGCAAATGAAGCCACCATTACCAAATGTAATTAAACGTTACAATTTTACCAGAAAAAGTTGCAAATTCAGAAGAAATAAAAACCTCATTTATGAGGAAAATTTGAAGCAATAAAAGTTACAAATATATGAAAAAAGTTGCAAATTTACAAAAAAAAAGGTCACAACATTACAAGAAAAAAACAAAAACTTGGAAGAAAAACTTAAAATTATCTAAAAAGTTTAAAAATGACAAGGAAAAAAATCCTTACTAAATCACTAGACAAAAGTTGCAAATGTATGTGGAAAATATCAATGTAAGATCAAAAAGTTGCAAGATAAAGAGAAGAAAAGTTTAAAATTTAAAAGAAAAAGGTTGGAGTTAATTTTAATTCCCCCTCTAAGATCTGATCAATCAGTGATTTCTTTTTAGCCATGAATCTGAAAGTAGAACAGCAATTAATTTGCCGAAACATTTTTCATTTTAAAATAAGCTCCACTTAATATCTGAAAAAACACCTTGAAGCTAACTGTAGGAGGACAACGATGCCTCAGCTACACCTTCAGAGCTACGTTACTTAGCTTTTAATTCAGCTCAAGTGAATGTGCTGATGTTGTATTTTAACACATTAAAGCCTCCTCTGAAGGGTACCAGCTGATCATAGAGGTGGGGAGAGCATCCAGATATGATATCAATCACTCAGGTATAGTTAACACCACACACACACACACACACACACACACACACACACACACACACACACACACCACACACACACACCTGGACAAGCAGCACAACGGCAGTATTGTACAACCAGCTGCTGAGTGCTGCAGCCCCAAAGGGCAAAGAGTGTTTTCACCATTCTTTCATGCTTTCCAAAGTTTTGATAAACAAGTATAGTGGTGTGAAAAAGTGTTTGCCCCTTCCTGATTTCTCATTTTTTTGTATGTTTGTCACACTTAAAGGTTTCAGATCATCAAGCAAATTTAAATATTAGACAAAGATAACACAAGTAAACACAAAATGCAGTTTTTAAATGAAGGTGTGTTATTATTAAGGGTAAAAAAAAATAAATTCCAAACCTACATGGCACTGTGTGAAAAGGTGATTTCCCCTAAACCTAATAACTGGTTGGGCCACCCTTAACAGCAACAACTGTAATCAAGCATTTGCGATAACTGACAATGAGTCTTTTACAGCGCTGTGGAGGAATTTTGGCCCACTCATTTTTGCAGAATTGTTCTAATTCAGCCACACTGGAGGGTTTTCGAGCATGAACCGCCTTTGTAAGGTCATGCCACAGCATCTCCATCAGATTCAGGTCAGGACTTTGACTAGGCCACTCCAAAGTCTTCATTTTGTTTTTCTTAAACCGTTCAGAGGTGGACATGCTGGTGTGTTTTGGATCATTGTTCTGCTGCAGAACCCAAGTGCACTTCAGCTTGAGGTCACAAACAGATGGCCGGACATTCTCCTTCAGGATTTTTTGGTAGACAGCAGAATTCATTGTTCCATTTACCACAGCAAGTCTTCCAGGTCCTGAAGCAGCAAAACAGCCCCAGACCATCACACTACCACCACCAGATTTTACTGTTGGTATGATGTTCCTTTTCTGAAATTCTGTTACTTTTACACCAGATGTAATGGGAAACACACCTTCCAAAAAGTTCAACTTTTGTCTCGTCAGTCCACAGAGTATATTCCCAAAAGTCTTGGGGATCGTCAAGATGTTTTCTGGCAAAACTGAGACAAGCCTTTATGTTCTTTTTGCTCAGCAGTGGTTCTCGTCTTGGAACTCTGCCATGCAGGCCATTTTTGCCCAGTCTCTTTCTTATGGTGGAGTCATGAACACTGACCTTAACTGAGGCAAGTGAGGCCTGCAGTTCTTTCGATGTTGTGGGGTCTTTTGTGACCTCTTGGATGAGTCATCGCTGCGCTCTTGGGGTAATGTTGGTCGGCCAATCACTCCTGGGAATGTTCACCACTGTTCCATGTTTTCACCTTTTGTGGATAATGGCTCTCACTGTGGTTTGTTGGTGTCCAAAGCTTTATAAAATGGCTTTATAACCTTTTCCAGACTGATAATCTCAATTACTTTATTTTTCATTTACTCCTGAAAATGAAGGGCCAGACTAAGAACATCCAACAGACTGTCAGGATTCAGTGTACCCCGCCCGGTATGGGGTTACCGGGGCCCCACCCTGGAGCCAGGCCTGGGGGAGGGGCTCGAAGGCTAGCGTTTGGGGCCGGGTTTCCACCCATGGGACCCGGCCGGGCTCAGCCCAAGGAGTTACATGGTCCGCCCTCCAGTAGGCTCACCACCTGCAGGAGGGATCATGGGGGTCCGGTGCTATGTGGATTAGGTGGCGGTCAAAGGCGGAGACCTGGCGACTGATCCCAAGCTTTCTAAACTGGCTTTTGGTACGTGGAATGTCACCTCTCTGGTGGGGAAGGAGCCTGAGCTGGTTACGAAGTTGAAAGATACCGGCTAGATATAGTCGGCCTCTCCTCACACAGCTCCAGTTCCGGAACCAGTCTCCTGGAGAGGGGCTGGAGCTTGGCCTTCTCTGGAGTTGCCCGGGCGAGAGGGCGACGAGCAGGGGTGGGAATTCTTGTATCACCCCACCTTGCTGCCTCTATATTGAGTTTTCCCCGTTGGACGAAAGAGTTGCTTCCCCTGCGCCTTCGGGTTGGGAAACGGGTCCTGACCATCATTTGTGTCTATGCACCAAATGATGTTTCAGAGTACCCACCCTTTTTGGAGTCTGTGACTGGGGTACTAGAGGGCACTCCTCTTGGAGACTCTCCATTGTCCTACTGGGGGACTTCAATGCGCACGTGGGCAACGACAGTGAAACCTGGAGGGGGTGATTGGGAGGAAATGGCCTGCCCGATCTGAACCTGAGTGGTGTTCAGTTATTGGACTTCTGTGCTAACCACAGTTTGTCCATAATGAACACCATGTTCAAGCATAAGGGTGTCCATATGTGCACCTGGCACCAGGACACCCTAGGTTGCAGGTCGATGATCGATTTGTTATCGTATCATCAGACCTGCGACTGTATGTCTTGTACACCCGAGTAAAGAGAGGTGCAGAGTTGTCAACTGATCACCACCTGGTGGTGAGTTGGATCCGATGGCAGGGGAGGAAGCCATTCAGACCTGGTAGACCCAAACGTATAGTGAGGGTGTGCTGGGAGCATCTGGCTGAGGCCCCTGTCCGGGAGGTCTTCAACTCCCACCTCCGGAAGAACTTCAACCACATTCCGAGGGAGTCTGGAGACATGGAGTCGTAATGGGCCATGTTCTCCACCTCTGCTGTTGAAGCTGTGGCCCAGAGCTGCAGCCGCAAGGTGGTCGGTGCATCTCGTGGTGGCAACCCCCAACCAAGTGGGGGACACCAGTGTGAGGGGGGCCATTAAGCTGAAGAAGGAGTCCTATCAAGCTTGGATGGCTTGTGGGACTCCTGAACAGCTGAGGTGTACCGGCACGCCAAGCGGAATGCAGCTCGGGTGGTTGCTGAAGAAAAAACCCGGGTATGGGAGGAGTTCGGTGAGGCCATGGAACAAGACTTTTGGTCGGCCCTCAAAGAGATTCTGGCAAACTGTTCCGGCGGCTCAGGAGGGGAAGCAGCTCCCCTCCACGACTGTGTATGGTGCGGATGGGACACTGTTGACTTCGACTGGGGATATCGTCGGGCGGTGGAAGGAATACTTCGGGATCTCCTCAATCCCACTGATACGCCTTCCACAGAGGAAGCAGGGTTTGGGGACGAGGGGGATGACTCGCCATCACAGGGCTGAGGGTCGCCAAGGTGGTTAAAAATCTCTTGGTGGCCGGGCCCCGGGGTGGACCGAGATTCGCCCCGAGTACCTCAAGGCCCTGATGTTGTTGGGTTGTCATGGTTGACTCGGCTCTGCAACATTGCGTGGAGGTCGAGGGCAGTGCCTTTGGCAATGGCAAACCGGGGTGGTGGTTCCTCTCTTCAAAAAGGGGACCGGAGGGTGTGCTCCAACTTTAGAGGGATCACACTCCTCAGCCTCCCTGGGAAGGTCTAATGCCAAGGTACTGGAGAGGAGAGTCCGGCCGTTGTCGAACCTCGGATTCAGGAGGAGCAATGTGGTTTTCGTCCTGGCCGTGGCACATCGGACCAGCTCTTTACCCTCTCGAGAATTCTTGAGGGTTTCGTTGGAGTTTGCCCAACCAGTTTACATGTGTTTTGTGGAGTTGGAGAAGGCATTTGACCGCGTCCCTTGTGGATTTTTGTGGGGGGTTGCTTCGGGAGTAAGGGTATCGGCTTGTTGTTACGAGCAATTCGGTCCTCTGTACGACCGTTGTGAGAGTTTGGTTCGTATTGCCAACACTCGGTCGGAGTCATTCCCCAGTGAGAGTTGGACTCCGCCAGGGCTGCCCTTTGTCACCGATCCTGTTCATAATTTTTATGGACAGGATTCTAGGTGCAGCCAGGCAATGGAGGGTGTCATGCTTGGTGACCACAGATCTCATCTCTGTTGTTTGCAGATGAGTTGTCCTGTTGGCTTCTCCAGCAATGACCTACAGCTCTTGCTGGGACAGTTTGCCGCTGAGTGTGAAGCGGCTGGGATGAGAATCAGCACCTCCAAGTCCAGTCCATGGTCCTCAGCCGGAAAAAGGTGGATTGTCCTCTCCGGGTTGGGGACAGGCTCCTGCCCCAAGTGGAGGAGTTTAAAGTATCTTGGGGGTCTTGTTCACGAGTGAGGGGGAAAATGGAGTCGAGAGATCAACAGACGATTGGAGCAGCATCTGCAGTGATGCGGATGTTTTACCGGTCCTTGGTTGTGGTGGAAGAGGGAGCTAGTTCTAAGGCAAAGCTGTCGATTTATCAGTCAATCTACGTTCCTACTCTCACCTTTGGTCACGATCTTTGGTAAGACCGAAAGAACGAGATCGCGGATACAAGCGGCTGAAATGACTTTCTCCGTAGGATTGCTGGACTCACCCTCAGAGATAGGGTGAGGAGCTCAGTCATCCGGGAGAGGCTCAGAGTAGAAACTGCTGCTCCTCCACATTGAAAGGAGTCAGTTGAGGTGGTCTGGGCATCTGATTAGGATGCCTCCTGGACGCCTCCCACTTGAGGTGTTTCAGGCACGTCCCACTGGGAGGAGACCCCGGGGCAGACCCAGGACTCGGTGGAGAGACTATGTCTCCCACTGGTCTGGGAACGCCTTGGTATCCCCTCTTGAAGAGCTGGAGCAGGTGGCTGGGGGAGAGGGAAGTCCTGGGCTTCTCTGCTTGAACTGCTGCCCTCCGTGACCCCGGACCTCCGGAAAAGCGGTAGAAGATGGATGGATGGATGGATGGATTACTTCTGAATTTCTTTGGATCGCAGCATGATGTCTAGCTTTTGAGGATCTTTTGGTCTACTTCACTTTGTCAGGCAGGTCCTATTTAAGTGAATTCTTGATTGAGAACAGGTGTGGCAGTAATCAGGCCTGGGTGTGGCTAGAGAATTTTAACTCAGCTTTCCAAAGATGTGATGAACCACAGTTAATTTATGTTTTAACAGGAGGGCAATCACTTTTTCACACAGTGCCATGTAGGTTTGGATTTTTTTTTACCCTTAATAATAAACACCTTCATTTAAAAAATGCATTTTTTGTTTACTTGTGTTATCTTTGTCTAATATTTAAATTTGTTTGATGATCTGAAACATTTAAGAGTGACACAAAAAATTAGAAATCAGGAAGGAAGGGGGCAAACACTTTTTCACAACACTGTATATATTAAGTTCCAGACACTTTAGAAATAAAGCTTTTTTTTTCTCATCACATAATCATAATGCCAATACAGGTTTTGCTGCAAAACTGTAACATTTCAGCCCGAGGAATTCTGGAGTTTTAATTCTAGGACAAAACCCTTGAGGTGCTGCTGTTCCAGCTTCTTTATTTCTATGTTGCCTTGTGTTGTTGGATGGGGTACTTTGGCCAGTCAAAAACTGAACTGTATTTCTTAAAATACATATAGATTTTATTATGCTTATTTTCAGTGTAGATTAATTTCTCAATGTTGTGTTCTACTGTATATAATATTTAAAGTATGAGTGTAGGTCCTGGCACTAGAGTAAGTTAGATTTCCAAAATGGCTTTGATACTGTTTACTGTAGTGAATAAAGTTGATTTATCATCCTGGACGTTATAATCAGGTAATTTTTCTGTGCTGCATTCAAATGTTGTTAAGGGCATCTGGTAGCTTAAGCTTTGTTTATGCACCACCTCCACCCTGCGCATCTATAATGCTCATACCCTTTGGACAAGGCTAGTGCACACACGGCTGCATATATGCTTGCTTTTTTCTGTCTACTAGGCCAAGCGTTTGACACACGTGCATAACCATCATTTGCAGTTTCACCCCAGCCCTACAGATGCAAATGCACTGATGCACCAGTTTGTTCACTGGCTATATAAAAAAGATCAAAAACAAGAGCCACAGCAATAGCAACCGCACAAAGGAGAGAAAGAAACTTCTGTGTTTACTACTTTTACAACTAATCATCTTTTCTTTTTCTGTCTCTCATCTCCTGTCATGTTTCTTCCTCTTTGACGTTTTTGTATGCTATGTCAGTAGCACCACCTCTTGAATGGGAGATTGGCTCTTGTGCGTGCATAGTCAACACACACAGACAATGTGGCCAGAAAATTTGGGCTGCACACGCTCAGCTGCAGAGGGGCTCCGTGGAGCCTAGCAGACTGGAGACGATAACGTAATTTACATCAAACAAGCCTCATGCTCGGGCAGATGCAGACTGGAGGTGGAGCATAAACCCAGCTTTAGCAGTCAGGATGCATACTACAGCATGCTGCTTGTCTGCAGTGAACCCCAGTTTCATCCCAGTAAGAAAGATCCCTCCTGCATGTGTCTATCCTTCTCTTCACCCCAATTCCTGTCTGTCCCACTCAGCTGTATCAGTCTAATAAAGGCAAAATGCCCCAAAATAAATTGCTTTGCTAAAAGTTGGTTGTCTGCAGTGAAGTAAAGTAACCATTCATTGTCAGACAAAATTTCCTTTTCTGCTAGAGAGTATCAACTCTGAAGTATGAGCAAAAAAAAAAAAAACAAACAAAAAAAATCATTAAAGTGACTCCCTATTTCCGGTGGTGTGGACATGCAAAAAATGTGGAATTTATTCTAATAGTTCTAAGATCTATGAAAATGTTTCTCCAGCCCAAACATGACTTTACTCCTAAAACACTTACAGCTTCATTTTGTGCTCCAGAGTACATAGAGTGGAGCAGTGGTGAAAAACTATACTAAATTAATGCAGATTTCCACTAATAGCTACAGGGCCTATGAAAGAGTCCCAAATGTTATTTACGAGTCTCATATGATTCCTGTGTTGACTTAACTAATGAATGTAGAACACAGACATGCACACATAGGGTGATTATCTAATCAACAGTCTATTGTCTAAGGTGCAGAGTTCATTTTTGGGCATGTCCAGGTTTCTGTGCTGGGCAGTGAGTGTGTAGGGGCTAGTCAGAACTCTCTTGATTATTCAGAGGTGTGTTTTGGATGTAACACACAGTAAACTAATCAAATTTATCTACTCATCACCTGTAAGAAACAGGTGTATTCCTATTCTGACGGTGTTTACCTGTGCCAAAGTTTCAGATGTGCTCTTCCCCAAATTTAAAATGGAGGCAGAACATAATCAGTGTGGGTGGGTGGTATTAAACCAGGAATGGAAGTAGGTGTGGGCGACCCCCACAGCCTACTGGGACAAGCAGAGCGCTCAGCTGGAGCAATTAGCAGAACAGTGAGATGTATGGACTGATATCAATAGGCAGCCTCTCTTTGTCTAATCCCTGTGCCAGTAATCCTGCTATTGATATGTGTGACTCTAATGCAAATGTCCATGCCTTCCTGCAGTTTACTGTGATGCTAATGTGCCATGGTTCCAAGGTTGTCATAGCCAGGAGCGGCACTGGGGTTAAGCTCCCAGTGCTCATAAAATGCTCCTTATGGCGTGCGTCTTGAAAAGCCTCTGACAACTAAGTCCAACTCCTAGCCTATCCGTGTGGTTTAGTCTCTAAGCCCGGCGGAACTGCTTTTACTAATAGGAGAAGGGGCGAGGGCGGATCTCTGGCGCCTTAAAACCAGATGCTTCGGGTAGATGGTGGCTCGTCAACCTGGGAAGGTAGCCCATCTAGGGGAAGGTAAACCCTGATTTCAAACCTCCGCTGCCTTGCGGCATACCCGGTCACGGGAAAGGCTTCGGGAGTCAACCCTGAGGAAAAATCCGGAGTCGGAGCCCCTAAGGCAGTTCTATGTTGTGCTCAACATCGTTCTGGCAGCTCCTGCAACGGCGCTGGTGCCAAACTGTAGCAGCCCTGCTGTTCCTTTGGATTCATCAGTGACGTGGAGAGGGGGGACATGCTGCATGGGCAACATCTTGTCCTCCATATCTTCCTGCCCAGGCTTGAATCCTACCAACGCCCAACGCTGGAAGGTAGAACACCGGATCACTGGAGAGGACCCTCCAGCTTCGCCTTTGGCGTAAACAAAACACGGGGAATGACAGTTACCGGTTAGAAGCCACTGCTCAATTGGCGTAGAGCGTGGCGCCAGGGGTTGTTCCCGACGGTGGGAGGGATCATCAGATCTCACTGGACAGCTACCGCCCGCCTCAAGCTGGGCAGCCCCCAGCCAATAAGGTGTTGTCCCGCCACAGCTTGCTTTCCTCATTGGGTGCATGGGGATAAGGAGAAATCCAAACAGCAGGCTGAGAACCTTCGCACCAGGCAAGACAATAAAACAAAAGAGACCAACTCTAAAACTGGGAACTTGGAACGTCCGCACTATGATGACAGGACTCGCTGCTAACCTAAAGGACATCAACGACACCAGGAAGACTGCCATCATCAATAATGAGCTGAAGAGACTGGGAGTGGATATCGCCACTCTCCAGGAAACACGGTTCGCGATGCAGGCACACTGAAAGAGAGAAGGACTACACGTTCTACTGGCAGGGAAAGGGCAGTGATGAACACAGGGAACACGTAGTGGCTTCGCAGTGAAGAACACTTTGCTGAAGATGGTGGAACCTGGGCAGCACTGGCTCTGCACGACTCCTCACCCTCTGCCTGAACACCACTGAAGCCCAGTCACCCTCGTCAGTGTGTATGCCCCAACACAGACAGCCACATCAGAGGGCAAAAGATCGAGTTTTACGAGAATCTCGCCAACAACTGTCAGGATCATCCCCAACTCCTGAACAACTCATTCTCCTTGGAGACTTCAATGCCAGAGTGGGTGCTGACCACGACTCCTGGCCCTCCTGTCTTGGACCTTTTGGCATGGGCAGAATGAACGACAACGGACAGCGGCTGCTCGAGTTCTGCACATATCACGATCTGTGCATCACAAACTCGTTCTTCAAGACCAAGCCCCAACACAAGGTTTCCTGGCAACATCCGCGCTCAAAGCACTGGCACCAGCTAGACTTGATCCTGACCAGGCGCACCTCACTGAAGAACGTGCTAATCACCCGTTCGTTCCAGAGTGCAGATTGCGACACAGACCATTCATTGGTGTGTTGCAAGGTCAAGCTGCAGCTGAAGAAATTCCATCGTGCTAGACAACCTGGAAAGGCACGGATTGACACCAGCAAGATGCCCAACCAGAACTTGTTGAGCAGTTTGCCTCCACCTTTGAGAAGGAACTTGGTGTACCACAAGGAGGAGAATCTGCAAAGCAGAAGTGGGAAGAGCTGCGAAAACACCATCTACCGCACAGCCTTGGCTACCTTTGGAGGAAGACCTCGAAGTCACAGGACTGGTTTGATGCCAAGTTGACCGAGATGACCCCCGTCATTGAAGCCAAGCGCTCAGCAGTTGCTGAGTACAAGAAGGTACCCAAACGAGAAGAATCTCCAGATTCTCAGGCTGCGAGGAAGCAAAGTTCAGCAGACTTGCTCGCGCTGGCCAACGAGTACTGGACTCAGCTCAGCCAAGACATTCAAACCGCTGCCCATAACAGGGAACATCCGTGGTATGTACGATGGCATCAAGAAAGCACTTGGTCCGGCTCAGAGCAAGACGGCCCCCCTCAAATCTTCCACTGGGGAGATGATCACAGAGAAGAACAAGCAGATGGAGAGATGGGTGGAACACTACCTCCGACCTCTACTCTAGACAGAACATCCTTGACACCGTCAGCCCTTGATGCCATCGACTTGCCCTGCCATCCATGACGAACTTGACGCCGAGCCAACCAGCGACGAACTCAGGTAAAGGCCATTGATAGCTTGGCCGTGGCAAGGCACCCGGCAACGACGGCATACCCCCTGACCTGATCAAGCACTGCAAGACCGCCCTACTGCTGCCATTGCATGACGTCCTCCTGCCAGTGCTGGAACGAAGGTGCCGTACCACAGGACATGAGGGACCCAAGATCAATCACCCTCTACAAAAACAAAGGGGAGAGTAGCTGACTGCAACAACTACAGGGGCATTTTCCCTCCTCAGCGTTGTTGGCAAAGTCTACGCAACGAGTTTGTTCTCGTTCGTCTACAGAAAGCTTGCCAAACGTGTCTATCCCCGAGTCTCAGTGTGGCTTCCGCGCTGAGCGATCGATGGTAGACATGATATTCTCCATCCGCCAACTCCAGGAGAAATGCAGAGAACAGAACATGCCTCTGTACGTCCCTTCATCGACCTCACCAAGCGTTCGATCTGGTCAGCAGAGAGGGCCTTTTCAAGATCCTGCCAAAGATAGGATGCCCACCAAAGTTTGCAAAAGCCTCATCGAATCGTTTCACACCAACATGCAGGGGATAGTGCAGCACGATGCAACGTCTCAGAGCCTTCACATACGCAGCGGAGTGAAACAGGGCTGTGTACTTGCGCCAACCCTCTTTGGGATTTTCTTGTGCTATGCTCCTGAGCATGCCTTCAGCACAGCAACAGAGGGAATCTACCTGCACACAAGATCTGACGGCAGGCTTTTCAACCTCGCCCTGCTGAAAGCCAGAAACCAAAGTACGCGAGGGCTCTAATCAGAGACATGCTGTTCGCAGACCACGCTGCAGTCGCAACCCACACACAGCAGGAGCTTCAGACCCTGATGGACCCGCTTCTCCCAGGCATGCAAGGACTTCGGGCTTACCATCAGCCTGAAGAAGACTAACGTCTTGGCGCAAGGCACGGAAGCACCACCAACCATCACCATCGACGACTACGAAGCTGGAGTTGTGAATCAGTTCATGTACCTGGGTCCACGATCAGCAACAACCTCTCCCTTGATACAGAGATCGAACAAGAGGATTGGAAAATCAGCCTTCACACTCACCTCGCCTTACCACACGAGTGTGGGAGAATCCCAACTCTCTGTCAAGACGAAGATGGCAGTGTACAATGCCTGCGTCATCAGCACACTGCTCTATGGGAGTGAGAGCGTGGACACATTACGCCCGGCAGGAAAAGAGACTGAACTCCTTCCACTTGCGCTGCATTCGCCACATCCTGGACATATCCTGGCAGGACAAAGTGCCCAACACAGAAGTTCTGTCCCGCGCCGGCCTTCCCTCCATGTTCACTCTACTCAGGCAGCGCAGGCTTCGCTGGCTAGGCCACGTTCACCGTACGAGGATGGCAGAATCCCCAAAGACGTCCTCTATGGAGAACTGGCAACTGGCAGGAGAGACGTTGCCGCCCACAGCTCGCTTTTAGAGAACGTCTGCAAGAGAGACATGAAGGCCCTGGATATCAACACAGAGCGCTGGGGGGACCTTGCAACGGACCGCTCCAAATGGAGAGGCACCCTGACCAGACAGCTGAAGGCGGGTGAAGAGAGACTGACTGCTGCAGCAGATGAAAAAAGGACCCGCAGGAAGAACCCGCCACAGACCCAGCAGCACGGAGACCACCCACAAGGTGTGACCTGTGTGACAGGACTGTCATTCGCGCATCGGCCTGTTCAGCACAGGCGGTGCTGTTTCCAGCAGAGTAGGACGTTTAGGATTCACTTCCATGGTCGTCATAGACCGACGGAGGCCGCCGAATGTGCCATGCATGCTTGTGCCTGAGCTGGGTATATAAGTCAACCATAGCGCTTGCTCTCTTCGGACTCTCTTTTTGGACACATCGCATTGCATGTTTGCTGACTAGATCACTGGGCGTCGCTCCAGCGCGCTCCCACGAGGCGCTGGGGTGGAACTCTCGTGATGGAGGATGAATAAAACACCCGTTTAAACTTCAGTTCGCCGTGTCCTCCTGCACTTATGTCGTGCCTCACACGTGGGTACCCTTATTTTTTCCTCACACAGGCTAGTTATTTTGTAGGCAGGAGAAGGAGCAGAAGATGATTTAACAATTATCATCTCCTTAAATCTTCTGTGTCTGTGCACACGCTTGTGTGTGTCTTGTGTTTTGCCAAAGGGAAAAGTATTGTTATGACTGGTATTATGAATGAGGACCAGCTGTGCAACCACACAGACATGAAGGGTTGACACTAGAGAACAATTGCTTAATATGAATGAATTTGTTCAATATTTTTTCTCCACCCAGTACATGTATATAATAAAAAGCTCCATGAGGGAAAAGTCTGAAGGTCATCTGTTATTTGACAGAAATACCTGAGCTACTTAACTGTAATTCTCACGCTATCCACTTTATGGCCCTCAGTGTATAGCAAGGTCAGTTTTAATAATTAAAATCAGTGCTGAAATCATTGTTCTTTCCTGCTGGCTCAGGGCATATGTCATTTATTACTGTCTACTCTCTTTATGGTTGGATTATATTATAGGATAGTTGTGGATAGTTTGGGTTAATTTCCTTTAGATTAACACATCTATCTATAAATGCACAAAATCTCTGTCTGTGTGTCTATCTGTGTGGTCTTTTCCAAGCATATCTCTTGAACCGTTCGTCAGACTGATCAAAGATTTAATTGTGCTTTGCCGAGGTTATGAGAGTGTGCAAGCCCCGAATATGGAGTCGCTCAGTCAAAATATGCACTTTTTATCAATAAAAGTTTAGCTACCGCTCTGTCCATGCCCTTGGCTTCTAGAAGTGTGGGTGGGGTTTGGGTTTCCAATTCACTCCATACTGATTGGATAATACATGGCATTACAGCATCAGTAACCACAGCGCTCCGTGTGCAAACAAGGAAACGAAAGCGACAAATTGGGACTAGAAAAAGATAATACTTAAGATGTAATGCTTAAAAAATTATACCATATAGTTGCCGTGATTGCGTAGGTCTAATGGATAATTCGGCATGGAGAACAAGAGGTGTGCGGGTGCACTGGGGGAAGGGGGGGTGGAGCAGCAGCTGAACCACTGGCACCACGGGTAAAGCAACAGCTGAGACTCCTGTAACCAGCAAGCTGGCTTGGTTCCCTGCGAAGGACTGCGATTCACCGAGTGCTGCTGCTTCTCAAACACCGGTTCTGACCGGGCGCTCCACACTCATTCGGCGGGAATACGCCCAGCCTGTCCAGTCAGTAGTAGATTGGAGTTCCTGCTTCTGCTTTACCCATGTGGTACCACTGTACTATGCAGGACCGTGAGTGCCCCTTCCAGCGTGAGTATCTAAAAACTAAAAACTTAATACTTAATACCGAGCGCCTTCAGGCTACATGGGGTCCGCCCTCCAGTGGCTCACCACCTTCAGGAGGGACCATGGGGGGTCTGATGCTATGGGGATCAGTGGCGGTCAAAGGGCGGAGACCTTGGCGGTCTGATCACAAAGTTCCTAAGCTGGTTTGTTTGGGGGACGTGGAATGTCACCTCTCTGGTGGGGAAGGAGCCTGAGCTGGTGCATGAGGTTGAGAGATACCGCTAGATATAGTCGGCCTCACCTCAACACACAGCTCCGGTTCCGGAACCAGTTTCCTGGAGAGGGGCTGGAGCTTGGCATACTCTGGAGTTGCCCCGGCGAGAGGTGATGAGCAGGGGTGGGTATTCTTGAATCCCCCACCTTGCTGCCTCTATATTGGAGTTTTGCCTGGTGACGAAAGGGGTTGTTTCCCTGTGCCTTCGGGTTGGGAAACGGGTCCTGACCATCATTTGTGCCAGTGCACCAAATGATGGTTCAGAGTACCCACCCTTTTTGGAGTCTGTGACTGGGGTGCTGGAGAGTGATCCTCTTGGACACTCCACTTCCTACTGGGGGACTTCAATGCGCATGTGGGGCAACGACAGTGAAACCTGGAGGGGGTGATTGGAGGAATGGCCTGCCCGATCTGAGCCAGAGTGGTGTTCAGGTTATTGGGACGTCTATGCTAACCACAGTTTGTCCATAAACACCATGTCCAAGCATAAGGT
This sequence comes from Pholidichthys leucotaenia, assembly GCA_020510985.1. Taxonomy (NCBI): domain Eukaryota; kingdom Metazoa; phylum Chordata; class Actinopteri; order Cichliformes; family Pholidichthyidae; genus Pholidichthys; species Pholidichthys leucotaenia. Next base: position 116,926,161 of record CM035850.1, read on the forward strand.
GTCCATATGTGCACCTGGCACCAGACACCCTAGTCACAGGTCAATGATCGATTTTGTTATCGTGTCATCAGACTTGTGGCCGTATGTCTTGGACACTCGGGTAAAGAGAGGTGCAGAGCTGTCAACTGATCACCGATCACTGGTGGTGAGTTGGATCCGATGACTGTGGAGGATGCCATTCAGACCTGGTAGACCCAAACATATAGTGAGGGTGTGCTGGGAACATCTGGCTGAGGCCCCTGTCCGGGAGATCTTCAACTCCCACCTCCGGAGAACTTTGACCACATTCTGAGGGAGTCTGCAGACATGAAGTCTGAATGGGCAATGTTCTCCACCTCCATTGTTGAAATGGCTGCCCAGAGCTGCAGCCGCAAGGTCGTCGGGCTTCTTGTGGGGCAACCGGCGAACCGACACCAGCGGTGAGGGGGGCCATTAAGCTGAAGAAGGAGTCCTATCAAGCTTAGTTGGCTTGTGGGACTTCTGAAACAGCTGAGGTATACCGGCAGGCCAAGCGGAGTGCAGCTCGGGTGGTTGCTGAAGCAAAAACTTGGGCATGGGAGGAGTTCGGTGAGGCCATGGAACAAGACTTTCGGTCGGCCTTGAAGAGATTCTGGCAAACTGTCCGCCAGCTCAGGAGGGGGAAGCAGCTCCCTGTCCACACTGTGTATGGTGTGGATGGGGCACTGCTGACTTCGACTGGGGATATTTTCGGGCGGTGGAAGGAATACTTCAAGGATCTCCTTAATCCCACTGACACGCCTTCCACAGAGGAAACAGGGCTTGTGGACGAGGGGGACGACTCACCTATCACAGGGGCTCAGGTCACTAAGGTGGTTAAAAATTTCTTTGGTGGCTGGGCCCTGGTGGTGGACGAGATTCGCCCTGAGTACCTCAAGGCCCTGGATGTTGTAGGGCTGTCATGGTTGACACGCCTCTGCAACATTGCGTGGAGGTCGGGGCAGTGCCTTTGGCATGGCAAACCGGGGTGGTGGTTCCTCTCTTCAAAAAAGGGGACTGGAGGGTGTGCTCCAACTTTAGAGGGATCACACTCCTCAGCCTCCCTGGGAAGGTCTATGCCAAGGTACTGGAGAGGAGAGTCCGGCCGTTGGTCGAACCTCGGACTCAGGAGGAGCAATGTGGTTTTCATCCTGGCCATGGCACATTGGAGCAGCTCTTTACCCTCTCGAGAATCCTCGAGGGTTCGTGGGAGTTTGCCCAACCAGTTTACACGTATTTTGTGGACTTGGAGAAGGCATTCGACTACGTCCCTCGTGGTTTTTTGTGGGGGGTGCTTTGGGAGTATGGGGTGTCTGGCTTGTTGTTACAAGCTATTTGGTCTCTGTATGACCATTGTGAGAGTTTGGTTCGTATTGTCAACACTCGGTCAGACTCATTCCCAGTGAGAGTGGACTCTGCCAGGGCTGCCCTTTGTCACCGATCCTGTTTATAATTATTATGGACAGGATTTCGAGGTGCAGCCAGGAAACTGAGGGTGTCATGCTTGGTGACCACAGGATCTCATCTCTGTTGTTTGCAGGTGATGTTGTCCTGCTGGCTTCATCCAGCAATGACCTACAGGTCTTACTGGGATGGTTTGCCACTGAGTGTGAAGCAGCTGGGATGAGAATTAGTACCTCCAAGTCCGAGTCCGTGGTCCTCAGCTGGAAAAAGGTGGATTGTCCTCTCCGAGATGGGGACAAGCTCCTGCCCCAAGTGGAGGAGTTTAAGTATCTTGGGGTCTCATTCACGAGTGAGGGGAGAATGGAGCAAGAGATTGACAGACGGATCAGAGCAGAATCTGCAGTGATACGGACGTTGTACCGGTCTGTTGTGGTGAAGAGGCAGCTAAGCTCTAAGGCAAAGCTGTCGATTTGCCAGTCAATCTACGTTCCTACCCTCATCTATGGTCACGAGCTTTGGGAAATGACCTAAAGAATGTGATCGCAGATACAAGCGGCTGAAATGAGCTTTCTTCTTAGGATTCCTGGACTCACCCTCAGAGATAGGGTCAGGAGCTCAGTCATCTGGGAAAGGCTCAGAGTAGAACAGTTGCTCCTCCACACTGAAAGGAGCCAGTTGAGGTGGTATGGGCATCTGATCAGGATGCCTCCTGGATGCCTCCCACTTGAGGTCTTTCGGGCACGTCACTCTGGAAGGAGACCCCATGGCAGAGTCAGGACTCACTGGACAGACTATGTCTCCCAGCTGGTCTGGGAACACCTTGGTATCCTCTCTGAAGTGCTGGAGCAGGTGGCTAGGAAGAATGAAGTCTGGACTTCTCTGCTTGAACTGCTGCCTCCGCAACCCGGACCTCTAGAAAAGCAGTAGAAGATGGCTGGATGGATGGATACAACCATGATTGTGGAGCGTAATGGCTGGAATGACTTGACCAAACGCAGGACACAAAAACACCCAAACAATGAAATAAATCATTTTTAGTTAAATATTTACTGACAAATGGGCACCACTGATGCAACAGTTGTAGTCAAACTGGTCCTTTTGCTGTGTATAATAATAGATTGATAGATGTACTTTATTGATGTTGGGTATTTTGTAGATAATTCTGTTGTTTACAGTTTTAAAAAACCTTTTAATAATAAAATATTGCTAAAATATAAACTGATGCACTACATTGGGTCTCAAATATTTGTAAATGTAAGATAAGATAAGATAAGCCTTTATTAGTCCCACAATGGGGAAATTCCAGGATTGCAACAGCACAGGGATAGCAACAGTCAGAGCAACAATCAGAAGGCAAGAGAAAAACAAGAGCAGCGAGTATACATATGTACATATAAATATAAATATATATACATATATATGTATATATGTATATAGACACACAGTGCGGAGCATTGTAGCTAGATGGAATAAATATATAAATATATAAACACAGTGCGGAGCATTGTAGCTAGATGGAATAAATATATGAGTATATAAACACACAGTGCGGAGTATTGTAGCTAGATGGAATGAATATGTAAATATATAAACACACACAATGCGGAGCATTGTAGCTAGATGGAATAAATATGTAAACATATAAACACACACAGCGTGGAGCATTGTTGCTAGATGGAATAAATATATAAATATATAAACACATACAGTGAGGAGCATTGTAGCTAGATGGAATGAAATAGCACAACCGTCTACTTAGTTATCCTACATGGTATGATTATGTACCCATACATATTCTCACCCTCCATAGCGACCCGTATTTTCCTAGTTGTATACCGGAGAGGACCATTGTGTAAGTCTATTGCGTCTTTTGCATTCAATACTATTAGGTTGTTACGTCTTTTTGCTATCTCTGCGAGCAGCCCTGCTTAGGTTGTACAGTCTGACAGCCGTAGGTAGGAAGGACCTGCGAAACCTCTTGGTTGTGCACCTAGGATGATGTAGTCTGCTGCTAAATGAGCTCCTCAGTGCGTTCAGTATGTCCTGCATAGGGTGGAACTCGGACTCCAGCAGAGATGACAGTTTAGCCACCATCCTTCTCTCTCCCATCTCCTCCACTGGGTCAAGGCGCTGCCCCAGGACAGAGCTAGCTTTCTTGATCAGTTTGTTCAGTCTCTTCCTATCGGCTGCTGTAATGCCACTGCCCCAGCAGACCACTCCAAAAATGATGGCTGATGCCACCACCGTGTCATAGAATGATTGCAGCAGCGCCCCTTGTACACCAAAAGACCTGAGTCTCCTCAGTAGGAACAGCCTACGCTGTCCCTTCTTGTAGAGTGCGTCGGTATTGTGTGACCAGTCTAGTTTATTGTTCAGATGAACACTCAGGTACTTGTAGGATGTCACCATCTCGATGTCTGTTCCCTGTATATTTAGTAGTGCTGTGAGGGGTTGTCCTTGCCTGCAGCAGTCCACCATCAGCTCCTTAGTTTTCCTCGTGTTGATCTGGAGGCAGTTCCGATGGCACCAGTCCACAAAGTCCTGGATAAGCCCTCTGTACTCAGCTTCATCTCCGTTGGAGATGAGGCCAACGATCGCAGAGTCGTCAGAGAACTTCTGTAGATGGCAGTGTGTTGTGTTGTGTGAGAAGTCCGCAGTATTAAGGGTGAACAGGAAGGGGGCCAAAACCGTTCCCTGGGGGGCCCCCGTGCTACCGAAGATCATGTCGGACACACAGTCCCGGGTTCTCACAAACTGAGGCCGGTTTGTGAGGTAGTCCAGGATCCATGATGACAGGTGCTGGTCCACCCCTGCGCACAGTAGCTTGTCCTTCAGGATCATCGGTTGGATGGTGTTGAAAGCACTGGAGAAGTCAAAGAACATGATCCTCACCGCATTCCCGGGCTTCTCCAGGTGGGACAGAGAATGGTGAAGGAGGAAGATCACCGCATCCTCCACCCCAATGCCATGCTGGTAGGCGAACTGGAGTGGATCCATCGCTGGTCCCACCAGGGGGCGAAGGTGAGCAAGGAGCAGTCTCTCCAGGGTCTTCATCATGTGGGACGTCAGGGCCACTGGTGTGTAGCTGTTCAAATCTTTGGGGTGGGAAGTCTTTGGTACAGGTACCACACAAGATGTTTTCCACAGCTGTGGTACCCTCCCCAGTTTCAGGCTCAGATTGAAGATGTACTCCACAATCCCACACAGCTGGTCTGCACAGGACTTGAGGAGCTTTGTGCTGATGCCTTCTGGTCCCGACGCCTTCCTCGCCTTGATCTTCCTCAGCTCCGTCCTCACCTGGGTCTTAGTGAGGGTCAGGTTGGGGGGCTGTGTGTTGGGAGTGGGGGGGGTGTTGATGGAGTGGGGAGTGAGCAGCAGGACTTGAGGTCTTCAGAGGCAGCAGTGGTTGTTGTGCAGTCAGTGGGGAGGGCGGTTGGTCAAACCTATTGAAAAACAGATTCAGATTGTTCACCCACTCCCTGCCCCCCATGGCCTGGGGGGAGGTATTCTGGAGCCCAGAGATGGTTTTAAGGTTTCTCCAGACCCCGCTGATGTCGCTCTGTTGCAGCTTGTCCTCCATCTTCTTCCTGAAGCTGTCCTTGCCTTCTCTGATCTTTCTCCTCAGCTCCCTCTGTACGGACTTCAGCATCTCCCTGTTCCCCGACCTGAAGATCCTCTTCTTCTCTCTCAGAAGTGTTTTTATCTCAAGGTTGATCCAGGGTTTGTTGTTTGAGCAACACCGTATGGTCTTGGTGGGAACGATGTTGTCCACACAGAAGCTGATGTAGTCCGTGATGGTGTGAGTGAGGCCATCGATGCCCTCACCATGTGGATCGCAGAGCTGCTCCCAGGCGGTGGTTTCAAAACAGTCCTTTAGAGCGTCCATTGCCTCCTCAGACCATAACTTCACTGTGCGCATGACCGGAGGCTGTCTGTGCACTAGGGGTTTGTACACCGGCTGGAGATGAACCAAGTTGTGATCCGATCTCCCGAGTGGGGGGAGTTGTGATGAGGTGTACGCCTCCTTAGTGTTTGCGTAGAATAAGTCCAGTGTTTTATTGTCTGTAGTGTGGCATGTGACATACTGGGTAAACGTGAGTAGAATGGGAGACAGTGAAACATGGTTGAAATCGCCTGAGATGAGGAGAAGAGCATCTGGGTGTTCTGTCTGCAGCCTGCCAGTTACTGAGTGGATGACATCACACGCTGTCCCAGCGTTCGCCGTCGGATTTGCATAAATAACAATGCAGATCACGTGTGAGTATTCCCTCGGGAGATATGTAGGCCGCATGCTAACAGCTAGCAATTCGATATCTTTGCTGCAGTGTTGTTGTTTAACAGTGATATGTCCCGGTCTGCACCAGTTGTTGTTAACATACATTATCACTCCACCACCCCTTGCTTTGCCACTGTGTGGTGTACGGTCTGCCCGTATCGCGTGGAAACCCTCCAGTTCAATGTTAGCATCTGCTGCTAGTCCTGTTAGCCAAGTCTCTGTAAATAGGAACAGGCTACACTCCCGGTATATGCTATCATAGCTGGAGAAAGCTGCGAGCTCATCTACCTTTCCCAGTATCGATCGTATCCTGTTATAGTACGGCATGAGTTTATTGATGCTATACAGAAGAAATTCACTATTACTGTCATGTTCGGGGTCATTCACCCCATCCATGACCTGTGGCTGTAGGTTTTGATTATGTCTTATTAATTCTAGCTGGCAGATTGAACCTTGCTCTCTGCCAGTCTTACAGTCACGCCTCCTCCTCACCAGACATTCACCGGCTGCATGGTATCTCACACACACACACACACACACACACACACACACACACACACACACACACACACAAAAACCCAAACAAACAAAAAAACCCTTGATTAAGAGTAAGGGACTATGTTCAAAAAATTAAAATTTCTTGAAAAATACAACTATTTTCTCATAACATTAAAACTTTTTTGATTTTTTTAACCTTTTAGAGTAAATTTTAACAGTTTTTTTCTTTTACAAAACCCATTTGGTTCTTGAAACTTATGATTTTTTCTTGTATATCAGGTTCAGGTTCAGGTTACTTTATTTGTACCCGTAGGTAGATTTGTTTTGCAGTCTGGTGACATCCATATTTACAAGCCACAAATTACATTCAGCATAGACACAAACACAGGCACATATGAAGCTGACTATAAACATGATAAGAATACTCAAGGCTCCATCAATCAGGGTATAAAAAGACAAAGACATGGGAGAAAAACCAGAGGTAAGAGAGAAGGGTCATATCAAAAGTTAAAAACTAGTCAAAGAGGTTAAAAACTCAAAGGTCTAAAACCCAATAAAATATTTAGAACCCAAGTGACATCCTACAAAAATAAGTAAGTATAAAAAGGAGTTAATAAATAGGTACCTAAATTATGTGCAATATATTGTTACAGCTTGTTCAACTCTTTGACAGCAGCAGGGACAAAGCTGTTTTTGTAGCGCTGGGTTTTACTTTTTGGGACAGCAAACCTCCGTCTTGAGGGAAGAAGCTGAAAGTTGCAGTGCAAAGGGTGGGAGTCATCATTTAAAATGGAGGTAGCCATCCTCTGTACTTGTCTGGTGTACAGCGATGTCAGGCTCAGCTGTGGCTCACCAAGCAAACGACTGGACCATCTAACTACCTGATCCAAGGATTTCCTCTGTTTCAGTTTTATCTGACCAAACCATGACACTAAAGAAAAGGATAAAACAGATTCAATAAAAGCCCGATAAAACATTGTCATTATGGTTCGGTCAACTTGGAAGCGTGCAAGTTTTCTCAAGCAATGCAAATGTTGCTGACCCTTTTTGCACACCCTTTCACAGTTCTCTTCAAATTTTAAATTACTATCAATAATCATCCCAAGATATTTTGTAGGATTGTACACATTCGGTGGTCTGGCCTTTTAGTACTGTGACTTTGTGCCTGGGATTTTTCCTCCTAAAGTCAATAATCATGTCTTTAGTTTTTGTCGTATTCAGCTGCAGGTAGGAATCCTCACACCAGTGAACAAAATCATCAACTACTGGGCCATGGCCACTCTCACCATCCTGGAGGAGACTGACAATAACTGAGTCATCAGCATACTTTATAATGTGTCTGTTGTCATGTCTGCTCCGACACATGTTTGTGTACAGGATGAAGAGTAGTGCTGACAACACACACCCCTGAGGAGAGCCAGTAGAAGAGCACTTTAGGTCAGACAATGTACCATTGACCCTTACTCTCTGCGTCCTGTTGGTTAAGAAATCCAGAATCCAACCCACCAGATTATTGCTCAAATCAAATTGCTGCAGGAGCCTTTCAACTAAGATATGAGGTTGGATTGTATTAAAGGCGGAGGAAAAGTCCACAAATAAAAGTCTGGCGTGTGTCCCATTAAAATCCAGATGTTCAAAAAGTATGTTAAACAGAGTGACAGTGGCATCCTCCACTCCTCTGCGAGGCCTATAGGCAAACTGCAGAGGAACCAATGCATGTTCAGTCTGCTTTAGGACCTCAAATCTGACCAGTTTTTCAAAAATTTTCATTAAAATTGAAGTCAAAGCAACTGGTCTAAAGTCGTTTACCGTTTTAGGACAGCTGGATTCTGGAACGGGAACAACCACAGCTTCTTTCCAGATCTTAGGCACATGTTATGTCTGTAAGGACTTATTGAAAATGTAATGAAATACAGGACTCAGTTCATGTACACAGGACTTTACCAGGCGCCCACATATATTATCAGGGCCCTGAGTTTTGTCCACTTTTACAGCGCAGAACTCCCTTTTAACATCCTGCACCTCAATATTAAAGTGCTGATTGTCTTTGAGTTTCTGTTTCAAATCTTGGGTTTCTGTGCTAAAATCAAAGGAGTCAAAACGACCATAAAAACAATTAAGAACATTAGCCATCTCTGTGTCTGAATTAAAACCATCTAAAAAGACACGATTACTGTGCTCTGTGCTCTGAAGGCCTGCAATAGTTTTCATACTGGCCCAGGCTGAACCAAGTTTCTTTGTTGCCATCTTGCTTTCCAATTCTGATTTATAATTCTGCTTTGCTCTTAAAATTTCGGACTTCAGCTCTTTTGTGGCAACCTGTAGTTCAGAAACAGACCCCTGTTTAAAGGCAAGTGCTTTCCTCTGTAAGCAGGATTTAGCTGATTTTGTAACCCATGGTTTGTTGTTGGGATATATTTTGATACGTTTACGTGGAACGATCTTATTTTTACAGAAAGCCATGTATGAGCATGTGACATCCACCAAAGAGTCCAAATCATCCCCGCAGGACAGTGTGAACATCTCCCAGTCTGTACAGTCAAAGCATTCCTGGAGGCTGTGCACTGAATCTTCTGTCCACACATCAATGTCTCTCGTCTCCACCTTGCCTCTTCTGAGAGCAGTTTTATATGTGGGCAGCAAATGTACACAGTTGTGATCTGAGGATCCTAAAGGAGGAAGGGGGAGTGATTTATAGGCCCTCTCTATGAATCCATAGCACAGGTCCAATGTCTTTTTTCACCTGGTTGGGCAGGAGACATACTGATAAAAGTTTTTAAGTGTCTTCTTTAAAGAAACATGGTTAAAATCCCCAAGAATGAAGTTTGGCGCCTCTGGAGAAATTGATTGCAGCTGCTGGACCACATCAAAGACGGTGCTGGAGGCGGAGTCAGCGTCTGCCCTCGGGTGAATGTACATAGTTGTGATGAAAAGTTGGGGGAACTCGCGAGGCAAATAAAAGGGGCGTAGTGACACAGACAGCAGCTCCACATCGGGTGTACTGATGCGCTCTCTGACCGTGACAGATGTGCAGTACTGCTTATTAATATATAAACATACTCCGCCCCCCTGACGTTTCCCCATTACCTCTTCCTGCTGATCCAAGCGCAGCGGGGCTCCAAAGCTGTCAATCCACAGGTCTGCATCTCGGTCATGCGCAGTAAGCCAAGATTCTGTGAAAGCCATGACACAGCAGTTCTTAAAGTCCTTCTGGTAGCGTACATTCCCTTGAATTTCATCCACCTTGTTTCTCAGAGACTGTACGTTCCCAAAAATCATCGAAGGAAGAGGAATGTTACCAAACTGACGTCTCCTCAGGCGCAATTTCACACCTCCACACCTTCCGCGCTTCCTTCTGCCGTCTCTCTTTTCACCGCTATGACCGTCTCTCAAAATAAAGTCCGGCAGTTGCGGCTTAGGCTCAATCACAGCTGCTGCATCAACTGTGTTTAAATGCAGCAACATGTCCCTGGAATAATGTATCCTGCCCGCCATGATGCCGAATGCATTTACCTCATAGACAAAGAGCTGGAGGAAAAGTAGCAGCAGTGCAAGAAAGGGAAGGAAGTCCATGTTGTTGGAACCAGGGAGCTCTTCGCCATACAGTCCACAAACACTCCAGGGCAGAAACGACACAGAGGATTTCATAAAAGCATATAAAAGTACATAAAAACACACACAGACGATGGACTTTTTTCACCAGCTGCCGGTCGCTGCGTGCGAATTTGTTCTGGTACATGTATGCATTTTTTCCTCATAAATTTGAGATGTTTTTCTTTCAAATTTGCCACTCTTTTTAATAAATGTGAAACTTTTGTCCCCATAAATTTACATGGTTCTCTTTGTAAATTTTCAGCCTTTTTTGTTTTGTACATCTATTTGGGGATTTTTTTTATTTTTTTTTTTTACTAATAGTTGAGTCTGAGAACAATAAACTTTCCAAATTTACCCTGTAATAGAATTCAAATCAGATAAAATTACATCCATCCATCCATCCATCCATCTTCTACCGCTTTTCCGGAGGTCCTGGTCGTGGAGGCAGCAGTTCAAGCAGAGAAGCCCAGACTTCCTTCTCCCCAGCCACCTGCTCCAGCTCTTCAGAGGGGATACCAAGGCGTTCCCAGACCAGCTGGGAGACATAGTCTCTCCACCGAGTCCTGGGTCTGCCCCGGGGTCTCCTCCCAGTGGGACGTGCCTGAAACACCTCAAGTGGGAGGCGTCCAGGAGGCATCCTAATCAGATGCCCATACCACCTCAACTGACTCCTTTCAATGTGGAGGAGCAGCGGTTCTACTCTGAGCCTCTCCCGGATGACTGAGCTCCTCACCCTATCTCTGAGGGTGAGTCCAGCAATCCTACGGAGAAAGCTCATTTCAGCCGCTTGTATCCGCGATCTCGTTCTTTCGGTCATTACCCAAAGCTCGTGACCATAGGTGAGAGTAGGAACGTCGATTGACTGATAAATCGACAGCTTTGCCTTAGAACTAAGCTCCCTCTTCACCACAACAGACCGGTACAACGTCCGCATCACTGCAGATGCTGCTCCAATCCGTCTGTCGATCTCTCGCTCCATTCTCCCCTCACTCGTGAACAAGACCCCAAGATACTTAAACTCCTCCACTTGGGGCAGGAGCCTGTCCCCAACCCGGAGAGGACAATCCACCTTTTTCCGGCTGAGGACCATGGACTCGGGCTTGGAGGTGCTGATTCTCATCCCAGCCGCTTCACACTCAGCGGCAAACCGTCCCAGCAAGAGCTGTAGGTCATTGCTGGATGAAGCCAACAGGACAACATCATCTGCAAACAACAGAGATGAGATCCTGTGGTCACCAAGCATGACACCCTCCATTCCCTGGCTGCGCCTAGAAATCCTGTCCATAAAAATTATGAACAGGATCGGTGACAAAGGGCAGCCCTGGCGGAGTCCAACTCTCACTGGGAATGACTCCGACCGAGTGTTGGCAATACGAACCAAACTCTCACAATGGTCGTACAGAGACCGAATAGCTCGTAACAACAAGCCCGATACCCCATACTCCCGAAGCACCCCCCACAAAAATCCACGAGGGACGCGGTCAAATGCCTTCTCCAACTCCACAAAACACATGTAAACTGGTTGGGCAAACTCCCACGAACCCTCGAGAATTCTCGAGAGGGTAAAGAGCTGGTCCGATGTGCCATGGCCAGGACGAAAACCACATTGCTCCTCCTGAATCCGAGGTTCGACCAACGGCCGGACTCTCCTCTCCAGTACCTTGGCATAGACCTTCCCAGGGAGGCTGAGGAGTGTGATCCCTCTAAAGTTGGAGCACACCCTCCGGTCCCCTTTTTAAAGAGAGGAACCACCACCCCGGTTTGCCATGCCAAAGCCACTGCCCCCGACCTCCACATAATGTTGCAGAGGCGTGTCAACCATGACAACCCAACAACATCCAGGGCCTTGAGGTACTCGGGGCGAATCTCATCCACCCCTGGGGCCCGGCCACCAAGGAGATTTTTAACCACCTTGGCGACCTCAGCCCCTGTGATAGGCGAGTCATCCCCCTCGTCCCCAAACCTTACTTCCTCTGTGGAAGGCGTATCAGTGGGATTGAGGAGATCCTCGAAGTATTCCTTCCACCGCCCGACGATGTCCCCAGTCGAAGTCAACAGTGTCCCATCCGCACCATACACAGTGTGGACGGGGAGCTGCTTTCCCCTCCTGAGCCACCGGACAGTTTGCCAGAATCTCTTTGAGGCCGACCGAAAGTCTTGTTCCATGGCCTCACCGAACTCCTCCCATACCCGGGTTTTTGCTTCAGCAACCACCTGAACTGCACTCCGCTTGGCCTGCCGGTACACCTCAGCTGCTTCGGGAGTCCCACAAGCCAACCAAGCTTGATAGGACTCCTTCTTCAGCTTAATGGCCCCCCTCACCACTGGTGCCCACCACTTGGTTCTGGGGTTGCCACCACGAGATGCACCGACCACCTTGCGGCCGCAGCTCTGGGCCGCCGCTTCAACAACAGAGGTGGAGAACATGGCCCATTCAGACTCCATGTCTCCAGACTCCCTCGGAATGTGGTTGAAGTTCTTCCGGAGGTGGGAGTTGAAGACCTCCCGGACAGGGGCCTCAGCCAGACGCTCCCAGCACACCCTCACTATACGTTTGGGTCTACCAGGTCTGAATGGCTTCCTCCCCTGCCATCGGATCCAACTCACCACCAGGTGGTGATCAGTTGACAGCTCTGCACCTCTCTTTACTCGGGTGTACAAGACATACAGTCGCAGGTCTGATGACACGATAACAAAATCGATCATCGACCTGCGACCCAGCGTGTCCTGGTGCCAGGTGCACATATGGACACCCTTATGCTTGAACATGGTGTTCGTTATGGACAGACTGTGGTTAGCACAGAAGTCCAATAACTGAACACCACTCGGGTTCAGATCGGGCAGGCCGTTCCTCCCAATCACCCCCCTCCAGGTTTCACTGTTGTTGCCCACGTGGCATTGAAGTCCCCCAGTAGGACAATGGAATCTCCAAGAGGAGCACCCTCCATCACCCCAGTCACAGACTCCAAAAAGGGTGGGTACTCTGAAACATCATTTGGTGCATAGGCACAAATGATGGTCAGGACCCGTTTCCCAACCCGAAGGCGCAGGGAAGCAACCCTTTCGTCCACCGGGGAAAACTCCAATATAGAGGCAGCAAGGTGGGGCGATACAAGAATACCCACCCCTGCTCGTCGCCTCTCGCCCGGGGCAACTCCAGAAAAGGCCAAGCTCCAGCCCCTCTCCAGGAGACTGGCTCCGGAACCGGAGCTGTGTGTTGAGGTGAGGCCGACTATATCTAGCCGGTATCTCTCAACCTCGTACACCAGCTCAGGCTCCTTCCCCACCAGAGAGGTGACATTCCACGTACCAAAAGCCAGTTTAGAAAGCTTGGGATCAGTCCGCCAAGGTCTCCGCCTTTGACCGCCACCTGATCCACATAGCACCGGACCCCCATGATCCCTCCTGCAGGTGGTGAGCCCACTGGAGGGCGGACCCATGTAACTCCTTCGGGCTGAGCCAGGCCGGGTCCCATGGGTGGAAACCCGGCCATCAGACGCTAGCCTTCGAGCCCCTCCCCCAGGCCTGGCTCCAGGGTGGGGCCCCGGTAACCCCATACCGGGCGGGGTACACTGAATCCTTGATATACAATTCATGAGAGTCTGTTGGATTGTTCTTAGTCTGGCCCTTCACCCAGGACCAGTTTGTCTTGGGAGACCCTATCAGAGGCAAATTGCCCCGGACAACATAGCTCCTGGGATCACTGGGGCACGCAAACCCCCCCACCACGATAAGGTGACGATCCATGAGGGGGAGATAAAATTACAATTCACCAAAATTACTAAATATGCAGCCAGTCAGTGAAATTTAAAGTTACTTAAAGAATATCACCAAGTGTATTTAAGTTAAAGTACAACTTTTTTTTCTTTCTTTTGAGAAATATTTTGTTAATATCATGAAAACCAATGGAATGATCAACTTGAAAAAGAAATTAAGCCATCACTGCAAACCTATCCGTTTATCTGGTTATACTAATAAAAGATATGTGCTTGAGTAAAATTATCAATTTTATTTTATCTACTAACCTGCTAAAAAACAGTCACCCACATTCCAAAACAAAACATTGTCATTTAGAACATTTATTTGCTGTTAATGACGACAACTGGCTATAACAAATAGATGTGGGTTTTCACAGCTCAAATAATGCAAAGAAAACTAGTTCATATTTATTCTTAAAAACTGCATTACTAAGTTTTTAACTGAAGAAGAGCTCAGAAATCAGTATTTGATAACTTTCAAACATCTTGGCATGCTCAGGGGATCATAATGGAACCTTGTTAAGCAGACTGAGGTGTCCTTGTGTTGGGATTCAACAGATACTGGAATGGAATGGCTGCAACTCATGTAGAGTAGAGATGCTGATAGAAGGAAGAGTGGAGTGGTCTCTTATTTTTCCCAGAGTTACACCACACACAAAAAGTTAGGGATATTCGACTTTCGGGTGAAATTTCAGGATGCACCTAAAATGCACTATTGTGGAAGTTGTGTTCAATGATGAGACTGAGCTTATTCCTCAGGTTCGGCTTTATTGCAGAACACAATCATCCAACATTCTCAAAACGAAAGAAGAGGCAGAATCATGTTACATCACATTCTTATACCTCCGGGGGATTAAGAACTCAAGTCACATGGTGCTTCTGCAAACATTTAATCACAATGCAAGTCTCTGAAGATTCACCATTGTCTCTTATTCTCCGATGATCCAGAGATCCTCCCAGGGCCTCCTCTCTGAGACAAGGGTCCGACTTCACACCTCCTCGACATCTCCTGTCGGCCCCCATCGATCCAGACTCTTTGTTCCTCCAGACGTGAAGCCCCAATCCACATAAGCCATACATTTGTGGGAGATATGAACCAGACATATGTGCCACATGACCCCCCCCCCCCCCAAACGTCTGCATAGGACAAACATACTCGTAAATGCATAACATAAAAGACATTACCACATAACCAACAATCAATCCCCCAATCTCTTAGGTCTTAACTTCCTGCCGAATCTGCTGTAAGCCGGCTTCGCTGCGTCTGCAGCACCTCCTCGCACCTGGGGATTAGATTTGTTAGCACATCTCTGTGGGAGCTCTGGAGCATGCCTTCTTGGTGGCCTGCCCCGGCGGGGGGATTTCGCCAACTGCACGTGTTCATCAGCCAGAACAAAAGCGGGCTTGAGTCTGTTTATGCAAATTAGCTCCCTTCTGCCCCCCAAATCTAGCAAGAAATGCTTCTCATTTTTTTCCAGCACCCTGAACGGTCCATCATAAGGCGGACGCAGCCCTGGGCGTTGTGCATCATGTCTAACAAAAACAAACTCTGCGTTTTTTAAAGCCTCTGGCACAAAAACGCGTGGAAAGCTGTGATGCACTGGGCCAGGCAACGTGTTTGATCCTGTGCCGCTCTGTAACAGCTGAGCGGGGGGGCAATTTGGTGCAGGGTTTTCTGGAAGAAATTCCCCTGGCAAACGGAGAGGTTGTGCGAAAACTAACTCCGCTGGGGAGGCCTGCAAATCCTCCTTAGGTGCAGAACGCAACCCCAATAAAACCCATGGCAGTTTGTCCACCCAATTTGTATCCATGAGCGATGCTCTGAGGGCTGCTTTCAATGACCTATGAAAGCGTTCACATAAACCGTTGGCCTGCGGGTTATACGCGGTAGTGCGGTGTACCTTCACCCCTAAGCTGCGGGCCATAGACGACCACAGTTCGGAAACAAATTGAGGGCCTCTGTCGGACGTTATGTCTGACGGAACTCCAAAACGCGCAACCCAAGTTGTTAAAAATGTGTGCGCAACCTCTTCCGCCGTTTTTGACGCCAGAGGTACCGCTTCCGGCCAACGCGTGATGCGGTCCACCATCATCAAAAGGTGCGTGTGCCCTTGAGACGAGGGAAGCGGGCCCACCAGATCAACATGCACATGATCAAAACGCTTAGCTGGGATGTGAAAAGGCTCCAAAGGAGCCCTCGTGTGCTTGTGTATCTTAGCCCTCTGGCACGATACACAAGCTGCTGCCCATTCCTTGACCTGTTTGCGCAACCCCGGCCAGACAAATTTCTCCCCCACCATCTTGACCAATGCGCGCACCCCCAGGTGCGCCAGCGAATGGACCAAGTCAAAAACGCGGCGGCGCCACGCAGCTGGAACCGTCCCGTGGAGACATCGCATATTAAGGGGGGCATACCTATTTGCTGCACCCTGTGCTCCAGCCTTAACCCTGTTGGTCCAGACTGGAGCGCACGCACATCCGCGTCACCAACCTGCTCTGCAGCCATGTCTACATAATCCAAACCTATGTGGACCGGGGCTGCGCGCGCTCCGGCGTCACTGCCCTGGCCCACAGCCACCGAGTCTGCCCCCACGTGGCCTGGCGTTGCCACAGCACGTGAGAGACAGTCTGCCACTACATTGTGTTTACCTGCGACATGCTGGATATCGGTGGTGAACTCCGATATTGCGGCTAGCTGTCTTTGCTGTCGGCCTGACCAAGGTTCTGAGATCTTGGCCATCGCAAACGTTAACGGTTTGTGGTCCACGAAAGCGGTGAAACGACGCCCTTCCAGCCAGAACTGGAAATGGCGGATGGCCAAGTGTAGGGCTAAAAGCTCCCTGTCAAACGCGCTGTATTTACGCTCGTTATCGCGCAAGGATTTGCTAAAGAATGCGAGCGGCTGCCAGGTCCCTGCCACACACTGTTCAATGACTGCCCCCACCGCTAGATCAGAAGCGTCGGTGGTGAGTGCCAAACGGGCTGTTGGAACCGGGTGCGCTAACAAAACGGCGCTTGCAAGGGCTGATTTGACCTGGGAGAAAGCGCGCTCCCGCTCCAGAGACCATTCGACCTTATTCGTGGGTTTTTGTTTTTTTAGTGCCGTGTACAGTGGCTGCATGAGCCGCGCTGGGCTCGGAAGGAACCGGTTGTAAAAATTAACCATTCCTAGAAACTCCTGCAGCGCTTTTATCGTTTGAGGTCGGGGAAAATCTGTTATTGCGCGCACTTTCTCAGGCAGGGGAACCGCTCCTTCTGGCAAAACGCGATGCCCCAAAAAATCGATTTGCGCCACCCCGAACTGGCACTTCGCTGGGTTAATTATCAACCCGTGCTCTGCCAGTCTCCGAAAAACCGCTGTGAGGTGGGTTTCGTGTTCGTCTTCGGACGTGCTGGCTACCAATATGTCGTCTAAATAGACGAACCTGAAAGGCAGGTCGCGTAAAACTGCATCCATCGTGCGTTGGAAAGTTTGCGCGGCGCCCTTTAACCCAAACGGCATGCGCAAAAACTCAAAAAGCCCAAACGGAGTTATTACTGCGGTTTTGGGAATATCCTGCGCGCGCACGGGGACTTGATGGTAGCCGCGCAACAAGTCTATTTTAGAAAAAATGCGCGCCCCCGCCAAATGAATGGAAAAATCCTGGATGTGCGGAATCGGGTAGCGGTCGTGTGCCGAGACGTTGTTCAACCTGCGGAAATTGCCACAAGGTCGCCACGAGCCATCAGCCTTTGGGACCATGTGTAACGGGGAAGCCCAGGGGCTGTTCGAGCGTCTAATTATGCCCAGTTTTTCCAGGTTGGCAAATTCCTCGCCCGCTATTGCCAGTTTAGCTGAGTCCAAGTGCCGGGCTTTTGCAAAAACGGGCGGCCCAGTGGTGGTGATAAAATGCTCCACCCCGTGTTTGGCCACTGTCGCCGAAAACTTTGGGACTGTGAGTGCTGGAAAGTGAGTGAGCAGAGCATGAAACTTACCACCCGCAGCTGTGACGTTGGCGTGTGCAGTCGGCGGGGCCACCCGAGCTGTTCAGGGGATAGAATGAAAAGACAGTGCATTAACCAGACGTCTATTAGCAAGATCAACCAATAAACCATGTGAGCACAAAAAAATCAGCCCCTAGCATGTTAAAACTGACTGCCGCTACAATAAAGGTCCACTCAAATGAACGGCCCTGTAAGGACAGAAGCGTGGTCCTCTCACCGAATGTCTTGATCGCTGAGCCATTCGCTGCTGATACTGACACCCAGGGGGCTTTAGACGGCATCAGCCGTTCCGCGTAGGTAGGCGTGACGAAGCTCAGCTGGGAGCCCGTGTCCACGAGGAATTGTTTCCCCGAGTGTGCATCTGTCAGGTAAAGCAGCTTGTTTTCTTCTCCGAGGGACACAGCTGCTACCGGCCCCCGGTCTTGGCGTTTCCCTGACGCTTGAATCGGCACGGTGGGAGACATCTGTGTGCCCTCTCCGCAAAACGGCGGTGGTAGAAGCGCCGGGTGTCGCCCGCTCCGTGTCGCTTGGTGCTGACTGCCACGTCGCCTGACGCCTGTCGCCGCTGTAGTCGGTTCGTCTGGCGCCGCCACCACTGGCTCCAAACCATCTCCGGGCGCCGTCCTCTGCTCAGCTGCCGCGGCCGAAACCGCGGTCCTCTTGTGGGCGTCGACGAGTCGCTGCGCCTCCTTGCTGAGCCCATGGTAGTCCCGCTTGGCCAATCGGGGTAAGTCTGCCAGGGTCACTCTCACTGCTGGCGGCAGAGTCCGGAGGAAAAGGTGGGCGAAAATAAATTCGACATCCTCGGAGTCTTTCAGTCTCAGCATCTTCACCATCAAGTCCACTGGTCTGTCGTTCTCCGACTCCATCAACGCTAGGAGCCCCTCTGCTCGCTGTTGCACCGAGGGGGTGAAATGGCTGATCAGCGCCTCCTTCAATGCGCCGTACTTGTTGGTGTCCGGTGGGTGGTTAACCAGGTCTTCCACCCTCTGGACCGTGTGACTGTCCAGCTTCGCTACCACATGGTAGAACCTCGTTTCATCCTTTGAGATTCTCCGGAGGTTGAACTGCGCCTCGACCGCGCTAAACCAGGAGCGCGGGCTGTGCTGCCAGAAATTGGGCAGCCGGAGTGTGGAGGCAGCCATCAGGCTGGCCTCTGATGAGCTCCGCTCGGGAGAATTCTCCCTGCTCATTCTTTGTCGTGGGTCACCAGTGTGGAAGTTGTGTTCAATGATGAGACTGAGCTTATTCCTCAGGTTCGGCTTTATTGCAGAACACAATCATCCAACATTCTCAAATCGAAAGAAGAGGTAGAATCATGTCACATCACATTCTTATACCTCCGGGGGATTAAGAACTCAAGTCACATGGTGCTTCTGCAAACATTTAATCACAATGCAAGTCTCTGAAGATTCACCATTGTCTCTTATTCTCCGATGATCCGGGGATCCCCCCAGGGCCTCCTCTCTGAGACAAGGGTCCGACTTCACACCTCCTCGACATCTCCTGTCGGCCCCCATCGATCCAGACTCTTTGTTCCTCCAGACGTGAAGCCCCAATCCACATAAGCCATACATTTGTGGGAGATATGAATCAGACATATGTGCCACACTATAACCTTTACAGGTGAACTTAATTTGACCTTCTCTAACCTTTTGAATGCACATGTCTAACTGTTCAATGTTTCAATAATTTTTGCATAACTTGCTGTTCTCTAACAAGGTGCTTAACTGTAAAATTCACAACAGGTGCTTGTTCCATGAATCGACCAATAAATTTTCTGGTTCAATTATAATTGGTATTTAAACAGTTCTCTTCATCATACTGTTCAAATTTTGACATGAGACCAAGACGACATCTAACAATTGATCAACAGTACCTCACCATTGCATGGCTTCATACAGAATGTTCTGAGAGGGAAGTGGCCACTGAGCTTAGAGTGTCACAGAGTGTCATCAGCAGGTTGCAACAGAGATACAGAGAGACTGGAAGAGTCACAGAAAGGCACAGAAGTGGATGTCCTTTGGCCAAATCCCACACTGATGACGCTTCATTGTGAACAGTGCCCTGCAGAACCAGATGATGAATGCCACTCAACTCCAGGCACATTTAAGAGAGGTGAGAGACATCCAAGTGTCACGTCAGACCATTTGAAATGTTTACATCAGGGTGGTCTGCGTGCTAGATGATCTGTAAGGGTATATAACCACACCACCATGCACAGGCATCATCGTTTGCACGGGTCAGGGAGCATTTATGCTGGACAAGGGACCAGTGGGCCTCAGTGCTGTTCTCTGATGAAAGTTGATTCACGGTGAGCAGAAATCATGGCCACCAATGATGTTGGAGACATCAAGGAGAGCACTATGCATCAGTCACTGTTGTCACCATGTTACAGTCTGGGCAGGTGTGTCTAGTCAATACAGAACTGCCCTACACCTTGTAAATGATACAGTGACAAGCCGATACTACCTGAATAATATCATTAATCCAGTCATTGTGCCCCTGCATGAACAACACAGGCCTAATTTCATCTTCATGGCCAACAATGCTCCAGTTCATCGAGGTCGCACCATTTGGGAATAGCTGCTGAAGGCTGGGGTACGTCAAATGGAGTGGATTGCACGTTCTCCAGACCTGTGTCCTAAAGAAAACCTATGGGATCAGATGAGTCGCCATGGAGAGGCTTGTAACCCTGCACCCCACAACCTCAATGACCTGAGGGCCGCCCTTCAAGAAGAGTGGAATGCCATGCCTCAGAAGACAATAAGTCAACTTGTGAACAGCATGAGACATTGTTGTCAAGCTGTAATTGATGCTCAAGGGCACATGATAAGTTATTGAGACAATGACATTTTTTGTTGTGGTATACCCACCACTGTTGTTGGCTTTTGTTTCAATAAATTATTTGAGATTAGGAAATCACCATTGGATGCTTCTACTTAAATGCCCTACTTTCATGATATTAGATCACTGTAGTGTTAACTTTTTACATTTTCCATAAATTTCACCCAAAAACTAAGTAGCCCTAACTTTTTGTGAATAGTGTATAGACAGTACACAACTGACACGTTAGAATCTGTGAAAAAAAAAACAGCCTTGGTGGAGGTATGTGCTCCCTGAGCACCCACTTGTTCAGTAGTAAGCTGTGTTGTGAAATGCACTTTTCTGCTAGATTCTTCAAAAAAAAACAACAAAAAAACAACAGATTTAGACAGTAGGAAAAAACATATCCTAAATAAAACTGCTCAGACCAAAGACTTCCTACAGATGATCGAGTCTTGTACCACAGGTAGTTCAATAATGTGAAAATACTGTAATAATGTGAAACTCAGACCTAAACGGAGGGAAAAATCTGTACATTTCATTTGTGGAAAAAGAGTTTCATAAAAGTTTTATATCACAATACAAAGGTTTCCTTTTTTAAGGCATTTGTTGTTGATTTCTTTTTCCCCCACAACAGCAAATTATAGAAGCAGATTTAGACAGAGTTGAATGAGAGGTAGAGGAGTACATGACTTATTATACATGACTTACTTGGAGTAAAAGAGAAATATAGACCTTTGGTGTCCCTAAAATCTGCACTTATGTGTATCACTTTTCTTGAAAAAGATTTAGTGGTGCAGTCTAGAGTTTTAAAAGACTACTGAAACATTTGTGGGTATAGTTAGTTTGACAATCAATCAGTGACCTTTTCTGATGTGAAATCTGCATGAAAAAAAAAATTAAAAAGAGAACTTGGTTGAAATAAATGATTTCAAACTCTTTTACATTTCATTTTTGCTTTGAAAGAATCCAGCTTCAAATTGAATGAATGAATGAATGAATGAATTTATTTATTTCGGATAATACAGTACAGGTTAAAAGAAACTGTATAATATAACAACAAGGTCAAATTAGACAAAGACTCCTTCTACTAAACAATTCCACGTGAGTTATCCGAAATGGGTGATGGCTGAAGCCGCAGCTTGTATTGCCCACCCATATTCCATCCAAGAATTCAAAGAAAAAAGAGTAAACAAGACAAGAGTGATTACAATTTAGAACAAAGCTAAGACAAAGTGTGACTGAGAGAAAAAAAAAAAAAAGAAAACTAAGCTAAGCTAAGTTAAGCGGTTACTATTCAAGACAAATCTAAGACAGAATGTCACAGAGAAAAAAAAAACAAAACAAAAAACTAAGCTACAACACAACACAGGCTGGATATGTCAATCCTTATGTGAGTTTACATGTTGTCTTGTAAATATGTTTGGAGTATTTCTTCCTTTAGTTTTTGTTTAAATTGTCCAAGCGTTGTACATGATTTTAATTCAGGTCCATAATCGTTCCATAATCTGACTCCTTGCACTAAAATACAGTGTTGCTTGGTGGTTGTTCTCACTGTAGGCTTTTGAAATATACATGTTCCTCTGAAGTGATATCGTTTCTCCCTTGTTTGGAACAACTTTTGGATATTTGCGGGCAGTGATAAATTCTTCACTTTGAACATTATTGTTGCGGTTTTAAAGTCAACCAGATCTTTCAACTTGAGAGTTTTTTGTTTAAGAAAAAGTGGGTTTGTTGGTTCCCTGTAAGCTGCTTTGTTTATTATTCTAATAGCTCTCTTTTGAAGCATAAAGAGTGGATATATGTTTGTTTTGTATGTATTTCCCCATACTTCATTACAATATGTCATGTATGGGAGTATTAATGAATGATACAAGGTGTATAGTGTGGGTTGATTCAGCAAATATTTCACTCTGTGTAATATTGCAATTGATTTGGAAACTTTACCTTTGATATAATTAATATGTGACTTCCAACACAGTTTGTTATCAATTATTACTCCAAGGAATTTAGTTTCAGATACCCTTTCAATCTCTACACCATTTACACTGAGTTTGGGTACTGGATTGTTGTGATGGTTGTTAAAGACTATAAATTTTGTCTTACTTAAATTGAGCGTTAATTTGTTTGAATCAAACCACAGTTTAAGCTTTCCTAATTCCTTCCCGAGTGTATCCAGAAGTTGTTCCAAATTGTTTCCACTGCATAGCAGATTTGTGTCATCGGCAAACAATATTAAGTCCATTTTTTCTGAGACTTTACATATATCGTTTATATACATATTGAATAATAATGGTCCCAAAACTGAACCCTGTGGGACTCCACAGGTGACCTTCAGCAACTCTGAGTTTTTGTTGCTAACACATACATACTGATATCTATTCTTTAAGTAACTACTTAACCAGGACAGTGCTACCCCTCTAATACCAGAATTTTGTAGTTTCTTTAATAATAAATTATGATCTACTGTATCAAATGCTTTTTTAAGATCTAGGAATACTCCAACTGAATACTCTTTATTTTCAATGGTTGTTGATATTTTTTCTGTAAATTCCATTAGGGCATATGCAGTTGTCCTCTTGTGTCTGAACCCATATTGCTGCTCACATAATAAATCATTCTTCAGTATGAAGTTGTCAATTCTCTCATAGAATATTTTTTCAAGTATCTTGGAAAATTGCGGTAATAGTGAAATTGGTCTATAGTTTGAGAGTTCCCCTCTGTCGCCCGTCTTGTATATCGGAATTACTTTAGCTATTTTCATTGCATTGGGAAATATACCTGATTGGAGAGACAGGTTGCAGATATACGTCAGTGGTTTTACTATGCATTCGATAACAGTTTTGACTAGTAGCATGTCGATACCATCACAGTCAGTAGATGTTTTACTTTTGAACGATTTAACAATTTCAATGACCTCTCTTTCGTCTGTGTTCTTTATGAAGATGGAGTCTTTTACAGCAGTGTTATTGCATATTGTATCACCTGTTGGCACCGTAGTGGGTATTTCTTGGGCCAGTTTAGGTCCAATGTTAACAAAAAAATTATTAAATTCATCTGCAGGTGAAGCAATATTCACACTCTGAGTCGTTTTATTATTTTTTGGAATATTAGTTGGGTAGCTTGTATTTCTGCTTTTATTTCCAAGGATACTGTTGAGTATTGTCCATGTATTTTTAATATTGTCTCTGTTTTTCTCCAGTTCTTTACTGTAATAGTCTCTTTTACTACATCTTATTATATATGTTAACTTATTTTTGTATGTTTTATACCGCTGCTCTGCTTCTTTTGTTCTTTTCTTTAGGAAAGCTTTATATAATAAATTTTTCTTTTTACACGCCTTTTGTAGTCCTTTGGTTAACCATGGCTTATTAGCAAATTTGTGTTTAAGCTTTTTTATTACTAATGGGCAGTTTTTTTCATAAAGAGTGGTTACAATGTTTATAAATGTGTCATAGGCTTCATTTACATCTGATACATAGACTTCTGTCCAGTCTTGCTTCAGCAAGTCCTCTTTAAGAGAACTGATTGCATTTGGTGATTTGTGTCTGAACGATTTTGAAGTTTTTTCTGCGTTGGGCCCCGTGTGGCCATGGATAAGTGCAAAGGTTGGCAAGTGGTCACTTATATCATTTATCAATAATCCACTTTCTATTTTCTTATCGAAAACATTGACAAACAGGTTGTCAATAAGTGTAGCAGAGTGAACTGTGATTCTACTGGGATGTGTTATTGTGGGATATAGACTCATGCTGTACATAGAGTACATAGAGAGAAATTCTGATTAAATACCTCAACACTGACACCTGCAGGCCATGCAGAGGAGGGTTGTCTCATCTAAAGATAAGATAAGATAAGATAAGATAAGATAAGATAAGCCTTTATTAGTCCCACAATGGGGAAATTCCAGGATTGCAACAGCACAGGGATAGCAACACTCAGAGCAACAACAACAAGAGCAGCGAGCAAACAAGAGCAGCGAGCAAACAAGAGCAGCGAGTATACATATGTACATATACTGTATATATATACAGTATATACACACACACACACACACACACACACACATATATATATATATATATATATATACAGTATATATATATATATACACACATATACTGTATACTGTATATATATATTGACACAGTGTGGAGCATTGTAGCTAGATGGAATAAATATGTAAATATATAAACACACAGTGTGGAGCATTGTTGCTAGATGGAATAAATATATGAGTATATAAACACACAGTGCGGAGCATGATGATGGATAATATGGTAAGTTTGACCTTGGGAGGTCAGTGGTCAAGGTACAAAATAACCTTTTTCATTCAATTTCTTAAGTGCTAAATCTCAGAACACGTACCAGAAATGTTTCCCAAATTACTTGTGCTGCACCGCAACTTGCTCTAATGCTTTAATGTTTTTATGTAAAGCACTTTGAATTGTCTTGTACACGAAATGTGCTATACAAATAAACTTGCCTTGCCTTGCCTTGTGTATGATGAGAAAAAGTGTTTCTGAACACAGAAGTTTCTGGTACAATCTGGCTGCAGGATAAGCACCAGATGAGTAGCAGTAGACAGACAGTGTAAGTCCTGCAGTCATTTGTGATTCCTAAGGAGGGTCCAGCATGGTGGGGGTAGCATCTGCCACCTTTGACTGCTGTGTTTTAAATATATTTAGATACAGTGGTTATTTTCATTAGAAAGAGGAAAAATGGGTGGATGCAAGGGATATAAATAAGGTGTGCATCCACAGGTGTGATTAATTTGGAATAATGCTCCTGACCCAAGGATCATAGTCATATAGTTACAGGTTCAATTTCATTCATAAAACCATGTTTAGTGGAGTTAATAATTATAACTATAACTATATTACAAAGATTACAACTATATTACAACTATATTACAAGTGTCTCTTCATGTGCAACGACAGCAATTCAAGTCCCCTTGCCTGGCTTCTTGAAGTTGGTCACTGCCTAGCATATATGTCATTTTTTCATAATTTTTCATAATGTTGAAAGTAAATTTGTGGGAAAATGCATCAGACTCATAGTACTCATCACTCTAAACACTTATCTGTTGGACTTATTCTGTGACCTCTAAAGGAAATGATTTCATGAGGGTTCAAAGTTTTAAAAAATCAATCGGTATCAATCATTTCATGGTTTTTGGCTTTCATTTTGGCTTTCATTTTTTCATAATTTTGAAAGTCTTTTTTTTTTTCCAGTGCATCAGAATAGTAGTACACATCACTCCAACAACTAATGCACTGGAATTATTCTGTGAACTCTAAAGGAAATGGTTTGATAAGCATTTGTTTTAGAAATGAATCAATCGGTATTGATCATTTCATGGAATTTGGCTTCAATTTAGTAATAATTTTGACAGTAAATTTGTTTGACAATGCATCAGAATAGTAGTACACATCACTCTGGACACGAATCCATTGAAATTATTTTGTGACCTCTAAAGGAAATGATTTCCTCAGGGTTCAAATTTTCAGAAATTAGCCAGTCAGTAAAGATCGTTTTATTGATTTTGGCTTTCATTTATTAATAATTTTGATGGTAAACTTTTTTAAAAATGTATTAGACGCATAGTGTAAATTAGTTTGAACACTAATCCATTGGAATTATTCTGTGACCTCTGAAGGAAATGATTTTATCAGCATTCAGTTTAAGAAATTAGCCAGTTGGTATTGATCCTTTCATTGATTTTGGCTTTCATTTTTTCATAATTTTGACTTAATTTTTTTTTTGAAAATGCATCAGAATAGTAGTACACATCACACTGAACACTAATCCATTGGAATTACTTTGTGACCACTAAAGGAAATGATTTTATCAGGGTTCAAAGTTTTAAATTAGCCAGGTGGGGTTGATCATTTGATAGATTTTTGCTTTCATTTATAAATAATTTTGACAGTAATTTTTTTAAAAATGTATAAGACTCATAGTGTAGGTCAGTCTGAACACTAATCCACTGGAATTATTCTGTGACCTCTGAAGAAAATTTTTTTATGAGGGTTCATAATTTAAGAAATGAGCCACTCGGTATAGATTATTTCATGGATATTGGATTATTTATTTATAATTTTGACATTATTTTTTTCTGTAAATGCATCAGACTCATAGTGTAGGTCAGTCTGAACACTAATCCATTGGAATCATTCTGTAACCTTGAAGGAAACAATTTTTTGAGGGTTTAAAATTTAACAAATGAGCCACTCGGTGGAGATTATTTCATGGATTTTGGCAATAACTTATTTATAATTTTGACAGCAATTTTTTTTGACAATGCATTAGACTCATAGTGTAGGTAAGTCTGAACACAAATCCATTGGAATTATTCTGTGACCTCTGAAAGAATAGATTTTACCAGGGTTCAAATTACGAGATATGAGACATTTGGCATTGATCCTTTCACTGATTTTGGCTTTCATTTTTCATAATTTTGACTGTAAATTTGTTTGACAATGCATCAGAATAGTAGTACACATCACTCTAAACACAAATCCATTGGAATTATTTTCTGACCTCTAAAGGAAATTATTTTATCAGGTTTCAAATTTTCAGAAATTAGCCAGTCGGTATTGATCATTTCATGGTTTTGGCATTGATTTATTAATGATTTTGAAAGTTGTTTTTTTTTTTTTTTGAAATGCATTAAACTCATCATGTCTGTCTGTCTGAACACGAATCCACTGGAATTATTCTGTGACATTGGAAGGAAATGATTTTATCAGGATTCAAAGTTTAAGAAATTAGCCAGTTGGTATTGATCCTTTCATTGAATTTGGCTTTCATTTTTTCATAATTTTGACTTAAATGTTTTTTGACAATGCATCAGAATAGTATTTCACATCCCTCTGAAAGGTTTTTTTTTTTTTTAAATGAATTAAACTCATTGTGTCGGTCCGTCTGAACACTAATCCACCAGAATTATTCTGTGACATCGGAAGGAAATGATTTTATAAGGATTCAAAGTTTAAGAAATTAGCCAGTTGGTATTGATCCTTTCATTGATTTTGGCTTTCATTTTTTCGTAATTTTGACTTAAGTGTTTTTTGACAATGCATCAGAATAGTAGTACACATCACTCTGAACACTAATCATTGGAATTATTTTCTGACCTTGGAAAGAAAAGATTTTATCAGGGTTCAAAGTTAAAGAAATTAGCCAGTTGGTATTGATCCTTTCAGTGATTTTGGCTTTCATTTTTTCATAATTTTGATCGTAAATTTGTTTGACAATGCATTATAATAGTAGTACACATCACTCTTGACACTACTCCACTGGAATTATTTTGTGACATCTAAAGGAAATTATTTTTTCAGGGTTCAAAGTTTGAAATAAGCCAGTTGATATTGATCATTTCATGGATTTTGGCTTTCATTTATTCATAATTTTGAAAGTAAATTTTTTTGAAAATGCATCGGACTCATCGTGTAGGTCAGTCTGAACACTAATCCATTGGAATTATTCTGTGACCTCCGAAGGAAATGATTTTATGAGTGTTCAATTTTTTTGAAATAAGCCACTCGGTATAGATCATTTCATGGATTTTGGCTTTAATTTATTAATGATTGTGACAGTTACTTTTTTTTTTTTGAAAATGCATCAGACTCATATAGTGTAGGTCAGTCTGAACACTAATCCATTGGAATTATTCTGTGACCGGTAAAGGAAACAATTTTTTGAGGGTTCAAATCTTAAGAAATGAGCCAATCAGTATAGATCATTTCACTGATTTTGGCATTCATTTATTGATAATTTTGACAGTATTTTTTTTTTGACAATACATTTTTATTCATAGTATAGGTCAGTCTGAACACAAATCTGTTGGAATTATTCTGTGACCTCTTAAGGAAATGATTTTATCAGGTTTCAAAGTATAAGAGCCAGTTGGAATTGATCCTTTCATGGATTTTGGCTTTCATTTTTTAATAATTTTGACAGTAAATTTGTTTGACAATGCATCAGATTAGTAGTACACATCATTCTAAACACAAATCCATTGGAATTATTTTCTGACCTCTAAAGGAAATGATTTTTTTTTCAGGGTTCAAAATTTAAGAAATTAGTCAGTCGGTATAGATCATTTCATGGATTTTGGCTTTCAATTATTAATAATTTTGAAAGTAATTTTTTTTGAAAATGCATCAGACTCACAATGTAGGTCAGTCTGAACACTAATCCATTGGAATTATTCTGTGACCTCTGAAGGAAACAATTTGATGGGGGTTCAGATATTAAGAAATGAGCCACTCGGTATAGATCATTTCATGGATTTTGGCATTAATTTATTAATAATTGTGACAGGTTGTTTTTTTTTTTTTTTTTGAAAATGCATTAGTCTCATTGTGTAGGTCAGTCTGAACACTAATCCATTGGAATTATTCTGTGACCTCTGAAGGAAACAATTTTATGAGGGTTCAAAATTGAAGAGACGAGCCAATCGGATTGATAGATCATTTCATTGATTTTGCTATTAATTTAAAATTTTGACATTTGTTTTTTTCAAAATGCATGAGACTCATAGTGTAGGTCAGTCTGAACACTAATCCATTAGAATTATTCTGTGACCTCTGAAGAAAATGAGTTTATCAGGGTTCAAAGTATAAGAAATGAGCCATTCGATATTGATCCTTTCATGGATGTTGCCTTTCATTTATTCATAATTTTGACAGTAAATTTGTTTGACAATGCATCAGAATAGTAGTACACATCACTCTAAACACGAATCCATTGGAAATATTTTCTGACCTCTAAAGGAAGTTATTTTATCAGGGTTCAAATTTTCAGAAATTAGCCAGTCGGTATTGATCATTTCATGGTTTTGGCATTAATTTATTAATGATTTTGAAAGTTGTTTTTTTTTTTTTTTTGAAATGCATTAAACTCATCATGTCTGTCCGTCTGAACACGAATCCACTGGAATTATTCTGTGACATTGGAAGGAAATGATTTTATCAGGATTCAAAGTTTAAGAAATTAGCCAGTTGGTATTGATCCTTTCATTGAATTTGGCTTTCATTTTTTCATAATTTTGACTTAAATGTTTTTTGACAATGCATCAGAATAGTATTTCACATCCCTCTGAACACTAATCCATTGGAATTATTTTGTGACCTCTAACGGAAATGATTTCATCAGGGTTAAAAGTTTTTAAAAATTTGCCAGTCTGTATTGATCATTTCATTTATTTTGGCTTTAATTTTTTCATAATTTTGACAGTAAATTTGTTTGCTAATGCATCAGAATAGTAGTACACATCACTCTGGACATTAATCCATTGGAATTATTTTGTGACCTCTAAAGGAAATGATTTTATCAGGGTTCAAAGTTTTAAATTAGCCAGGTGGGGTTGATCATTTGATGGATTTTTGCTTTCATTTATTCATAATTTTGACAGTATTTTTTTTTTTAATGCATCAGACTCATAGCATAGGTCAGTCTGAACACTAATCCAATAGAATTATTCTGTGATTTCTGAAGAAAATTTTTTTATGAGGGTTCAAAATTTAAGAAATGAGCCACTCTGTCTCAGTCTGTCGTCTGTGTGTCTGTTTTTACGCACTTTAATGTGTTTTTAATGAAATTTTCTGTGTCGTTTTTGCCCTGGAATGTTTGTGGACTGTATGGCGAAGAGCTCCCTGGTTCCATCAATATGGATTTCCTCCCCATTTTTGCACTGCTGCTTCTTTCCCACCGGCTCTGTGTCTCTGAGGTGAGCATGATCGTGATCATGCCGGGGAGAATACAATATTCCAGGGACATGTTGCTGCATTTAAACACGGATAATGCAGCGTCTGTGATTGAGTCTATGCTGCAACTGCCGGACTTTATTTTGGAAGACGTTCATGGACACAGCAATGAAAAGAGAGACAAGAGAAGAAAGTGCGGAAAGCGTGGAGGCGTGAAATTACGCCTGAGGAGACGTCAGTTTGGTAACATTCCTCTTCCTTCCATGATTTTGGGGAACGTACAATCTCTGAGGAACAAGGTGGATGAAATTCAAGGGAATGTATACTACCAGAAGGACTTTAAGAACTGCTGTGTCATGGCTTACACGGAGACGTGGCTTACTGCGCATGACCGGGACGCGGACCTGTGGATTGACGGCTTTGGAGCCCCACTTCGCTCGGATCGGCAGGAAGAGGTAACGGGGAAATGTCAGGGTTGCGGCGTATGTTTATATATTAACCTGTTGCACTCCGGGATACCGCGGGCGGTCACGTCTCTGCATCCTAGTGCGCACTGTGTGTCTCAGTGCACACTGAAAAAAAAAAGGTGCATTTCCGTTCTTCCGGTACAGACACAGCCGTGAACAGAAAGCCAAAGGAGTGTTTTGATTGGTTTAGATTTGACTGACCTTTCATTCGACTAATAAGAGCCTTGAATTGGGTTTCTGAAACCTTGAAGAACCAATGACTGAAAACCTAGCAAGAAGGACCTGCTTACCAACGACAGCGAATACAACGAGCCAATTGAAGCAGAGAAGTTCGACGATTGCAACGCGTGCGTCCCGTGCGTAAAATCTGTTTTGTGTAAGCCCCTGGGTAACACACCAGTGTGGAGGATACGAATAAGGGTCACCAGTGTGGAGGCAAGGATCAAATAAGTGCAGGCGGACATGGAAAACTAAAGGTTAAAAGGGTGCTTTATTCTTCCTCCATCATGAGGCTCACTCAGCGCTGTGGCAGCGCGCTGGTGTGAGCCCTGCATCTCTAGAGTGTCAGAATGCGAGTGAGAGTTGTGTGTAACGGTAGCGTTCACCAGTCTTTTTTTATTACTACTGTTCTTATTTGTTTTGAAAAATCGTTCGCAAAAACCACCATCATGGAAGCTGAGATGGTTTGATCGGGTCGCGTGACCAGAACAACGAGTCGTAACAAGCGGACCAGCGTCATGTTCGTCTGACAATGAGGAACAGATGTTCGCCAGCGACACTGCTGTTGTGGACAGGTAAGTGTTATAAGCTAAATTATTCTTTATCACTGAAAATAGTAATAAAAATGACTTTTGACTGATCGGTAATTACAACGGCGCGTCATCGCCACATGACGGACTGTTTTTTGTGCGCCGAGCTCCTCTGTAGCGGGGGGGGGGGGTAGTTGTTATCCTCTACATTGCAGATATTTTAGTATAATTTTTAGTGCACTGTAGGTTATTTCTTCTTGTAAAAAAAGGCCACACATTTTTTACGTGGCATGCTTCTTTGTGTGTTGAGACGCTTGTTTGTTCATTCATTCATTCATGAATGAATAAACCACCCCCCCCACACACACACACACACAGCCCTGAGTGTCACCTTTCATTAGAGCCCAAGATCAAGCTTCTATGTTTCAGCATTCAAAAGTTACAGACATTTTTCCAAACTGTGCCATTTGGCACAATTTGGCACAGTTCAAAAACGCCTGGGAACAACTTGAGAAAAAAGCTGTGTAATATATTCATTTTTTGTGGTATTGTTACAAAATTTGGACCTCAGCTAGATAACACTTGGTTCTACATTTCTGTTGCATTTTCCAACCAGTATCTGACAGCTGTGTGTTATTTGCAAGCATTTGTATCTAAAAAAACACCCAGGCAAACTTTATTTTCTTCAAGTTCAGTATGTTTAGATGACTGTTACTCAGTGGCAGGAGCACTTAGAGAGATTATGACTGTTTTGCCAAAAAATTCAAAGTGTTTTCTTTTAAATGAGACCAACCCCATGAAGATGCTGCAAAGGGTTGAAGAACAGCTTTTGATTTGCTGGGGCGGCAGTGGCTCAGGAGGTAGAGCAGGTCATCTAATAACCCAATGGTTGGCGGTTCGAATCCTGCTCTCCCCAGATATCCTGCCATTGTGTCCCTGGGCAAGACACTTCACCCGCATTGCCTCCAGTGCCCATAACACTGGGAATGAATGTGTATAAATGTTCGGTGGTGGCCGGAGAGGCCGTTGGCGCAGATTGGCAGCCACGTTTCCGTCAGCCTGCCCCAGGGCAGCTGTGGCTACAGTAGTAGCTTGCCACTACCATTGTTTGTCTGGAGTGAATGAATAATGTATCTACTTGTAAAGCATCTTTGAGTGTCTATGATAAAGCGCTATATAAATCTGATGCATTATTATTTACTTTGGGTATGTTATTTTTAGGAGTTTTTAGGGAAATTGACCGGAGGGCAAGGGGTTAATAAACTACTGCACATCTGTCACGGTCAGAGAGCGCATCTGTACACCCGATGTGGAGCTTCTGTCTGTATCGCTACGCCCCTTTTATCTGCCTCGCGAGTTCCCCCAACTTTTCATCACAACTGTGTACATTCACCCGAGGGCAGACGCTGACTCCGCCTCCAGCACCGTCTTTGATGTGATCCAGCGGCTGCAGTCAATTTCTCCAGAGGCTCTAAACTTTATTCTTGGGGATTTTAACCATGTATCTTTAAAGAAGACACTTAAAAACTTTTATCAGTATGTCTCCTGCCCAACCAGGCGAAAAAAGGCATTGGACCTGTGCTATGGATCCATAGAGAGGGCCTATAAATTACTCCCCCTTCCTCCTTTAGGATCCTCAGATCACAACTGTGTACATTTGCTTCCCACATATAAAACTGCTCTCAGAAGAGGCAAGGTGGAGACCAGAGACATAGATTGTGGACAGAGGATTCAGTGCACTGCCTCCAGGAATGCTTTAACTGTACGGACTGGGAGGTTTTCACACTGTCCTGCGGGGATGATTTGGACTCTTTGGTGGACGTCATATGCTCATACATGGCTTTCTGTAAAAATATGATCGTTCCATGTAAACATGTCAAAATATATCCCAACAACAAGCCATGGGTTACAAAATCAGTTAAATCCTGCTTACAGAGGAAAGCACTTGCCTTTAAACAGGGGTCTGTTTCTGAGCTACAGGTTGCCACAAAAGAGCTGAAGTCCGAAATTTTAAGCGCAAGACATAAATCAGAACTGGAAAGTAAGATGGCAACAAAGAAACTTGGTTCAGCCTGGGCCAGTATGAAAACTATTGCAGGCCTTCAGAGCACAGAGCACAGTAATCGTGTCTTTTTAGATGGTTTTAATTCAGACACAGAGCTGGCTAATGCTCTTAATTGTTTTTATGGTCGTTCCGACTCCTTTGATTTTAGTACAGAAACCCAAGATTTGAAACAGAAACTCAAAGACAATCAGCTCTTTAATACTGAGGTGCAGGATATTAAAAGGGAGTTCTGCGCTGTAAAAGTAAACAAAAGTCAAGGCCCTGATAATATATGTGGGCGCTTGGTAAAGTCCTGTGCACATGAACTGAGTCCTGTATTTCATTACATTTTCAACTAGAAAAGCACTCGGAGAGCGCAGACCTCCGCCAAGTGCCACAGTTCCCCCCATACAGTGTTTGTGTGTACGTTTTCAGATTCCTTGACCATGAAAACATATGACTAGCAATTGGGTTGACAATGATAGGATTAGTGGTTCAGTAGTTATTCAGGAAAATCGCATTTTCCGTAATGGCGGTTTTCTTCTGGAAGGTGATCCGGATCACCACCAAAATCTAATCATCTGTAGGATACCCCATTTGTGACAATCTCTGAAAATTTCATGAAAATCCGTCCATAACTTTTTGAGTTATCTTGCTAACAAACAAACAAACAAACAGACAGACAAACCAATGCCGATGAAAACATAACCTTCGTGGCGGAGGTAATAAGTCCTTACAGACACAACATGTGCCCAAGATCTGGAAAGATGCCGTGGTTGTTCCCATTCCAAAATCCAGCTGTCCTAAAACGGTAAACGACTTTAGACCAGTTGCTTTGACTTCAATTTTAATGAAAATTTTTGAAAAACTGGTCAGATGTGAGGTCCTAAAGCAGACTGAACATGCATTGGATCCTCTGCAGTTTGCCTATAGGCCTCACAGAGGAGTGGAGGACGCCACTGTCACTCTCTTTAATATGCTTTTTGAATATCTGGATTTTAATGGGACACACGCCAGGCTTTTATTTGTGGACTTTTCCTCCACCTTTAATACAATCCAACCTCATATTTTAGTTGAAAGGCTCCTGCAACAATTTGATTTGAGCAATCATCTGGTGGGTTGGATTCTGGATTTCTTAACCAACAGGACGCAGAGAGTAAGTGTCAATGGTACATTGTCTGACCTAAAGTGCTCTTCTACTGGCTCTCCTCAGGGGTGTGTTGTCACCACTACTCTTCATCCTGTACACAAACATGTGTCGGAGCAGACATGACAACAGACACATTTTATAATGTGTCTGTTGTCATGTCTGTATGTATCATGCATATGTATCTTATGTCTGTATGTCTGTATGTCATGTATGCTGATGATTCAGTTGTTGTCAGTCTCCTCCAGGATGGTGAGAGTGGCCACGGCCCAGTAGTTGATGATTTTGTTCACTGGTGTGAGGATTCCTACCTGCAGCTGAATACGACAAAAACTAAAGATATGATTATTGACTTTAGGAGGAAAACTCCCAGGCACAAAGTCACTGTACTAAAAGGTCAGACCACTGAATGTGTACAATCCTACAAATATCTTGGGACGATTATTGATAGTAATTTAAAGTTTGAAGAGAACTGTGAAAGGGTGTGCAAAAAGGGTCAGCAACATTTGCATTGTTTGAGGAAACTTGCACGCTTCCAAATTGACCGAACCATAATGACAATGTTTTATCGGGCTTTTATTGAATCTGTTTTATCCTTTTCTTTAGTGTCATGGTTTGGTCAGATAAAACTGAAACAGAGGAAATCCTTGGATCAGGTAGTTAGATGGTCCAGTCGTTTGCTTGGTGAGTCACAGCAGAGCCTGACATCCTTGTACACCAGACAGGTACAGAGGATGGCTACCTCCATTTTAAATGATGACTCCCACCCTTTGCACTGCAACTTTCAGCTTCTTCCCTCAAGACGGAGGTTTGCTGTCCCAAAAAGCAAAACCCAGTGCTACAAAAACAGCTTTGCTCCTGCTGTTGTCTAAAAGTTGAACAAGTTGTAACAATATATTGCACATAATTTAGGTACCTATTTATTAACTCCATTTTATATTTACTTATTTTTGTAGGATTTTATTTGGGTTCTAAATCTTTTATTGGGTTTTAGACCTTTGAGTTTTTAACCTCTTTGAGTAGTCTTTAACTTTTTAATATGACCCTTCTCTCTTATCTCTGGTTTTTCTCTCATCTCTTAGTCGTTATACCCTGATTGATGGAGCTTTGAGTATTTTTTATCATGTTTATAGTCAGCTTCATGTGTGCCTGTGTTTGTGTTTATGTTGAATGTAACTGTGGTTTGTAAATATGGATGTCACAAGACTGCAAAACAAATCTACCTACGGGTACAAATAAAGTAACCTGAACCTGAACCTGAACTCGGTATAGATCATTTCATGGATTTTGGCAATAACTTATTTATAATTTTGAAAGTAATTTTTTTGACAATGCATCAGACTCATAGTGTAGATAAGTCTGAACACTAATCCATTGGAATTATTCTGTGACCTCTGAAAGAGTAGATTTGATCAGGGTTCAAATTACAAGATATGAGCCATTTGGTATTGATCCTTTTGTGGAGAATGTGGGAATGACGAGGCTGAGTTTATCTCACGAGTCAGGTTTATTCACATTCTCCAACATCATCCAAAAACAGAAAGAGAGAGAAACCCCCAGACATTCGTTCTTTTATACCCCGGAACATCAAAGCACACAGTCACATTGTATTTAATCCCAAGTCACAATGCGTCTTCTTCCAGGTCTTATCACCTCCACCTAAAGTCACTGGCGGCCAGGAAATCCCCCCAGGCCATCTCTCTGCATACCAAAGACCACATTTCACATCCTCCTGTTATCTCCTAGGAGGCTCAGTCCTTTTGTTCATCTGAGACGTGAAGCATACAGTAAGCATACAGTGATATACATATGAAGCATATGAAACTCACATATGTGTCCCACATGACCCCCCAAACGTCTAAGATGGAACAACGTAATAACAGTCTGCATGTCATGATAAAATCACACACATCAGTCCACAGGCTGCTTGGGCCTCAGTCTTCTCCCGTATCTGCTGTAAGCGGGCTTTACCACCTCCGCGGCGCCCTCCTGCTGGGGAGCTGCTGTCTGAGGATGAGAACTGTTAGTCAATCCCTGTGGGTGCTCTGGGGAATGCTCCCTAGGGGGTCTGCCGCGCCGAGGAGCCCTGGCCAACTGCACACCTTTGTCAGCCACCACAAAAGCGGGTTTGAGCCTGTTTATGCCAATCATTTCTTTTCTGCCCCCCAAATCCAGCAAAAAATGCTTATCCCCTGTTTCCAGCACTCTAAATGGTCCATCATAAGGTGGTCGCAATGATGGGCGATGGGCATCGTGTCTGACAAAAACAAACTCCGCATTTTTTAAAGCCTTAGGCACAAAAACTCGCGGAAAACTGTGGTGAACGGGGCCAGGCAACGTGCTCGATTCCATGCTACTCTGCAACCGCTGAGCTGGGGAGCACTCTGGCGCAGGATTATCTGGGAGAAATTCCCCGGGCAGCCGAAGTGGCTGTGCAAAAACTAGCTCAGCCGGGGAGGCTTCTAAATCCTCTTTAGGTGCAGAACGCAACCCCAATAAAACCCATGGTAGCCTGTCCACCCAATTTGCATCCGTAAGCGACGCTCTGAGGGCCGCCTTCAATGACCTGTGAAAACGTTCGCATAATCTGTTAGCCTGCGGGTTGTACGCGGTCGTGCGGTGAATCGTTGCCCCCAGGCTGCGGGTCATCGCTGACCAAAGTTCGGAAACAAATTGAGGGCCTCTGTCGGACGTAATGTCCGACGGGACTCCAAAACGCGCTACCCATGCCGTTAAAAACGCGCGCGCCACCTCCTCGGCTGTGGTTGACGACAGTGGGACCACTTCCGGCCAGCGCGTGGTGTGGTCAACCATTGTCAGAAGATGTGTGCACCCCTGTGAGGGCGGGAGGGGGCCTACAAGGTCCACGTGAACATGATCAAACCTCTTAGCCGGGATGTGAAACGGCTCCAAGGGAGCTCTCGTATGTCTGTGTACCTTGGCTCGTTGACAAGCCCTGCAGACTGCTGCCCACTCCCTAACTTGTTTGCGCAGGCTCGGCCATACAAATTTCTCTCCCACCATTTTGACTGACGCGCGCACTCCCGGGTGCGCCAGAAAATAGATCGAGTCAAAAACGCGGCGGCGCCACGCGGCCGGTACCACAGGACACTGTCGCCCAGTGGAGACATCGCAGATTGGGGGGGCATGCCATCTTGCAGCACCCTGTTCTCCAGCCTTAACCCTGTTGGTCCAGACTGGAGCGCGCGCACGTCCGCGTCGCTAACCTGATCCGCGGCCATGGCTGCATAATCTATCCCTACGCGGACTGGGGCTGCACGCACTTCCGCGTCGCTAACCTGATCCGCGGCCATGGCTGCAAAATCTACCCCTACGCGGGCTGGAGCCGCCACGGCACGCGAGAGGCAGTCTGCCACTACATTAAGTTTACCCGCCACATGCTGGATATCGGTAGTAAACTCTGAGATCGCGGCCAGCTGTCTCTGCTGCCGGCCCGACCACGGTTCTGAAACCTTGGCCATCGCGAAAGTCAGCGGCTTGTGATCGACGAACGCTGTGAAACGGCGTCCTTCCAGCCAGAACTGGAAGTGGCGAATGGCCAAGTGGAGAGCCAACAACTCCCTGTCGAATGCGCTGTATTTTCGTTCACTATCGCGCAAGGTCCTGCTGAAAAAGGCGAGCGGTTGCCAAGCCCCGGCTACATACTGCTCCACGACTGCCCCTATGGCCACATCTGACGCGTCAGTAGTGAGCGCTATGCGGACCATTGGGTCTGGATGTGCTAACAACACAGCGTTTGCCAGGGCTGTTTTGACTTCCGAGAATGCACGCTCTCGCTCCGGAGACCATTCGATTTTATTTGTGGGTTTTTGTTTTTTTAGTGCGGCATACAACGGTTGCATGAGCTGAGCTGCGCAGGGGAGGAAATGGTTATAAAAATTCACCATTCCCAAAAACTCCTGTAACGCTTTGACCGTTTGTGGCTGGGGAAAATTTGTTACTGCGCGCACTTTGTCAGGCAGAGGAACCGCTCCTTCTGGAGAGACGTGATGCCCCAAAAAATCAATCTGCGTCGCCCCGAACTGACACTTCACAGGGTTGATTATTAACCCGTGCTCTCCCAACCTCTGGAAAACTGCCGTGAGGTGATTTTCGTGTTCGTTTTCAGACGCGCTGGCTACCAAGATGTCGTCCAGGTAGACGAACACGAAGGGGAGATCGCGCAACACCGCGTCCATCATGTGTTGGAACGTCTGCGCAGCGTGTTTAAGCCCAAACGGCATGCGCAAAAACTCGAATAGGCCAAACGGAGTTATTACCGCTGTTTTGGGTATGTCCTCAGCGCGCACTGGGACTTGTTGGTACCCGCGGATCAAGTCTATCTTAGAAAAAACGCACGCCCCCGCCAAATGAACGGAAAAATCTTGGATATGCGGGATTGGGTAGCGGTCGTG
Source organism: Pholidichthys leucotaenia (assembly GCA_020510985.1). Classification (NCBI taxonomy): domain Eukaryota; kingdom Metazoa; phylum Chordata; class Actinopteri; order Cichliformes; family Pholidichthyidae; genus Pholidichthys; species Pholidichthys leucotaenia. Next base: position 116,965,033 of record CM035850.1, read on the forward strand.
CGCTGTAGCGTTGTTCAACCTGCGGAAATCTCCGCAAGGTCACCACGAGCCGTCAGCTTTAGGGACCATGTGAAGCGGGGAAGCCCATGGGCTTTTCGAACGCCTGATGATGCCCAGCTTTTCCAGGTTGGCGAACTCCTCGCGCGCTATGGTCAGTTTAGCTGCATCCAAGCGCCGAGCTTTTGCAAAAACGGGCGGTCCGGTGGTAGTAATAAAATGTTCCACTCCGTGTTTAGCGACAGCTGCTGAAAATGTGGGAACCGTGAGTGCTGGGAACTGAGTGAGTAGTGTGTGGAACTTACCGCTTGCCGTTGCGACGTTGGCTTGTGCTGTGGGCGGGGTCACTCGGGCTGCACAGGGAATAGAATAAAAAGAAAGTGCAATAACCAGGCGCCTATTAGCAAGATCAACCAACAAACCATGTGAGCACAGAAAATCAGCTCCCAACATATTGAAGCTCACTGCAGCTATAACAAAAGTCCACTCAAATGTACGGCCGTGTAGGGACAGAAGCAGAGTCCTCTCACCAAAAGTCTTAATCCTCGAGCCGTTCGCTGCTGATGATCCGTGACTTCCGGGACCCGCCAGCCGGTCAGCATAGGTAGGCGTGATGAAACTCACTTGGGAGCCTGTGTCCACGAGGAATTGCCTCCCCGACCGCGCATCCGTCAAGTAGAGCAGTTTGTTCTCTTCCCCGAGGGCCGCGGCTGCTACCGACCCCTGGCCTTGGCGTTTCCCGAGCGCTTGAACTGGCACGGTGGTATACATTTGCGTGCCCTCTCTGCAAAGTGGCGATGGTAGAAACAGAGGTCGTCTCCTCCGCGGTCCTTGGCCCTCGCCGCCGCCATTGTCGGTGGGTCTGCTACTGCCACCTCTGGCCCCCTGCCATCTCCGGCCGTCGCGCCAAGCTCCGTTGCTGCCGCGGTGGCCGCGTGCTGTTTGCTGGTGTTGAGAATCCGTTGTGCCTCCTGGGCCAGCGCACGGAATTCCCGCTGGGCCAACAACGGTGAAGTGGCCAGGGTCGCTCTCGTGGCCGATGGTAGGGTTCTCAGGAAAATGTGGGTGAAGAGGAAGTCGTCGCCGTCTGAGCCCCTCAACCTCAACATGTCCTCCATCAAGTCGACGGGCATGCTATCTCCCAAGTCATTCAGAGCCAGGAGCCTCTCCGCTCTCTCCTGGACTGAGGGGGTGAAACGCTGGATGAGCGCAGCCTTCAACCCGCCGTATTTGTCGTCGGCCGGTGGGTGCTCCAAAAGGCTCTGCACATGTCGAGCCGTGCGATTGTCGAGCTTGGCAATAACATGGTAGAATTTCGTGTCATCTACCGTTATCCCCCGGAGGGCGAACTGTGTTTTGGCCAAGTGGAACCAGGAGCACGGGTTGTCTTGCCAGAAGTCTGGTAGCTTGACTGTGGCTGTGTTCACCTGGCTGGCTCCTGACGAGTCCGGCTCGGGGGAATTTCTTTCGCTCATGATACGTCTTAGGGTCACCAGTGTGGAGAATGTGGGAATGACGAGGCTGAGTTTATCTCACGAGTCAGGTTTATTCACATTCTCCAACATCATCCAAAAACAGAAAGAGAGAGAAACCCCCAGACATTCGTTCATTTATACCCCGGAACATCAAAGCACACAGTCACATTGTATTTAATCCCAAGTCACAATGCGTCTTCTTCCAGGTCTTATCACCTCCACCTAAAGTCACTGGCGGCCAGGAAATCCCCCCAGGCCATCTCTCTGCATACCAAAGACCACATTTCACATCCTCCTGTTATCTCCTAGGAGGCTCAGTCCTTTTGTTCATCTGAGACGTGAAGCATACAGTAAGCATACATCCATCCATCCATCCATCTTCTACCGCTTTTCCGGAGGTCCGGGTCGCGGAGGCAGCAGTTCAAGCAGTATACATATGAAGCATATGAAACTCACATATGTGTCCCACACTTTCACTGATTTTGGCTTTTATTTTTTATAATTTTGACTGTAAATTTGTTTGACAATGCATCAGAATAGTATTTCACATCAGTCTGGCCACTAATCCATTGGAATTATTTTGTGACCTCTAAAGGAAATAATTTAATCAGGGTAATTACCCAGTTTGTAATTTCTAGGGAAATTACCCAGTTTGTATTCATGATTTCATGGATTTTGGCTTTCATTTATTAATTATTTTGACAGGAATTTTTTTTTTTTTGAAAATGCATCAGATTCATAGTGTAGGCCAGTCTAAACACGAATCCATTGGAATTATTCCGTGACCTCTGAAGGAAACAATTTTGTGAGGGTTCAAAAATTAAGAAATGAGCCACTAATTATAAATCATTTCATGGATTTTGGCAATAATTTATTTATAATTTTTACAGTAATTTTTTTTGACAATGCATTAGACTAATAGTATGGGTCAGTCTGAACATTAATCCATTGGAATTATTGTTTGACCTCTTAAGGAAATAATTTTATCAGGGTTCAAAGTATAAGATATGAGCCAGTCGGTATTGATCCTTTCATGGATTTTGGATTTCATTTATTAATAATTTTGACAGCAAATTTGGTTGACAATGCATCAGAAATAGTAGTACACATCATTCTACACACAAATCCATTGGAATTATTTTCTGACCTCTAAAGGAAATGATTTTTTCAGGGTTCAAAATTTTAGAAATTAGCCAGTCGGTATAGATCATTTCATGGATTTTGGCTTCCATTTTTTCATAATTTTGACAGTACATTTGTTTGACAATGCATAAGAATAGCAGTACACATCACTCTGGACACTAATCCATTGAAATTATTCTGTGACCTCTAAAGGAAATGATTCTTTTCAGTGTTCAAAGTGTGAAATTAGCCAGTTGGTTTTCATCATTTCATGGATTTTTGCTTTCATTTATTCATAATTTTGACAATAAATTTTTTTTAAAATGCTTCAGACTCATCGTGTAGGTCAGTCTCAACACTAATCCATTTGAATTATTCTGTGACCTCGGAAGGAAATGATTTTATTAGTGTTCAAATTTTTCAGAAATGAGCCACTTGGTATAGATCATTTCATGGATTTTGGAATTAATTTATTAATGATTTTGAAAGTTGTTTTTTTTAATTTTTTTTGGAAAAGGCATCTGACTCATCGTGTTGGTCAGTCTGAACACTAATCCATTGGAAATATTCTGTGACCTCTGAAGGAAACAGTTTTATGAGTGTTCAAAATTTAAGAAATGAGCCACTTGGTATAGACCATTTCATGGATTTTGGAATTAATTTATTAATGATTTTGAAAGTTGTTTTTTTTTTTTTGTTTTTTTTTTGAAAAGGCATTTGACTCATCGTGTTGGTCAGTCTGAACACTAATCCATTGGAATTATTCTGTGACCTCTGAAGGAAACAATTTTATGAGGGTTCAAAATTTAAGAAATTAGCCAATTGGTATAGATCATTTCATAGATTTTGCCATTAATTTATGTTTAATTTTGACAGTATTTGTCTTTTGAAATTGCATTAGACTCGTAGTGTCGGTCAGTCTGAACATTAATCCATTGGATTTATTCTGTGACCACTGAAGGAAATGATTTTATCATTGTTCAAAGTATATGAAATGAGCCAGTCGATATTGGTCCTTTCATTTATTTTGGCTTTCATTTTTTCATAATTTTAACTTAAATTTTTTTGTAACAAAGCATCAGAATAGTAGTACACATCACTCTGGACACTAATCCATTGGAATTATTTTGTGACCTCTAAAGGAAATGATTTTTTCAGGGTTCAAAGTTTGAAATTAGTCAGTTGGTATTGATCATTTCATGGATTTTGGCTTTCATTTATTAATTATTTTGACAGGAATTTTTTTTTGAAAATGCATCAGTCTCATAGTGTAGGTCAGTCTAAACACTAATCCAATGGAATTATTCCGTGACCTCTGAAGGAAACAATTTTGTGAGGGTTCAAAAATTAAGAAATGAGCCACTTGTTATAGATCATTTCATGGATTTTGGCAATAATTTATTTATAATTTTGACAGTAATTTTTTTTTTGGACAATGCATTAGACTCATAGCGTAGGTCAGTCTGAACACTAAGCCACTGGAATTATTCTGTGACCTCTGAAGGAAATCATTTTTATCAGGGTTCAAAGTATAAGATATGAGCCAGTCGGTATTGATCCTTTCATGGATTTTGGATTTCATTTATTAATAATTTTGACAGCAAATTTGCTTGACAATGCATCAGAATAGTAGTACACATCATTGTAAACATGAATCCATTGGAATTATTTTCTGACCTCTAAAGGAAATGATTTTTTCAGGGTTCAAAATTTAAGAAATTAGCCAGTCGATATAGATCATTTCATGGATTTTGGCTTTCATTTAATAATCATTTTGAAAGTAATTTTTTTTTTAAAATGCATCAGACTCATAGTGTAGGTCAGTCTGAATAATAATCCATTGGAATTATTCTGTGAACTCTGAACGAAACAATTTGATGAGAGTTCAAATTTTAAGAAATGAGCCACTTGGGATAGATCATTTAATGGATTTTGACATTAATTTATTAATGATTGTGTAAGATTTTTTTTTTTTTTTTTTTTTTTTTAAATGCATTAGACTCATAGTGTAGGTCAGTCTGAAAAGTAATCCATTGGAATTATTCTGTGTCCTCTGAAGGAAACAATTTTATGAGGGTTCAAAATTGAAGAGACGGACCAATCGGGATAGATCATTTCATTGATTTTGCCATTAATTTTTAATTTTGACATTACTTGTTTTTTTTAAAATGCATGAGACTCATAGTGTAGGTCAGTCTGAACACTAATCCATTGGAATTATTCTGTGACCTCTGACGGAAATGATTTTATCATTGTATGCCGCGTTCAAGAGACAGAAACCCACGGATGGGGTCGAATGGACCCCCGAGCGAGAGTGGGCGTTCTCGGAGGTTAAGGCAGCCCTGGCAAACGCCGCACTGCTGGAGCATCCGGTCCCGGCGGCCCAGATAGCGCTCACCACCGATGCTTCAGACGTGGCCATAGGGGTTGGCGTGGAGCAGCGCGTCGCCGGGGCTTGGCAGCCGCTCGCCTTTTTCAGCAGAACTTTGCGCGACAGTGAACGTAAATACAACGCGTTCGACAGGGAGTTGCTGGCCCTCCACCTGGCCATTCGCCACTTCCAGTTCTGGCTGGAAGGGCGCAGCTTCACCATGTTCGTGGACCACAAGCCACTAGCGTTCGCGATGGCCAAGGTTTCAGAACCGTGGTCGGGCCAGCAGCAGAGACAGCTGGCCGCGATTTCAGAGTTTACTACCGATATTCAGCATGTGTCGGGTAAACTGAATGTGGTGGCGAACTGCCTCTCGCGCACCGTGGTGGCCCCGGTCTACGTGGGGATAGATTATGCAGCCATGGCCGTGGAGCAGATTAGCGATGCAGATTAGCGATGCAGATATGCGCGCGCTCCAGTCTGGACCAACAGGGTTAAGGCTTGGAGAGCAGGGTACTGCAAGACGGCATGCCCCCCCTAATCTGCGATGTCTCCGCGGGACGCCCGCGTCCGGTGGTCCCGGTTGCGTGGCGCCGCCACGTGTTCGAGTCGGTTCACACTCTGGTGCACCCAGGAGTGCGCGCATCGGTCAAAATGGTGGGAGAGAAGTTCGTGTGGCCGAGCCTATGCAAACAAGTAAAAGAGTGGGCTGCAGCCTGTGTGGTGTGCCAACGAGCCAAGGTACACAGATACACGAAGGCTCCCTTGGAGCCATTTTGGGTACTGGCTAAGAGGTTCGACCATGTTCACGTGGATCTCGTGGGCCCCCTCCCGCCATCACAGGGGTGCACGCACCTCCTGACAGTGGTGGACTGCACCACGCACTGGCCAGAAGCAGTCCCACTGGCGGCAAACACCTCCGCGGACGTGGCACGTGCTTTTTTAACAGCATGGGTGGCACGTTTTGGAGTCCTGTCGGACATTATGTCCAACAGGGGCCCTCAATTTGTTTCTGACCTCTGGTCCATGATGGCCCGCAGCCTGGGTGTTGCAATTCATCGCACAACCGCGTACAACCCACAGGCCAATGGGTTATGCAAGCGTTTTCATAAATCACTGAAAGCAGCACTCAGGGCTTCACTGACGGATGCAAATTGGGTAGACAGGTTGCCGTGGGTTTTATTGGGGTTGCGCTCCGTGTCAAAAGAGGATTTGGAAGCTTCCCTGGCAGAGCTTGTCTTTGCGCAGCCCCTACGGCTGCCCGGGGAATTTCTGCCAGATAATCCTGCGCCTGACAGCTCCCCATCTCAGCTTTTGCAGCGCAGCGCAAACACAGGCACGCTGCCGGGCCCTACCCACCACAGTTTTCCACGTGCTTTCGTGCCTAAAACTTTGAAGAACGTGGAGTTCGTGTTCATCAGACACAATGCCCACTGCCCTCCATTGCGCCCACCCTATGATGGACTGTTCAGAGCGCTGGAAACAGGAGATAAGCATTTTTTGCTAGACTTGGGAGGTCAAACCCGCCTTTGTAGCAGCGGACGAGCAAGTGCTGTTGGCTAGGGCCCCTCGGCGTGGAAGACCCCCACGGAGAGCTCCCCAGGGAAACGATTCACCAGAGCAGCGACACGGACAGAGCGAAGTTCCCCCCCTCCCCCCGCCACGGCCCACCCGCAGTCAGACACACTCCCAGCAGCCCCCCACCGGCACAGTAGCGCCACGGAGGCAGTAAACCCCAGTTACAGCAGATATGGGAGGAGACTGAAGCCAAAAGAGTGTGTGGACTAATGTTCTATCTAAGATGCTGGGGGGGCGGTGTAGGACCTTGGGGAAGTCAGATTATTTAGCATCTCAGACGGAGACAGTGAATAAGCATGGGAGAACAATTCCCAGGGGGTTCCTGGCGAGATAGCAGGAAGGAGTCAAGGACGTAGGGGGTTGAATGCAGTGTAATGTAAATGACATGCTGTGTGACGAGAAATGCCATGAAACGTGTGAAGAGTGATTTGGGTAAAAGAGGAGAGCTTGCTGAAATGATTCAGTCTGTTCTGAGCTTGTGAGATGTGAAGTGTGTAATAAACGTAAACAATAAACAATAAACAATAAATGTCCATGAATCTGCCTCTTTATTCACACACTCCACACTCTTGATAATACAAATTCATAATAATAACTTCATCTGTATAGCACTTTTCATATACAAAAGTCACAAAGTGCTTTACATGAAATAAAACAGAAACAAGGGGTTAAATCACAAAGAAGCACAAATTTAAAAAAAAAAAATTACAGTGATAAAACAAGTTAAGAATAGATTACAACATGTCAAGTAAAACAAATAAACCAACAAATACCCCCTTCCCCCTATCTAAAGGCCTGTCTAAACAAATGTCAAATGAATTCATGATAAACTGCAATTGTGCAATAAAAGATAATATATATCATCCCACCCCTGTATGACACATGTAAATCTGTGACTGTGAAGGAGAGCAGCAAGGGAGGTCACCAAGACACCGATTACAACTGTGAAGGAGTTAAAAGCTTCAGTAACGGAGATGGACAGACACTGATTCAACAACTGCTGACTGGGTTCTTCACCAGTTAAAGCTTTATGGGAGAGTGGCAAAGAGCAAGGAACTGTAGAAGAAAGCTTCTTATAAATATTGTCTAGCATTCACAAAGACTTGGGTAAACTCTAGTTGAGAATTTTTGTCAGTAAATTTTTCAGCAGTGGTAAACTTTACCACTGCTTGTTTCTTTATAAACACTGAAAGTTCAAACTCCCTGATCGTGCACATCATGCACATCACGATATCTCTCCATTTAACAGCTTTTCACTGATGTGACAGAAATACAATGCTGTCATTATATAGCATACATTTGATTACACAGGGTTACAAAAATAATTTTTTTTTATAAGTTGTCTGTGTTTTTTCAACTGATTTAAGACAATTTTGCACCACTGAATCCAAAAATGGGCGGCACGGTGGTGGAGTGGTTAGCACTGCGGCAGAACAGCAACTCCCCCTTGGCCGGGGGATCCTGGGTTCGATCCCAGCCCCCGACCAACAGTGATCTGTGTGGAGTTTGCGTGTTCTCCCCGTGTCTGCGTGGGTTTACTCCGGGATTTCTCCGGTTTCCTCCCACATGCCAAAAACATGCAAGTTAGGTTAATTGGCATCAAACTGGGGATTCTAAATTGTCCTTAGGTATGACTGTGAGAGTGAATGGTTGTCTGTCTCTCTGTGTTGGCCCTGCAATGGACTGGCGATCTGTCCAGGGTGTACCCTGCCTCTCGCCCAAAGATGCTGGGATAGGCTCCAGCACCCCCCACGACCCTAAAAGGATTAATGGGAAGAAGATGAATGAATGAATGAATGAATGAATCCGAAAATGACATCCGTTTGTCTCGATCATGTGCTAAGTAAAAACCTGTACTTAGTACTTACTTAGTACTGTGCATGTACTTACCTTTATATAAAGGAAAGTACATGTAAATTGAATGTTACATCATCATTGTTCAAAATTCAGAGAATTTCAAGACAAAAAAAAGAATTTTGCATCATATAAAGCGAAAATACCCGTACATGTAAACGAAAATGTATAAAACGTGTGGCCATAATTCAAAAAGTTGACCTGATTGAGCAAAACCAATGTGATTTTTGGATTCAGCAAATCGTCGTCGTCGGCCTCCATCAGTCTATGATAATCATGGAAGAGAATCCTAAACGTCTACTCTGCTGGAACAGCATCGCCTGTGGCTGAACAGGCCGATGCGCACCGGTGTTCTACCTTCCAGCGTTGGGCGTTGGTAGGATTCAAGCCTGGGCAGGAAGATATGGAGGACAAGATGTTACCCATGCAGCATGTCCCCCCTCTCCACGTCACTGATGAATCCAAAGGAACAGCAGGGCTGCTACAGTTTGGCACCAGCGCCGTCGCAGGAGCTGCCAGAACGATGTTGAGCACAACAGAGAACTGCCTTAGGGGCTCCGACTCCGGATTTTTCCTCAGGGTTGACTCCCGAAGCCTTTCCCGTGACCGGGTGTGCCGCAAGGCAGCGGAGGTTTGAAATCAGGGTTTACCTTCCCCTAGATGGGCTACCTTCCCAGGTTGACGAGCCACCATCTACCCGAAGCATCTGGTTTTAAGGCGCCAGAGATCCGCCCTCGCCCCTTCTCCTATTAGTAAAAACAGTTCCGCCAGGCTTAGAGACTAAACCACATGGGCAGGCTAGGAGTTGGACTTAGTTGTCAGAGGCTTTTCGAGACGCACGCCGTAAGGAGCATTTTATGAGCACTGGGAGCTTAACCCCAGTGCCGCTCCTGGCTATGACAACCTTGGAACCCAGCAAATCAAAATTGTTCTAAATCAGCTAAAAAAAACTTTAATAATAAAATAAATTTTGTAAACTTTTATAATAAACTTTTGTCATTCTTATATAACACTGGTCAACACCAAATTTATTTTAAGAATGACAAAAGTTGTGCATTGCAAAGTTTCTTTCTTAGTTGAAATGTGAAGACGAAGTGGTTTGCTTCAGGGCTGGTCTGACTGAGGTTATACTGTACTGGTAGAATAAAGGCCTTACTGTCACTTATACATGAAAAGAATTAGTTATAATCACGCTGGACACTGAAAATTAAGTTTTCAGTTCAAAATCATTTTAATAAAAGATTTAAATTGCGCTTAAGTTGTGGAAATATTCATTCCTAACAACAACGGCATTTGTACATGTCTCATGTCTAGTATGTGCAATATGAGAATTCCTCAAAATCTCTACTTTTGATTTTCAGCAGGGTTGTCTTAGTTTGCCTCTGATAAGCTCAAGTCATTCATTATAACATCCATAACATCATCAAGGGTGACCCCTTCCTGGAGTTTTCCCCACTGGTCCTGTGGCAGGTTTTCAGTGTTTCCTGTTCCAGTGTTCGCGGACCCAGGAATTGTTCCAGCACCAGTCAATGCATCGTTGAGCTGGGGAGGCAGTGTTGGAGGGCTCATAGCGGAGTGCTGCACAAAGTCTCCGGGGTATTCATTGAAATGGAGCGGTTTCTGTGGTTGGTGGATGAAGCCTTGAGGTTGAAGCTGTGGGTTGAAGTGACCTTGAAACTCTATCTGTGGATTCAGAAAGGAATGAGATGGTGATTGTTGAGGGGTGAATCCTCCCTGAGCAAAATTCTGCTGAAATGTGTTTTTCCATGAATTTGAAGCAGCACAATCTTGGTATCCCTGTTGATAATAAAAATTGTGCATCACTGGGTTTACTTCACTATCTAGGTGCATCTCTGGTTGGGCCCCATAAACAGAGCGGTGTTCTTCATGTAGCCCACATCCCGTGGAGCTGGAATGGGCATAAGAAGCTTGTTGGTAGCAGCAGCCATCCTGCATAACTGTGTGTGTATGATATGGGTAGGGTGGTGGTGGCCTTTGATACAGTGTAGAATTGTCATCATGATGAGCAGGAAAACGTCGACGAGGTTGTCTGGGTGAGCGTCTTTTTTTCCCTGGCTTTTCCTGCAGAGTCCGTGCCCTCCTGTTTTGGAACCAGACCTGAACGGGAACAAAATAAGGACGATTTATGAACTCTTTAGGATACATTGTGGCAAAAGACAAATTAAGATAAACTGAATCCTTCTATCTTCTCCACAGAAACGAGTTTTCCTCAGCATAAAAGGATCAGGATGCCTACCTGGATTCTGGATTCGGGAATCCCTGTAATCCTGGCCTGTTTCTCCCTCTCAACAATGCCAGGATATGGATCTCTTTCAAAAACTGCAGCGAGGATCTCCACATTTCTTTTAGAGAACGTTGTTCTCTTTCTTCGAGTGGTGCTATTAGAGGTTTCGTCGGAGGAAACAGAGCTGGGATTTTCTGCGGAGAATGCAGGCGTAAAGTCAGTTGAGATAATAAACAATGTCAGATCCCATTTCTCTGTTTGTAGAACTGACAAACACATGCAAAAATATGAACTTAAGCACTAAAGACTGAGTATTTACTGTAGGTTCTAAATTTAAAGTTTTTTTAATTTAATACTTAAGTGTCTAATTTAATTACAACTCATAAGGGTCCTATTTTGACAGTCCAATCACCAGTCTGTTGTCTGAGGTGCAGAGCACATTTATGGGTGTGTCCAAGTCCATTTTGCTATCACAACAGTTGGAAAACTGCCTCTGCACCTGGCAAAAAGTGTAAAGAGGCTGGTCAAAGTATTCAGAGGTGTGTTTTGGGTAATCTAATCAAAAGCTCTCCTGCCCGTCCCTTTAATGCACACTGGTGCATATTCAAAGATGAACTGTGATCATGATGGCTTGTATAAGATGAGTTTTGCGCTGGCCAAAGGGCATACGAATGAGTGAAAATGCACACAATAGCAAAGCTGCTTGGCATTAAGCCAGGCATTAATCACAGTTGATGCTCAGTTAGTTATATTTATGGAGGACAATGAGGAAGAGATGATTGAACAATTGGGCTGAACAATCAAGCTGAATTGAATTGGTTTAACTCGGCACACATGGATGCAACCCACAGACATGAATGGGTTTGAAACTTCATGAAAAGAGAATGATCCACTGAATAATTTTGTAAACTCACACACTTTTTTCTGTGCAGTGAAAAACTGTCTGCTGTGTCTTCAGTTAGTTCATATTCAACAGTCCTCAGATTAATACATTTAAGAGAAAAACAAGAGCTGAGTGTGTGTTTTTCATTAAATTACAGGACACATGCGCATACCAGCGAGCACAAGATATGATATTATGACAGACATAATAGATTAGTATGTGGACATAATACTTTGTCACAGAAGACAGGTTTGTAGTTTAAAATTGACAAGCTGACAGCATCTCACCACACCTCCTTCATGCACCACAACAACAGTCTGTAATTGAAGGTGAAATGCTCACACACTCCCTGTTCATTCATTCATCTATCCATCATCCCCCTAAAAAATAAATACATTAATGCCTAATCTATAGGCTATACTCCTCCCGTAAGTCTGTAATTAAGATGAAAATGTGGATGGAATAAAAACAACTAGCATCATATTATAATTACAATGATAGGTGAATAGATTATAACTGTTACAACTCTGTTCATTAACCTCTTGCGCTCCGTTGTACCGCGGACGGGCAAGTCTCTGCGTCCTAGAGCGCACGAGGGCGCTCTCGTGCGCTCTAGGATGCATGGTGTAGATGGTGATGTAGGTGGTGATGGTGATGTAGTGGCGTCCAAGCGCGCACTGAAAATAAAAGCTGCAGACACAGCCGCGAACAGATTAGTTCATCTGATTGACCTCTCATTCGACTAATAAGAGCCTTGAATTGGGTTTCTGAAACCTTGAAGAACCAATGACTGAAAACCTAGCCAGAAGGACCCGCCTACCAAGGCTGTGAATGCAGTGAGCCAATTGAAGTAGAGAAGTTTGCGAGCTGTTTTTTTTAAGGCTGGGTGAAGACTGACTGCTGGAGCGGATCAAAAAAGGATTAGACGTTATGAGACGTTATGATTTCTTCCATGGTCATAGACCGACGGAGGCTGACGACAAAGGCTGAGCGACACACACGCCTTCGCCAGTCTTTTTTTAATTACTACTGTTATTTGTTTTGAAAAATCGTTCGCCAAAAACTGCAATCATGGAAGCACAAAACCGCAATAATGGAATTATATTTTGATTGGGTCGCAAGACCAGAACCACGAGCGGACCAGCGTCGCGTTCGTCTGACAATGGGGAAGAGAAATTCGCCAGGACGCTGCTGTGAAGAGATAAGATGTTATAAGCTAAATTATTCTTTATTCCTGACTATTCTTCTGTAGCGAGGGGGGGGGGGGGGGAAGCCGCGGTGACTGAGCTGCTGTCCCACATCCCACATGAGGCTAATCCGTCATGTAGTGATGGCCGATGTCCATCCTCTGTAGCGAGGGGGGGGACACCCCCCCCCACACACACACACAGACACAGCTCTGAGTGCGACCTTTCATTAGAGCCCAAAATGAAGCTTCTACATTGAATCATTCAAAAGTTACAGACGCTTTTCCAAACTGTGCCATTTGGCACAATTTGGCACAGTTCAAAAACGCCTGGGAACTACCTGAGGAAAAAGCTGTGTAATATATTCATTTTTTGTGGTATTGTTACAAAATTTGGACCTCAGCTGGATAACACTTGGTTCTACATTTCTGTTGCATTTTCCAGCCCGGATCTGAAGCTGTGTGTTATTTGCAAGCATTTATATCCAAAAAACCACCCAGGCCAAATTTATTTTCTTCAAGTTCACTATGTTTAGATGACTGTAACTCAGTGGCCGGAGCACTTAGAGAGATTATGACTGTTTTGCCAAAAAATTCAAAGTGTTTTCTTTTAAATGAGACCAACCCCATGAAGATGCTGCAAAGGGTTGAAGAACAGCTTTCGATTTACTTTGGGCACATTATTTTTTGGCGTTTTTAGGAAAATTGACCGGAGTGCAAGGGGTTAAAATTATTGAAAATCCCAGTGCATGCTGTTTCCTAATGTGCCACTGTCAGTGGGAGCTGCGGATTTCAAAAAGTGCCACTGAAATAGCATTAACAGTGTGCTTCTGACGACAGACCTCCTTTTTCCTGATCAAAAGCCCATTGTCACAATATCCACTAAAATACCAATGTGCTGAGATTGCGCCAGTGCAACATGTCTCTTAAATGACTCTCCTCCTTACAGCACAAAGCGGGTGCATAGTGCACAAATAATTAGATGTTGTAAAACAAAGCATGAAAACAGACTATGCACTGACATAAACTGACAAATCCACCAGCGCAAAACGGGAAGCATGGTCCAAATGCATGCCGTTGATCATTGTAATAGGGCCCATAGTCTCTCCAACATATCCTGGGTCTGCCCTGGGGTCTCCTCACAGTGCCCAAAACACCTCATGCGGGAGGTGTCCAAGAGACAACGTGATTAAATGTCTGACCATGTCCCAGTAGCCAGCATCGGACTGGACTGCCAAGGTCTCCACTTTTCACTGCTGTCAGATTCACATAGCACCAGGCCCCCATGATAGCTCCTGCAGATTGTGAGCTCACTGGAGGACAGACCTATGTGGTTTGTGCTGAGCCTGGTGGTGCCCCATGGGCAGGCCACCAGGCGTGCACCCCAGGCCTGGCTTGAGGGTGGGCTTCCATCACCCCGATGCCATGCAGGTGCTCTGGGTCTTCATTTTTACAATTTCCCTGGAATCTACTGGATCACTTGTGGTTCGGTGCTTTACCCAAGACCAATTTGCCCTGGGAGACCCGACATAGCTCCTGGGGTCACTAGAGCACACAAAGCCCTCCACTCTGATAAGGTGGAGATCCATGAGGTGACTAGATTGAGTATATGCATCCTAATTAGACTCATCACATTAGATTCATCCCAATTACAACACAAATTTACTGAAAAATGCATACTCAAGTAAGTATTCAGTTCAATCATGTATAAATTATATAACTTACAAAAATATTTTCACATATAATAATTAAGTATATTGAACATGCAATACTTTTGTTAAGTGAACGTTCACATTTTATTTAGAATTGCTGTCATACTGGGTGTGTGGTGGATCAGTGCTTAGTGCCAAAGCAAAAGGGTCTGTGTTCACACCCAGGTGGGAACATGCAAACTTTACCTTGTCTGCAGTTCACATGTTCTTTCAGAGCTTGTGGAGTCGTATTCTGATTTCCTCCCACCATCTGAAGACTGACAATCCCCTGTATAGCACCAAACATGACTTTGTTTTTCTGGCCATCATCGAGATTCATGGCAAAGTTCTCTCACTTTACCTTTTCTAAAGTCAAGGAATTGAAAGCGATTGCACTGCATAAACTGTATATTATTTAACTTGATAGTATATTTTTGAGTTAACTTACATTTTAAGTACTCTAGTTAAGTTATAGTCAGTCTATTTAAGACTTAGTGCCCTATTACAATGATCTAAAGTGCACATTTACACCATGCTTTCCATTTTGCATTTGTGGTTTTGTTGGTTTATGTCAGTGCAGTATCTGTTTTTTTTACACCATCTATACCACATTCCAAATTATTATGCAAATAGGATTTTAGTGTCATAAACATCCAGTTTTTTGTTTTTCAATTAAACTTATGGATGGTACTGTGTCTCAGGGCTCTTTGGATCACTGATATCAATCTCAGACACCTGTCATAATTAGTTTTCCAGTGAGCCCAATTAAAGGAAAACTACTTAAGAAGGATGCTTCGAGACCACCAGCCACAGCACTGAGAAGAGACACACACTCATGCATCCCCCCCCCACTAAGAGTCTCACCAGGCCAGATAAACAAAGCATTGAGGAATATCAACCCCCACAAGGTAGCAGGACCAGACAACACACCTGGGCGGGCCCTCAAAGCATACGCTGCCGAGCTGACCAATGTTCTCACAGCAATCTTCAACCTCTTCCTCAACCAGAACATAGTCCCCTCCTGCTTCAAAACAACAACCATTATCCCCCTCCCCAAAAGGAGCCCGCCGACCTGTCTGAATGATTACAGACCAGTAGCACTCACTCCAATCATCATGAAGTGCTTCGAGAGAGTGGTGCTGCCCCTCATTCAGGACAGCATACCGGGCACCCTGGACCCCCTGCAGTACGCCTGCCGACCCAAAAAGTCCACTTCAGATGCTATTGCTGCAGCACTCCATTATTCTCTCTCCCACCTGGAAGATAAAAACTCCTACATTAGGATGTAGGAATTGTACACTACAGCTCCGCCTTCAATACGGTCATCCCCCACAAACTCACCAACAAACTGTCTTCAATTGGCCTGCACCCCACCCTCTGCGACTGGCTACTGGACTTTCGGGTTGACAATTTTGGTGATCACAAAAGGACCGAGAAACCACGGAGCCAGCTTCCTCTTCTCCGCCTTGAGGTTAATGTCTTGGGACGAGAGCCAAACCCGTTGACCCACCTGATAATCAGGAGCTGGCCTCCTGTGGCGATTGGCGGTGGAACTGTTGCGCGCCGCCGGGCGTAAAAGCGCACCCTTCGTCTTGGTCCACACACTCCGGCAGTGTCTCATGTGCGCCTGGACAGATGGAACAGCCAACTCACCCTCCTGCTCGGGGAACAAGGGGGGATCGTACCCCAAGGACGCCTTGAAGGGAGACACACCAGTAGCCGAAGGCCGCGCCGTGTTGTGGGCATACTCCACCCAGCCAAGTAGGAGCTCCAGGAAGATGGATTAGAGGAGGTCACGCAGCGCAGGGCAGCCTCCAACTCCTGGTTAGTGCGCTCACATTGTCCATTGGACTGGGGGTGGTGACCAGAGGACAGACTAACCGTGGCCCCCAAGGCATTGTAGAAGCACCTCCATACCTGGGAGACAAACTGAGGACCCCGATCTGATACCACATCCAACGGGATCCCGTGCAGTCTGACAACATGCTGGACGAAGAGGTCAGCCGTCTCACGTGCCGAAGGGAGACCCCGAAGAGGCACAAAATGGGCGGCTTTAGAAAACCGATCCACAATAGTCAGGACTGTGTCATAGGTGTTAGAGACCGGGAGACCGGTGACGAAGTCAAGGGCGATATGTGACCAGGGCCTGCCCAGGACCGGCAGGGGCTGGAGCAGACCCGCAGGTGGAGAGTTTTGAGACTTGCCGGTAGTGCACTGGGGGCAAGCCCGGACGTAGTTGGTGACGTCCTTCTGGAGACCCGGCCACCAGAACGAGCGTTGCAGAAGATCCACCAGACGGGAGATGCCAGGGTGACAGGTGAGCTTGGAGGTGTGGACCCAGTGAATAACCTCTCCTCGAACCGCTGAAGGAACGAAGAGCCTCCCCTCTGGACCACCACCAGGGTCCGGTTCCGTCTCCTGTGCCCTTTGGATCTTGTCCCTGATGGACCAGGAAACCGCCCCACAACGCACGAGCTGGGAAGGATGGTGTGGTCCGACTCCTCTGGATCCTCAGGGGCGAACTGCCTGGATAAAGCGTCGGGCAACCCATTCTTCGAGCCTGGACAGTACGTGATGGTAAATTGAAAATGAGCAAAGAATAGAGACCAGCGCGCCTGGTGGGCATTCAGGCACCGCGCTGACCTCAAATACTCAAGGTTCTTGTGGTCCGTCCAGACCACAAAAGGCTGAGCTTCCCCCTCCAACCAATGATGCCACTCCTGCAGCGCGAGCTTGACAGCGAGGAGCTCCCTGTTGCCGACGTCATAGTTACGCTCCGCTGCAGATAATCGTCGAGAGAAGAAGGCGCAGGGCCGCTTGACTCTGTCCACTGGCGAGCGCTGAGAGAGCACCGCCCCTACCCCCGTGTTGGAAGCGTCGACCTCCACCAAGCACTGCAGCGTGGGGTCGACCTGGGTCAGGACCCGGGAGGACGAGAACTCCGCCTGGAGAGTCTTGAAGGCAGCGGCTGCCTCCTCAGACCACTGGAAGGGCACCTTCGATGAAGTGAGGTGAGTCAGGGGGGTGACAATGGTGCCGAAGTTGGGGACAAAGCGCCGGTAGAAATTAGCGAAGCCAATAAACTGCTGCACCTGCTTCCTGGAGGTAGGTGTGGGCCGCTTGACCACCGCTTCGACCTTAGCGGGGTCAGGGAGAATCTGATTGTACGAGATGACAAACCCCAGGAAGGAGGTGGTCCGGGCGTAGAACTCGCACTTCTCCGCCTTGATGTAAAGTCTATTCTCCAGCAGCCATTGCAGGATCCGCCTCACATGAGCCTGGTGCTCCTCCCGTGACTTGGAGAAGATGAGTATATCGTCCAAATACATGAAGACAAAGACCCCCAGGAAATCTTGTAGGACGTCATTTATAGCCGCTGGAAGACGGCAGGTGCGTTGGTGAGCCCAAACGGCATCACAAGGTACTCGAAGTGACCGCTGGGCGTCCTGAAGGCCGTCTTTCACTCGTCTCCCTCCTGGATCCGAACGAGATGGTAAGCGCTGTGGAGATCTAGCTTCGTGAACCAGGTCACCCCCTGGAGGGAGTGGAAGGCGGTGTCCATTAGCGGCAAGGTGTAGCGATCCTTGATAGTAATATCATTCAGCGCTCTGAAGTCAATGCAGGGACGCAGGGACCCATCCTTCTTGGACATGAAGAAGAAGCCCGCGCCGAGCGGAGACGAGGAGGGGCGGATAATCCCAGTGCTGAGTGACTCCTTGATGTAAGTATCCATCGCCTCACGTTCAGGAGTGGAGAGGCTGTACAGGCAGCCAGATGGCAAGGTGGCCCCTGGACGGAGGTTGATCGCGCAGTCATATGGCCGGTGAGGGGGAAGAGACATAGCCCTGGACTTACTGAAAGCTACTCCCAAGTCGTGGAACTCCTGCGGCACCAGGGTGAGGTCCGGAGGCTCGGTGACCGGCGCCGGTGGAGGAGAGGACAGAGCACAAGCTGCAGACTGGAGGCAGGTGCCCAGGCAAAAGGAGCTCCATAAAAGGACACTGCCGGATCTCCAATCAAGGACGGGGTTGTGCAAGCGCAGCCATGGGTAGCCCAGGATGACACGGTCCGAAGAGGAGGGCAGGACAAACAGGGTCAGATCCTCACGGTGGTTGCCAGAGATGATGAGGGGAACCGGCTTGGTGCGATGCATCACTACCCCCAGGGGAGAGCGAGAGAGAGTGACCAAGTTGAGGGGAGTTGACAGTGGCAGACAGGGTATGCCCAAACGGGTTGCCAGGCTCTTGGAAATAAAACTTTGCTCTGCCCCTGAATCCACCAGTGCGCGCGTGAAATGCCCGATGGAGTTGTGGCAGAATCGAATGGGCAGTGTGCAACAGGATAGGGGATTTGACCGGTTAGAGTCCGCGAGGCCCCCTACAGTGACTCGCGGACCTCCCCGTTTGGCTTAACCGGGCACAGCTCCACGGGATGCTGGTCATCTCCTCAATACATGCAGAGACCCCGTTCCCGCCGGTGTTGTCTCTCCGCAAGAGGGAGCCTGGTGCGCATGATCGCCATGGCCTCTGGCTCATCGGCAGACTCCGGAGCGGGTAACGCCAGGGGGCGAGATTGAGGAGAGCGGACGGAAGCTCCGCGCGAGCGGCTGACTGACTTCCACTCCGCGGTCCGCTCCCGCAGCCTATTGTCCAGGCTAATTGTGAGAGAGATCAGCTTGGACAGCCGCCCTGGGAGATCCCGACTGGCTAGCTCGTCCCTCAGACCAGAACTGAGGCTACGGAGGAAGATACTGCAGAGAGATGCCTCTCCCCAGCCCACCTCCTCCGCTGCCACCCGGAAGTCAACAGCGTGCTCCGCCACCGACCGGCTTCCCTGTTGGAGACTAAGGAGCCGATCAGCGAGGATGCTGTCATGACACGAGTGGTCGAACACCTCTAAAAAGTCTTGCACGAACCGGTCATAAGAGAGGGTTGCGTAGCTGGGCTTCGTCATAACGGCGTAAGCCCAAGCTAGCGCTCGCCCCTCTAAGAGATTAGCCATGTACCCGATTCGGATATGGTCTGAGGGGAAATCCTAAGACTCACACTGCAGACTCACACTGCAAGATAAACCCCCTCGCTCCACCGAGTTTCCCGTTGAAGCGAGCGGGGGTCGGAATAGGTGTGAGCCGGGTTGGCGTTCCCGAGCTAGGCTGGCCAGCCGTGGAAGCAACCGGAGCCGAGGTGCCTTGAGGAACCAGGGGGAACGCCTGCTGGGGATCCAGGTGGTCTAACCGGTGAGTAATTATGGTTAATTGATTGAAAATAACTTGCTGTTGGTGCGCAATCATATCCACCTGAGCCTCGAGAGTGGAAAAATGGCGTGCGAGCCCGCTGTCCGCTGGGCCGCTCTGCTGGAGCCGTACTGACATAATATTCAGCCCAGGAAACACGCACGCAGGCTCAGGTAGATTTGAAAGCTTTATTTCAACCAATATAACGTGTTTGGATGCGTGTGTGTGATATGTGAATGTGTTGTGGGTGGAGGATGAAGGCAGGGACAGAGCAGCACGCCGTGCAGCCAGGCAACCCTATGGATGAGACGAGAGCAGGGGGTTAGCTGGGCAAACCACACAGGAGAGTAATAAAGCAATGTGCTTATTTGCAGTAACAGAGGTGGCTGGCGTTGGTAAGATCCCAAGCTTGGGAGACAGCGTCCTGTTGTGCGTCCTAGGAGGAGCAGTGTTGCAGAGGAACGATGAAGACGAAGGAGAGGATGTCCGCCGCCGGGGAATCCACCTGTGCACAGGGGAAGGCTGAGAGGACAGGTGAGACAAATAGACAGCTTACGTGTCGTTGTGATGATCAGCAGGCCTGGAGGAAGGAATCCTCTGAGGGTTAGAGCACGAAGGAAGACAGACGGCTCCAGGCCGATGCTCAGGGCGAGGTGGAATAAATAGTTGCGCACTAACGAGGTGCAGGTGTGCGCGCAGCTGAGGTGGATGCCCGTGAATGGTGACAGGAAATTCCAGGATTGCAACAGCACAGGGATAGCAACACTCAGAGCAATAATTAAGAAGATACGGAAGATATAAATAAGAGCAGTGGATATACATACATACACATCAATATATAAATACTGTATGTATATACAAAGTGCGGAGCATTGTAGCAAGATGGAATAAACAGCATAACCGTCTACTTAGTTATCCTACATAGTATGAATATGTACCCATACATATTGTCACCCTCCGTAGCGACCGATACTGTCCTAGGTGTATATAATGGAGGGGACCATTGTGTAAGTCTATTGCGTCTTTTGCATTCAGTACTATTAAGTCGTCACATTTTTTTGCTATCTCTGCGAGCAGCCCTGCTTAGGTTATACAGTCTGACTGCCGTAGGTAGGAAGGACCTGCAAAACCTCTCGGTTGTGCACCTAGGATGATGTCGTCGGCCTCCGTCGGTCTATGATGACCATGGAAGAGAATCCTAAACATCTACTCTGCTGGAACAGCACCACCTGTGGCTGAACAGGCCGATGCACGAATGGCAGTCCCTGTCATGCAGGTCGCACTTGTGGTTGGTCTCCGTGCTGCTGGGTCTGTGGCGGTTCTTCCTGCGGGTCCTTTTTTCATCTGCTGCAGCAGTCAGTCTCTCTTCACCCGCCTTGAGCTGTCTGGTCAGAGTGCCTCTCCATTTGGAGCGGTCCGTTGCAAGGTCCTCCCAGCACTCTGTGTTGATCTCCAGGGCCTTCATGTCTCTCTTGCAGACGTCTCTAAAGCGCAGCTGTGGCCGGCCAACGTCTCTCCTGCCAGTCGTCAGTTCTCCGTAGAGGACGTCTTTGGGGATTCTGCCATCCTCCATACGGTGAACGTGGCCTAGCCAGCGGAGCCTGCGCTGCCTGAGTAGAGTGAACATGGAGGGAAGGCCGGCGCGGGACAGAACTTCTGTGTTGGGCACTTTGTCCTGCCAGGATATGTCCAGGATGTGGCGAATGCAGCGCAAGTCGAAGGAGTTCAATCTCTTTTCCTGCCGGGCGTATGTTGTCCACGTCTCACTCCCATAGAGCATTGTGCTGATGACGCAGGCATTATACACTGCCATCTTCGTCTTGACAGAGAGTTTGGGATTCTCCCACACTCGTGTGGTAAGGCGAGTGAGTGTGAAGGCTGATTTTCCAATCCTCTTGTCGATCTCTGTATCAAGGGAGAGGTTGTTGCTGATCGTGGACCCCAGGTACATGAACTGATTCACAACCTCCAGCTCGTAGTCGTCGATGGTGATGGTTGGTGGTGCTTCCGTGCCTTGCGCCAAGACGTTAGTCTTCTTCAGGCTGATGGTAAGCCCGAAGTCCTTGCATGCCTGGGAGAAGCGGTCCATCAGGGTCTGAAGCTCCTGCTGTGTGTGGGTTGCGACTGCAGCGTCGTCTGCAAACAGCATGTCTCTGATTAGAGCCTCGCGTACTTTGGTTCTGGCTTTCAGGCAGGCGAGGTTGAAAAGCCTGCCGTCAGATCTTGTGTGCAGGTAGATTCCCTCTGTTGCTGTGCTGAAGGCATGCCTCAGGAGCATAGCAAAGAAAATCCCAAAGAGGGTTGGCGCAAGTACACAGCCCTGTTTCACTCCGCTGCGTATGTTGAATGGCTCTGAGACGTTGCCGTTGTGCTGCACTATCCCCTGCATGTTGATGTGAAACGATTCAATGAGGCTTTGCAACTTTGGTGGGCATCCTATCTTTGGCAGGATCTTGAAAAGGCCCTCTCTGCTGACCAGATCGAACGCTTTGGTGAGGTCGATGAAGGCGACGTACAGGGGCATGTTCTGTTCTCTGCATTTCTCCTGGAGTTGGCGGATGGAGAATATCATGTCTACCGTCGATCGCTCAGCGCGGAAGCCACACTGAGACTCGGGGTAGACACGTTCGGCAAGCTTCTGTAGACAAACGAGAACAACTTGTGCATAGACTTTGCCAACAACGCTGAGGAGGGAGATGCCCCTGTAGTTGTTGCAGTCGCTTCTCTCCCCTTTGTTTTTGTAGAGGGTGATGATCTTGGCGTCCCTCATGTCCTGCGGTACGGCACCTTCTTTCAGCACTGGCAGAGGACGTCATGCAATGGCAGCAGTAGGGCGGTCTTGCAGTGCTTGATCAGGTCGGGGGGTATGGCGTCATTGCCGGGTGCCTTGCCAGCGGCAAGCTATCAATGGCCTTGCTGAGTTTGTCGATGGTTGGCTCGGCGTCAAGTTCGTCACTGGATGGCAGGCAGTCGATGGCATCAAGGGCTGACGGTGTCACGGTGTTCTGTCTGGAGTAGAGGTCGGAGTAGTGTTCCATCCATCTCTCCATCTGCTTGTTCTTTTCTGTGATCATCTCCCCAGTGGAGGATTTGACGGGGGCCGTCTCGCTCTGAGCCGGACCAAGTGCTTTCTTGATGCCATCGTACATACCACGGATGTTCCCTGTTATGGCAGCGGTTTGAATGTCTTGGCTGAGCTGAGTCCAGTACTCGTTGGCACAGCGCCGAGCAGTCTGCCGAACTTTGCTTCTCGCAGCCCTGAGAATCTGGAGATTCTTCTGTTTGGGGTTACTTCTTGTACTCAGCAAGTGCCTGAGCGCTTGGCTTCAATGACGGGGGGGTCCATCTCGGTCAACTTGGCATCAAACCAGTCCTGTGACTTCAAGGTCTTCCTCCCAAGGTAGCCAAGGCTGTGCGGTGGATGGTGTTTCGAGCTCTTCCCACTTCTGCTTTGCAGATTCTCCTTCTTGTGGTACACCCAAGTTCCTTCTCAAAGGTGGAGGCAAACTGCTCAACAAGTTCTGGTTGGGCCATCTTGCTGGTGTCAATCCGTGCCTTTCCAGGTTGTCTAGCACGATGGAATTTCTTCAGCTGCAGCTTGACCTTGCAACACACCAATGAATGGTTCTGTGTTCGCAATCTGCACTCTGGAACGAACGGTTGATTAGCACGTTCTTCAGTGAGGTGCGGCCTGGTCGGATCAAGTCAGCTGGTGCCAGTGCTCTTGAGCGTGGATGTCACCAGGAAACCTTGTGTAGGAGCCTTGGTCTTGAAGAACGAGTTTGTGATGCACAGATCGTGATATGTGCAGAACTCGAGCAGCCCGCTGTCCATTGCCGTTCATTCTGCCCACGCCAAATAGGTCCAAGACAGAAGGGCCAGGAGTCGTGGTCAGCACCCACTCTGGCATTGAAAGTCTCCAAGGAGAATGAGTTGTTCAGGAGTTGGGGATGATCCTGACAGTTGTTGCGAGATTCTCTTAGAACTCGTCTTTTGCCTCTGGTGTGGCTGTCAGTGTTGGGGCATACACACTGACGAGGGTGACTGGGCCTTGAGTGGTGTTGAGGCGGAGGATGAGGAGTCGTGCAGAGCCATTGCTGCCCGGTTCCACCATCTTCAGCAAGGTGTTCTTCACTGCGAAGCCCACTCCGTGTTCCCTGTGTTCGTCACTGCCCTTTCCCTGCCAGTAGAACGTGTATTCCTTCTCTCTCAGTGTGCCTGCATCAGCCAACCGTGTTTCCTGGAGAGTGGCGATATCCACTCCCAGTCTCTTCTGCTCATTATTGATGATGGCAGTCTTCTTGGTGTCGTTGATGTCCTTGAGGTTAGCAGCGAGTCCTGTCATCATAGTACGGACATTCCAAGTTCCCAGTTTTAGAGTTGGTCTCTTTTGTTTTTTTGTCTTGCCTGGTGCGAATGTTCTCAGCCTGCTGTTCGGACTTCTCCTCATCCCCATGCACCCAATGAGGAAAGCAAGCTGTGGCGGGACAACACCTTATTGGTTGGGAGCTGCCCAGCTTGAGGCGGGTGGTAGCTGTCCGGTGAGATCCGATGATCCCTCCCACCGTCGGGAACAACCCCTGGTGCTGCGCTCTACGTCAATTGAGCGGTGGCTTATAACCGGTAACTGTCATTCCCCGTGTTTTGTCTACGCCAAGGTGAAGCTGGAGTGTCCTCTCCAGTGATCCAGTGTTCTACCTTCCAGCATTGGGCGTTGGTAGGATTCAAGCCTGGGCAGGAAGATATGGAGGACAAGATGTTGCCCATGCAGCATGTCCCCCCTCTCCACGTCACTGATGAATCCAAAGGAACAGCAGGGTTGCTACAGTTTGGCACCAGCGCCGTCGCAGGAGCTGCCAGAACGATGTTGAACACAACAGAGAACTGCCTTTGGGGCTCCAACTCCGGATTTTTCCTCAGGGTTGACTCCCGAAGCCTTTCCCGTGACCGGGTGTGCCGCAAGGCAGCGGAGGTTTGAAATCAGGGTTTACCTTCCCCTAAATGGGCTACCTTCCCAGGTTGACGAGCCACCATCTACCCGAAGCATCTGGTTTTAAGGCGCCAGAGATCCGCCCTCGCCCCTTCTCCTATTAGTAAAAGCAGTTCCGCCGGGCTTAGAGACTAAACCACATGGGCAGGCTAGGAGTTGGACTTAGTTGTCAGAGGCTTTTCGAGACGCACGCCATAAGGAGCATTTTATGAGCACTGGGAGCTTAACCCCAGTGCCGCTCCTGGCTATGACAACCTTGGAACCAAGGATGATGTAGTCTGCTGCTAAATGAGCTCCTCAGTGCGTTCAGTATATCCTGCATAGGGTGGGACTCGGACTCCAGCAGAGATGATAGTTTAGCCACCATCCTTCTCTCTTCTATCTCCTCCACTGGGTCAGGGCACTGCCCCAGGACAGAGCTAGCTTTCTTGATCAGTTTGTTCAGTCTCTTCCTATCGGCTGCTGTAATGCCACTGCCCCAGCAGACCACTCCAAAAGTGATGGCTGATGCCACCACCAAATCGTAGAATGTCTTCAGCAGTGCCCCTTGTACACCAAAAGACCTGAGTTTCCTCAGTGGGAACAGCCTGCACTGTCCCTCCTTGTAGAGTGCGTCGGTATTGTGTGACCAGTCTAGTTTATTGTTCAGATGAACACCCAGGTACTTGTAGGATGTCACAATCTCGATATCTGTTCCCTGTATGTTCACTGCGGTGCTGTGAGGGTTTGTCATTGCCTGCAGCAGTCCCACCACAGCTCCTTAGTTTTCCTCGCGTTGATCTGGAGGCAGTTCCGATGGGCACCAGTCCACGAAGTCCTGGATAAGTCCTCTGTACTCAGCTTCATCGCCGTTGGAGATGAGGTCGACGATTGCAGAGTTGTCAGAGAACTTCTGTAGATTGGCAGTGTGTTGTGTTGTGTGAGAAGTCCGCAGTATAAAGGGTAAACAGGAAGGGAGCCAAAAAACCGTTCCCTGGGGGCCCCCGTGCTACGATGATTGTGTCGGACACACAGTCCCCGGGTTCTCACAAACTGTGGTCGGTTAGTGAGGTAGTCCAGGCTCATGATGACAGGTGCTGGTCCACCCCCTGCGCACAGCAGCTTGTCCTTCAGGATATCGGTTGGATGGTGTGATTGAAAGCACTGGAGAAAGTCAAAGAACATGATCCTCACCCACATTCCCGGGCTTCTCCAGGTGGGACAGAGAACGGTGAAGGAGGAAGATCACTGCATCCTCCACCCCAATGCCCATTGCTGGTCGTGCGAACTGGAGTGGATCCATCGCTGGTCCCACCAGGGGGCGGTGGTGAGTGAGGAGCAGTCTCTCCATGGTCTTCATCATGTGGGACGTCAGGGCCATGGTCTGTAGCTGTTAGGTCTTTGGGGCGGGAGGTCTTTGGTACAGGTACCACACAAGATGTTTTCCACAACTGTGGTACCCTCCCCAGCTTCAGACTCAGGTCGAAGATGAGCTCCACAATCCCACATAACTGATCTGCACAGGACTTGAGGAGCTTTGCGCTGATGCCATCCGGTCCCGACGCCTTCTTCGCCTTGATCTTTCTCAGCTCCGTCCTCACCTGGGTCTTAGTGATGGCCATGTTGGGGGGCTGTGTGTTGGGAGTGGGGGGGTGTTGGTGGAGTGGGGTGTGGGCAGCAGGACTCGATGTCTTTAGAGGCAGTAGTGGTTGTTGTGCAGTCGGGGGGAGGGGGTTGGGGTTGGTCAAACCTATTAAAAAACAGGTTCAGATTGTTCGCCCACTCCCTGCCCCCCATGGCCTGGGAAGAGGTATTCTGGAGCCCAGAGATGGTTTTAAGGTTTCTCCAGACCCCACCGATGTCGCTCTGTTGCAGCTTGTCCTCCATCTTCTTCCTGAAGCTGTCCTTGCCTTCTCTGATCTTCCTCCTCAGCTCCCTCTGTACGGACTTTGGCATCTCCCTGTTCCCCGACCTGAAGATCCTCTTCTTCTCTCTCAGAAGTGTTTTTATCTCAGGGTTGATCCAGGGTTTGTTGTTCGAGCAACACCGTATGGTCTTGGTGGGTACGGTGTTGTCCACACAGAAGCTGATGTAGTCCATGATGGTATGAGTGAGGCCATCGATGTCCTCACCATGTGGATCGCAGAGTTGCTCCCAGGCAGTGGTTTCAAAGCAGTCCTTTAGAGCGTCCAATGCCTCCTCAGACCATAACTTCACTGTGCGCATGACCGGAGGTTGTCTGTGCACTAGGGGTTTGTACACCGGCAGGAGATGAACCAAGTTGTGATCCGATCTCCCGAGTGGGGGGAGTTGTGATGAGTTGTACGCCTCCTTAGTGTTTGCATAGAATAAATCCAGTGTTTTATTGTCTCTAGTGTGGCATGTGACATACTGGGTAAACGTGGGTAGAATGGGAGACAGTGAAATATGGTTAAAATCGCCTGAGATGAGGAGAAGAGCATCTGGGTGTTCTGTCTGCAGCCTGCCAGTTACTGAGTGGATGACGTCACGCACTGTCCCAGCGTTCGCCGTGGATTTGCATAAATAACAATGCAGATCACGTGTGAGTATTCCCTCGGGAGATAGATAGGCCGCATGCTAACAGCTAGCAACTCAGTGTCTTTGCTACAGTGCTGTTCCTTAACCGTGATATGTCCCGGTCTGCACCAGTTGTTATTGACGTACATCATCACCCCACCGCCCCGTGCCTTCCCACTGTCTGGTGTTCGGTCTGCCTGTATTGCGTGGAAACTCTCCAGTTCAATGTTAGTGTAACACATTACCACTGTAACACAGAGGGTATAATACCACTGGGTATATGGGGAACAGGACCCACTAACACCTGCGCTCGCCAGATTTTTGTGTGTAACCCTTACTAACACCCACTCACCCTACTCACTTTAGGTGTAGTACCCTTTTTGGTAGTATTGTGTTATGGCAATGTAGTTACCTTAACTTTTCTACCTGGGCAGAGGGATAAGTGGGCCAGGTCAGACCGACTCTGGGTTCATAGGAGCCTGGGAGGTGCAACAACAGATGACACATACACAGCCGTATAGAACTTGCAACTATATATATTATTTTAACAAATGTGTATTATTTACAAATATGTACAATAAAAAAACACACACTTGTCACAATAATAAAAAGAAAATAACAATAAAGGTACTTCAAAATATAGTTACAATATTCTCAGTTCTGTTGTATCAGTCCAGGTGACTAGTGGAATCACCTCTCGCAGTCTCTAGGGTTCAGGCTTCGGCTCACCATCCAGATCTGGAGATCCACGCTCTGGTCAAACCAGTCCAAAGGAAAAAAAAACAAAAAAACCTGACCATGCTAAGTGGCTCGTGCATCAATGGGGTTCCCGCGCTCAACGGCGTCGACAGCCTTTGGATCCCAATCTTAAAATTTAATAGACGGGGCATTAGAATTTGGCAATACCGCAATGTCTCATTTCTCATTTTGGTTTAGGCTTACCAATTTCAAGGGTTTTATCCAGGCAAAGGCTGCTACCAGCATGCTAGCGTCGCCATATTACCAAGGACAGTCTCTCTCTCTCTGGTCTGTGTCTTTCGGCGTCTGGCGTGACTGAGCCAAAAATGCAAGTCATCCCAGACCCAGGGAGAGAGCGCTTAACCCACTGGGTGGCGTGACCCAGCAATGGCGCAGCCATTGGTTACTCAAAATATCAACACACAATACTAGGAACTTTATCAGAACCTTCTAGAAAATGTTCCTATTTATGAATATATAATTTATTAAATATTCATATTCAAATTATGTATTCCCATTGTGAAATGGGTGTTTTTCTTTTTAAAAGCGGTATCAATATTTATAATTTAATTCACGTTAAACTATCTACTTCCATTGTGAAATGAATGTCCCCCCTTCTTCTTAAAGCGGCATCGACATTTATAATTCCATCCACGTTTTTAACACTGGGTTACATTAGCATCTGCTGCTAGTCCTGTTAGCCACGTCTCTGAGAATAGGAACAGGCTACACTCCCGGTATATGCTCTCATAGCGGGAGATTGCTGCTAGTTCATCTGTCTTTCCGAGTATCAATCATACATTCCCCATAATCACAGATGGGAGGGCGGGTCAGTACCTTGGATTACTGTTTCCAAGTGTGGTCTCGAGAGAATGGGTTTTACTTTTGCTAAACGCCTTAGATGAAAGAAGCTGGATTTTACCACAGAACAAATCAGCGTGTCTAATTTAAAATCATTGTCCATGGTAAAACCAAGGTTCCTAGCTGTGGATTTAACATAAGGAGTAAGGGGGCCCAAGTATACAAGAAGGGACTCACAGGGATGACTAGGTCCAAACACCATCACTTTGGTCTTCTTATCATTAAAATTTAGGAAGTTTAGGGCCATCCAAGACTTTATGTCTTCAATGCACGCCAGGAGTGAGTTTACTGATGAGACAGCTTTTTGTTTTAGAGGGACATAAATCTGACAGTCATCAGCATACAGGTGGAAAGAGATACCATGCTTTTTAAAAATGGAACCCAGTGGAAGTATGTACAGAGAAAAAAAGCATGGGCCCTAGAATTGACCCCTGTGGGACCCCGTAAGGCAGAGGAGCAGAAGAGGATTCAAACCCAGATATGCTAACTTTAAAAGTCCTGTCTGACTGATAGGATCTAAACCAGCTGAGAACAGTGCCACAAATGCCCACTAGGTGCTGCAAACGGAAAATTAAAACATGATGGTCCACTGTGTCAAAGGCAGCAGTTAAATCAAGCAGCACAAGAACAGCATATTCACCCGAATCACATGCCAAGAGAATATCGTTAAAAACTCTTACAAGGCTGTCCTCTTGTGCTATGAAGAGCTTTGAAACCAGATTGAAAAATCTCCAAAATACCATGTTCATCCAGAAAATATTTCAGCTGCATATAGACAATTTTCTATAAAAATTTTTGAGAGAAATGGCAGCTTGGAAATAGGCCTAAAATTTGCCAACATGGTATGATCGAGACCAGGTTTCTTAATGAAGGGCTGTACTACTGCATGTTTAAAATTTGCAGGAACCACACCAGATGACAGGCTGCTGTTCAAGATGGCGAGAACTGACTGGCCTATACTGGGAAGCACCTCTTTAAAGAGTCTAGGAGGGACAGCATCACAGGGAGACCCTGAGGGCTTAATGTGGGTAACCACATCCTCTAAAAATGACAGAGTCGCAGGTTCAAACTGATTAAAAACAGCAGAACAAGGGACAGAGACAGAGGGATGAGAGGCTGGAGGTGAGATGAGAGCCCTGGTGGTGGCCGCCTTATCAATAAAAAAGTGCATAAAATCATTACATAACTCAGAGGAGGCTCCAAACAGTCAGTCTGTGGGATATTAAGAACAGAGTCAACAGTGTTAAATAAAACACGTTGATTATGACAATGAGATAAAACAATATTAGCAAAATATTTGCTTTTTTCCTGCTTGACAGTATTTTGATACTGACGCCAGCAGTCTTTTAAAATCTGCAGTGACACCTGCAGTTTGTCCTTCTTCCATCTGCGTTCAGCTCTGCAGCACTCCTGTCTGACCGCGCCAGTTCTGTCATTGATCCACGGCTCAGGTTTGGATCGAGGCTGCTTGGTTTTCAGTGGAGCCACAGAGTCCAAGATGGTTTGGCAGGAGGAGTGAAACCAGGAGCTGAGTTCCTCCACAGATGAGATGGAACCAGGAGGGACACAGAGGTGGTCAAAGGCAGCGGAGAACTGACCAGCAGTGGAAAGGTTAAAAACCCGGCAGCGCTGAGCAGGAGCATGAGTTTTAGCTGCAGTGCATGATAGCTCAGCCTCAAATAATACAGGCATATGGTCGGACAATACAGTGTCACAGATTTCTAAATTAAAAACAGACAGGCCACACAAGAGGACAAGATCTAACGTGTGTCCGTGCTCGTGAGTAGCACCACCGGTCACGGACTGCACCAGATTTAGAGAATCAATGAGATTTAAAAAGTCTTTCACCAGCGGCTTATCAGGACGTTGTACACATGCATGTTAAAATCTCCAACGATAAGAACATGATCATAATTTGTAACAATACCAGCTAAGAAAATGGCAAAGTCATTTAAAAAGTCTTTATTATATTTGGGTGGTCTGTGTATGACAGCACACAGTACAGGGTTTATTCGACCCACCTCAAAGAAAGTCAGTTCAAAGCTGGAGAACGGAGAAGGTAAAAAGCGCTGCTGACATTTATAGTCATTTTTGTAAACAGTTGCCGTTCCTCCTCCTCATCCTGTTATCCGCGGGGAATTAAAATAACAGTAACCTGGGGGTAAAACTTCGGACAGAGCAGAGTTCACCCACAGTCTGCCAGGTCTCCACAACGAAAAAGAAATCCAGTTCCTGGGAGCTGATGAAATCCTTCAGGATGTAAGTTTTATTTGCCAGCTATCTGGCGTTAACCAGGACAATCCGAGCTGGAGCTGGAGCCTGGGCCTCAGCAGAACAGGAAACCTGCCGCAGCGGTCTCAGGTGCCAGGGATTTACCCCACGCTGGCGGGGCCTGGGAGAGTAGCAGCGCCGGGGCCGGATCACCTCACCAAGGCCAGTCACAGGGACCAGGCAGGCATCAGCAGGATCCAGGGAACATAATCCGCCCGGAGTCCGGGGAACAGAGAAGAAATGTGCCAGGCGGGCCTTCAGTTTCACCAGCCGACCGCTGCGTTTCCCACGGCGATGGTGAGGCCTCCGCTCGGAGAGAGGGGCTGAGGCCCGATACAGGCAAGGCGGGATATCTGACAAGAGCGGAGGCTTCTGTCCACCATAATCAGACGAAATAAGATCCTCGGCAGAAAGTCTAAGATCCAACAATGTTTGGCGGTTGTACACAAGTAAGGACTTGATTTCTTGAATGCCAATGGTTAAAAACAGTAAAAAAAACAAGCAAAGCTGTCAGAGACAGACGGTCAGCCCCATACACTGGCGCCATCTTGTCAGCCATGTCTGTGATCAACAACCAATAAAATGTTTTGAAACGCTGTTGTGCTTAATAATTTGGAACAGTGCATTTTGATTTTTTTTTTATTTTTGCAAGAAAATAGTTATCATTGGGAGGTTTGTTCAATAAAATTTGAATTATGCTGAACAGTTGACTTGAAAATTATACTGACTGTCATTTGCATCGACTATTTAGGAAAATCAGAGACTAATATCATTTGCATAATAACTTAGAAAGCGGTGTAATTACCTGTAGACCAGGGGTGTCCAATCATGTGCCATGGAGGCCCAAGACCCTGCGGGTTTCCTATTCTACCCAGTCTCTTCAGCAGGCGTTTTCATTTATCAGCAGTCAGTGGGACGAAATTCAGTGGAATCTGCTGTTGAAGACACTGGTTGGAGGTAAAGCCTGCAGGGTCTTGGCCCTCCATGGCACATGATTGGACACCCCTGCTGTAGACTGTGCAGCATGCTTTACTCTGCAACGAGAGGACTCATTTAAATGTACAGTCTTGGCGTATTGGTCTTTTGGTGCATTTTGTCTCAATGTGCTTTTTGATCAGCAAAAAGCAGGTCTGTAGCTAGTAGTGCCTTGTCAGTCTTTATTTAAACAGTGAGTTTTAAAACCATGGGCATGCACATACTGACACGGGCACACGTTCTCTAGTGAGCCTTGGCTGATGTGAAGTCTGTGACCGGTTCTGGACAGAGCAGTGGCCGGAGTCTTGGTGGGCACAGCGGCCGATGTGGATCCAGTAAACAGAGGAGGAGATGTCTAAAACCCACAGTGGGATGGTGGACTGTCTGAATCTGAAGATCTGAAACTAGAAACCTCTTTCCTGTGACTAAGCATTCTGTCCACATTCATCATCTATCATGGCACGCCTACATGTCCTGCCCCAGTTTATGAAAAAAAAAAACAAAACAAAAAAAACACTGAGCTGCTGTTCTTCTGTTAAATGTGTTAATCTGAGGACACTTAAATACAAACTACCCACATACTATATAATATATTCAAAATCATTTGAAGAAACAGTAGACAGTTGTTTATCAACCAGAGAAATAAAAAGAGGAAAGTGTGCATGGTTTCAGAAAATTTTTCAGCAGATTCTCCTCTTTGCACCGAAGCATCAAACTCATTCTTATTCAGCCATATCTCCACCATACAATACCTGCCTGGGCATTAACTGTAATTAATTCCTGGCTTAATGCCAAGCAGCTCGAGTCTGCAGGCATTTTCTTATTGCTCACACGCACGGCCTTTGGCCAGGACAAGAGCCATCTTCCCTCTGAAGTAAACATACCATCATGATAACAGTTCACCCTAGATCATGTGTCCCTTTTTGACCCCAGATGTGCTCTGGACTGGGTTTTTGCATATTTCACCTAAAGATAAGATAAGATAAGCCTTTATTAGTTTCACAGTAGGGAATTTCCAGGATTGCAACAGCACAGGGATAGCAACACTCAGAGCAATAATTTAGAAGATAAGAAAATAAGAGCAGTGAATATACATATGTACGCATAAATATATAAATATACTGTATATACACAGTGCGGAGATGGACTAAACAGCATAACTGTCTATTTAGTTACCCTACATGGTATGAATATGTACCCATACATATTGTCACCCTCCATAGCGACTGATATTGTCCTAGTTGTATACTGGAGGGGACCATTTGTGTAAGTCTGTTGCGTCTTTTGCATTCAGTACTATTAGGTCGTCACGTCTTTTTGCTATCTCTGCGAGCAGCCCTGCTTAGGTTATACAGTCTGACAGCTGTAGGTAGGAAGGACCTGTGAAACCTCTCGGTCACGCACCAAGGATGATGTAGCCTACTGCTAAATGAGCTCCTCAGTGCGTCCAGTATGTCCTGCATAGGGTGGGACTCGGACTTCAGCAGAGATGACAGTTTAGCCACCATCCTTCTCTCTCCTATCTCCTCTACTGGGTCAGGGCGCTGCCCCAGGACAGAGCTAGCTTTCTTGATTAGTTTGTTCAGTCTCTTCCTATCAGCTGCTGTAATGCCGTTGCCCCAGCAGACCACTCCAAAAGTGTTGGCTGATGCCACCACATCAAATTGCTTAAACCACATCTCTGAATAATTAAGAGAGTTTAGACAACCCCTTTGTGCTTTCCACCGGTGGAAAGTCGATTTTTTCCATCGCAGCAATTGTCAGATGGACTTGGACATGTCCATAAATGTGCCTTAGACAACAGGCTGTTGACTAGATTGTTGTAATACAGCCTTAATCTAGTTCAGTTACTTATACTCAGTGTACTTGTCTATGAGTCCACATTAAGAAATAACTAGAGATGCACCATTTAATCAGCTTAACATCAGTATCGATCAATACTGACCTTCTCGACTGATGTCAGCCTATGAGCAAATACAGTAAGATATTTACTGATATTAGTGACCAATATTTATCTGGTGTGTCTCAGTTATGCAGCACTAATTTTACCCTGAAATAGACAGCAGCAAATTCAGAAAACATCTATTTCAGTACATTTGTTTTTTATAATGCCTAGTTTTTTGTTTTCCTGCAATTAAAGGTGGAATAGATGACAACAAAACAAAAGAAACAATTACTATTGGCATCGGTCAACTTAATGTTTTAAACAGTGACAGTATTGGCCCAAAATTTCACAATTTATGTATCCCTAAAAATAAGGTATCTGAGTATTTACTTAAGACATTTTTTAAAGTAAATGTGAAGAATCATTTTCTTGTGTGTAAGGAAGCGTCTTAAACTTTATAAAGCACAACACAGAGATTCAGTTATTTTCAAAAAGAGCCCAAAGAAACTAACAAACAAACTAACAAAAAATCAAGTTAAGACCAGTACAATGCAAAAAAGAAATCTCTGAGAAAAAATATCTTAAATCAAGGATATAATAGGGAATGGGCGCATGACGTCACCCAATGGAAAAACCGCAAGGAATTGTTTTTTGTCTGATAAGATTTTTTCTTGTCGTGCAGTTTTCTGTTAGAATATTTTACTTGTAATAAGATATTTTTATTTATTTTAAGCTATTTAATCTGATTAATCTGACTTTTTTTCCACAATATTTTTTATTGAACCTTTTTTTTTACAGACATGGCACAAACACTCAAACACTAACACTAAAGTAATTTAAAAATTAAAAAAAAAATACACACAAAAAAAATGTACTAAAAACAACAACAACCATTAACAAAAACAAGTCAACAACAATGCTCCTCTGTTTAGTCTAGGTAATCTATTACATAAGAATACATAATATACATTCAACAGTTTGGAATTTGCAAGGTCCACACATATCATTCACCTTCTTCTTCAGAAGTTATGTTTAATTTCTTTACATAATCAGTGAAAGGTCTCCATATATTCTCAAACACACCTTCCTTTGATTTCAGTATGTATGTTATTCTTTCTAGTGGAAGGTTTGTTAACATCTGTCTTAACCACTGAGTCACATCTGGTCTATGAGTCTTTTTCCACAGTAGTGCAATACATTTTTTGGCATTAAGCAAACCAAGGTCTATGAATGTTCTTTCACTCTTATTAAGATAAGATAAGCCTTTATTAGTCCCACAATGGGGAAATTCCAGGATTGCAACAGCACAGGGGTAGCAACACTCAGAGCAACAATCAGAAGGCAAGAAAAAACAACATCTAGTAAAACATACACTACCGTTCAAAAGTTTGGGGTCACCCAGACAATTATTTTGTGTTTTCCATGAAAAGTCACACTTATTTACCACCATGAGTTGTAAAATGAATAGAAAATATAGTCAAGACATTGACAAGGTTAGAAATAATGATTTGCATTTGAAATAATTTTTTCCTTCAAACTTTGCTTTCATCAAAGAATCCTCCATTTGCAGCATTGCAGACCTAACATGATTGCACAAGGGTTTTCTAATCATCCATTAGCCTTCTGAAGCAATGAGCAAACACATTGTACCATTAGAACACTGGAGTGATAGTTGCTGGAAATGGGCCTCTATACACCTATGTAGATATTGCACCAAAAACCAGACATTTGCAGCTAGAACAGTCATTTACCACATTAGCAATGTATAGAGTGTATTTCTGATTAGTTTAAAGTTATCTTCATTGAAAAAAAGTGCTTTTCTTTCAAAAATAAGGAAATTTCTAAGTGACCCCAAACTTTTGAACGGTAGTGTATGTCCATATTACTATAAATGTATATATCTAGACACACAGTGCAGAGCATTATGGTTGGTGAATGTGCAGCAGAAAGTCTAAGCTCTCTCTCCGCGGATGCAGCGGGCCAGCTGGAAGTCTTTGGGCATGATGGTGACCCCCTTAACGAAGAAGAGACCCACCAGGTGGGCCTCGCTGGTCTCCTGCAGAGCCATGACGGCGAAGCTCAGGGAGCGCAGGACGGTCTTGAAGTCCTGAGCGATCTCCCTCACCAGGCGCTGGACGGGCAGCTTACGGATGAGCAGCTCCGTGGATTTCTGGCAGCGACGGATCTCTGTCAGAGCCACGGGCCTGTGACGGCGAGGCCTCTTCGCTCTGCCGGTGGCCGGAGCGCCTCTCCGAGCAGCCCTGGTGGCTAGCTGTCTCCTGGGGGGCTTCTTCCTCCAGTAGATTTTACGGGCGGTCTGCTTGGTTCTTGCCATCGCTCTTTATTATTCTGTCTTATATTTCTTGCACGCCGCCTTAACTCCAGCCCGGCACCGGCGTCGTTTTCGCTACGGCTCCCGGTATGTCGAGTTTCCCATTAGCACCGGGCGGCGGCCAAGTGCTAGCTAGCACCAGCCCCTCCCCGCTGTAGCGTCTCCCGCTGCAAACCGTGGCTCCGTCCGCCGACCCGGGAGACCCCCGGGGCGATCCGTGCGTTCGTGATACAGAGTGAAAGGTGTAGAAAGAAGAAGGAAGATTAAAAAAAAGGCTGTTGCAACGGACAGCCTACTCGTGTGGCGGAACCGGAGTTATGTTAAAGTTATGTTTTTCTGGATACAGACCCAACAAAAACAGTTTAGGGATCAATGTGAATTGTTTTGAAATTATTTTTTCAAT
This sequence comes from Pholidichthys leucotaenia, assembly GCA_020510985.1. Classification (NCBI taxonomy): domain Eukaryota; kingdom Metazoa; phylum Chordata; class Actinopteri; order Cichliformes; family Pholidichthyidae; genus Pholidichthys; species Pholidichthys leucotaenia. Next base: position 117,001,640 of record CM035850.1, read on the forward strand.
TGTTACCCTCATCTCTTCCCAAAACATTCTGATTTTTCTACATTCCCATAAACAGTGAAATAGAGTTCCTTTACTTTCCGTACATTTTGTGCATGTCTCTGGTATTTTTTGGTTATATCTATTTAACTCCACTGGTGTAACATACATCTGCATTAACCATTTAAAATGTAGATTAATCTGATTTTAATTAAAAAAAACTGTTTATGGAGCAAGACAATTTTGCTTATCATATTGCTTAAAACAAGTCTAATTTTTTTTCCAGGAAATTTTAACTTCTTTCAAGCAATTTGGTAAATATTTTTTTTTCCTCTATTGACAGAATTTTTCTTAAAAAATTAAAACCAGATTTAAATTGCTTAAAACAAGTTAAAAAAAATCTTTGAACAAGTAAAATTTTCTTACAGAAAACTGCATGACAAGAAAAAATTATCTTGTCAGCCAGAAAACAAGAATTTTATCCTTAAGATATTTTTTCTTACAAAGATCTTATTTTTTCAGTGTAGATTTTTCCCTTTTCCACTAAATTAATGAAACTAAATCTCAAAGAAAAATGTACAGCATTTTTAAAGATAGGTCAAATTATGATTTAAAATAATTAAAAATTCTTAACCCTATAGAAAAAGTTTGTGTTTCAAAGAAGGTTGCAAGAAAACCCGAGTTCAGAATTAACTCACCAGAGAAATCCATGGGAGAGTGAAAAAGTTGGAAGTATCTTGAAGATTACCAGTGGTCGATCTGGACTGTCCTATGAGGAATAAAATCCATGGTCCTCACTATTTATGCCTTCTAGTGGAAGCCCAATTGAAAGGATTTTGTCCACTTACCATTGCCCCCACCTTCACCCCACCCACTGTATCACAAGTAACTATGGAGCCATTTTACTGAAGCCTGTACTGTGACATCCAATTCAAATCAAACCTTCTGTTTACCAAGATGAGGTGTCTGCAGCTTCAAGTATGAAAAGAGAGCCTTGTTGCATAATGTTTACCCCCACATGCATAGGCATATGCATAGACACAAATCTGCATTTAGCCATAAAAGTAGTTGAGCTTTAGAATAAATGTAAACAAAGGTTATAAGAATAAACTAAAATGACAAAAATGACTAGCTATTTGTTTGTCTTGGTTAATTTGTGGCTTTTTTGAACTTAGGAATTCATTATGGCTTGTCTTGATATTTGGCTTATTATGGCTTTTCTTAAACTTTTCTCATAAATGTACACTTTTTTAACTTTTGAAAATAAGCATATCTCCTTAATGCAAATCCCTTCACATTATGCCAGTCTTTTCAAAGCAGTGATGAACACCATCTTTGCAGCAGCATATCTGTTCAGCTACTTAGCTGTCATGTGATTGGGTTTGCACACACAAATGCACTTTGGGCATGATTAATGGACAAAGTGAACTGATAACAGAACTTACTAAAGAAATGGAGCTTAAGCTAATCATGAATCTTATTCAAATGTTATCAGATGACAGACAACACCCGCAATGAGGCCCAGACCTCTACGCTCATTTGGACTGGCACAGTGGTCGACAATAATTCCAGAGTAACATGTCCACATGCAAGTCCTAATCTATGAGGAAGAACGGACCACTGGTGTCAGTGAGTACAGTTTGAGTTATTTTGTGCAGTGGTTATTTATTATTTTAACTTTATATGAATAAAAATGCTTTATAATTGGATTTGAAGAGTATTTATGAGAATAATGTTGATACTGGTTTTATCACTGCAGGCACTTTAATTAAAGGCCAAATGTCACGTAACAGGGTACTTTAAATATCTTGAAACTAGATATAAAAGGGAACCGATCCGTTCGGGTCTTGGTGCATATGCTTCAGTAACAACGGAATATTCGTTAATTTAAAACTGCCGCGCTTGGCCTGACACGGCCCCTGGAATCGCCTGGGGAAGAAGGCGGAAGTGACGAAATCGATTGTACCCGAGTTTGATGCTTGGGGTATTTCAATTGATTGTTTATATGGAGACTGGAAGGTTGAAGTGAGCAACAAGAAAGAAAAAATTGGATATTTCACCCATACCTTAAAACGGGACTATCAGGGACAGCTGGGTAATAAGGGACACTTCTCTGGGAAATGTTTTCATACCTGTCAAGTGAGACGTTTTCGCCGTACTTCAACACCGTAAAAAGCGGCTATAAGGGACAGCGGAGCAACAAGGGACACCTCTCTGGGAAATGCCCCAAATGCAACTCGTGTTGTTATTGTCAAATATTTTAAGGATTCATGGATATTTGATAATAACAACACAACTCAGCGTCCGGCGCAAAATAAAAAAAAAAAGCAGAATTCTGTATTTGTAAGGCGATCTCTCTGTTCCTCAACCGCTGCCCAGCTGAACGTGTTAAACCATTGTCCTAATGACTTCTCATTGTAGTGAGAATAGCTCACGCTGAGCGATCTGCCAGCACCAGCTGTGGGGGATCACAGACAGGACGTGTTCCTCAACACACTCAATTTTTTTTCCAGTATATTTTTCTTTTGGGCGTACAGAAATGGCAATACACCCGTTTTTGCTAAAATTGCATTTCCCCCGTATTTTCCTTAAAATATTTGACAATAACAACACGAACTACATTTAAAACATTTCCCAGAAAAGTGTCCCACACCACTCCGCCGTCCCCCACAGCCGCGCTTGGCACCAAAATATTTCATATTGATCTGGTCAATTTCTTGACAGCAGCGGCTCTCCTCCACTGTAATAATAATGGCTTCCGAAAAATCAATATTTATGGGGCGCCCTTGACAGACCCCCTTCGGCTTCACAATTCTGGAGGCGATTAATGTCCAGTTCAATGACATTTTCCACTGGTTCTGCTCTCTGGTCATCGTTGGAACTGTTGTCATCAGACAAAGCATCTGATTCCGTCTCGGACGGCTCGAACCGGTAAGGTTCTATGCCTCTGTCACTGTCTGAACCACTGACAAAAAAAAAGACAAAAAAAAAAAGACAAAACTAAACTAATTTGTTCACAATCGCTGTCACTTTCCGTCATGATTGTCCAATGTTGTCCAATGTTGTCCAATGTTGATAAGTGTGAATGTGGATAGGCAGGGCAGCCAGGGTACAACTGGTGATGTCAAAAACATGGGCGTGGTCTGGACTGGCTGTCACAAGCCAGCAAGCAAGGTGGGGCCTTCACCTGGTGTATTTTGTGCAATTATGTAAATACAGGTGGGTGATATGGTCTCCGGTATGAATATTTGGTTTAAGCTATGTGTATTTTATCTAAATTCGTTGTCAATTTAGAAAAAAAAATTACGTGACATTTGGCCTTTAAAGTTTGATTAATTAACATTTTGCATTTACTCAGTTTATCTTTGTCTAATATTAAAATTTGTTTGATGATCTGAAACATTTAGGTGTGATAAATGTGCAGAAATATAAGAAATCAGGAAGGGACAAATAGTTTTTCCCACAGCACTATAGTGTATATACAGTATAATTTGCATGTATGGTGAACTTTAATGATTTCCAGGGCACTTTCTTTGATTACCTTCTTATTCATCATGAAGACTTGATCAATATCCCAAAGGGGCGTGTGATTAAAAATGATCAAAACTGAGTTTTCGTGGGATGGCCTGGGTCACACGCCACTGAAAAATTTCCATCTCACCAAAACATGGGTTTCATTGTACCCAAAGTGACAAAAATATAAACACATAAAACACACACACAACAATGAGAAACATGATCATGCAGTTATGAAATGTGAGACTGAATTTAATCTTTTTGAAATAATACCAAGATTTTTTACCTTTCTCTTGCCGATAGGCTCAGAAAAGTAGGCTGGTTTTCTTTGTGGTGTTTACCTACAGTATATGGATCCTGTAAAGTTACAATAGTTAATAAACACAGTGTTGTAAAGCTAAAACTGTCATGAAGTGGCCCCTCTGGGCAGAAAGACAGACCCACACTCCAAATGTGAGTTTGGATTATTTATTAACAGAAAATAAGTAACACAAAAGCAACAGAAAGTTGAATACAAAGTGCAATGAGGAAAAAACTTACTCATGAGAAATACGCACCAGAGCAAGGGTTGGCCAGCGGAAAAACCCAAATGAAAATAAGGTCATTATGAATGGATCAAACCAATAAACATAACAGACAGCAGGTGAGGGTATCTGAACCGGCAGGAGAAAGCAAGGATACACACAGTTAGGCCCAGAAATATTTGGACGGTGACATAATCTTCATGATTTGGGCTCTGCATGCCACCACATTGGATTTGAAATGAAACAACTACAACGGAATTGAAGTGCAGACTTTAAGGTTTAATTCAAGGGGTTGAACAAAAATATGCGATTAAACATGTAGGAATTGTAGCTATTTTTATACAAACGCTCCTCATTTCAGGGGCTCAAAAGTAATTGGACAAATAAACATAACCCTAAGTAAAATGTTACTTTTCAATATTTTGTTGAGAATCCTTTGCAGGCAATGACTGCCTGAAGTCTGGAACCCATGGACATCACCAAACACTGGGTTTCCTCCTTTGTGATGCTTTGCCAGGCCTTTACTGCAGCTGTCTTCAGTTGTTGGTTGTTTGTGGGTCTTTCTGCCTTAAGTTTTGTCTTGAGCAAGTGAAATGCATGCTCGATTGGGTTGAGATTTGGTGATTGACTCGGCCATTGCAGAATATTCCACTTCGTTGCTTTAAAAAACTCCTGGGTTGCTTTTGCAGTATGTTTTGGATCATTGGTGAAGCGCCGTCCAATCAACTTTGCTGCATTTGGCTGAATCTGAGCAGAAAGTATATCCCTATACACTTCAGAATTCATCCGGCTGCTTCTGTCTTTTGTCACATCATCAACTAGAAAAGCACTCGGAGAGCGCAGACCTCCGCCAAGCGCCACAATTCCCCCCATACAGTGTTTGTGTGTACGTTTTCAGATTCCTTGAGCATGTAAACATATGACTAGCAATTGGATTCACAATGATTATTTGTTTATTTGACAGGGACAGTGCAATAAACACACAATTAATCAATGACAATCAATGTGATAGTGATAGGATTAGTGGTTCAGTAGTAAAAACATTGCCTCCTTGGCGGAGGTAATAAACTGAAGTGTTGCTGTTGTGTCCATCTCGTCCACTGACAGATGCAAATTGGGTAGACAGGTTGCCGTGGGTTTTATATTATATTGTAACGTGCTGCTCGACATGGCGACGTCCCACCGGGAGGTTCGAACTCACGCTCCGGAGTCCCGCACTGTACCTGTGTCGCCAATAGGGTCAAGCCACTTGGCAAGCCAAGTAGGGTGCTCATATTGAGTTCGCTACAATATTATTTTTGGGGGGGTTGCGCTCCGCGGCAAACGAGAATTTAGAGGCTTCGCCGGCAGAGAGCTCGTATTTGCGCAGCGCCTATGGCTGGCCGGTGAATTTGTGCCAAATGCGCAGCTCCTATGGCTGGCCGGGGAATTTCTGCCAAACAATCCGTCGGCGGACAGTTGCTCGTGTGAGGTTTTGCGGCGGGCCCAGGCCATTCATTCATTCATTCCTTCATTCAAGGTGGTAAATCCCTGATGCAGTCACTTTTAGCATTAGAGTGAGACATATCAGGCGCAGCATTACTGGCGCCGGGATTCCTCTCTGTTCCGGAGCCGCTGGACAAAAGAAGGTGCAATAATGGTTGCCATGGGTTTTATTGGGTTTGCGGTCCGCGGAAAAAAGAGGATTTGGAAGCCTCCCCCGGCAGAGAGCTGGTTTTTGTGCAGCCCCTATGGCTGGCCGGGGAATTTCTGCCAAATAATCCGACGCCGGACAGCTGCCCGTGTCAGCTTTTGCAGCGTAGTGCAAACACAGGCACTCTGGCGAGCCCTGTTTTCTGTGTGCTTTTGTGCCTAAAACTTTGAAGAAGGCGGAGTTTGTGTTCATCAGACACGTCGACCAGCGCCCTCTATTGCGCCTGCGCACATGTTGAAAATGGCTGTATGTCACAGTGTTGAAAAATGCTTTAAAAAATTCCTGTATCCAGACGGTGAACCGGATCACCCCCAAAATTTAATCAGTTCTTCCTTGTACCATTTCCAACAACGCCTGAAAGTTTCATGGAAATCCGTCCAAGACTTTTTGAGTTATCTTGCTAACCAACAGACAGACAGACAAACAGACAGACAGACAGACAAACACACAAACTCCGGCAAAAACATAACCTCCTCCTGGCCTTTTCGGCCTGGCGGAGGTAATAAACACAAGTGACCCAGTGACATTGGAAGCCATGCATGCCCATGCCATCACACTGCCTCCACCATGTTTTACAGAAGATGTAGTGCTTTGGATCATGAGCTGTTCCAATTCTTCTCCAAACTTTCTTCTTCCCATTATTCTGGTACAGGCTGATCTTAGTCTCATCTGTCCAAAGAATGCTGTTCCAGAACTGGGCTGGCTTCTTCAGGTGTTTTTTGGCAAAGTCAATTCTGGCCTTTCTATTTTTGAGGCTGATTCATGGTTTATACCTTGTGGTGAATCCTTTGTATTTACTCTCATGAAGTCTTCTCTTTATGGTAGACTTAGATACTGATACACCTACTTCCTGGAGAGTGTTCTTCACTTGAGTGGATGCTGTGAAGGGGTTGTTCTTCACCATGGAAAGGATTTAGTCACTCGGATGAAAAATCTATCTTTCAGTTCCGTTCCAGTAAAACCGGTCTAAACGATCTTCACACAGTAATGTTGTAAAAAATATATTGAAGAACAATTCACATAGTTCAACTCGAAAAATATGCACAAAAACGAAATCTAACTCGAGAAAAAATTTAACATTTACAATTTTTTCAACGCGAAGATGATCGCCACGTGATCCGTCTGGACCAATCACTGATCAGCTTTCCTCTCCAAGCAACGAGTAAACATGGCGTCCCCTGCTGCGGAAACCAGCAAGGCAGATAGTGACGGGCAAATAAAATGCTTTTTCCACCTCGATTCCGTGAAAAATGAGAAAGCTGCTCCCATGACAGCAGTGAGGTGGATTAAGGTTCTATTTTTATAGGTTTCTGCAAGATACACCTGGAAAAAGTTCCAACCTGAACAAAACAGTGGGCACTAGTTTTTGTCTTCATGACATCTTTCTTAGTTTTAAGGGCTGCATTGTCTGACACTTCAATCTCTCCTTTTCAGTTTGCAACTGTAATTGTAGTGCCTGGAAGGTCCTAAATTCGGACCAAATTATATTTTACATATTGTGTATTTTCCTTGTACATGTACATACATTTGCATTTTTATTCCACGGGCCAAAATGACATGGCTAGAATTTTATTTTTTTTTTCAACTAGCTTATCATGAATTGTTCAATGGAGGTAGTTTGTTTTTAGTTGATCTCTAATGAACTACATGAATCATTGCAAGCACATGTACATGTAATTTGAAATCATTTTTAGTCGTTCAGTTGAACGCGAGAAATATACCCAGAAATAAATTCCCGTTCCAGTGAAATCGGTCTAGGTGAACATTATACTGGTGGTACAGTAAAATATGTACAACGCAAATTTGAAAAGCTCAACACATTTCATTTGCACAAATGGGAGAAATTTGCTACGGAAATGTGATCAATTCCGTCGAGAAATCATTGAAAGTGGCTGCGCGAAAGGTTTTAGCATTTAGACGTGTCTCAAGCCGCCAATAAATGTACGCAGACAAGAGCGCCCTCTTGGTGGCATTGATGCGCATTGGGTCGGTCTGCCGCATACGAATCGGCGCCCCGAGTCAACTCTGTGTGTGGCATTAGCAAAGATAGACTGGATCCGTGTCCTAAGGACGCAACATAGACTGGTTGCCGCTCCCTAAAGGAATATAGGGACCGGTAGCTATCGCTGAATTTGTGCTTTCCAGTTGACTTGGTTTATGAAAACATTCCTTTCCCCTTCAATATCAACATGTTTCTGCTTCTGACTACAGCTCATGAGAGCCTGAGAGCTTCGCTCCAGCATGCTTATGCAGCAGCTGGGGTGAGCTCCGTGATGGCGATGATTTGATCAATAAACTTCATTAAAACTCCAGACGCCGTGTCTTATTTTAACATCGCCACACTGGGGCAGCGCCTTGATCCGATGGAGGAGATAGGAGAGAGAAGTACGGTGGCTAAACTGTCATCTCTGCTGGAGTCCGAGTTCCACCCTATGCAGGACATACTGGATGCACTGAGGAGCTCATTTAGCAGCAGACTACATCATCCCAGGTGCACAACCGAGAGGTTTCGTAGGTCCTTCCTACCAACGGCTGTCAGACTGTACAACCTAAGCAGGGCTGCTCGCAGAGATAGCAAAAAGACGTAACAAACTAATAGTTTTTTGAATGCAAAAGATGCAATAGACTTACACAATGGTCCCCTCCGGCATACAACTAGGAACATACCGGTCGCTATGGAGGGTGAGAATATGTATGGGCACATAATCATACCATGTAGGATAACTAAGTAGACGGTTATGCTGTTTCATCCCATCTAGCAACAATGCTCTGCACTGTGTGTGTTTATATATTTACATATTTATTCCATCTAGCTACAATGCTCCGCACTGTGTTTTTATATATCTACATATTATTCCATCTAGCTACATTGCTCCGCACTGTGTGTGTTTAAATACTTGCATATTTATTCCACCTAGCTGCAATGTTCCGTACTGTGGGTGTTTATATATTTACATATTTATTCCATCTAGCTACAATGCTCTGCACTGTGTGTCTGTGTGTGTGTGTGTGTGTGTATATATTTATTTTATAGTAATATGTACATATGTATATTAGCCGCTCTTGCTTGCTTGTTTTTTTCTTGCCTTCTGATTGTTGCTCTGAGTGTTGCTATCCCTGTGCTGTTGCAATCCTGGAATTTCCCCGTTGTGGGACTAATAAAGGCTTATCTTATCTTATCTTATGTTACATGTAATGGCATTAAAATTTCTTGATTTTTATTTTTTACCCAGACACCAAAGCAACCGAATAAATAATATGAATGTTCATTTTTAAATATTTCCTCACTGTTTATCTTCATCATCACCATCGAGCTTTCCATGCTTTTTGTATTTAAGGGGCAGACACTATTAAATCAATAACTTGTCTCCATGTTGTCTCCCTACAGCAAAGTGATCTCCCAAAATGATTTCAGATTACATGTACATGTGCTTGCAATGATTCATGTAGTTCATTAGAGATCAACTAAAAACAAACTACCTCCATTGAACAATTCATGATAAGCTAGTTGAAAAAAAAAATAAAATTCTAGCCATGTCATTTTGGCCCGTGGAATAAAAATGCAAATGTATGTACATGTACAAGGAAAATACACAATATGTAAAATATAATTTGGTCCGAATTTAGGACCTTCCAGGCACTACAATTACAGTTGCAAACTGAAAAGGAGAGATTGAAGTGTCAGACAATGCAGCCCTTAAAACTAAGAAAGATGTCATGAAGACAAAAACTAGTGCCCACTGTTTTGTTCAGGTTGAAACTTTTTCCAGGTGTATCTTGCAGAAACCTATAAAAATAGAACCTTAATCCACCTCACTGCTGTCATGGGAGCAGCTTTCTCATTTTTCACGGAATCGAGGTGGAAAAAGCATTTTATTTGCCCGTCACTATCTGCCTTGCTGGTTTCCGCAGCAGGGGACGCCATGTTTACTCGTTGCTTGGAGAGGAAAGCTGATCAGTGATTGGTCCAGACGGATCACGTGGCGATCATCTTCGCGTTGAAAAAATTGTAAATGTTAAATTTTTTCTCGAGTTAGATTTCGTTTTTGTGCATATTTTTCGAGTTGAACTATGTGAATTGTTCTTCAATATATTTTTTACAACATTAGTTTAGTTTAGTTTAGTTTATTTGAAAAGGGACAATGCAATTTCATAAAACACATGATTACACATGGTTAAAAAAAGCCAGAATTAGCCAAAAGTCTAGTTTTCATCTGTAGTCCCCTGGCCAAGATGTAAAAAAGCAGTAAAATGCATCTACAAGAAAAAAACATGGTTAGACATTTAAGAGGGCACTAATGTAACAAATAACATATACATAACAAACTGTACATTTAAACACAACATCAAACATCACAGCAGACTTATCTTTTAGTGTTGGCAGCTGTAGGTGTTTATAAGCCACATTTTCAATTTTTTTGTGAAGGCCTTGAATGTTGTGAGCAGTTTAACCTCCTCAGGTACTGTGTGAAGATCATTTAGACCGGTTTTACTGGAACAGGAATTTATTTCTGGTTATATTTCTCGCGTTCAACTGAACGACTAATTCTGTGATCATCCACCACTGCTGTCTTCCGTGGACGTCCAGGCCTTTTTGAGTTCCCAAGCTCACCAGTGCACTCTTTTTTTCTCAGAATGTACCAAACTGTTGATTTGGCCACTCCTAACATTTCTGCTATCTCTCTGATGGATTTCTTCTTTTTTTTCAGCCTCAGGAAGGTCTCTTTCACCTCCATTGAGAGCTCCTTTGACCGCATGTTGTGTGTTCACAGCAACAGCTTCCAAATGCAAACGCCACACCTGGAATCTACTCCAGACCTTTTAACTGCTTAATTGATGACAGGTTAACGAGGGAAGAGCCCATGCAGCTTTGTTATTTTTTTTTTCGCAGCCTTCTGAGTCAATTGTCCAATTACTTTTGGTCCCTTGAAAAAGAGGCGGCTACGTATTAAAGAGCTGTAATTCCTAAACCCTTGCTCCAATTTGGATGTGAATACTCTCAAATTACAGCTGAGAGTCTGCACTTTAAGCCCATATTGATTATATAATTGTATCCTGAATATGTTTTCATAAACAGCTAAAATACCAAAACTTGTGTCACTGTCCAAATATTTTTGGGCCTAACTGTAAGAGTAATCAGCTGTGGCCGTGAGAGGGAGGCAAACCCAACTGACAGCTGACAGGGCATGCCCACACAAGTTCCACACCCCCTGACAGCTGTCAACAGAAAAGTCTGTCACCTCGCGCTGGGACTGCACGGCGTAGAGGCGCGGCCCCCGGGTGGCGGATGGGGGATTGCACACGTGGACCAACGCAGTCACAGGGAAGGACACCCTGACAGAAAACCCTGGTCCTGGTACCATCATCCCTGTCCCCAAGAAGCCACGGATCACTGGACTTAATGACTACAGACCTGTAGCGCTCACCTCTGTAGTCATGAAGTCCTTTGAGCGCCTGGTCCTGTCCCACCTCAAGTCCATCACCACCCCTCTCCTGGACCCGCTGCAGTTTGCCTACCGAGCCAACAGGTCTGTAGACGATGCAGTCAACCTGGCCCTCCACTCCATCCTGCAGCACCTGGACTCCCCGGGAACCTACGCCAGGATCCTGTTTGTGGACTTCAGCTCCGCATTCAACACCATCCGCCCCGCTCTGCTCCGGGACAAGCTGTCCCTGCTCAACGTGCCTGACTCCCTCTGCAGGTGGATCATCGACTTCCTGACGGACCGGAGGCAGCATGTGCGGCTGGGAAAGACTGTCTCAGACTATACTAGCATCAGCACCGGATCACCCCAGGGCTGTGTACTTTCCCCCCTACTCTTCTCCCTTTACACCAACTCCTGCACCTCCAGCCACCAGTCTGTCAAGTTGATCAAGTTTGCGGACGACACCACCCTCATCGGGCTCATCTCCAACGGCGACGAGTCCGCCTACAGGAGAGAGGTGGCCCAGCTGGCGTCCTGGTGCAGCAATAACAACCTGCAGCTGAACGCTCTGAAGACAGTGGAGATGATTGTAGACTTCAGGAAAGTCACTACTCCTCTGCCCCCCCTCACCCTCTCAGGCTCTCCCATCACCACTGCTGATTCCTTCCGCTTCCTAGGCACTACCATCACCAGGGACCTCAAATGGGAGCTGACCATCAGCTCACTCATCAAAAAAGCCCAGCAGAGGATGTTCTTCCTGCGGCAGCTGAGGAAGCTCAAGCTACCCACCAAGATGTTAGTGCAGTTCTACACAGCCATCATCGAGTCCATCCTCACCACCTCCATAACCGTGTGGTACGCAGGAGCCACTGCCAGGGACAGACTAAGGCTGCAGCGCGTCGTGCGCACTGCTGAGAAGGTGATCGGCTGCAAGCTCCCTTCTCTCCAGGATCTGTACATCTCCAGGACCCGGAGGCGTGCTGGCCGGATCATAGCCGATCCCTCACACCCTGGTCACGTACTGTTTGCCCCCCTCCCCTCTGGTAGAAGACTTCGGTCCATCCAGACTAAAACCTCCCGTCACATGAACAGCTTCTTCCCCTCTGCCATTAGACTGCTGAACACTAAGTGACTCTCGTGCACCATGTACAGCAGCTCAACCAGACTCATGTCAATCATCACTGTTTTCTTCCTGCATTACCGACTGCACTATATACTGTAGTTCTCCACAGTATCTGCTGCTGGCTAATATATATTTTAACTGTTGACCAGTATCACTTAATCTTATCCTACACTTTATTACATGTATAGTTTATTTCTCTTATCTTATCATGTTTAATGTTGCAGCATTGTACCGAGACAAATTCCTAGTTTGTGTACTACATGAACAATGGCAATAAACCTGATTCTGATTCTGATTCTCCAAGTCTGGGTGTTGGGCAGAAGGCCAATTACCTTCTCCTGTAAAAAAAACAGAGTTATAGAAACTATGGACATCAATCTACAAGACAACCTGGGAGGAGCAGGGATCGCCGACTCCGGCAACATGACGGCGGTGGGTGAAAGCCTACGGGAAGCTCAGCGCCCGACAAGGTCCATTGCGAGCCCCAAATACAGACTGAACATTGGACACTGGAACGTCAGGACCATGTTCAGAGAAGGAGCAGCAGCACAGATAGCGAGGGAGATGGAGGGATATAAATTAGACATTCTAGGAATCAGTGAATGCAGGTGGGCGGGAGCCGGAAAGATACAGCTAGCATCAGGGAAGACAGTGCTCTACAGTGGGGACAAGGAGCTGCACGAAGGAGGAGTCGCCATCATGGTCAGCCAGCAAGCAAGGAGAGCATTCATGGAATGGACACCCATCAGCAAGAGAATCATCACGGCTCGATTCTATTCAAGACAGAGAAGGTCACCATCATACAAGTTTACGCCCCCCACAACGAAAAGGAGGAAGCAGAGAAGGAGCAGTTTTACCAGGAGCTACAGGAAACAGTCGATGGATGCAACAAGAACGACATCATTATCATCATGGGCGACTTCAACGCCAAGGTGGGCAGGGGCAACACCGGATACGAGAGGACGATGGGGGTGCACGGCCTGGGAGAACAGAACGACAATGGGGGGAGGCTGTGTTCAGCCAGATGAACGGCCTCGTCATAACCGGGACGCTATTTCCTCACAAGGACATTCACAAGGCCACATGGGTATCAGCTGATGGGAAGGTGAGGAATCAAATAGACCACCTGTTGATCAACGGGCAGTGGAGATCATCTGTCCTGGACTCTAGGGTACAGAGGGGAGCAGATGCCAACAGCGACCACTACCTGGTAAGGACCAACATCAAGATGAGACTCAAGGCCCACAGAGACGACAATAGAGTCAAGCCAAAGCTCAACATGGAACGGCTAAAAGATGAAGAAACGAGGAGGACATACTGTGAGGCAGTAAGGAGCAAAATGGAAGAAAATAGGACAGAGAGCGAAGATGTAGAAGAGGTGTGGGAACAACAGAGAAACACATATGTCAACGCTGCAGAGGAAGTGTTAGGTTATAGGAAAGGGAAGAGCAAGCCATGGATCAGTGAGCATACCTGGAAACTGATTGACGAGAGGAAGGACATCAAAACAAGGATGGACAGCACCCACTCAGAAAGAATCCAGAACAGGAGGAGAGAGGAGTACAAAGAGAAAGACAAGGAAGTGAAAAGGAGTGTCAGGGAAGACAAGCGAAAGTGGATGGCTGAGAAAGCACAGAGAGCACAAATTGCAGCGGAGAATGGACAACAGAAAGAATTATACAACACTGTGAAGCAGCTAACAGGACAAGGCACAAGACAAGCAGCAGCAGTGAAGAGCAAGAACGGAGATCTACTGAAGAACAAGGAGGCAAGACTGGCAAGGTGGAAGGAGCATTTCCAGGAAGTCCTCAACAGAGACGCACCGGAGGAGCCCCCACAAGCAGAGGAAGAGGAGAGAGAAGAACTTGATATCTCAACCAAAGCCCCAACTTTAGAAGAAATAAGATCAGCTCTACGCACACTCAACAATGGAAAAGCAGCAGGAATTGACCAGGTTACGGCAGAGATGTTGAAAGCAGACCCAGAGCACACCAGCACAGAACTGAAGAGACTATTCGATCTCGTATGGGAGAAGGAAGCAGTTCCCGACCAATGGACGAAGGGGCTCATTTGCAAAATTCCAAAGAAAGGCAACCTTCAGGAATGTGGCAACTGGAGAAGAGTCACGCTACTGCCACTGGCCAGCAAAGTCCTCAGCAGGGTCCTGATTAATAGGATACAAACAGGGGTGGATCCGTCACTCAGGAAGGAATAAGCCGGGTTTAGAAAAGGAAGAAGAACAACAGAACAGATATTCATACTGAGGAACATCTTGGAGCAAACCAATGAATGGAATGCCACTCTATACATCCACTTTGTGGACTTGGAAAAGGCCTTCGACTCCATCCACAGAGACAGCCTCTGGATCATCATGAGCGAGTACAGAATCCCCAAAAAACTCATCAGAATGGTTCAAACGTTGTACAAGGACTTACAATGCTCGGTCATAGATGAAGGAGAGACAACAGACTGGTTCCCTGTTATCACCGGAGTAAAACAGGGATGCTGCATGTCAGGGTTTCTGTTCCTGCTAGTAATTGACTGGGTCATGAAGAAGACCACAGATGGAAAAAGAACAGCCATAAGGTAGAACTTCTCAACCCTGCTGGAAGACCTCGACTTCGCCGACGATCTCGTGCTTCTGTCATCCGCCATGAATCACCTACAGCAAAAGACAGCCAGATTGGAGGAAAACGCCTGCAAAGTCGGACTGAAGATGAACGACCACAAGTGCAAAGCCATGAAGGTGAACAGCAAGTCTGCGGAAAAGTTGAGAGTCAGAGGGAATGAAGTAGAAGAGGTGGAGAGCTTCACTTATCTTGGAGCCACGGTAGCCAAGGACGGAGGCGGAGGAGCTGACGTCAAGAGAAGGATAGCCCTGGCCAATGTCCAGTACAAGCGGCTGAGCAAAATCTGGGCAACTGGAAACATCAGCAAGAAGACGAAAACCTCCCTGTACAGAAGCCTGGTGCTGTCAGTGCTTTTGTATGGCTGTGAGACTTGGAAGTTGACCAAAGGAGAGGAGGAAAAGCTGGATGCATTCCAAGCCAAGTGACTGAGAAGGATATTCAAGGTGCGCTGGCAGCAACACATATCCAACAAGACAATCCTGGAAACAACAGAAACCAAGAAAATCAGTGACGTAATCAGAAGAAAGAGATGGAACTGGATCGGCCACATTCTCAGAAAAAACCCGAAGGATGACTGCGCTGTAGCCATGGGGTGGACCCCGGAAGGACGCAGGAAAAGAGGCCGCCCAAAAACAACCTGGAGAAGGATGGTGGAAGTAGAGCGGACCGTTGCTGGCTGGAGCTCTTGGGGCGAAGCACGCCACGCAGCTGCAGACCGACACCAGTGGCGGATTGATGTCCAGGCCTTATGTGCCTCCTGGCACGGAGAGAATTAAGATTAAGAAAAATGACAGCTGTCAACAGAAAAGGAAACAAAGAAATACAGAGTGAAATAACAAACTAAATAAAACTACATACAAAAGTATAACATTAACAGAAAAATGGCAAGCAACACAAAAACACATAAACCCAAAAGGCATAAAATGCAACAGATGAATAATATGACAGATGAAGTCGTGAGACCGAGTCTGGCAGAAAACTCGGCTCATGACAGAGCCCCCCTTTCAAGGGGTGGTCCCCAGACACCCCAGGGTAACATCAAAAGAAAAAGAGAAAACCTGCCCCACCCCCACCCCCAGGAACAACAATAACCCATCAAGGGTGGGTGGTGGGGGGAACAGGCCAGGAGGGATCAAAACTAATCCAGCTCAGGACCCACACCAGAGAAAAGCCCTCAACTCCCCTAAGCCCCCTGGACAGAGGGGCCACGCAGTTCAGG
Source organism: Pholidichthys leucotaenia (assembly GCA_020510985.1). NCBI lineage: Eukaryota > Metazoa > Chordata > Actinopteri > Cichliformes > Pholidichthyidae > Pholidichthys > Pholidichthys leucotaenia. Next base: position 117,017,747 of record CM035850.1, read on the forward strand.
CGGGCGGCCAAAGTCCCAGACCTGCCAGATGGCATGATGGATCGAGTCGGGTGGCTTTCCAGGGAACAAGGGCCACCCAACTCTGCAGCTCAGCCAGTCGGGTGGTCTGCCTGAATCTTCTGACCACCTGAAAAGACAGGCGGTCCAGGAGGCAGCTCCCTCATGGGGAGGCCCAACAAAAGGGAGGAGAATTGAGGAGGGGGAACCATGACAGTGTCTGGCAACAGAGTAGGAACCACAACGCCCTTGAGCTGGTCAGCAGCACCCTCAGTGGTCCCGGATTGGGACAGAGTAGCACCCGTCGTGGCTTCGGGCTGAAGCAGAGCTGCACCCACGGTGGCTTTAGGTTGAAGCAGAGCTGCACCCGCGGTGGCTTCGGGCTGGAGCAATGCAGCACCTGTGGTGGCTGTGGACGGGAGCAACGCCGCACCCTCAGTGGCTCCGGACAGGAGCAACGCTACACCCTCAGTGGCTCCAGACGGGAGCAACACTGCACCCTCGGTGGCTCCGGACGGGAGCAATGCCGCATGCTCAGTGGCTCCGGACGGGAGCAACGCTGCACCCTTGGTGACCTCAGCTGGAGGGGAAGCAGCACCCACGGAGCGTCCGTGATGACTTCAGTGGGAGGAGCTGAACCCATGATGGCTTCAGGCAGCGAGCCTGGACCCATGGAGACTTTTGGCTCAGGTGGATCTTCCCCAGCGACCCTGGGAGAAGGCTCAGGAAAAACAAGCAGAAGAACAAGGTCAGGGTCACCAGCAGTGGCGGAGCCCGGCAAGGTGAGCTTAGGTGCAGCTGATGGCTGCACTTGGCTCTGCTCCCCATGACCCAGACAAGACCGCTCCAATATAGAAACAATAGGAACAGAAGAGGGCACTTACCTGAACTCGAGCTCCAACGCCATCCAGGGCTCCATCGAGCCTGGCAACGATGCAATCACTTTTTCACACAGGGCCATGTAGGTTTGGACTTTTTTTTTACCCTTAATAATCAACACCTTCATTTAAAAACTGCATTTTGTGTTTACTTGTGTTATCTTTGTCTATTATTTAAATTTGTTTGATGATTTGAAACATTTAAGTATGACAAACATACAAAAAAATGAGAAATCAGGAGGGGGCAAATACTTATTCACACCACTGTATTTAACGTATTAGTTACTTATATAGAATGTTTTGATAACTTATAAATAACTTATACCAACGAATGCTTGCCGTGCTCCCGGCACTCACAACCGCCCAACCATAGTCTAATTTATGCACATCGCGGTCATGTCAAACAGCTGTCGCCTCTTGATCCGTGAATCCCAGGTGTGCGAGAGCATGAAGGCTCCATCATCTCGGTTCAACCAGGATGATTTTCTTCCCCAAAGACCATTGCACGGCAGGGGGCGTGACCGACTTGGCAGATCTGTCAGGTTGGTCATGTCTATGGAAAGGATAAAACGGTTGATGTGACACGCCACGAATGTCAGATGACAGTCGAAACATGTCAAGGTATGAAACATCTCTTTAATTTGTTTGTATAGAAGAACAAGACCAGTTTGACATGGACATCTGCTCACCATGGTGTTATGTCCTTCCTCAATGTTAAAAGAGGTACTTGGCTCAGTGGGTACATCTTTGGTTAATATCATTAACAGTTCACTTGAATCTGGTTGTGTACCCTCAGATTTTAAACATGCAGTTGTGAAGCCACTTTTAAAAAAACCTAACCTTGAGCCATCTGTTTTTAAAAACCTCAGGCCAATTTCTAAGCTTCCTTTTATTTCTAAGCTTTTAGAAAAAGTTGTTGCCAAGCAGCTCACTGACTTTCTGATTGAACACAATATTTTCAACAAATTTCAGTCAGGTTTTCGTCAGAAACACTCGACAGAGACCGCTCTTCTCAGGGTGTCAAATGATATTTTAATGTCATCAGACTCTGGCAATTGCTCTGTTTTAGTGTTATTAAATCTTACTGCAGCATTTGATACTATTGATCATTGTATTTTGTTACAAAGGCTTAGAGATTGGGTAGGTATTTCTGGAAAAGCTCTGGATTGGTTTTTCTCCTACCTTTCTGGTAGGAGTTTTTCCGTGGCTGTTGGCTCTTATTCATCTGACTCTGCTCCTTTAACCTGTGGGGTGCCTCAGGGTTCTATTCTGGGTCCACTTTTATTTGCCCTATATATGCTGCCACTTGGTTCTATTATCAGCAAATTTAAAGGTGTGTCTTATCACTGCTACGCTGATGATTTACAGCTACTTTTCTCTTTTAAGCCTGACCATGTTGACAATTTAAAAATTATTCATGATTGTCTGTCTGCAATTAAGGACTGGATGTCTAGTACCTTTTTGCAACTTAATGCTGATAAACTGAAGTCCTTATTGTAGCACCTGATAATCTAATTCCTAAGTTGGTTAATAGCATTGGTTCATTAAGCTCTAACGTATGGTCTAATCTAAAAAATCTTGGTGTCATTTTTGATCAATCGATGAGTTTTGATCAGCATGTCAAATCTCTGACCCGGAGTTGTTTTTTCCACCTTAGGAATATATCCAAAATCAGGTCATTGGTTTCCTACACTCAGTTAGAAATCATTATTCATGCCTTTGTTTCTTCACGTTTGGACTACTGTAATGCTCTTTTTACATGTCTTAGCAAATCCTCTTTACACCGCCTACAGTTAGTCCAGAACTCTGCCGCAAGATTACTAACTAGGTCCAGTAGATTTTGTCATATCACTCCCGTTTTGGCCTCCTTGCATTGGCTTCCTGTAAATTATAGAGTTGATTTTAAAGTTCTTGTTCTTACTCACAAAGCCATTCATGAAGAGGCGCCTTTTTATATTAGTGACCTGCTCTCTCTACACCAGCCCAGCAGGTCTCTCAGGTCTTCTCATCAGAATCTATTGGTAGTCCCTAGTACTAGGCTCAGAACCAAAGGCGATAGAGCCTTTGCTGCTGTTGCTCCCAGACTGTGGAACTCCTTGCCTTTTGAACTTAGATCTGCACCTTCCATTGGTGTTTTTAAGAAGCAACTAAAGACCCACCTTTTTAGCCTGGCTTTTTAACTATGTGCTGACTGTATTTTTATGTGCTTTTACTGTCTACTTTGTTTTTTTTTTACTGTTTTATGTGCCTGTGTTTTTATTTTGTTTTTTACCATGTTAAGCACTTTGTGACTCTGTCTGTGAAAGGTGCTCTATAAATAAACTTATTATTATTATTATTATTACTTACAAAGCCATTCATGAAGAGGCGCCTTTTTATATTAGTGACCTGCTCCATCTACACCAGCCCAGCAGGTCTCTCAGGTCTTCTCATCAGAATCTGTCATGGCTCCCTCTGGGCCGTCATCTGCTTCAACTGCACGCACACCTGCTCCCAATCTCCCATGGGCTTTATAACCTGTTTTGCCTGAGGTTCGGCATGGAGCTGTCTGTCATTTTGCCTACAGAATATGTCTCTCGTCAGCAGCCAGTTTCCTGGCCTCTTCATCCAAGATCAGAATCATCTCCTCGCTTCAAGTAAGCATAACTCCGCCATTGCCTGGTCCCAAGCCTAGGATGCGAAAGGAGGAGGGTTGTGCGTTGGGTTAGCAGCCCCCCACGTAAAAAACGCTTGCTACAGAAATGCCAACAAGATAAGATAAGATAAGATAAGCCTTTATTAGTCCCACAATGGGGAAATTCCAGGATTGCAACAGCACAGGGATAGCAACACTCAGAGCAACAATCAGAAGGCAAGAAAAAAAAAGATCAACAAAAAGTCATCAAACCTTGGGCGACGAGCTGAGGACTGAGGCAGCAATGTCTTATAGGAAGAGCAGGGATGAAAGCCGAAAGGAAGTTTCTGTTCCGATGGAGTCCTTGGCAAAACCCAAACAACGAGTGAGAGTGGGAGCATGGCATGAACAAAGCCAGGTATCCACATGCAGCACTCAGATGGGCACCGCCGGGGAAGAGGAGGAGAGGCAGACCCCAGAGCACCTGGAGGAGGACAGTGGAGGAGGAATTAAGTAAGTAAGTAAGTTGCCTGAGGTTCGGCACGGAGCCGTCTGTCATTCTGCCTGTACAGAATATGTCTCTCATCAGCAGCCAATTTCCTGGCCTCTTCATCCGAGATCAGAATCATCTCCTCGCTTCAAGTAAGCATATTGTTACTTACCGTATTAGTCGTCTTCCCCTGTGCACAGGTGGATTCCTCTGGGGGCGGAATCTACTCCTCTTGGCGGTGGTTCAAGCCTCCATCTCTCCTACAGGGCCACCTGCCCAAATCCCGGCGTGGACCAAGAACGCTGTTTCCCTGGCCGCAGCCCTCAGGCCAACCTGAGCATCCAACGTCCATCTGCAAAATAAGCCCCAGTCATTATAACGCTTTGCTGTCGGTGGACTGTGCTAACTCCTGTGCTCTTTGTCATTATAGGGTTGCCAGGCTGAACGGCGTTCTGCTCTCTCCTGGTCATGATTCCTGCACTATCCTTCACCTCCTCATACACTGCACACACAACGCATACACACACTCACTGGGATTAATGAAGGATAATTGTATTCACTTGAGTCTGAGCATGTGTTCCCTTGGTCTGATAATTATGTCAGTATGGCTCCGTCAGAGCAACCCAGCGAACAGTGTGCTAGCACGCCAGGTTAACAACTTAGAGGTTCAGGTGGATCAATTAGCTTACCAGCAGCAGGTAATCCTCAACCAGCTAGCGCAGATTAACAACCGGTTGGATCGTTTGGATGGGCAACAGGCGTTTCCTCCGGTCTTTGGGAGTATGCCGGCTCCTGTTAGCTCCCCTCCTAGCCAGGCTAGTCAGGTCCCCTTGGCCTGGCTTACGCCGGTTCCCACGCCCACTTGCGTCAGCGGTAAGCTCGGGGAGGCCCGTGGGTTCATACTCCAGTGCGAAACTGTTTTCAGCGGGTTCCAGGGGACTTTCCCACAGAGCATAGTCGCATAGGCTACGTGGCTAATCTATTGGAGGGCAGGGCACTAGCTTGGGCATATGCCGTGATGGCTAAACCAAGCTATGCTAATTTAACCTACCAGCAGTTCGTCTCAGATTTCCACGAGGTATTCGACCATTCCGATCGGGATAGCGTGCTCACCACCCAGCTGCTAAATCTTCGATAGGGGGGCAGGTCCGTCGCGGACTATGCTGTTGATTTCTGGGTGGTGGCCGCGGAGGTTGGATGGGAGGACGCCTCGCTGTAGCATATTCACCCGGAGCTTGAGCCCTAGCCTGCGGGATGAGCTAGTCCGCCTAGATAAGCTGGAGAAACTCACTGAGCTAATTTCCTTAGCTATTAGTTTGGATAATAGGCTGAGGGAGCGGGCAGCCAAGCGAAGAGCTTCCGTTCATTCGGGCGCCCAGTTTCATCGCTCCCGTCAGTCATCTCAATTGGACCTGCCTTCATCTGAGTCTCTAGATGGGCAGAAAGCTATGGTGGTTGGGCGGTCCAAGCTCTCATTAGCTGAGAAGCAGTGCCGCAGGGAATTAGGATTATGATGTACTGTGGTAGTGACTAGCATGAGGTAGAGTTTTGCCCAGTTTGGCCAAAAGAGGGGGTCCGTGCGTCACAGTAGGGGGACTCACGGACTCGTCTCAATCTAGTCCCCTCACTAAGTGTCTCCTACCCATCAGATTTATTTACAAACAGACTGAATTTGCCACACATGCACTGATTGACTCGGGGGCTGAGCAGAGCTTCATATCGGGGGATCTGGCAACCCGACTGGGGCTTCCTTGCCATCCACTTCAATCCCCCCTGAGGCTCTTTGCCCTGTCTAAAGCCCCTCTGGCAACGGTCACTCAACAAACTGCCCCGGTGTCAGTCATCGTCTCTGGCAACCATTGGGAGGACCTGCGCTTGTTTGTGTTACCCTCTTCTATGTCTCCGGTCATTCTGGGCTACCCCTGGCTCTGGCTCCACAATCCCTCCTTCAACTGGCGAACGGGGAGTGTCATCTCGTGGAGCTCATTCTGCCTCAGTGTGTGCTTGCAGTCCGCAGCATGCTCTCCGTCAGTGTCCCTGGCCCCTCACGCCCCTCCTCCTCCTGACCTGTCCAAGGTGCCGTCTGAATACCACAACCTGGGGGCCGTATTTAGTAAGTCGCAGGTGCTGTCCCTTTCCCCCCACCGTCCTTATGACTGTGCCATCAATCTCCGGGCTGGTGCCTCGCTGCCGTCGAGCCGCCTCTACAGCCTTTCAGCTTCGGAGTGGGAGGCGATGGATACCTACATCAAGGAGTCTCAGCTCGGGCATCATCTGGCCCTCTTCTTCGGCGGTGGGGTGGGGTTCTTCTTTGTGGGTAAGAAGGATGGCTCCCTGCGGCCATGTATCGACTTCAGGGCCCTCAATGACATCACCATGAAGGACAAGTACACCCTCCCACTTATGGACACGGCGTTCAACTCCCTCCAGGGGGCCTCCTGGTTCACCAAGCTCGACCTCCGCAACGCGCACCACCTCGTTCGGATCAAGGAGGGGGACGAGTGGAAGACGGAGTTCCGGACCCCAAGCGGCTACTTCAAGTACCTCGTGATGCTGTTTGGGTTGACCAACGCTCCGGCCGTCTTCCAGCGCCTCATTAACGACGTTCTCCGGGACTTCACTTCACCCCAAGTACTCCTGGTGGGTCTGGAAGTGCCATGTTAGGCAGCATGCCACTATCAGTGTGTGAATGTGTGTGTGAATGGGTGGATAGCAGGATCTGTAAAGCATTTTGGTCATCAAGAGATGAGAATAAAAGCGCTATATAAGCGAATGCCATTTACCATTTACCATTCCTTGGGTCCTTTGTCTTCGTGTACCTGGATGATATCCTCATCTTCTCCCAGTCACTAGATGAACATCGGGTCCACGTGACAAGGGTCCTCCAACGGCTCCTGGAGAACAAGTTGTTTGTAAAAGCCGAGTAGTGTGAGTTCCACGCCAACACGACCTCATTTCTTGGATTCATCATCTCCCACAACCAGATTCTGCCCGACCCTGAGAAGGTTAAGGCGGTGGTGGATTGCCCCCCACCCCCCATCAAGGAAGCAACTCCAGCAGTTCCTGGGGTTCGCCAATTTCTACCGCCATTTTGTGCCTAATTACAGCGTGATCGCTCTCCCCTTGACCCGTCTCACGTTCCCCAAGGTGGCTTTCCGGTGGATGGAGGAGGCTGCAGCATCATTCACCGCCCTCAAGGGGGAATTCTTGTCCTCCCGTGTCCTGACGCAGGTGGATCCTTCGCTTCAGTGTCTGGTTGAGGTGGACGCTTCTGACTCTGGGGTGGGGGCAGTTCTCTCTCAGCGCTCTCCAGTGGACGGGGTGATCCCCCCCGTGCATTTTTCTCACATTGTTTGTCCCTGCTGGAGAGGAATTAGGACATCGGTGACAGGGAGCTCCTGGCGGTGAAGCTCGCCCTGGAGGAGTGGCGGCACTGGTTGGAGGGGGCCGCTCAACCCTTCGTGGTATGGACTGACTACAAGAATTTGGAATACCTGAGGACGGCGAAGCAGCTGAATGCCCGTTGGTCCCTGTTCTTCGAGCGTTTCAATTTTACTATTACCTATCGCCCCGGGGCTAAGAGTGCCAAACCAGACACCCTCTCCAGGCAGTTCGCTTCGGATGTGGCAGAGGGGCATGAGCACACCATTCTCCCAGCCTCTTGTGTCGTCGGCGCCCTCTCATGGGGCATCAGGGAGAGGGTCTTGAAGGTGCAGGAGGTTAAGCCTGATCCTGTTTGTTCCCTCGTCGATCCGGGGCGAGGTGATCCACTGGGCCCATTCCTCCAAGTTTTTGTGCCATCCAGGGGTGACTCGCACGGTGGAGCTCCTGCAGAGATCGTTCAGGTGGCCGGGGCTCCGGAAGGACGTCATCTCCTATGTCCGTGCCTGTCCTCAGTGCGCCACCAGGAAGACATCTTCTTCTCCGCTTGCCGGTCTTCTTCACCCATTGCCGGTTCCCAGCAGACCTTGGTCCCACATAGCCCTGGATTTCGTGACTGGTCTCCCTTCCTCCAACCAGTACATCGCTGTCCTCACCATCGTGAATCGTTTTTCCAAGGCCGCCCACTTTGTTCCGCTACAGGGGCTCCCTACAGCGCGGGACACGGCAGACCTGCTGATGCAGCACGTAGTACCCCTCCATGGGATCCCCACCGACATCATCTCTGATCGGGGTCCCCAATTTGTGTCCCGGGTTTGAAGGGTGTTCTGCAACGCACTGGGGCAACAGTGAGTTTGTCTTCTGGTTATCATCCACAAAGCAACGGGCAGTGCGAGCAGGCCAATCAGGAGCTGGAGGCTGCTCTACGTTGTGTCATTGCCTCCAGTCCCTCGTCCTGGAGCAGCCATCTCCCTTGGATTGAGTACACCCATAACTCAACCGTTTCCTCAGCAATTGGCATGTCTCCTTTCAGGGCCTCTCTGGGTTACAACCCTCGGCTTTTTCCCGAGGAGGAGAGGGAAGTGGCGGTGTCATCCATCCACGCCCACTTGAGACGCTGTCGCCGGCTCTGAGCAGCCACTCGCAGGGCTCTTCTTCGCACTGCTGAGCGTAACACCAGGACGGCAAATCGCCGCAGGGGACCAGCTCCTCAGTACCAGGTGGGTCAGCAGGTTTGGCTGTCTACTCAGCATGTTGCCCTGAAAGCTGAAAAACGGAAGTTGGCTCAACGCTTCATTAGCCCCTTCCCTATTGTGCATATTATTAACCCTGTGGCTGTGCGCCTGGCTCTCCCCCCCCTCTCCGTATCTGTCCCACGTTCCATGTCTCCCAGGTGAAGCCCATCTGTTCCAGCCCCCTCTGTCCCCCTCCCAAGACTCCACCCCCACCAGTGTTGATTGACGGCGACCCGGCTTGGAAAGTCAACGCCATCCTGGACGTCCGTCGTTGGGGTCGCGGTCTGCAGTACCTGGTGGACTGGGAGGGGTATGGCCCCGAGTGGAGGTCCTGGGTACGTCCGTCATTCGTGTTAGACAAACATCTCATCAAGGACTTCCACCGGACGCACCCGGGTAGGCTGGGTCAGGCGCCAGGAGGCACCTCTCGGGGGGGGGGGGGGGAGCATTGTTATGGCTCCCTCTGGGCTGTCATCTGCTTCAGCTGCACGCACACCTGCTCCCAATCTCCCACGGGCTTTATAACCTGCTCTGCCTGAGGTTCGGCATGGAGCCGTCTGTCATTCTGCCTACAGAATACGTCTCTTGTCAGCAGCCAATTTCCTGGCCTCTTCATCCGAGATCAGAATCATCTCCTCGCTTCAAGTAAGCATATTGTTACTCACCGTATTAGTCGTCTTTCCCTGTGCACAGGTGGATTCCTCCGGTGGCGGAATCTACTCCTCTTGGCGGCGGTTCAAGCTTCCATCTCTCCTACAGGGCCACCTGCCCAAATCCTGGTGTGGACCAAGAACGCTGTCTCCCTGGCCGCAGCCCTCAGGCCAACCTGAGCATCCAACGTCCATCTGCAAAGTAAGCCCCAGTTATTATCACACTCTGTTGTCGGTGGACTATGCTAACTCCTGTGCTCTGTGCCATTATAGGGTTGCCAGGCTGAACGGTTTTCTGCTTTCCCCCAGTCACGATTCCTGCACTATCCTTCACCTCCTCATACACTGCACACACAATGCATACACGCACTCACACACTCACTGGGATTAATAAAGGATAATTGTATTCACTTGAGTCTGAGCGTGTGTTCCCTGGGTCTGATAATTATGTCAGAACCTATTGGTAGTCCCTAGCACTAGGCTCAGACCCAAAGGCGATAAAGCCTTTGCTGCTGTTGCGCCCAGACTTTGGAACTCCTTATCTTTTGAACCTAGATCTGCACCTTCCATTGATGTTTTTAAGAAGCAACTAAAGACCCACCTTTTTAGTCTGGCTTTTTAATTAACTATGCGTTGATTCTATTTTTATGTGCTTTTACTGTCTACTTTGTTTGGTTTTTTTACTGTTTTATGTGCCTGTGTTTTTATTTGGTTTTTTGCCATGTATATTTATTCCATCCAGCTACAATGCTCTGCACTGTGTGTCTGTGTGTGTGTGTATATATATATATTTTATAGTAATACGTACATATGTTTATTAGCTGCTCTTGCTTGCTTGTTTTTTTTCTTGCCTTCTGATTGTTGCTCTGAGTGTTGCTATCCCTGTGCTGTTGCAATCCTGGAATTTCCCCGTTGTGGGACTAATAAAGGCTTATCTTATCTTATCTTATCTTATGTTAAGCACTTTGTTACTCTGTCTGTGAAAAGTGCTCTATAAATAAACTTATTATTTTTATTATTATTATTATTATTATTATTATTATTATTGTTATTATTATTATTATTATGTCTACAAACCTGGTATAAAAGAAGGCGGACGAGGAGGTTACACTGGAACACAGCTTTACTGAATATACCATTGCACTACAGGGAACACACCAAGACGGACTCATTCTGGGCAAGAGGAAACCCGAATGGCAGACGCCGCGTAATATAGGGTAGTGTGATGACGTGACCAGAAGGAAGCGTCATCACACCGCACTTCATAATGAAACCCCTCATCACATTCTTCCCCCAAAACAAACAAAAAAACCCATTCCATTTAAAACCCACCCAAATTTGGAAACACAACCCCCCCCCCCACGTAAACACACTAAAACAGGCATAAAAAAATCATAAAGAACGCCATAACACATAAGATAACTAAAACTAGGACTGGTGGGTAGACTGCCACAAGGCCCGCATGGCCGAGTGGTTTATTCTGCCACTTAAACGGAGCAGCCGTGCTTCTAACTAAACTCTCTCAAACAGTCTAGTCTTTTGGATGCAGTTCTCCACAGAAATGGTGGTTCAGGCGGGGAGGCCCTGCAGCAGCCCCGCAGCAGACGAGCCCCTGGTGGTGGCAGGCCCCCGGAGCAAGGACCGATCTTCGAAACACAGGAGCCCAGGTCCCACACCACCTTCGCCGACTCCTGCACAGCTTCGCCACCCGGAACATCCACCTGGACATGCCACAGCTGGTTTGCATGCCTGAGTGAGCCGTCCATCAGCCAGAAACACGCTGCTCCCAACTTCACCACAATCCTCAGTGGCGCCCGATGTTTCGCCGGCTGTGGTCCGGCCAGATTTCGCCCAGGTTTCTCGTCAGCTCAAACCCAAACCCAGTCCATGATCTTACTTGGCCTGACGTGCTGTTGTGCATGCGACAGCTCCATGCTCTCATGTGGTCTTGCCCCGTTGTTACCCGGTGGCAATGCAGCAGTCACCTTTGTTGCAGCGAACCCCCCACCTGTCTTCGGCTGAGACCCAATACAAGCACTGAAGGTGTCCAGTGCATCACTGGTGCCGCTTCTCTGAACGGTCGCTCCACCCACCGACCCAGCCACCCCAACTACCTCCTGCTGAGTGCAGGCACTGTAGCTGTCCATTTCCTCCACTGAGATGGAAGTAGGTGTCTTGGTGCCAGTACTGTTCGCCAGCGCCTCATCTCAAACCATGACGTCGTCGTTCACCGGAACCAGCGAGCTCCAACAACCACACCCAGACCATTCGTTCCCAGCGCTGTGTCTGATGGTGAAACCCAGTCCGTAGAACAGGTTACACCCATGATGTTATCGCCATGTGCCGCCACTTGGAAAGTTAAGTCATGCACTGCTTCAGACATGTAGCAAACAGTCAACTCCACAGTCCCGACATTGTACAGTCTGTTACTACTGAAGCCGTATAACAGCGCTGGGTTAGTCCTAATCCTGTGGTATGGGAAAAACTTCTTCACGGTGGCCCAATTTAGCATTGACTGCACCGCCGCCATGTCGAGCAATAATGGCAAAGCAACATCGTCCAATTCCACTGTGCAATAAGAATACCTATTGGTGTTGGGACTCACCGAGTGGATGGTTGTTGCAGGTGGGAAGGCTGGCTTCTTCGGCGGGCTCCATGGCGCTGGTAATTGGCACACCCTGGCAAAATGATTCAAGCACCCACACTTACTGCGTCACTTCCATCTTGCCAGGCACACTCTCGCTTTAAATCAGTATGTTGGGGACCTACAACCCCCGCAAACGGGGTCTCTTGGGGCAGACCTTTGGCTCATTGCATTAGCCTCGTAGTCCTCGTCCATACAGTCTTCGTCCTCCGGGTCCACCACATTCGCTGATGTAGTCGTTTCCGGCGGCTTTTGTGACTGGCACCAGTTTAGCTCTGAAGCTAGCTTATCTGTGGCCTCCAGCTGTAGAGCTAGCTTGACAGCCCTAGCTAACATCAAGTCATTAGGCGCCGTTAGCAACCTAGCCTGTAGCCCAGCATTACACGTGTGCTTGGCTAGCTGGTCCCACACCATCTCATCTTCCAACGGCCCAAAACGGAACTCACTAGCTAACTGTCTAAGGTCAGTGACGAACTGGTGAATTGGCTCACCGACCCTCTGGCATCTCTGGCGAAAGCAAATCTGTTGTACCGTCAAGCTGTCCGGTGTTGTTAAGTGGTAAGCCAGCAGCTCCACGACATCCTCATATGAGTTCGTTGCGCTGAGCATCCACAGAATCCTTTGGCCTTTGATACCCAGGTTGTGGACAAGGAGCGCTCGCGTCCTCACCTTATCTAGCTTCCCAAGGTCCAAGGGTGCAATGTAGGTTTCAAAGGCCTCCAAAAAGCAAGGCCATGGCACCGGTGGTTTGCCGGGAAGCCCCAGGAAAAGCCACAGTGGTGTAACGCACGCCTCCATGGTTTAATCCTCAGTCGCCAAATGTTATGTCTACAAACCTGGTATAAAAGGAGGCGAATGAGGACGGTTGCACTGGAACACAGCTTTACTGAATATACTGTTGCACTACAGGGAACACACCGAGGTGGAGTCGTCCTGGGCAAGAGGAAGCCCGAATGGTTGATGCTCCGTAATATACGGCGGTGTGATGACGCGACCTGAAGGCAGCGTCATCACATCGCACTTTATAAAAAAAACCCTCATCACACATGGAGTACTGACGGGTTCCTCCTGTGAACCAGCACTGCCAATATGCTATTATACGGTAGTTGTAAATTAGAAACACATTCAGTAAGTTTGGAACACGTCAAATACGTCTATATACGACAATACTGTATGTGTTGGAGATAAGTTGGATATAAGTTACACATAGGATCAGACTCATAGGTTAGAAATAAGTTTGGGTACACTAGACGTTATCTTGACATATTTTGACTTATGAATAACTTACAAATAACGTGTGCCAACGATCACGTAACTTACCTACAACTTATGGCCCGCGTATGTGGGACATAACAGTATGAGCCATACACTGGATACGACCTCGCCATACTACGACGTATACCAGCATGCTTCTTGACTCTTAACTTATACAAAACTTACCCATAACTTATTCAACGTATGCCAGCGTATTCACCAAATTTTTTAAATGTCGGCATAAGCTGCCTAAATTGTTAAGGTTTGACAGGGGCTTAAGTTACATATTCACCCTCAACATTTTTATGGAGAGCGAATTCAAATTACATTCAGCATTTTTTCTTGTCAAATTGCAACTTGTTTCTCATAAATTTGCAACTTTTTTGCATAAATTTGTGACATTTTTGTCTGTTTGTTCACAATAATAATAATAATAATAATAATAATAACAAAAGAAATCTGTGTGTGTGTATGTGTGTGTGCCTGTCTGACTGTCTGTGTGTCACGATCATAGGACATCATAGGACGACCTATGGTGTGCCTATGATATCCCTATGAGGTCTGCATCATAGAAGAGCCTATGATGTTCCTATGATGTCTTCATCCTAGGACATCAAGCCTGCCTTCATGTCTTTATGATGTCATATACAGTGATGCCTGCCTGACAGTGTATATGATGCTGTCCTTGATGTCTTTATGATGTCATATAGAGTGAACATCAATACTCGCGATGCTGTCATACAGGCAAAAGGACCATGCCATCATATACACAATAGGACACAGCACTTTAAACCACATCCATTCGAAGCAGTAAATCTGGAAATCTTAAATATTACTCAATAAATTCAAGAAATCTCTGTTTGTGTGTAAATCTGGAAATTTTACACCCATTCGAAGCAGTACATCATTGCTATGCCATCATCAAAGATCATAGGACAGAGGACATCTTCAAAGATCAAACACAGGCATGATTCACGATCATAGCACTCGATATGACATCATCAAAGATCATTGTCAGAAGTCTGAAATATAACCTCACAAATACAGAGTACAAAAAGGTATTAGACTGAATCAAAGATCAGACTTAAGACACGCAGAGCCTTTTTAAACCTTTACTTGCAAGGAGTAATCAACCCACATACAGGGCGAGTTGAATACTGAGGGGTAGTCCGCAGTTGCCTTTTTTATAGGAGTATGTGACAAACTCAGCAAAAGCAGAACAAACAGAATTACCACATAAGCAAAAGTACGCTCTGTATGTCTTCAAGTGTGTGTAGGAGATAAATTGCATGAACACTCTTATCGCGGGGAGAACATCTGCTTCTCCACTCAGTAAAGGCAGAGAGGGGGAAACAACTCCATATATGGGCCTGCAACAAACCAGTGCTTCCGGTCATAGTTAACAGATGAAATGGTTAAATGATAACATACAACAGTCTTTTGCAGATAAAATAAGATGCACTGGGTGTACAGGGGACAAGTCTTGATACAGCATATATGTCAACACTCTTTTATCACACATCAGATGAATAAACAGAAGGGTGATGCAGCTTAGTCACTAACAGTGATTATAAGAAGAGGCACAAGTTGTATTTATGACTAATAAGAAAAAGCATCATACATATAAGAATAGCAATCTTCATATCATGAGTTACTGTTTCGCGCTGATCGCAGCCGAGAATTTTCTGGAAAGACTAAGGGTGGTGGAATCTGCTTCTACATAAACGAAGGTTGGTGTACTGATGTCACAGTGTTGAAGAAGTTTTGTAGCCCTAACCTAGAGTCACTGTTCATAAACTGTAAACCCTTTTATTCACCGCGAGAGTTCTCCTCATTTATTCTGGTCGGAATTTATATCTCGCCTGCTGCTTGTACAACGGAGGCACTGCAGCTCCTCGCTGACCAGATAGCAGAGGTGGAGGAAAAACATCCAGACTCTCTGCTTATCATTCTGGGTGATTTCAATAGAGCTAATCTCACAAATGAGCTTCCTAAATACAGACAGCATATTAAATGTCCCACCAGGGACACAAATACACTCGACCACTGTTACACAGTTTTAAGAAATGCCTATCATGCCGTCCCCCGTGCAGCTCTGGGTTTTTCTGACCACTGTCTGCTCCATCTTATTCCAACATACAGACAGAAACTAAAAACTTCCAAGCCTGTTGTAAGGACTGTGAAGAAATGGACTGAGGAATCAAAGCTGAAGTTACAAGCCTGCTTTGACTGCACAGATTGGAGTGTTTTTGAAGCTGCAGCCATTAACTTAAATGAACTCACTGACACTGTGACATCATACACCTGTTTCTGCGAGGACATGTGTGTGCAGACCAAGACCTTCTGCATATACAACAACAATAAACCCTGGTTCATTCCTAAACTGAAGCAGCTACGTCAGACCAAGGAGGAGGCCTACAGGACTGGTGACTGGACTCTGTACAAGCGGGCCAGAAACATGCTGACGAAGGAGACCAGGCTTGCTAAGAGGAGCTACAGTGTGAAGTTACAAAAAAACTTCTCAGCTAACAACTCTGCTTCTGTCTGGAGAGGCCTACGGAATATCACCAACTACAGGAGACCATCCCCCCACCCTGCGGAAAACCTCCAGCTGGCTAATGACCTAAACAGCTTTTACTGCAGGTTTGAAAAGAACCTACAGTTCTCACCTCCCACCCACACAAAAGGATTATCTGCAGCCCCAGGAACTCCATCCCTCCTCCACTCTGACCTCCCACCAGCACTAATGATCTGTGAAGAGGAGGTGCGCCGGGTCTTTCAGAGACAAAAGATCAAGAAGGCTGCAGGACCTGATGGTGTGTCTCCGTCCTGCCTGAGAGTCTGCTCCAACGAGTTGGCCCCCATCTTCACCCGGATCTTTAACAGATCACTGGAGCTGCGTGAAGTGCCTTCCTGCTTCAAACGCTCCATCATCATTCCAGTTCCCAAGAAACCCTCTATTACAGGATTAAACGACTACAGACCTGTTGCCCTGACCTCTGTGGTCATGAAATCCTTGGAGAGATTGGTGCTGAACCACCTGAAGGTCATCACAGGCCCCCTGATGGACCCACTGCAGTTTGCCTACCGGTCAAACAGGTCAGTGGATGATGCAGTGAATATGGGACTACATTACATCCTGCAACACCTCGACTCCCCAGGGACGTACGCCAGGATCCTGTTTGTCGACTTCAGCTCAGCGTTCAACACCATCATCCCAGGCATTCTTCATCAGAAACTCCTCCAGCTCAAGGTGCCCCCCTCCACCTGCCAGTGGATCTCCAGCTTTCTGACTGACAGGTGGCAACAGGTGAAGCTAGGGAGATTTACATCCAGCTCCCGAAAAATTAGTACTGGCGCCCCCCAAGGATGTGTCCTTTCCCCACTGCTCTTCTCCCTCTCCTCCAACGACTGCACCTCAGAGGACCCTTCGGTGAAGCTCCTGAAGTTTGCGGACGACACCACAGTCATCGGTTTGATCCGGGATGATGATGAGTCTGCATACAGGCGGGAGGTGGAGCAGCTGATCCTCTGGTGCAGCCAGAACCATCTTGAACTTAACCCAGCCAAAACGGTGGAGATGACTGTGGATTTCAGGCGACACCCCCCTTCATTCCCCCCACTCACCATCCTCAACAGCACAGTGTCCACTGTGGACTCCTTCAAGTTTCTGGGTACCACAATCTCCCGGAACCTGAAGTGGTCCTCCCATATTGACACTGTCCGGAAAAAGGCCCAGCAGAGGTTGTTTTTTCTGCGTCAGCTCAAGAAGTTTGATTTGCCTCAGGAGCTGCTGGTTGTCTTCTACACCGCCATCATCCAATCTGTCCTCTGCTTTTCCATCACTGTCTGGTTTGGATCTGCCACTAAACAGGACAAGACCAGACTGCAGCGGATCATTAAGTCTGCGGAGAGGATCATTGGTACCGACCTACCCTCCATTGAGAACTTATATCGGTCCATAACCAGGAAACGGGTGGGAAACATCTGTGCTGACCCATCACACCCCGGCCACAAACTGTTTGAACTTCTATCTTCTGGTCGTCGTTACAGATCACTGAAGGTCAAAACCACCCGTCACAGGAACAGTTTCTTTCCTCAAGCCATCACTCTGATGAACTCCTAACATTCACCTAGTCCTACCTGTTGCTGTACTCATGACTTTTCATCCATTATTACATTGCACATAACTCTCACACTGCTTTTTACTTCATTCACATTATATCACTGAATCTGAGTCCACATTGAAATACTGTGTGATTGTATATTTTTTCATATATTTCTGCAAAGTGTGGTTAGTCCGAGTAAATAACTGCATATATTCCTGTATATATTTGCATCCTTTTATAGAAACGTGGACAGACTGTAATTTACTGTACATACTCTGGTTGTCATTGAATCCTTATTTAAATCCTTCACCTGAACAACGAGAGCAAGTTTTTAGCCAAAGTCAAATTCCTTGTATGTGTTGTGCATACTTGGCCAATAAAGCTGATTCTGATTCTGATTCTGATTCTGATTCTGATTCTGATTCTGATTAATAAAATGATAACCATATATACAATTTTCCAACATTTCCCTCCTGTTTATTATTTTATTAATCTTTTTAATCATATGCAATTATCAGTATAATGTAACTTCAAAAGATTTCCTACATTGACATCATTAAGCATTCATGTGGCGTATAGCTAGAGCACTGCCATACATTGGAAAAAGAGTACCCATTGGTTTTCCAAGAATCCATACCCATCATCATTTGGCCAAAAAACAGTAGGATTATTGCTACAGTTAAAAGTATAATTTTTCCTCTTTAAGGTGAATTTTCCAGCAGCAATATAGGGAAAGTGAAATACATTTCTACAGACAGAATCATAATATGACACTTCACAGGTCACTTCCTTAGTATCATTGCATCTTTGTGAAATACCCAGGATGAAACTGTTTTTACTACAATTTTTGTGAAAGCAGATTGGTGAAGTAAACAGTGTAGGATTTACTTTCATTAAATGCTTCTTAACTGCAAGCAAAGAAGTTCCAATCCCAATAATATTAAATATTCTAATCTTAGACCCAGTGTAATCAGTAATAGTGACATTCAATCTATTAAGATACCTTTCTGACAAATTCCCCACCAACCAATGTCCAACATTATTGCTTGTATTAAACAGACTGAGACGAGAGTTCATCGCTATTGTCGCTCCGGGCGTTTTCTCTTCATTCAGTGGAACAGGGATCATGGGTATTGTAGTCAATCATGGGTATTGCAGTCTTGTGTAAATGGGGTAGCAATGAACACACATAGCAAGAAGTATCGATTCCCAGTCCTCTCACCGAAACCACCATTGTCTGGTACCATAGGTTATGCGTATTGTTCATTGTCCGTGCTTCGTGGGTTCCTTGTCCTTGAATCAGAAAGAGATTACCACCCCACTGCCAGGAGAAGTGCTGACCACAGAGTCATCAATAATTTTGGTGCCATGCTTCCACCTGAGAGAGTACCCCTCCGGCCCTCTTTCTTCACCAGGGTTGAGACGGCCTTGTCCTTAAAAGGACATGCCCCCTTTGTACTGGACTTACTCAGGGAAACAAGCTAGTTAGTTCACTTACAGGCACCCGTAGTCTTTTAGCATGTGAAAGGTGAATCCGAGATGGTCATTCAGCAATACGTACTGCAGTGGGAGTGGGAGTGTCTAGTGTTGTCGGTGGTGGTTCTTTATGAAGACATAGTCTCCAGGTTATCCTTTTCTGTGGAGCAGAGCTTCTGACAGAATCAAAACATTCCCTGAGATGTTCACCAAGATCTGTGTATTTGTTAGGTGTGGTTAGTGGTGAGAGGTCAGGTAATACATAAGGATGGTGAAAAAACACATTCAAAAGGTGATAATCCTGTCTTTTGGTCTAGTATAGAGTTAATGGTTAGTCTGACTAATTTCAGAGCTTCTGGCCAAGTAATACCCTTTCCATGTGTGGTTTTTGCCAGCATTTGTTTGATTGTACTGATACTATGAAATTTGATCTTACTTCTTACAGCTTGGATTAAGTCTTGAACTGTTTGTGCTGTAAAATGAGTTCCATTATCTGCATAAATCAGTTCTGGAACCCCAAAAACGGAAAGAGCATCATTCAATAGTTTCACACACACAGATGCGGCATTTGCTGGGGATGTGTGATGAATTCCTGTCCACTTTGTGAAGGTGTCAATCAACACCAACCAATATTGTAGCTTTCCATTGCTCCTTGAGCATTATTTTATAAACAAATGATGCACCTTTGGCATGTTTTTGTTACTTCTTTCAAAATATTAGGACAGTTTTTTTCCAACATCCTCATCATTGATTTCCCTCCTGTTGGCACATAATTGGCCATGTGCCACCAGGACAGCTCATCTGTATAATGTGGGTGGCAGAGCAAATTTTCATCAGACAAGCCAAATGTATATCTAATTATTTACACATGAAACAGGAGGAAGGTCCATATTATTTTGACAGTCTTTTAAAACATCAACATTATTAATAAGACAGACGGTTCCTAAAAGACCAATAGCAGCACAGTGAGTAGCGTTATGCAGGTGGCATGTGCTATTAGCATATTTACTATCTGTACAGAATACAGATAAGTTACATTCAGGTTAGTAGCTCATTCAGCTGTTGGAGGTGATGCAGGTTGTGGAATTTTTACACAATCAGGACCCCAGACAACACCGTTACAGCATAAGCACACTTCTATTTTTTACAGAGCAAGCCTGTCGCTCGCTTCTTCCTTTGCTAAGTAGAGAGAGAGAGAGAGTTGCTGTTCGCCCCCTCCTTCACAACATGGGAAATGTGTAGGATAATAGAGGGCATGATCTTATTATTTGTATTATCCCATAAATAATAAAAAGGTGGTCTGTATTGCCCAGCCTGTATTTGAGTTATAACTGCAGCCATATGTTTATCCTGGGCACTACAGAAAATGAAATGAAAAGCACTTATGTAAATAAAATTGCATTTATTGATAATTTTTATGCATTATCTATTTTTCTGAGGATTGCTAATTATTTGCTAATTAATTTCTTTGATACCCTCTGTTTTGATACATGGAGGCTTACATGCAGCAAAGTTACAGGGTATTTGTTTGATTCTTTTACTGAAAGGAAGTGTGTTACCATTTTTAGTTTTAAATAAAATTTGCAGGTAGCCCAGTTCCTTCAAAGATGAGATCTCAATAATTATAGCTTCTTTTTGTGACATCTCTTGAAATGGTTTACAATTTTCATTTAAGAAAAACAAAATAACTATCTGTGCATTTTTGATATGCTTCAGCATTGATAAATAAGATCAGTTTGTCCAGTTGAACACAGATGGGTTGAATTTGAAATATTGTGTCACATTCTTTCAGTCAAAGGAAAGGCGGACGTTTTGCCTAATTAGAATTTGATTTAATGTTTTACAAGGAATGTCCCTGTTTCATACATTCCTTGGTAAATTATGGAGTGCAATGTAGTTCACCCTGACCCAGCTTGGCCACCGCTGAATCAGGAGAAGCACATCCCTCATTGCTGTCACATTTCTGAAATATATTGTTACCACACCATTATGTGGTGAGTAATATCAGTATAAAATCATATAAACATTACATTTGTAAAGTCAAAGTCATTTGAATCAGTACATCTTATGTTATCTACAATGTCATACAAAGTCATACTTGGCTTCAAAAAGTGCTTATCAATTTAAGGATTCTTTCTCCAAGACCTTTGTCTGATAATCCACAGCCTCTGGCAGATCATATGCACAGACACATTAATTATCAATATGTTTTGATCCTCTGTGCTCTAAATCATGTGATATAGGGTAAACATAAAATCTTCAGTGATTAGGCATTATTAAATGACATCATAATATGATCATAGTATGGCCTGTAGTCACATTGTCACACGTCAGTCCTTTTTTCTATAAAGTGCACTGTCATATTTCAGTCAAGGACAAAGGTCAGTAATGCGTCAAAATTGCTTTTTTTTTCCTTTTTTTTTTTAAAATATGTAAACAGTTTATCACGTACGCAACCTTAATCAAGACCCCACAGAGTTAAATTGAAAAAATAAAAACCCAAAACTTTGTAAAAGTACCCATATTTAGACCACTTTCTTCACAGATCAACCACACACACACACACACACACACACACACACACACAAAGAATAGATAAGAGATAAAATAACTTTCTCATTGTCCATTTTAACGTTATCCAGTTCTGCTACCATTCAATCCGTCCGTCTTTAAATGTTATGGTCTAATTATTATGATTTTATTTGCTTCCTCCTTTTCCCAACCTCTTGGGCTTCTTGTGAAAGAGTGGAATACGGGCCCGCCTTAGGTCCCGGTTTGGGGTATGGGGGTGGATTTTCCAATAGTGGGGCTGTACTAACAGTACTAGTTTGAGTTTTCATTTGTTTCTGCTTTTTTCTGGCTTCATCAGCTCTCCGTTGGGAAGCCTCTGCCGCTTGTGACCACAAGATGGCACATTGGAGCTCCGCACTGGGTTTGCCTGTTTTAACAGGTTTATTAGACGTCTTTTCAATGGTTGTTAACAATGCCTGGCATTCATCCACGTTCAACGTGGGCTTGAATGAGAAATCCTTTTTTCCATTTATTTAAGTATTTTTCTGGATCCTTAATTTTTCCCTTTTCATTTTGTCTGTTATTGTAATTTTTACAGCTGCGCGCGCTATGTCCTGTTTTTTCTTCTGTTTATTCGTCTGCCTATCTGGTCTTCTAACACAATTCCCCATTTTTAGATGGTCAGGGACGTTATCAGTACACCCACCGTAACCGTATTACTGCCCAATTTTTGGGGTGTGTTCCGTAGTCAGGGACGTTATCAGTACGCCGACTGTTAACACTGTTACTGCCCAATTTGGGGTGAATTCCTTCACCCTACTTATTTTAAAACCTGACCACCAAACAGTTGTGAATCGCCGTCACACTGTCTCCTGCACCCCTCTTTATTTTAAAACCTGACCGGTCAGTAACAGTGAATCGCCGTCACGTTACTTCCTAAGACCACTGCATTCCTGCAGCGGTTTTTAACCACAAGGAAAAGTACAGGGCGCCACCTTATACTACCATTACTCGCTCGTCAGCTGACCCGTGGTTCTTTAAAAATGGGAAATTGTGAATTGTGAGGCTCGGTTATTCTTCATATACGTCTACTACAGTCAATCTGAAAAGGGAAAAATTTGTAACTTACTTTTTAGGCTCTATCAGTAAGGACAGCCGTCACCAGATTAGAGCCGGGAGAAGGAGAGTCTCTGGCAGCGTTCCCTCAAGTCGGGTTTCCAGTACTGATGGATACTATCAGACCGTGCACGGTTTTTTCAACCTGCAGGACACACATCCCTTCCCGCTCCACCTGGATCTCAGCTGTCCCGGGTTTCGGCACCAGCTATGTCAGAAGTCTGAAATATAACCTCACAAATACAGAGTACAAAAAGGTATTAGACTGAATCAAAGATCAGACTTAAGACACACAGAGCCTTTTGAAACCTTTACTTGCAAGGAGTAATCAACCCACATACAGGGCGAGTTGAATACTGAGGGGTAGTCCGCAGTTGCCTTCTTTATAGGAGTATGTGACAAACTCAGCAAAAGCAGAACAAACGGAATTACCACATAAGCAAAAGTACGCTCTGTATGTCTTCAAGTGTGTGTAGGAGATAAATTGCATGAACACTCTTATCGCGGGGAGAACATCTGCTTCTCCACTCAGTAAAGGCAGAGAGGGGGAAACAACTCCATATATGGGCCTGCAACAAACCAGTGCTTCCGGTCATAGTTAACAGATGAAATGGTTAAATGATAACATACAACAGTCTTTTGCAGATAAAATAAGATGCACAGGGTGTACAGGGGACAAGTCTTGATACAGCATATATGTCAACACTCTTTTATCACACATCAGATGAATAAACAGAAGGGTGATGCAGCTTAGTCACTAACAGTGATTATAAGAAGAGGCACAAGTTGTATTTATGACTAATAAGAAAAAGCATCATACATATAAGAATATCAATCTTCATTTCATGAGTTATTAATAAAATGATAACCATATATACAATTTTCCAACAATCATAGGACTCACCAAGACACTATCAAAGATCAAAGGCAGGCATCACTGAATGAGTGCTGACATGCTTGCTTACACCCTTGCTTACACCTGCTTTCTACGGGCATGCAGAAATACTTGCTTATACTTGGTTTCTATGGGCATGCACGGGTATGTACTAGTAATAATAATAATAATAATAATAATGCTGGGATAGGCTCCAGCCCCTCCGCGACCCGAAAAGGATTAAGCAGAAGATGATGAATGAATGAATAATTATAATAACAATAAAAAAATCAATTACAACAATATCAGTATTAAGGAAATTGTATAAATTGTGTGGGAAATGGTAGGGTAATAAAGCCACCAGGATGAAATCAAAGGATGAACTCACTGGCATTCAAGAAATAAATACCAGTGTCTGCTAGTGACCACTGCTGAGATGCAGGCTGAATCCAGGAGCCCAAGATGGAGGCAAGAGGTTAGTCTTAGTTAAGTTTTTCTCATAAGTTTTTCTTCTCATCATTATTGAAATCATTGTTTTGCTATTTTGGCTCAGGAAATGTTTGACTTATTATTGTTTCTATATCGGATTTGTATTATATTTGAGGGCAGGGGTGTGTTGTGTGGATGTTATGTATGTGTGCTTGGCCTTTGGCGCTTGCCATACCCGCCCTGGGTGGTGACGTCAGGCGGGCTGCGGCCAGTATATATAGTTCTGTGTTCCCTCAATAAAGTGTTGTTGTTCGTTCCTTGGCATAAGACCGACTCCAGCCTCACATTATTCAGACAAAACATTTTGGCGACAAGGAGAAACCATGGAGGTGCATGGGCTACCTCCGCCTCTACCACCATTTCTACAGTGTCCAGGAGAGCCAGCAATCCTGTCGCCTAATTGGGTGGCCATGTTTGAGGGTTACGTCGCGACACTGGGCCTGGCTAGACTCAGAGTATGAAGACAAGCA
Organism: Pholidichthys leucotaenia; assembly: GCA_020510985.1. NCBI lineage: Eukaryota > Metazoa > Chordata > Actinopteri > Cichliformes > Pholidichthyidae > Pholidichthys > Pholidichthys leucotaenia. The sequence continues at coordinate 117,041,935 of CM035850.1, forward strand.
CTTCTGGCCCACCATCTCGACGTAGAAGGTCGGAGAATTCTCTGCATGTTGGAAGAGACGGAGTCTTATGCGGATATTTTGCTGAACATATGAGAAGCACAAAGCTGTGGGTAGTAAAGCTGTTGGCGCCAAAAGAAGCTAAGCTAGCTAGCTCGGGGAAGCTAACAGCTCAGTCAGTGACAATGGTGAAGTTAGCCACAAAGCTACGTACGCACCAAAAACAAGCTACAAGCTACCAGTTAGATATCGAGGTGGGACCGGAGCCATGAGTGGGAGAGCCCCCAGTCACCGAAGACGGCAAGCCAGCCGAGGAGCTCAGCACAGTGCATGACTGTAGCGCTGGTGGTGAAGATGGAGCGGTGAGTGGACACAGCATGGAGAGAGAGCAACGACCAGACTCGGCTCAGTTTTCCCCATGGCCGGAGTCGGGGCAGTGGGAGTAGGAGCATGGGCATGCTGACAGCCCCGGGAGACAGCAGCTACAACCGAGTGCTTTGGACAAGGGTGCTGGGTGTAACGGCGAGGCGCCCGGGTCGATGAGTGATGCTGATGAGTGGGCTACAGTTTTCCCCTGAGCTTGGCCACAGGGGGCCGGAGTGTCTGGGGCTACAACAGTGACAGCACAGCGGAGCACCTTGGATGAGGGTGCTGGGGATAATGGCGAGTTGCCTAGGTCGACGAGCAATGCTGATGAGTGGGCTACAGTTTTCCCCTGAGCTTGGCCACAGGGAGCCGGAGTGTCTGGGGCTACAACAGCGAAAGCTGCAGCGGTGTTGAAGATGGTCGAGGGCGGACTGACAGGCACAGAGAAACTGCGTACCAAGCAGAAGCACTGCAAGCCGAGCGGGACCCACTTGAGAGCTACGGACCGGGTTCGGGTTCGTAGGGAAGGATGCCAATGGCAGAGGTGGGCAAGACGAGGTGCAGCTTGGTTCCAGCTGGGGAATGACTCGAGGAGGCACGCTGGCAGGCTGCGGTGTGCCCAGGAAAAGGTGTCAGATGGTGGGTCCAGACAGGAGAAGCGGTCAAAGGTGAGCAGAAGGGACGCTTTCACCTGTGAGGTCGGCTTCGACCCCGGGAAGCAGGCTGTTTCCAGGGGCACACCTACTGAGGGGCTGCCCTGGGCCTCCGAGCCAGTTCTACCCTTGGCTACCCCGCGGACAGTGGTATAACTTGAAGAACTCCAGTGTAAATATGTTGATATATGCATGTGGTGTTAAATAATAATAATAATAATAATAATAATAATAAGGAATGAATGTATTGTGGAGAGAATAACCAGGCCGAACTTTTCCAAGCAGATGAAGTTTTATTCCACTCTCTCTCACATTCACCAGAATCAGACAACTTCCCACCAGGTTGCAGGCACTCTCTTTTATATCACAGCACTAACACTTCTCTGCTACCTGGGTGCTGCATTAACATATCACTCCCCACACTCCCCACCTTTGATCTGCCACTTCAGTCTGAGGGAAAACTACTGAGTAACTACTGAGTGGGTTCCCCACACCGCCCCCCCCCCCCAAGAGTCTCAGACTGAGTGTTAACCCCCATGTCCTTTGGGCTTCAGCCTCCGTCCATAGCTGCTGTAACAGGGGACTTCGGCTCCAAGGCGCTGCTGTGCCGGTGGGGGGTTCCTGGGGGTGTTTCCATCTGTGGGGTGACAATGGGGAGGGGGGAAACACCTTCAGCATGCTTGTGTGACTGATCTGACGATTCATTTACCTGGGGAGTTCTCCGTGGGGGTCTTCCACACCGAGGAGCTCAGGCCAACACCACCTGCTCGTCTGCTAAAACAAAAGCGGGCTTAAGCCTGTCTATACAGATTGTCTCCCGGTGACCCCCCAAGTCTAACACAAAATGTTTGTCCCCAGGTTCTAGCACTCTGAACAGGCCATCGTAAGGCGGGTGCAATGGGGTCCGGTGGGCATCATGCCTGACAAATATGAACGACGCGTCCTTCAAGGTTTTTGGCACAAAAGCGCATGGAAAACAGTGGTGGGCCAGACCGGGAAGCGTCCCTGCCTCTGCGCTATATCTTGAACCCTGGGATGGATCGGTGTTCGGTGCAGGGTTATCCGGCAAAAATTCCCCGGGGAGCCACAGTGGCTGGGAAAAAAACAGCTCTGCTGGGGAGGCTGCCAAATCCTCCTTTGGTGCGGAATGCAACCCTAATAGAACCCACGGCAACCGGTCCACCCAATTTGCATCTGTAAGCGAAGCTCTGAGCGCTGCTTTAAGTGACCTATGGAAACGCTTGCATAACCCATTGGCCTGTGGGTTGTGCGTGGTCGTGCGATGAATTGAGATGCCCAGGCTCCGGGCCATGGTGGGCCAGAGGTCGGAAACAAACTGCGGGCCCCGATCGGACGTGATGTCCGAAGGAGCGCCTAAACGTGCCACCCATGTTGTCAAAAAAGCGTGTGCCACATCTGCAGACGCGGTGGAAGCTAGCGGGACTGCTTCGGGCCAGCGCGTGGTGCGGTCCACCACTGTCAGGAGGTGCGTGAACCCCTGCGATGGTGGGAGGGGGCTACGAGGACCACGTGAATGTGGTCAAACCTCTTAGCCGGGATATGGAATGGCTCAAAAGGGGCCTTTGTGTGCCTGTGCACCTTGGCTCGTTGGCACGCTACGTAGGCTGCGGCCCACTCCTTCACCTGTTTGAGCAGGCTCAGCCAGATGAACTTTGTGCCCACCATTTTGATTGATGCACGCACTCCTGGGTGTGCCAGGGAGTGAACCGACTCAAAAATGCGGCGGTGCCAAGCGCATGGGACCACCGGTCGCAGGCGGCCTGTAGAGATGTCACAGACTAGGGGTGCCCCCCGTGTTGCAGCACTCTGCTCTACAGCCTTTACCCTGTTGGTCCAGACTGGAGCGCGCAAACGTCCGCATTGCCGATCTGCGCAGCGGCCATGGCCGTGTAGTCTATCCCCACGTAGACTGGGGCCACTAATGCGTGCGAGAGGCAGTCCGCCACCACGTTGAGTTTACCGGCCACATGTTGAATGTCGGTCATAAACTCCGAGATCGCGGCCAGCTGTCTCTGCTGCCGGGCCAACCATGGTTCCGAAACCTTGGCCATCGCGTACGTAAGTGGCTTGTGGTCCACAAACGCAATGAAGGTGCGCCCTTCCAGCCAGAACTGGAAGTGGCATATGGCCAGGTGGAGAGCCAGTAACTCTCTGCCGAACGTGCTGTATTTACGCTCATTGTCGCGCAAAGACCTGCTAAAAAAGGCGAGTGGCTACCAAGAACCGGCGACGTACTGCTCCACGACAGCCCCTATGGCCATGTGTGATGCATCAGTAGTGAGCACTATCCTAGCTGCTGGGTCCAGGTGCGCCAGTAGTGCGGCGTTCGCCAGAGCTGTTTTAACCTCGGAAAATGCCTGCTCTCGCTAAGGAGTCCAGTCGACTCTGTCCACCGGCTTCCATTTCTTAAGCATGGTGTACAATGGCTGCATGAGCTGGGCTGCGCGGGGGAGGAAACGATTCTAGAAGTTAACCATCCCCAAAAACTTCTGTAGCACCCTGACCGTCTGAGGCTGGGGAAAATTCGCCACTACGCTCACCTTGTCCGGCAAAGGTATCGCACCCTCCGGTGAGATGTGGTGGCCCAAAAAATCGATTCCCATCACCCCGAACTGGCACTTCACCGGGATGATTATTAATCTGTGCTCCTCCAACCTCTGGAAAACTGTCCTGAGGTGGGCTACGTGTTCATCCCCGGGATACTCTGGCCACCAGGATGTCGTCCAGGTAAATGAACACAAATGGCAGATCGCACAACACCGCATCCATCATGCGTTGGAATGTCTGCGCCGCGCCTTTTAGTCTGAAAGGCATGCGTAAAAACTCAAACAGACCAAACGGGGTTATTACTGCCATTTTAGGTATGTCCTCAGCACACACCGGGACCTGGTGGTAACCGCGGACCAGGTCTATCTTGGAAAAAATGCGTGCCCTGGTGAGGTGAACAGAAAAATCCTGAATATGAGGGATGGTGTAGCAGTCGTGCGGTGTGGCGTTGTTTAATCTGTGGAAATCTCCGCAAGATCGCCACGATCCCCCGACCTTAGGAACCATATGTAGCAGGGATGCCCATGGGCTGTTTGAGCGCCTGACTCCTCGCGCGCTATGGCCAGTTTAGCTGCGTCCAGGCGCCGAGGTCGTGTGAAAACGGGTGGCCCCGTGGTGGTAATGAAGTGCTCCACCCCGTGTTTAGTGACGGTTGCCGAAAACGTCAGGACCGTGAGTGCTGGGAACTGGGTGAGTAGTGTGTGGAACTTACCCCCTGGAGCTGTGACGTTGGCTAGTGTTGTGGGCCCGGCTCCTCGAGCTGTACAGGGGAGAGAATCAAAAGACATTGCATTAATCAGGCATCTGTTAGCAACATCGACTAGTAGTCCATGTGCACACAAAAAATCAGCGCCTAAAATGGGGAAGCTGTATGCCGCTATGACGAATGTCCATTGGTATGTACGACCGTGCAAGGATACAGTCATTGTCCTCTCTCCAAAAGTCTTAATGTCTGAGCTGTTTGCGGCCGTCAGCTTGGGGCCACTAGTTCCCGCCAGCCGGTCGCCGTAGGACGGCAGGCTGAGGCTCTTTTGGGAGCCAGAGTCCACGAGGAACCGTCTCCCCGAGCGTGAGTCTGTCACATAGAGCAGCTTGCTTGCTTCACCGGTGGTCACAGCTGCTACCGACTGCCGGTCCCGGCGTTTCCTGAACGCTTGAATTGGCCTGGTGGCACGCATCGGCGTGCGTCCTCTCCAAAACAGCGATGGTAGAAACAGAGCGTGTCTCTCCGGTGCTTCTTGGCCCCTGCTGCAGCCACCATCACTGGCTCCTTTCCTCCGCTGGCCGTCTCGCTGGGTTCTGACGCCGCTATGTTCACTGTGAGGGCTCTGGTAGTGAGGATGATCTGATCTGCCTCCTGGGCTAGCGCCCGGTAGTTGCACGCGGCCAGCAGCGGCGAATTGGCAAGGACCACTCTGTCCGCTGTCGGGAGGTTCTGGAGGAAAAGGTGGGCAAAGAGAAAATGCCCGTCATCTGTGCCCATCAACGCCAACATCTTCTCCATCAATTCGACTGCCGACCCGTCTCCTAACTTGGAGCGCGTCAGGAGCCTCTCCGCTGTCTCACAGTCCGGGAGCGTGTAGCGCCGGGTCAGCGCAGTTTTGAGAGCACCGTCTTTGTCGCGGGCTGGGGGCTGTTGGAGCAGGCTCGCCACCTGCTGAGTTGTGCATGCGTCCAGCGCTGTGACCATGTAGTAATATCTAGTGTCATCTGCCGTTATTCCCCGGAGTGTGAACTGGGCCTCGGTGTGAAGGAACCAAGACTTCAGGTCGTGTAGCCAAAAGTCTGGGAGTTTGACCGAAACGGCGCATGCGTTGCTGGCACTTCCTGTCCGGGTCATCTCCGGGGTGTTCGCCTCACGTTCCATTGTGCGTCAAGGATCACCAGCGTGGAGAGAATAACCAGGCCGAACTTTTCCAAGCAGATGAAGCTTTATTCCACTCTCTCTCACATTCACCAGAATCAGAAAACATCACCGCCAGGTTGCAGGCACTCTCTTTTATATCACAGCATTAACACTATTCTGCTACCTGGGGTGTTGCATTAACATATCACTCCCCACACTCCCCACCTTTGATCTGCCACTTCAGTCTGAGGGAAAACTACTGAGTAACTACTGAGTGGGTTCCCCACAGTATATGTGTTTGCATGTGTTTTGGGAAGAGAGAGTGTGATGTGCATGTGAATGTGTGTTGTTTAGGGATTATTTTATGCATTTTATTTTAGTTTAGGAGCACAGTGGTTGTTTTAATTTTGAAAAGGACTTTTTCTAAGTTTAATAAGTGGCAGAATAATCCGCTTTGCCGTGTGGGGTGGGGCGGCAGTCCACCCGTTCCCCCTAGTTTTAGCTGTTGTCCTAGTTTTAGTGTGTGATTTGGGTCCTAAATGTGGGTGGTTCTCAATTGTGTGTGTGGTTTTGGACTTTATAAAGAATGTTGTGTGGATGTTATGTGTGGATGTTATGTGTGTGTGCTTGGCCTTTGGCGCTTGCAGTACCCGCCCTGGGTGGCGACGTTAGGCAGGCTGCAGCCAGTATATATAGTTATGTGCTCCCTCAATAAAGTGTTGTTGTTTGTTGCTTGGCATAAGACCCCAGACTCACATTATTCAGACATAACAGGGTGGACTGGGAAAAAAAAAAAAAACAGGCCAGGAATCTCAGTTCATCCTAGGCCACCCTGGTGTTGCAAACAAGAAACATCACAATTTTAGTTGGTGAGCATTTTAAGATAACAGGTATCAAACTAGTTATAAATGTAATTACAACCTTCCGTTGAGAGGAAAATGATCCAGGTTGTAAGTAATGACTATTTTGATAGTCAATTTATCTACTGATTATTAAAACAACTGATCAATAAATCTTAATTTAAATCTGGTGCTGCTTCTGATTTCTTCACCTTTTCAGAATAAAAACAAGAACAAGGCATATAAGTCAAGTTACTGTGTTGCTATTATTATAGAGTGTGTGTACTTCTGGTAGTTTTAAAAGGGCAAATGTCATGGTCCGTGTGCTGACTCTGTCTGCACTCGGGTTGTGCGGTAGTACCCCGTTCTCTCCTCTGGCACACCTCTTGGCCTCCAGGCTTTTATTATGACAGCGTCTTGGTGGTGCTTCAGGCTGTCAGAGCCAAGCTCCGCAGGACGGCTGGATTCCTATCAGCTGATGACCTTTCATCAGCTGATTAATCTGTCAAGCCCTATTTAAGGGAGCAGCTCAGTTTGCTCAGGGCTGCGACCTTTGCCTTTGTCAATCCGGTTTCCCTACGCCCGAGGCCAGTTCTTTCCAGCGTTCAGTTCTATCCTTACTAATTGTATGCAAGTGTTGTGTCTCGCCTTTATTTGTGTTTTGCCCCACAAGGCTCATTATTTTGTAGTTTATGTCTTTGTTTAATAAATGTACAAACTCATCGGCTGGTCTATAGTGTCTCATTTGCGGTCCACGAGGACCGCACCATAACAGTAGGTCGCAGCCAAAAAGAGACGCCGGTCACCGTGAGTTTGCTTGGGTGCTTGTGTTTCTCCCCTTCCCTGGGTGCTCTTTTTGCCCGTTAGCATGCCTGCTTTCGTGCGAGACTATTGCCCCGAGTGGGTGGAGGAGATTGATGGCTACCTGTCCAAAGCCCGTTGCCTCATGCCCACCTACACAGCATACGAGCACCTGGATCTCGCCCAGAGGACATTGTTAAAATATCACCTTACCTCCTTTCCGGAAGGGAAGGAGAGAGTGGCATGGATTGTGGCCCAGCGTGAACTGATTGAGAGAGCGGCAGTGAAGACGGCCAAGGAACGCTAATCTCCTTCCCTGAATATGGCCGTCCCGACGAGGGAGGAGACCCACGGACTGGGGGTAAACTCTGGCAGGAGGCTGAAGGTGAGGCATCCCTGGTCCTCGCCTTGGGATCCAGCTCCCGTCACCCTTCCAGCCCAGGAGCGGCGGTTTCCTGACCCATCCTTCGCCTCGCCCTCTGTCGGTAGTTGTCGTCACAAAGCCCGTGTAAACCCTCTGCGAGAACCCCGTCCGAATCCAGTTCCGGGTCGCCGTAGGAACTCTGCCTCCCAGTCAGCTGTTTCTCTTGTGTCATGGCAGGAGGAGAATCCAGCAGCCTCCCCATCCGGGTCATCTGTCTCTGCTGTCCCATCAGCTTCCTGTGCCCGGATCACCTCGGCTGTCACTCCCTCCTCCTTGATGCTTTCCCCAGCTGCGGTGAGCTCCACGAATCCTGCTTTGGCAAAGCCCGCCATCTATCCTGGTCGAACGGCTCCTCCTCGTCTGCCCGGGGGGGTCTCCATCACCATCCAGAGGGGGAAGGGAAGAACAAAGCCCACTGCAGTGATTTCCATCGGCCCTCAGCGGAACAGGCAAGTACATTTTCATTCTTGTCCTTCACTGGGTGAATTGCCTTGTCTGACCCCTAGGGGTGGAGTTCGAGGTTCACAGTCCCCTGAGCTCCCTCCACCTGCTGCAGTAATTAACTATGAACCTGCTTCCTTTGTGTGTCCTTTGCCTGAGCGTTCTTTGGCACCAGGTTTACGCCGTCGGACGAGGAAGGAGCCTGCGGCCCTGGAATACCTGGTTCCGGCCCCGCAGCCATGTCATGGGCAAAGGAGAAGGGCGGACTGCATTTTGGAGCCTGTGCCAACAAGTAAGCATCCTCGGGTCTCCACGGAGGGACAGAACGACCCGGCAGGTCTCGGATCCCCTGCCACCACGGCGTGCGGGCCCTCAGTGTGGACATCAGCATCAGGGAATCTCCGGACTGTGGACACCATCATGTCAGCTGCAGAGCCCACCGTAGCCAAGTGGGAACCAGAAGACGACCTTCTTCCATCGGAACCCGGATCGTCGAAGTCCTGGACGGCGACAGAACTCGAGATCAGGCAAGTGGTCTATTTTGTCTTTCTCCTCTCAATTCTGGGGCATTTTTGCCTGTCTCTTGGGGAGACAAGCCGGGTGCAGCCATCCGCTGCACCTGAGCTTGTCTCGCTGGGATCTGTCACTGCAGGTGATCCTGATCCCGGTTCTTTTTCTTCTCCTGAGCCTTCTCCCAGGGTCACCGGTGCGGAGTCCATCCTGGTCGCTGTACTGGAGGTTCCGGGTTTGGGTTTGGAGGCCGTCCCTGGTGCTGCGTCGGCTCAGTCGGGGTCCGTCGTGGGTGCAACACTGACCCAGTTGGGGTTCGTCACGGGAGTGGTTCCGGCCCAATCGGGGTCCATCGTGGGTGCAACACTGACCCAGTCGGGGTTCGTCACGGGAGTGGTTCCGGCCCAATCGGGGTCTGTCGTGGGTGCAGTTCTGACCCAGTCGGGGTCCGTCATGAGTGTGGTTCCGGCCCAATCGGGGTCCGTTGTGGGTGCTGCATGGGTCCGCTTGGGATCCAACTGGAGCACAGCGCCAGTTCGTGTGGGGTTCGGAGAAGGAGCTGCAGATCCTTCGCTGATCGACGCCAGACTGGTCCCTTTCCCTTTTCCCGTTCCCTTTTCCCTTCCATCTGGGGCCGCTGGGATTCCCTGTTATCGGCTCGGCTCTCCCTCGCTATTCTTCTCTACAGGGAAACTGTCTCTGAATTCTCCCCTTGTGATCTCTGTTTTTAAGAATAGGGCTAAAACCTACCTTTTTGATATAGCCTACAATTAGGGAGGGATCATGTGTTTTCTGAACCCTCCCTTAGTTATGCTGCTAATAGGTTTAGTCAGCCGGGGGACCTCCAGTAATGCATTGGGCCTCACTCCTTTCCTCACTCTCTATGAAATATTTTTTTTTTGCTGGTCATTAACATTTGTTTGTTCTCTCCCATAGATTGAGTCCCCATCGTGCTGTTTGCTCTCTACATGTCTGTTCTTTTCTTCTTCTCTATCCCCTCACCCCCCAGCCAGTCGCAGCAGATGACTGCCCCTCCCTGAGCCTGGTTCTGCTGGAGGTTTCTTCCTGTTAAAAGGGAGTTTTTCCTCTCCACCGTCGCCAAGTGCTTGCTCACAGGGGATCGCCTGATTGCTGGGGTCTTTCTGCATCTGTGGGGGTCCTCCCTACAGTTGATAGTGCTATGAGATGACTGTTGTTGTGAAATGGCGCTATATAAATAAAGTTGAATTGAATTGAATTGGTCCTGGTGGCTGAACAACGTGGGTCGGTCGCCTGCGAGATTGCTTCGCCCATTTGGCGTTCTGGGTCGGCCACCCGACACATTTAACTCTCTGTTCGGCGATCTGGTTCGGCCGCCAGAGGTACTGTTTTTCCTGGCCTGGGTCTGGGGTAGACCGCCCGAACTTGTCCTTTTTCCCCTGCCAGCGATTTGGACACTAGACACAGGAAGACCCCCGAACTATTTGCTTCCATGCTATTGTGTTTTGCCTGCTGTCATCCCTGCTTTTTTTTTTTTCTGCTCTTCTGTAATTTTAGGGATGCACTGGTGTTATTGAACTGTGTATTTCACCACTACTTAGCACGTGTTTTTTTTTTTTCTCTCCCTCCTCTGTAGTCTGAGGGTTGTTTCTCTGTTGGCTGCCCGTTACCTGGACTACTGTATATTGTGTTGGTCACTGCTTTATAGAATGAGTTTTTTTCCCCTCCTCCCTGATATTATGGGTGTATGCTGCATTTTGTGCATGTATTTGAGTTCCTTGTTTTCTCTGTGGGTTATGAAGATTTTTTTTTCTGTGTCTCTATTGGACTGTTTATTATGATCTGTCTGCAGTCATTTGAGCTTCTGTCTTCTCCCCACAGGTTTTGCTGGGGTGCAGGGTGTGTGCCTGTATTTTTTTTGGCCCCTGTTGTCCTTACTCTGTTTTCATTATTGTTTTTTCCTGGGTTTTATTTTTTTTTGTCTTCCTCTATGATGAGGTTGGACTCTGGCCCTCCTTGGCTTTTCCCCTCTCCTCCCTCCCTGGGGCGGTCCTGTTGACCTTCCAGGTGGGGGGGCTCGATGTTACACCGTGTCTGGAATCCGCCTCGTGAACGGGGGCAACTGTCATGGTCCATGTGCTGACTCTGTCTGCACTCGGGTTGTGCGGTAGTTCTCCGTTCTCTCCTCTGGCGCACCTCTTGGCCTCCAGGCTTTTATTATGACAGCGTCATGGCGGTGCTTCCGGCTGTCAGAGCCAAGCTCCGCAGGACGGCTGGATTCCTATCAGCTGATGACCTTTCATCAGCTGATTAATCTGTCAAGCCCTATTTAAGGGAGCAGCTCTGTTTGCTCGGGGCTGCGACCTTCGCCTTTGTCAGTCTGGTTTCCCTACGCCTGAGGCCAGTTCTTTCCAGCATTCGGTTCTATCCTCGCTAATTGTATGTAAGTGTTATGTCTCACCTTTATTTGTGTTTTGCCCCACAAGGCTCATTATTTTGTAGTTTATGTCTTTGTTTAGTAAATGTACAAACTCATCGGCTGGTCTATAGTGTCTCAGCGGTCCACGAGGACCGCACCATAACAGCAAATCAATTGTTAGTCTACATTTCTTGTTAAGTAACATAAAAATTACAATTTTTTTAGGTAAAAAGTTACAATTTTGCATGAAAAAAATCACAAATTTGTCACCAAAATAGGTCAAAATTATATAAAAAATTTGTACTTTTATGAAAATATGTTAAAAATGAGAAACAAAAACAAATTTAGGAGAGAATGGTCACAAGTAGAGTAGATGAGAGTAAAGTTGTTGGCACATACTGCATATAACCTATATAGTTTTGAAAATTTTGCAGATTTTTCTTAAAACATCTGAATATTCCTGAAAACATTGCCTTATGAATGAAAGATGGAGGTAATATACAGTGCATCCGGAAAGTATTCACAGCGCTTCACTTTTTCCACATTTTGTTATGTTATAGCCTTATTCCAAGATGGATTAAATTCATTTTTCCCTCAAAATTTTACACACAACACCCCATAATCACAATATGAAAAAAGTTTTTTTTTTTTTTTTTAGATTTTTGCAAATTTATTAAAAATGAAAAATGAAGAAATCACATGTACATGAGTATTCACAGCCTTTGCCATGAAGCTCAAAATTGAGCTCAGGTGCATCCTGTTTCCACTGATCATCCTTGAGATGTTTCTACGGCTTACTTGGAGTCCACCTGTTGTAAATTCAGCTTATTGGACATGATTTGGAAAGGCACACACCTGTCTACAGTGGTGTGAAAATGTGATTGCCCCCTAAACCTACTGGTTGGGCCACCCTTAACAGCAACAACTGCAATCAAGCATTTGCAATAATTGGCAATTAGTCTTTTACAGTGCTGTGGAGGAATTTTGGCCCACTCATCTTTGCAGAATTGTTGGAAATCAGCCACATTGGAGGGTCGGGGAGTGGGATCAAACCACAATTGTCAGGGGTGGAATTGATCCTGTGACCTTCTTGCTGTGTTGCCACAGTGCTAACCACTATGTCACTGAGCTTCTTACCTGTTTGACGCAGTTTAGTGCAGTTAGTAGAGAGCTTCAGGGCAAGCTGTGAAACTATGAACACAAGCTTTGATTGACAGATCAAGTGGTTGCTAGAATACAGGGCAGAAACCTTTTTATGAGCACCTGTGAAGTGCCCAGGAAAACAGGTTTGGAGCATTTTATGCACTTGGTGGACTAGACAAAGTTGCCAGGCAACTCCTGTAACATGATACCCAAAATGGCAAAAAAAACAAAGTCACATGAGTAGTGATGCCATGTAAATGGGGTCCATATTTGGATTGGCTTTGTCTAACAGAAATAGGATGTAAGATAATTTTGTCTGGGATTACCCTTTAATGAAAGGCACTGGTGTTGTCAGTTGTATTTAGTATGTTCAATAATGCAAATTAACCCCACTGAGACAAAGTGCATAGTCCACAAGAAGATTTATTACATGTGCAAGTGTAGAGTATAATCACGTGACTCAAAGCCAACGCCCCCTTCTTTGTATAATCAGCATAAACAGGTTGATCAATACCTTGGAGCCCACAATATCTGTTTCCTTTTGTGTGCCTTATCCAAAACCCTTCATGCTCCAGGTAGCCGCAAAGCTACTCTTAGGGGTAAAGTTTGAAATCCTGTACATACTAAATGCATCCAACACTGAAGGGTCATGGTGATCCACCTAACCTTCCATTATATTTCTGCCAGCCAAAGTCAAATCTGGCTGGGTGACTTATTTATCCCAGTCAAGCCCCCCAATACAATCACATCAATGCTGATGAATGTGTATAAAACATGGACATAGCTACAATGACATCACTTACTGATTCACAAGCTCCCACTTTTGTTCCGTTTCAAAACCGGATGTGACTAGTGAAAAGAACGTCTAAATAAACAAGCAAAATGCTTATACATTAGCAGCTGTCTATCAAAGCCAGAAATAAACTGCTTTGTCATCCTATTGGACTCAAAGAGGAGTCACAGTGTACAAAATTAGCATGAGTTGCAGCAAGGCCATTTCTAGCTTTCTGGAGTCTATATGCAAGATTGTGTTTGGGGGCCCATTTTTGTGTATAACGGGGAAGAGTTCAAAACCTTTAAAATGGAAAAAAGAATCTGTGCTCTCAACAAAAACACTACAAAAATAAGCATTAGTCACATGAACTGCAAAAGATTAAACCGTTACATAGAATAAAAATTTACCCAGCATCCTAATGAACATTGCAAATTTACAAGAAAAAAGTGGCAAATTTACAGGGAAAGGATCGCAAATTTACAAGAAGAAAATTACAAGAAGTAATATTTATTAGAAAAAAGTTGCATATTTATAAGAACAAATTTTAAATTAAATTACAACTAGGAAAATACCGGTCGCTATGGAGGGTGAGAATATGTATGGGTACATAATCATACCATGTAGGATAACTAAGTAGACGGTTGTGCTGTTTCATTCCATCTAGCTACAATGCTCCACACTGTGTGTGTTTATATATTTATTCCATCTAGCAACAATGCTCCACGCTGTGTGTGTTTATATATTTACATATTTATTCCATCTAGCTACAATGCTCCGCACTGTGTGTGTTTATATATTTATTCCATCTAGCAACAATGCTCCACGCTGTGTGTGTTTATATATTTATTCCATCTAGCAACAATGCTCCACGCTGTGTGTGTTTATATATTTACATATTTATTCCATCTAGCTACAATGCTCCGCACTGTGTGTGTTTATATATATATTTATATATTTATTCCATCTAGCTACAATGCTCCACACTGTGTGTGTTTATATATTTATTCCATCTAGCTACAATGCTCCACACTGTGTGTGTTTATATATTTATTCCATCTAGCAACAATGCTCCACGCTGTGTGTGTTTATATATTTACATATTTATTCCATCTAGCTACAATGCTCCGCACTGTGTGTTTATATATTTATTCCATCTAGCAACAATGCTCCACGCTGTGTGTGTTTATATATTTACATATTTATTCCATCTAGCTACAATGCTCTGCACTGTGTGTGTTTATATATATATTTATATATTTATTCCATCTAGCAACAATGCTCCACACTGTGTGTGTTTGTATAGCTACATATTTATTCCATCTAGCTACAATGCTCCGCACTGTGTTTATATATTCATATATTTATTCCATCTAGCTACAATACTCCGCACTGTGTGTGCTTATATATCTACATATTATTCCATCTAGCTACAATGCTCTGCACTGTGTGTGTTTATATATTTACATATTTATTCCATCTAGCTACAATACTCCGCACTGTGTCTGTATATATATATATATATATATATATATATATATGTACATATGTATACTCGCTGCTCTTGTTTTTTCTCTTGCCTTCTGATTGTTGCTCTGAGTGTTGCTATCCCTGTGCTGTTGCAATCCTGGAATTTCCCCATTGTGGGACTAAAGGCTTATCTTATCTATCTATCTATCTATCTATCTATCTATCTATCTATCTATCTATCTATCTATCTATCTATCGCTCTCTCTCTCTCTCTCTCTCTCTATATATATATATATATATATATATATAGTATATATATATATATATATATATAGTGGTGGGAAAAAGTGTTTACTCCCTTCCTGATTTCTCGTTTTTTTTTTGTATGTTTGTCACACTTAAATGTTTCAGATCATCAAACAAATTTAAATATTAGACAAAGATAATAAGGGTAAAAAAAAATCCAAACCTACCTGGCTGGCCCTGTGGGAAAAAGTGATTGCCCCCTAAACCTAATAACTGGTTGGGCCAACGTTAGCAGCAACAACTGCAATCAAGCGTTTGTGATAACTGGCAATGAGTCTTTTACAGTGCTGTGGAGGAATTTTGGCCAACTCATCTCTGCAGAATTGTTGTAATTCAGCCACATTGGAGGGTTTGCTGAGGTACACAACTGGCGATGTGTCCCGGCGGTGAAGCCTTATAGTAGCCATCTCTCAAGAACTCCCCACAGACTCAGAAGTGGTGCAAACAGCAGGGATTGTAACAGCTAGTCCTTTCATTGAACCTTGATTTCTGGGGTGACCCAGTGACTGCTGTGAAAGGGCAGCTGACAATCAGGGAAAGACCTGATGACAGTGAAAGGGTTAATGGAAAGTTAGAGTGCCAAAATAATAATTCTGTAGGTAATCTCCCTTTATGCTCTACACATATTCCATACATAGTCTGTTTGGATGCTTATGAACAAATATGTGGTGCTAAACTCTGGTAAACTGGAATTAGGCAGAGCTCTCTCTCTCTCTCTCTCTCTCTCTCTCTCTCTCTCTCTCTCTCTCTCTCTCTCTCTCTCTCTCTCTCTCTCTCTTTTTTTATAGTCAGGTCTATCACATTAGATGCACGCCCGGATCCAACATTCAAGTACACTGTTGATTGCACATTCTAGAACAGCGGCTTGAGCAGCGGATGACCTGTTCTCGCCATAGTTAGATTAGCCAATCAGATAGATAGATAGATAGATTAGTTTATTTGACAGGGACAGTGCAATAAACATAGACAATTAATCAATGACAATCAATCTGATGTGTTGCACATAGAGTGTATAGCTATTAGCTAATTTGCAACTCTTGTCCCTGGATGGGCTTTAGAAAAGAGAATCAAGTAAAGAAAAGAAAAGAAAAAAAAAGAAAAGAAAAAAAAATACACAATAACCACATACATCAATGCAAAAAGATTATAAATACACAATTATAAATATTATAAATATTATAAATACACAAATATAACAACCTGACTCACATTTGCCTATTTCAGGCCTCCCTCCCTTCGTCACTCACTATAAACAAACATATTCATTCCTTCCCTTCATGATAGTTGCGTATAAGCCCATCCTATTGCACGGGGGGTTGGTCCAACCTGCCAACCCGAGAAGATAAATGTATGTCGCACCCGGAAGTCGTGGTCAGTGTGGCGACGCTCCAGAGGGAGCTGCGTCATGCTGCACCCAGTGCTGCTTGCTTTACTTGTGACTTCAAAGTAAATGTTCCATCTTTAAATTGAAGAAATCTCCGGCTTGTTCTTAGATCTTTCAATCAAAGAATCGGGTATTTTTCTAACAATGGCCTGGAGAGACTGCTGACAGGAGGGAATAGACCCCAACGGGGCTGGTGTGGGTTAGCGGCTCATATCAGCAGGACCCACTGCTGATTAGCGTTCTTGGATCCACCCATCATTGCTACAAAGTTCAAGGAGGAAGATACCCCCCATGGTCTGCAAGAGCGGGGATGCAAGATGACCCATCATGGATGGATCTTATGGTAACAGACCATGGAATGGAACTGACAACAACCAGCACCGCAACTGATGAACCATTAACACTGGCAGGACAAAGCTGCAGAGCTGCGTATATGGCTGGTCAAAGCTAACAACAGAGAGGGGTCCTAAAATCCACCAGGGCAGGAAAATACCTCAGCGAGCTCAGCAACAGGCCTCGCATTGACCAATACTTCTTCGGAAGTAGGCCAAGTCAGTCGAGTGAAGCCCAGAGGCAGGAGAACCTCCACAGTCCTCAGGGTATCAGCACCTCGGATGAGTCTCAGCTTCGCATGGACCCTCCTGAAGTCTCCAGCCTGGAGTCCAACCAGTCACAGACCCGGGCTTGATCAACCAACGCCTGTGTTAGTCTTCTTACAATTGTCTTTTGTAAGCCTTTTTCCTGTTTTTCTGGCAACTGAGGGGAAACCATCCTTTCTTCAGTGAGCTCACCTTCTCTGTGGGAGTCAAACTTTCCAAAACGCCTTGTAAGATAAGATAAGCCTTTATTAGTCCCACAATGAGGAAATTCCAGGACTGCAACAGCACAGGGATAGCAACACTCAGAGCAATAATTTTGAAGATAAGAAAATAAGAGCAGTGAATATACATATGTACACATAAATATACAGTATAAATATATATACACAGTGAGGAGTATTGTAGCTAGATGGAATAACAGCATAACAGTCTATTTAGTTACCCCACATAGTATGAATATGTACCCATACATATTGTCATCCTCCGTAGCAATTTATATTGTCCTAGTTGTATACTGGAGGGGACCATTTTGTGTAAGTCTGTTGCGTCTTTTGCATTCAATACTATTAGGTCGTCACGTTTTTTTGCTATCTCTGCGAGCAGCCCTGCTTAGGTTATAAAGTCTGACAGCCGTAGGTAGGAAGGACCTGCGAAACCTCTCGGTTACGCACCTAGGAGGATGTAGCCTACTGCTAAATGAGCTTCTCAGTGCGTTCAGTATGTCCTGCATAGGGTGGGACTCGGACTCCAGCAGAGATGACAGCTTAGCCACCATCCTTCTCTCTCCTATCTCCTCCACTGGGTCAAGGCGCTGCCCCAGGACAGAGCTAGCTTTCTTGATCAGTTTGTTCAGTCTCTTCCTATCGGCTGTTGTGATGCCACTGCCCCAGCAGACCACTCCAAAAGTGATGGCTGATGCCACCACCAAATCGTAGAAGGTCTTCAGGAGCACCCCTTGTACACCAAAAGACCTGAGTCTCCTCAGTAGGAACAGCCTGCGCTGTCCCTTCTTGTAGAGTGCATTGGTATTGTGTGACCAGTCTAGTTTATTGTTCAGATGAACACCCAGGTACTTGTAGGATGTCACCATCTCAATGTCTGCTCCCTAGATGTTTACTGGTGCTGTGAGGGGTTGTCCTTGCCTGCGGCAGTCCACCACCAGCTCCTTAGTTTTTCTCGCATTGATCTGGAGGCAATTCCGATGGCACCAGTCCACGAAGTCCTGGATAAGTCCTTTGTACTCCGTTGGCAGTGTGTTGTGTTGTGTGAGAAGTCTGCAGTATAAAGGGTGAACAGGAAGGGAGCCAAAACCGTTCCCTGGGGGGCCCCCGTGCTGCTGATGACCGTGTCGGACACACAATCCCGCTTTCTCACAAACTGTGGCCGGTTTGTGAGGTAGTCCAGGATTGCTTATTATTATTATTTTATTGAACGTTTTTCTTGAACTTTGATTTTTCCTGCCGTTGAAGTGGACTGATAGAGATTTTTGGACTTTTGTTTCCTGCCTGACCCATGGACCACGACGTCAGAAGCATTCTGATCTCGTGGGTGAAACCACCTAAATACATTTTTCCTTCAGCCTCTGGTTGTCCTGCGTGCCGTGTACATCCTAAATTTCGGACTCATTGCTGCAAAGACATCATGTCTGTTCCTGGGCCAGTCAACATTCTGCCGCCGGCTCTCCAATCCCGTATGCCCAGGATGCCCCCAGCAGAGTCTAGGCCCTCACAGCTGTAAACTATTGGAAGGACGGCCAGAGCCGCTTTCCCCTTTTTACCACCTGACTGGCGTTTCATGATCACCGCTGGAAATCTGCAGACACAGTTGCTAGTAAGCTAGACTTTTATTCACTATCTGCTGGGCTAAACGTGATGTGTAATTAAGATAAGATAAGATAAGATAAGCCTTTATTAGTCCCACAACGGGGAAATTCCAGGAAATTAAAATTGAATATGACCAGTGTTTCATGGTATAATTAGTCCATAAGCTACAAGGGAGCTATAAACTGAAGGAAATCAATACTTTTTCCATAACCTCCATTTATTTTGTAGATTAATTCAGAATTTTCTTTTTCAGATAATCAGCTTATATCATTTTTCTCCATAAAATTGCATTCAAGTTTATGTATAATTTTGTTAGATATTTCAGCCTTCTATTGCATTATACTGTAGTTGAAATTCAAAATCTGGTTTCCTCTTGGTTCCACAAAGGTTTAACTATAGATTTTATGCTCAGGAATCCATGTAACAGTTGAAATGGTATCTGACACCTGTTGATCATTTGAACCTGCTTACAAATCATTTGAATGTAAAACCATTTAACTTGGGTTCTTTAATAAACTTATTAATTTGAGAGAAGTTGTACTGGATTTCTTTCGTTTGTGTTGTGGTGACCCAGCACAATGCAGACTGATACTATTTCACGCTCAGCAGGGCTGGAGGAAACGGAACACAATTTGCATACAGAGGACAATGTACAGATGGACAAAGAGCCACAAGAGGCAGTCAGACGGGACTGTATGCATGTGTCCTTGAGCCAACCAATGTCATGCTAATCATGTGTATTGACTGTTATACTAATGTGCTATGCATTCTCTCTTCCTGTATCACTGCATAAAAGAGCTTGTGTGACATGTCTCAAGGAGACAGCACAGCACTGTAGCGCACAGCTACAAAGTGCGTCTCATTATATTAGAGGAAAATAAAACTCTGCAACCTTCCAGCTCGTTGCATCTCACCTGATCATATTCCTCCACACTGGTGACCCTAGACGTGTCATGGTGCACCCCTCGCCTGATCTTATCTCGCCACACTGGTGACCTGACGAGAGAGAATGACCGTCGGCTCCCTCTCACTGCGCTGTGGACAGCAGAGGACCAGAGAACGCCTGCAACCTCTTCATCCTCACTGGAGCGCGCTCCCCAGAGTGGGCAGCACTGGGACCGACACACACCATGAACGGCGACACGAGCGAAACGAAGGAAGCAGCCTGAACGGGGACAGTCATTGGTGCCGTCCATGTTGATTTCCACCAAGCTCCCTGACCTGAGTAACCTCACGACAGCGGACTTCCCGCGCACAACCGCAGGATTATGAGGACAGTGCAACTGCCAGCTATGTGGTCACTGCGCCAAGCGCGTGCCATGCACAGGAACAATCCGGTTCCACAGACTGATACAGCATCTGCCGCCGCTGCACATGCCCGAGAAAAATGGCCGATTGCCATCCTCGGAACCTTCAGGGCTGCTCACGCACCTGAAGCAGACATGCAGCCCACACACAGGACTTTGTATGGGTTTCTCAGAAACGGCACACAACAGGAGTCTAGCTGATTACTGTCCCTGAGGGCTTTAGGGCTGCTTCCACCCCTAAAGTCACACCGCCAAGTCCCGCAAACAGCTGCAGTTGTTTCACAGCCGCTACTCATCCTCGGGGAATTTGGCTGTCGCCTTCCCCACATCCTCGCTGGACTGAGCCTCGAGAGGAGTCAGAGACTTAATTTTTTTTTTTCACAGCCACTGCGGATCACTGCCCCTGGTTTACTGGGAAAGTCCCTCACCATCGCGGATCCACATGCAATTTTTGCACGGCCCAGACACCTTTGACGTCCCAGGCCACACTCGCTTACTCCCACCCGCCTCCCCCTCCTTCTTCACAGCGCTCTTCCCGCACCTCACTCCCTAAAGCCAGCCGATCGCCGTCTTGTACCATTACGCACGACGCACACCGGCCCCGGCGCCCATGATCCACGGCCGTTCAACGTGCTGGAACTCAGAGCGGAGCACACTGTCCTTTCCACCCCTCCCCCGTCCCCCCACGGACTGACATGCCCTCTGACACACCTCTACAGCAGGACAGTTCTACCGGAGCTGAAGCCCAAACGACCGGTGGGGGGTGTGTGTCACAGCCCCTTCTGAGTGTTCTGGGGGGAGCCGTGTGGTGACCCAGCACAATGCAGACTGATACTATTTCAAGCTCAGCAGGGCTGGAGGAAATAGAACACAATTTGCATACAGAGGACAATGCACAGACGGACAAAGAGACACAGGAGGCAGTCAGACGGGACTGTGTGCATGTGTCCTTGAGCCAACCAATGTCATGCTAATCATGTGTATTGACTGTTATGCTAATGTGCCATGCGTTCTCTTCCTGTATCACTGCATAAAAGAGCTTCTGTGACATGTCTCAAGGAGACAGCACAGCACTGTAGCACACAGAGCTACAAAGTGCGTCTCATTATATTAGAGGAAAATAAAACTCTGCAACCTTCCAGCTCGTCGCATCTCACCTGATCATATTCCTCCACAGTGTATGCTTTCCTGGTCACTGCAGAAAAGAAATCACGAATATTGAGACTGATTGATTGATTGATTGATTGATTGATTGATTGATTAAAGGTATAAGGAGTAACTATTAAATTGTTCATCATTTCAACTGGTGCCTCGTTGAGAGACAGCGTTTCTCTCTTAGTTGTGTTTGTGTGGAAGAAGGAAATGCCCATCCACACTCACCCACTTTTAATTATAAAGTAAGTAATCCTTGTACCTTATCACACATATTATAATTAAATATTACTACAAGTATGTTTGTGCTCTTGCTGTTAGGTCTTTGGGTTTTTCAATGAAAATTTCAAAGCAGTCAGTAATACAGGCACATTTACGAAAGACCTGTCTGGATATCATGGGCATTGACAGCTGAAGCTCTTCTCTGTTTGGCCAAAACACAAGTGCTGGAACAAGTCTTGCATTCAGCACTTCGATGGTGTTTCTGAATGTTCTGCTGGCAGTGGAAATCCAGATCTTGAATATAAAACCAAGCAGCGACAAAGGAAGATTCATTTTCAGTCTCATGAGAGTTAACAACAGTTGCTGGAGGAAAAAAGAGCAGCGCCGCAGACAAAGGTCTAACTTATTAAACATGCACCCAGTGTATGTGTGTTGCATGGGTAAATATTTCCTCTTGTCGTTGAGCTGATTGTAATAACTGAATATTTCAGATGGTATTGTAACATGTACTGTTTGCTTTCAGACATTGTTGTGGCTCATTGCGCAACGTTCCTCGCCGTCCTTGTCCTGGAGCAGAGTAGATAAAAGGCTGAACAGTGTGTAGTGTTGTACTTAGGACATATTATAGTGTGACACAGGTGGTAGCTTCACCTTCCGGTTCCCCCACCACCCAGAGTATAAGAGGGCTGTGCGGAAGAGGGGCGGTCTCTTTGACCACCTCTCAGCCTAGCAGGAGCACCTCTGTATAAACTGAGAGTCTATAAAGTCCTGTCTAGTTCACCATTCGGTCTCGTCATTGGTTCACATTTTACATACATAACACAGTGGACAAAGAATTTCTGTATCTTATCATCTGGCTGTCCGGCCACCTGCTAAAGATAGCAGATGGAATGTGTGCAGCCTGGATGTGTTACCTCATGCCTTCCAAATAATCACAACACATTTTCACAATAAGCTGTTCTGAGCGTTTTTTTTATGTTGTGTGAAATAAAAGATTTTCTGCCTTTCAGCTCTGTGTGCATTATGCAGTCTATCAGGAGTACATCAGTAGTAGACTTTAAAGGTTAAGAATTAATCAGTGACTGAAGGGGTTATTTATGGTTTAAAAATAATTATGAGGGGATACTGTCACAATATATTGTCCATATGTAAGGGTTAAAATGTGGAAGTGGTGAAATGTTTGCTTTACTTTTATAAATGGCCACAAGTACATCATGTGACAAAATCAGGTCACCCTGTATAAGCCTGTGTGTTTTTAAACATATTTAGACATATTAAATTAATGTTAATACTGGGAAATTCACATTATATAATTAAATTTTCTTTAACAGTGAGGAATAAATCAGGACATCCCAACCTTTATTCCCACTTAAAATGGCTAAAATAAAAAAAAAAAAATTGATCATCAATGTGAACATTTAATAATTAACTGAATATTTAATAGGTGTCCAAATTGTATCACCTGACTGTATGTGAATGCCAGACCTTTTGTTAAACATGGTAAATTTGGTGCATTTTAAAAAGAAGTTTATAAGCTGTAGTTCAACACACCTGAGGATCAGAAAGGCTGTAGATGCAGTGAGCAGAGATGGATGATTTAATATTTCATACAGTAGCTCTGACCCAATCACATCTAACACCACTGTTGTTCACAACAAAAACAAAGTTCTGACTCTTAAAATGTTCATTTATTTATTTTACAATACAATATTTCAAAATCTTCAAACATACAGACACACCATAAATTTACACTCTGGTGTTTCTATGTCTTCCAGTTGGTCTGGGAACGCCTTGGTATCCTCTCTGAATAGCTGGAGCAGGTGGCCGGGGAGAGGCAAGTCTGGGCTTCTCTGCTTGAGCTGCTGCTTCCGCGACCCGGACCTCCGGAAAAGCGGTAGAAGATGGATGGATGGTTTCTTCTTGCTTCGGCTTCTGACTCCAGCACGTCATGTACAGCAGCCAGAAGAGTTTCATTCCACTTTCTCTTTCCTGGTAAAAAAACACGGGGGATGGAGACAAATATTAACAGTCAACATTTCTAATGCAGTTCTGAGACTCAACAACATGTGTCCTTTACCTCGTCCAAGGTGGCAGAGGGTGCTGGCAGCAGCAGATGGCAGGCAGATGAATAAAGACACATTTCTGGGTCAGAACCATCACTCTATATATAATTCAAGAAAATCTGTCTGTGTCACGATCATAGGACTTTGTGTTGCCATGGTAACCATGTCAAAGATCAAAGGCAGGCATCACTCATGATCATAGGACTCGCCATAGCGAGACATCTTCAAAGATCATAGGACTCGCTATGACATCATCAAAGGCAGGCATCACTCACGAATATAGGACTCGTTATGACATCTTCAAAGATCATAGGACTCGCTATGACAGCTTCAAAGACCATAGGACTCGCTATGACATCATCAAAGATCAAAGGCAGGCATCACTCACGATCATAGGACTCTCTATGACATCAAAAGATCATAGGACTCACTATGACATCACACAGATCAAAGGCAGGCATCGCTGAATGAGGGGTGACGTCAAAGAAAAAAAAAACATGTAGGTTTAGGGCGCTCGCGCACGCAGCGACCAGCAGCCGGTGGCTTGTCACCAGACTGCAAACCAAGTCTACCTACGGGTACAAATAAGTAACAAAAAAAAAAAAAAAAAAGATCAAAGGCAGGTTTCACCAGGGTTACTGTTGTCATGGTAACCATGTCAAAGATCAACGGCAGGCATCAACATGGTTACTGTTGCCTTGGTAACCATGTCAAAGCTCAAAGGCAGGAATGCAGAAATGCTTGCTTGCACTTGCTTTCTACAGGCATGCACAGGTATGCACTAGTATTATAAAAAAAAGAAGATGGCAAAACTGGTAAGGTAGATCAGCTAGGCCAGAGGTCTGAAACATGTGGCTCTTCTGCTCATATTCCGTGGACAGAAAAACTGTAACATGTATGACAGAATAAATTCACTGATATACAAGAAAAAGATGCAAATCAAAGAGGGAAAAACTGCAATATGAGTGAAAAATAAGTATAATATACAAGAATGTTGTTTATTTATAAGACCATAATTGTGAATTTATTAGAAAAAAATCGAAATTAAAAAGAAAAATAGGCAAATTTTTGTATTGCACATTTTAGAAAGTGCAAAATTATTAGGAAAAAGGCTGTGCATTTACAAGAAGCCCCAGATTAATGAAAAAGAGTTTCAGATTTAAAAAAAAAATGCCTTAACTTTAGAGAAAGAGCACTGAAAATTTATGTGGAAAAATGTTGCAAATTTATGGTAAAAAAATAAAAGACCTGCAGATTAAAGAGGAAAAGGATGCAAACATGAGAAACCTAATGCACAACATTACAAGACAAAAAAAAAACAACTGTATATTAGAGAGAAAAACACTGGAAATTTCTGTGAAATAAGGTGTACATTTGTAACAAAACAAATTTCAGAGGAAAAAAGGTAAACAAATTAAGAAAAAAGTTGTGAATTTAAGAGAAAAATATTGCAGATTTACATGACAAAAAGTGCCAGTGTTTAGAAAAGAAGTTGCAAATTGATTTCATATTTGGGATAGACAAATATGAAATATGGTTTAAATATGAAGTTAAGAGGGTGAAAAAAGCCTCGAATTTATGAGATAAATTGCATATTTTTTGCACATATTTACCAACCTTCAGCTCCTCAGAGGACGGCCCACTCCAGACTCCAGTATCCTGTGGCTGCAGGGCCGATGTTGATGCAAAGTTGTGTCCAAAAGTTCTTCTGGTTCTCCCGGTTCGGATTGTTGGGGTCCTTATTTGTTACAGTCCTGTTTGAGTTTTGAGGAGCGTTGCGCAATAAGCCACAACGACATCTAAAACGCAAACAGTACATGTTACAATACCATCTGAAATATTCAATTGTTATAATCAGCTCAGCGACAAGAGTAAATACGTACCCATGCGACACGCATACAATCGGTGCATGTTTGCAGTGCTGCTCTTTCTTCCTCCAATGAACAAAGAAGGGCCACCAGTTCCAGCTCCTGCTCACGCGAGGGCGTCCTTTCCACGGCACTGTGTCACTTCCGGTCCCCAAATCTGGAAATCCGGTACACAGATCCAGTACACAGTTCCGGTACACAGATGACTCGGCGGCCATATTGCCGCTGCATTCAGATGGGTCTCACATTTTTTAAAAGGAGGAAACTGGTACTTCCAGAAAAACTCCGACCCCCCACCCCCACCCCTTCCCATCCCCAACATTTTTTAAAAGGAGGAAACTGGTACTTCCAGAAAAAAACTCCCAACAACCACCCCCCACCCCTTCCCATCCCCCACATTTTTTTAAAGGAGGAAACTGGAACTCCCAGTTAAACACTTGCACAGAATAGCCCCCATC
This sequence comes from Pholidichthys leucotaenia, assembly GCA_020510985.1. Classification (NCBI taxonomy): domain Eukaryota; kingdom Metazoa; phylum Chordata; class Actinopteri; order Cichliformes; family Pholidichthyidae; genus Pholidichthys; species Pholidichthys leucotaenia. The sequence goes on from CM035850.1 coordinate 117,067,345, forward strand.
TGGGGATTTGAACCAGGAACCTTCCTGCGGTGAGTCTGCAGTCCCAACGACCATGTGTCACTGCCCAAAAAATACAGGCAGATGACACGATGGAGGAATTACTTTTTCCTAAATTCTTTGGTCAGTTTGTTCCACACAGATTTTTGTTTTATCATTCTTGTTTAAGTTCTCCATCTCATTGTGCAGAGTCTGAATATGCTCCCTCAGATCTCTGTCAGAGAGGGCTGCCGTCAGATGCTTGAAAAACATGGGACTTTTGTGAAGCCCACTCAAGTTTTTGAGCCTCAAAAGCCTGGGTTATCTCAAGGACAGCAACTTCACTTTGTCTTAATTGATCCAGCAGACCCTCTCTCTCCTCCATCCACTGCTGCATCTGTTCTACTTTTCCATTGGCCTCGTCCAATGCTGTTTTTTAGGCCTCTATTTCTCTGTTGGTCTCGTTCAGTGCTGTTTTTAGGAACTTTATTTCTCCGTTGGCCTCGTCAAATGCTGTTATTTGGTCCTCTATTTCTTCGTTGACCTTGTTCAATGCTGTTTTTAGGAACTCTATTTCTCCGTTGGCCTTGTTCAGTGCTGTTGTTTGGTCCTCGATTTGTTCATTGGCCACATTCAATGCTGTTTTTAGGAACTTTATTTCTCCACTGGCCTTGTCCAATGCTGTTATTTGGTCCTCTATTTCTTCATTGACCTTGTTCAATGTCGTTTTTAGGAACTCTATTTCTCCGTTGGCCTTGTTCAGTGCTATTTTTTGGGCCTCTATTTCTTTGTTGGCCTCATTCACTGCTGTTTTTAGGGCCTCTATTTCTCCACTGGCCTCGTTTAGGACTGGTTCTCGGGCCTCCAGTTCTCCATTGGCCTTGTCCAGTGCTGTTTTTTGGGCCTCTATTTCTTTGTTGGCCTCATTCACTGCTGTTTTTAGGGCCTCTATTTCTCTGTTGGCCTCATTCGATGCTATTTTTTGGGCCTCTATTTCTTTGTTGGTCTCATTCAGTGCTGTTTTTTGGGTCTCTGTTTCTTCGTTGGGCTCGTTCAATGCTATTTTTTGGGCCTCTATTTCTTCGCTGGCTTCGTTCAGTGCTGTTTTGACCTCGTTTTGTTGACTGAGAAGAAAAAAATTCTCCTTGGTCAACAGGTCCCTTTCCTGCAGAAGCAGGTTTTCCTTCTTGGACAGATTGTTAATTATTTCATTTGCTTGCTCAATCCTATGCTGGAGACCAGATCTTTCCTGGTCCCATTGCTGTTTCTGGGCCTCCAAGGTGGACCTGACCTGAACTCGCTCTGCAAGCAAACGTCTCTTTTCCTGTAATTCTCTGTCCACATCTGCCAGATGGTGGTCAACTTTTTTCATTTGCTCCTCATACCATTTTTCTTCAAACTCCATTATCTTGGTCTGTAGATCAGACTTTTCTTGGATCAACTGAGCTATTTCCTGATCTTTTTCAGCTAGCAAATCCTCAGAAGTCCCAATAAGAGGTTCCTGTGCCAGAGCTGATGAAGGGGAAGGTTGTGGATTATCCCTGGATGATTTTTTAAATTTTTTACTCAGAAAGTTTTTAACTCTTGAGGTCCAATGTTTGGTTGGAGTCTGTGTACAAGATAACTGGTTTTTGTTGAAAGCCAGTTCTTCACTCCAGCAATCCAGACACTTCTCCTCGTCTTTCTCCATTGTGGTGTTCTGGAAAACAGTTTTCCTCAATTTCATGTTGTCAACAGAATTTGCTGAAATTATATGGTTTGGTTGTGTGGAATTCTCACCAGTGGTGTTCTCACTAAGAGCGCCAAAGTTGAAGTGAATAACTGTCAAAAAAGAGTTGCTTATAACCTAGAATCTAGTTTGATTAATATTCAGTTCAGTCAACCGGACCTGAGTACTTTTACTCTGAAGCTCTTCGACCTGTTATCCAAGGCTCTCAGTCACGAATGCAGAATCTGGAATGGAATCTGCTATGCTTCTTCTTCTTCTTCTTTTAGATTTGATTGGCAGTTTGCAACCGGCTTACAGGTGCATTACCGCCACATACTTCACTCTATATCATCACTCTATCTGGTCAGGAGCTGTAGTCCTTATATCATCATTGCTGTGTCCAATTGAACCTCCACTCTATCTTCAGACATCACTCTTCTTCATCTCCTCGTACTCTATCATCACTCTACACATTTTGACCGGTTCAACTGTCTGTTTTTCCACATACTGTAACTTTGTGACGTGTTCCTCATAGCTTTGTGACACTTTCCTCATAGCTTTATGATGTTTTCCTCGTAGCTTTGTGACATTTTCCTCATCGCTTTGTGACGTTTTCCCTCATCACTTTGTGATGTTTTCCTTATCGCTTTGTGACGTTCTTCTTCTTTACTCTCGAATCTGGGTCTCTGTAGTCCGTATCTGCGGCTCATCTCATTATTATTATTCTTCCTTTACACTTGATTGGTGGTTGGTCCACTGATTGATCCACCAGCCTATGACGTCTATGAACTTAAAGATCCCTCACTTAACAAGTCCTCAACTGCTTCCCAATGTAGCCCCTTAACCCTTGTATTATGTTGAAAAAAAATTACATTGATTATGTTGTGGGTCATTTTGACCCGTACTGTGTAAATCCACTCAAAACAGTCAAAAAACAGGTTAAACCAATAACAACTTTATTTTAGATTATATAAACATTTATAAAAGAGACATAACAAAACATTTTTAATTTCAACACTATATTTAAGAACTATTTTGTTCAAGTTTTTCCCTCTGCATTTTATTTTTTCATTTAACTTGCCCCTTTTTCTCACATTTTCAATGCTCTCCACATGATGGACAGAATGTAACTGCGTGCTTTCTGCAGATGTAATTCTTGCATTTCACACAAGAGGTACTTGTTTTACTGTCCTCTCGGGAGGGACAGACCTGGCATCTTTTCCGTTTCTTTACACCTGTGTCCACTGGATCCGTTGCAGATTGGTTGGACCTTTTCAATGACAGCTGCAGCTGCTGGGGATCGAGCTGGCCTGGCTCACCTCTGGATCTTGGGAGTGACAAGTGCTTTGCTGAGTTCATCCAGGAGAAGCCGACGTCGGTACAATTTGCCGACATTCCACTGCTGGTTGATTTCAGTCCACAGGACATAGGCATTGTAAGCAGACACATCAACAATGTTGTAGAAAATCACCAAGGGACAACGGGCAGTCTTGCGCTGGCAGCTGTATGTTGCTGTGACTTTGTCCAGATTGTCAACTCCTCCTTTGGTGGAGTTGTAGTCCAGGATCATTTGTGGCTTCATGTCTTCTCTTGTGCTCAGAGATGCATCTGTGTGCATTGTGCTCATTACAAGAACATTCTTGTTTCTCTTTGGGCAGTATGAAACAACTGCTGCTTTCTCAGTGAAAACAAATATTGAGGATGCAGAGGTCTGCCCTGCATCTTCACAATTTCACTGGGAAGTTCTGGCTTATTTCTTCTGACTGTTAAACCTTTATTAGTCCCACAATGGGGAAATTCCAGGATTGCAACAGCACAGGGATAGCAACACTCAGAGCAACAATCAGAAGGCAAGAGAAAAAACAAGAGCATCGAGTATACATACACTACCGTTCAAAAGTTTGGGGTCACCCAGACAATTGTTTTGTGTTTTCCATGAAAAGTCACACTTATTTACCACCATGAGTTGTAAAATGAATAGAAAATATAGTCAAGACATTGACAAGGTTAGAAATAATGATTTGTATTTGAAATATAATTTTTTCCTTCAAACTTTGCTTTCGTCAAAGAATCCTCCATTTGCAGCAATTACAGCATTGCAGACCTAACATGATTGCACAAGGGTTTTCTAATCATCCATTAGCCTTCTGATGCAATGAACAAACACATTGTACCATTAGAACACTGGAGTGATAGTTGCTGGAAATGGGCCTCTATACACCTATCTAGATATTGCACCAAAAACCAGACATTTGCAGCTAGAATAGTCATTTACCACATTAGCAATGTATAGAGTGTATTTCTGATTTGTTTAAAGTTATCTTCATTGAAAAAAAGTGTTTTACTTTCAAAAATAAGGAAATTTCTAAGTGACCCCAAACTTTTGAACGGTAGTGTATGTACATATAAATATAAATATATAGAGACACACAGTGTGGAGCATTGTAACTAGATGGGATAGATATATAAATATATAAACACAGTGCGGAGCATTGTAGCTGGATGGAATAAATATATGAGTATATAAACACACAGTGCGGAGTATTGTAGCTAGATGGAATAAATATATGAATATATAAACACACAGTGCGGAGCACTGTAGCTAGATGGAATAAATATGTAAATATATAAACACACACAGTGCTGAGCATTGTAGCTAGATGGAATAAATATGTAAATATATAAACACACAGCGTGGAGCATTGTTGCTAGATGGAATAAATATATAAATATATAAACACACACAGTGCGGAACATTGTAGCTAGATGGAATGAAACAGCACAACCGTCTACTTAGTTGTCCTACATGGTATGATTATGTACCCATACATATTCTCACCCTCCATAGCGACCGGTATTTTCCTAGTTGTATACCGGACGGGACCATTGTGTAAGTCTACTGCGTCTTTTGTATTCAATACTATTAGGTTGTCACGCCTTTTTGCTGTCTCTGTGAGCAGCCCTGCTTAGGTTGTACAGTCTGACAGCCGTAGGTAGGAAGGACCTGCGAAACCTCTCGGTTGTGCACCTAGGATGATGTAGTCTGCTGCTAAATGAGCTCCTCAGTGCATTCAGTATGTCCTGCATAGGGTGGAACTCGGACTCCAGCAGAGATGACAGTTTAGCCACCATCCTTCTCTCTCCCATCTCCTCCACTCGGTCAAGGCGCTGCCCCAGGACAGAGCTAGCTTTCTTGATTGACCACCATTGACCACAGAATACTACTAAGGAAACTGGAAAGGTATGGGATAAGAGGGGTTGGACTGAGTTGGGTGGAAAGTTGTTTAAGTAACGGACAACAATTTGTACAAATTGGAGAGCACAAATCACCCTTCATGGACATCACTTGTGGTGTGCCCCAGGGGTCAGTTTTGGGACCCAAACTCTTTATTTTGTATATAAATGACATATGCCAAGTATCAAAAATTCTGAAATTTATTTTGTTTGCGGATGACACAAATATCCTTTGCACTGGTGAGAATTTGCAGCAGGTTTTAGAGGTGGTCACAACTGAAATGGAAAAATTAACGCAGTGGTTCAACAAAAATAAATTATCTCTAAATCTAAAAAAAACAAAGATTATGTTGTTTGGAAATTATAAAATAAATCATGAAATAATGGTAACGATAGATGATACCAGAATAGAAACAGTACAGGAAAATAAGTTTCTGGGGGTGACGCTAGACAATAAAATCTGCTGGAAACCTCACATCAGTCACATCCGGGCCAAATTAGCAAAATGTATAGGCATACTGGTGAAGACAAGACACTTCTTGGACTATAAATCATTGGTCTTATTGTACAATTCACTGTTTTTACCTTATCTTAACTACTGTGTAGAAGTCTGGGGAAACACCTACAAGACCAACCTACAGTCAATATGCACATTACAAAAAAGAGCTATAAGGATAATAAACAATGCAGGATATAGAGACCATACCAATGCGTTGTTCTTAAAGTCACATGTCATAAAGTTCATCGATTTAGTTAAATTTAAGACAGCACAAGTAATGTACAGGGCAATTAATAATCAACTACCAACTAATATACAAAAAATATTTTTAAAAAAAAGAGACAATGATCATAATTTGAGGGGAGACTTAAACTTTACAAAACCCAAGATATGTACAACCAAGAAAAGTATGTGCATATCTGTCTGTGGGGTGGATTTGTGGAACAGTCTGGAGCCGGAACTGAAACTATTGTAACGTCGGGGCCATTTTAAGGGGGCCAGTGATTTCCCAGCATGCTTTGCCAGTTTGAAACGTTACTGTGTGTGTTAAATGTGTTATTTCTGAGTTATACTGCTGTGTCATTATAACTGCATTATAATGACCCAGCAGTGTTTAGCAGGATTAGGGCAAGATGTATCATGTGTGTGTAACCATGATTCAAACAGGGGTCTGGGGGAATGACCCCCGCTTCCGTCTGTGCTGAGAAGCAAGTTGGGGTCGGGGGTGTGTAAATAAAGCCTATTCATCACAACCATCTTGCTCCATTGTCTTTGTGTGAACCCTTGCAAACGTCACACTGGTGTCAGGAGTGGGTATGGAGCGAGATGCGAATCCAGGCGGACGTCATGCGGCCGGAGCGGTTCATCGCTCGGCTGGGGACGGAGCGTAGAGCTGAAGCGCCGGCCCCCGGAGAGATTCGCCGCGAGGGACGGAGCAGCGGACCCCACGGGCCGAGGAGAGCAAACCAGCCCCGTTTCCCGCCCTTTTCAGGGCAGGAGGGGCTGGCGATTCCAGGGCGATCAGGAGCGGTGATCGACCGGCACGTGACCGTCCCATTCATCCGGCAGCGGGCCAAGATTCCCTGCTACAACGGCGAGAACCTGTTTGATGACCACCTGTCCCAGGTCGAGCTGGCCGCCGCGCTGAAAGCGAGTGGGAGGAGGAGCCACGGCAGCGCGTGCATGAGGGAGACTACAGGGGCAGAAGCAGAGCGGGTGGAGCCGCTGATGAATCACAGCATTGAAGCGTCAACGCCGAGACCAAGAACCTTCCAGGCCACGGCTGACAGCAAGGGGGAGGAGGAGGAGTTACCGCAGACCACGGCGGCGTGTCCACGGAGGAGACGGCCGCGGCGCGAGGAAGGGTACATGGCATGGTACCGCCCCGCACACAGCGCACGACAAACTGGCCCCTCGCCGACGCTAAATTAGAGCGAGGTGGCGTGGACGGGGAAAAAGCCGCCTCCTGCAGATGCTTCCCCCGGCAGATGAGGTCAGAGTCGCAGGAGCGACGCAGCGGAGCGAACAGGACGAAGATGCGGCCACTTTCCAGGCGCGGCAAAGGCTGGACGCATGGATGCGGGCCAGCGGCCGCCTGGGAGAACTGGCAGCGGTGGGAGTCGGCCGGAGCGGGCCTGGGACTCCCGCTGCCAGGGAAGGGACTGTGTGTGGTCCTACAGAGGCTGTCAGATGTGTCTATCCGCCCGCTGATGGCCAAACCGGGACCCTACCCCAACCAGATTCTCCGACCGAGACTCAAATGGCCCGTGCATGCCGCTTTGGCACCGGGCTGACTCGCATTGGATTTCTGAAAGTGGACTTTGAATTTTCTGGGGACAGAAAACAGTCCAGGGGGGGGCAGTGTAACGTCGGGGCCATTTTAAGGGGGCCAGTGATTTCCCAGCATGCTTTGCCAGTTTGAAACGTTACTGTGTGTGTTAAATGTGTTATTTCTGAGTTATACTGCTGTGTCATTATAACTGCATTATAATGACCCAGCAGTGTTTAGCAGGATTAGGGCAAGATGTATCATGTGTGTGTAACCATGATTCAAACAGGGGTCTGGGGGAATGACCCCCGCTTCCGTCTGTGCTGAGAAGCAAGTTGGGGTCGGGGGTGTGTAAATAAAGCCTATTCATCACAACCATCTTGCTCCATTGTCTTTGTGTGAACCCTTGCAAACGTCACACTATGTACAAACAGAAATCAATTCAAAAAGAGCTATAAGCACCATTTGCTGAAAGGGTATATGTTAAAAGGGTAGTAGTTATACAGTGGGGCAAAAAAGTATTTAGTCAGCCACCAATTGTGCAAGTTCTCCCACTTAAAAGATGAGAGAGGTCTTCAATTTTCATCATAGGTATACCTCAGCTATGAGAGACAAAATGAGAAAAAAAAATCCAGAAAATCACATTGTCTGATTTTTAAAGAATTTATTTGCAAAGTATGGTGGAAAATAAGTATTTGGTCACCTACAAACAAGCAAGATTTCTGGCTCTCACAGACCTGTAACTTCTTCTTTAAGAGGCTCCTCTGTCCTCCACTCGTTACCTGTATTAATGGCACCTGTTTGAACTCGTTATCAGTATAAAAGACACCTGTCCACAACCTCAAACATTCAGACTCCAAACTCCACTATGGCCAAGACCAAAGAGCTGTCAAAGGACACCAGAAACAAAATTGTAGACTAGCACCAGGCTGGGAAGACTGAATCTGCAATAGGTAAGCAGCTTGGTGTGAAGAAATCAACTGTGGGAGCAATTATTAGAAAATGGAAGACATACAAGACCACTGATAATCTCCCTCGATCTGGGGCTCCACCAAGATCTCACCCCGTGGGGTCAAAATGATCATGAGAACGGTGAGCAAAAATCCCAGAACCACATGGGGGCACCTAGTGAATGACCTGCAGAGAGCTAGGACCAAAGTAACAAAGGCCACCATCAGTAACACACTACGCCACCAGGGACTCAAATCCTGCAGTGCCAGACGTGTCCCCCTGCTTAAGCCAGTACATGTCCAGGCCCGTCTGAAGTTTGCTAGAGAGCATTTGGATGATCCAGAAGAGGATTGGGAGAATGTCATATGGTCAGATGAAACCACAATAGAACTTTTTGGTAAAAACTCAACTTGTCGTGTTTGGAGGAGAAAGAACACCATACCAACTGTGAAGCATGGAGGTGGACACATCATGCTTTGGGGCTGTTTTTCTGCAAAGGGACCAGGACGACTGATCCGTGTGAAGGAAAGAATGAATGGGGCCATGTATGGTGAGATTTTGAGTGAAAACCTCCTTCCATCAGCAAGGGCATTGAAGATGAAACGTGGCTGGGTCTTTCAGCATGACAATGATCCCAAACACACGGCCTGGGCAACGAAGGAGTGGCTTCGTAAGAAGCATTTCAAGGTCCTGGAGTGGCCTAGCCAGTCTCCAGATCTCAACCCCATAGAAAATCTTTGGAGGGAGTTGAAAGTCCGTGTTGCCCAGCGACAGCCCCAAAACATCACTGCTCTAGAGGAGATCTGCATGGAGGAATGAGCCAAAATACCAGCAACAGTGTGTGAAAACCTTGTGAAGACTTACAGAAAACATTTGACCTCTGTCATTGCCAACAAAGGGTATATAACAAAGTATTGAGATGAACTTTTGTTATTGACCAAATACTTATTTTGCACCATAATTTGCAAATAAATTCTTTAAAAATCAAACAATGTGATTTTCTGGATTTTTTTTTCCCTCATTTTGTCTCTCATAGTTGAAGTATACCTATGATGAAAATTGGAGACCTCTCTCATCTTTTAAGTTGGAGAACTTGCACAATTGGTGGCTGACTAAATACTTTTTTACCCCACTGTATGTACGATTCATTATGTTCACTCTGGGATATTATGGGACACTATGGAATGGTGGGTGGGACAGCACTGTGTATATCTGTGTTGTTTGAGGCTGGTTTTGATGTATGAACATCATTGTATGTTAGAATGGATGGGTGTTAATGTTGATTTGTAAAAAATACAGTAAATTGTTTACTTGGGGTCTTAAAGGTGGTAATTTGTATAAAATTCACATGGGTGTATCTATGGAAAAGAGGAGATGGAATTAATAAGTGTTCACTTCTTCCTTCTCCCTTTCGAACAGTGTATACTGTTACTTTATTGCATTTGCCATTTGCTTGTATTTGTTATATTTTTGTGTTCGAAATAAACTATCTATCTATCTATCTATCTATCTATCTTGATCAGTTTGTTCAGTCTCTTCCTATCGGCTGCTGTAATGCCACTGCCCCAGCGGACCACTCCAAAAGTGATGGCTGATGCCACCACCGTGTCATAGAATGTCTTCAGCAGTGCCCCTTGTACACCAAAAGACCTGAGTCTCCTCAGTAGGAACAGCCTGTGCTGTCCCTTCTTGTAGAGTGCATCAGTTATTGTGTGACCAGTCTAGTTTATTGTTCAGATGAACACCCAGGTACTTATAGGATGTCACCATCTCGATGTCTGTTCCCTGTATATTTACTGGTGCTGTGAGGGGTTGTCCTTGCCTGCGGCAGTCCACCACCAGCTCCTTAGTTTTCCTCGCGTTGATCTGGAGGCAGTTCCGATGGCACCAGTCCACGAAGTCCTGGATAAGCCCTCTGTACTCAGTTTCATCTCCATTGGAGATGAGGCCAACAATCGCAGAGTCGTCAGAGAACTTCTGTAGATGGCAGTGTGTTGTGTTGTGTGAGAAGTCCGCAGTATAAAGGGTGAACAGGAAGGGAGCCAAAACTGTTCCCTGGGGGGCCCCCGTGCTACCGATGATTGTGTCGGACACACAGTCCCGGGTTCTCACAAACTGTGGCCGGTTTGTGAGGTAGTCCAGGATCCATGATGACAGGTGCTGGTCCACCCCTGCGCACAGCAGCTTGTCCTTCAGGATCATCGGTTGGATGGTGTTGAAAGCACTGAAATCAAAGAACATGATCCTCACTGCATTCCCGGGCTTCTCCAGGTGGGACAGAGAACGGTGAAGCAGGAAGATCACCGTATCCTCCACCCCAATGCCATGCTGGTAGGCGAACTGGAGTGGATCCATCGCTGGTCCCACCAGGGGGCGGAGGTGAGCAAGGAGCACTCTCTCCAGGGTCTTCATCATGTGGGACGTCAAGGCCACTGGTCTGTAGCTGTTCAGATCTTTGGGGTGGGAAGTGTTTGGTACAGGTACCACACAAGATGTTTTCCACAGCTGTGGTACCCTCCCCAGCTTCAGGCTCAGATTGAAGATGTACTTTACAATCCCACACAGCTGGTCTGCACAGGACTTGAGGAGCTTTGCGCTGATGCCGTCCGGTCCCGACGCCTTCCTCGCCTTGATCTTCCTCAGCTCCGTCCTCACCTGGGTCTTAGTGAGGGTCAGGTTGGGGGGCTGTGTGTTGGGAGTGGGGGTGTGTTGGTGGAGTGGGGATTGGGCAGTGGGCTGTTCCCACTGCCCACAGACTGTTCCCAACATAGTCAACTTTCTCTTCTGAAGTTCATCTCCAAGGCGGTAGGATGTAAAGAAGTTGTCACATGTGATGTTATGACCTTGCAACCCTTCACTCATCTCCAGCACCACACGCATCCCCTGATTCTTCTCAGATGCTCCTCCAGGTAACTTTCCAGTATACACTTGCATATTCCATGCATAGCTAGATTTTGCATCACAGGCTACCCACATTTTGATGCCATACTTGGCAGGCTTGTTGGGCATGTACTGTCTGAAAGGACAGCGCCCCCTGAATGGTACAAGGTGCTCATCTACAGTAACATGGGGACCAGGATTGTACAACAAAGGTAGAATTTCAACCCATTTATCCCATACATCTCTAAACGCAGCTAGTTTGTCTCTTTCACGTCGACCAGCTCTGGTGTCACGGTTGTCAAATCGGATCACACGAGATATCATGTGAAATGTCTCCAGAGACATTGTTGCTCGAAAGATTGGCCTTCCATACTCTTCATCCCATAGACTTGCAGTTGCTTCTCCCTTTTCCAATGTAAGCATGCAAGTCAGTCTGATCCAGTGGCTTCCATTTCTCCTGAAATACACGCCTCCCCTCCAAGTTGGTCATTTCCAGTATAATCTTCTCTATTGGTGGGGATATGAAGAGCTGAAATGCTGATTGAATATCATCAACTCGTGTGACAGCAAATCTTGTAGGACCGGGAGTCATTTTGATGACACTGGAAGATAACAGTCTACCTCGGCTTTGGTGTGGTGATGTTGACCATTTTATATTACCATCTTTAGATGCCCATGTCCCCTCTGTGGATGATGATTGCTGCATTCCTTGGCTTTCATCCGATGGAGACACAACGGCAGGCTCGTCCTCTGAATCCTCCTCATCGTCGGAAAATTGACAATCTGGATCATCAATTACATTGTTCTCGGTCTCTGAAATCTCTTCCTCTGCATTACTATCCCAGTTCAAAATATGTGATGAAGCTTCTTCAGCTGTAAACCTTCTGGAGCTCATTTTTGGTGTGTTTGTCAAAAGATGGCATGAGAAAAGTGACAAGGACAAGGGAGAGAAAGTCCCTCCTCGACACACACCTGGGTCTCTGGCAGTCAAAATACAATTAACTGGGCAGTCAAAATAAAGTACATCAAAGAGGCATGTTTATTTTGGATCTGTACAGCCTACTTACCCACATAAAAGTGTCCGGGTTAAAATGACCTGCAACATCATCTTTGTATACAAACTTAGCACATACATTCCACTACACATCAAAGTGTCCAGATTTTACACACCAGTTCATGACCCTAGATGAGGAAAAGTCACAAAATTTCATGAAGAAAAAGAAAGGATAACCCATACTTTGGTCAACACAAAAACCGAAATGGGTCAAATTGACCCTTAACATAATACAAGGGTTAATGCCAAGGTTTTTTTTCTGCTGCTTTCACAATGATTTTGATTTTTTCTGTTTTCTTGGAAGTCTGCACAGTGCAGTTTATCACATCTACCACAAATAAGACAGAATTATTTTCCTTCAAAACCAGAGTATCTTCCTTAATTCTACTGCATGCACTGCAAGCCTGTACACTTTCCCTGTTTGAGTCCACTCCCACTTTTTTAGCTGGCACCTTTTTCGCAACTTCTGCATATGTTAATCCCTGGAAGACTTGGCGATCTGTCCAGGGTGTACCCTGCCTCTCGCCCAAAGAAGCTGGGATAGGCTCCAGCTCCCCCACGACCCGAAAAGGATTAAGCAGAAGAAGATGGATGGATGGATGGATGGATGGATGGATGGATGGACTTTCATCTGCTGAATTTCTGCTGCTCCTTTGCTGGCTTCACAACCTTGATATGCAGAGCTATGTTCACCACCGCAGTTACAGAGCTTTAACTTGGCTCCTCTTTCACACTTGCCATATTCATGTTCACCGGAGCATCTGGCACATCGTTGTCTACCATTGCATATCACTGCTATATGACCAAACTTTTGACATTTGAAACATGTGAGTGGAGGAGGAATGTAAAGTCTGACTTCATAGCTCATGTAGCCAATATACACCTTACTTGGCAGTCTTGTTTCATCAAATTTTAACATTACTGACAGACTATCACAATTTTCACCATTTCTATTAGCTTTCAATCTCCGTACCTCCGTCACTTTTGTTCCAGTTAAGTTCCTCATTATTTCATCAGTTGAGACAGCTGTTGAAATGCCCCATATCTTCTTTTTCTTCTTCTAGATTTGACTGGCGGTTGGCAACCAGCCCACAGGTGCATTACCGCCCCTGACTTGATTATCATCACTCTATATCTTTGTATAAGGAGTTCTTATAAGGAGTTCTGAACAACTCCTTATGTGTGAAAAAATTATCTGTCCTTGGACTGTGTCCAGGAGCTGCAGCCACAGCTGTGGCCAGGTGCAGGTTCTTCATCTTCTTCACCTGATATCACTCCTCTCATCGCCTCATTTTCTTCCAATACTGAACACTGCACATTTTTCCCTCCATCTTAGTGACTCTGATTGCTTTTCCTTGTTGAACACTATCTTTACATGTAACCAGCAACAAACCACTACGAAGAACCCTTGCATTTAAAACTTCTCCAAGTAACCCATTAATTGCATTTGTGAGCTGAATTGGGTTCCACTCATGAAACAATGCCCCTTCCCGAGTAATTTAATGATTACTTTACACTCCTTCTGTTTATGCCGGGATCGTTCATCCTCTGATTTCTCAGCACTTAATAACGGTCTTGATTGAGTTTCTTGACGTATACGTTTGCTTCTTTTAGACTCCACCGTGCCCCAAACTCCCTCTTCATTGCTTCCCACCTCCATTCCTCCTACTTCAAAGGAACAACGTCACCTTCTATGATGTAATAAGGCTCGCCAGTGTGACATAGTGTTTACAGATTTGGCCAAGTGCATTCTGGGAAGGAGGACAGCTCCTGAAAATCTGGAAGAAGTGGATATAATTCAACTCCACCTCTGCACCTCATGTGACTCTCTGAAGGTAATGGATGGAGGGGAAGCTAAAAACTTGGGCCCGATGATAAAGACTTGCATAACAGTAACTGATTGGTTACCCATGCAGAAAACAAATTTACAATACTCCCCTTCTTTGCAAGTGTACTGGATCACACATTGCTCCACCATGGCTATGAAGCTTGAAAAAAGATGTCTCACGCCCACACATGGTAGAGAAAATACAGACCACCCCGACACACAGTCTTTGCTAGACAGCCTCCCTGAAACGTTGTGGTCTTAAGGCTCCACTGTCGTAGGCCTACTCAATGTTCCCCCATTTCAATCCTTCTGAAAGCTAATACTGTTCCTATCTACCGTGCCCACTATCCCCTTCATATGGATCAGATAGAAGGTATTAAAGGCACCATTTCTGGATTGATTCAATCGAGGGTTCTTGTCCACACCAAATCCCCATGGAATACCCTGATTAACCCAGTTTGTTAACCAGGAAAATCAGATTACCACATGATTCAGGGTCTTAGACCAATCAACAAGGTGGTAGTACCACTCTTTATGACACGCCTAACCCATACACCATGCTGAATGCGATTTCACCGACTCATAGGTTTTTCTCTTGCATTGATCTGGCAAACGCCTTTTTCTGTGTACCACTACATCCAGATTCACAACAACTGTTTGCTTTCTCCTATGGGGGCACACAATACACTTACAGTCGGTTGCCACAAGGGTTCATAGACTCTCCATCTATTTTTAATCATCTCTTTAAACAGCAACTACATTCTCTTGTACTGCCAGAAGGAGTCACACTTTTTCAATATGTAGATGACATTCTGTTAGCAGCCTCTGACTCTGAATCATCCATCATGACCGCAACTACTATCGTATTAAATCATTTGGCTGCATGTGGGTTCAAGGTCTTCAAGTCCAAATTACAAATTGGGTGACCAAAGATTACTTTTTTGGGTCAGGTGATTGGCACTCCCGGGCTTAGTATGACAGCCACACATAAAACTGACATTCTCAGCCACTCTAAGCCCATGACTGTGAAGGCAATGATGCAGTTTCTGGGTTGGTGACATACAGCAAAAACTTTGTGCCAGATTTTTCTGGATTAGTGGCACTCCTACAGGCCTTAATCACTCAAGCTGGATACAAAAACTACAACTCTCCCTTGGAATGGACATTGCAAGCAGATCAGGCTTTCATTAAACGAAAAACCGCACTCTCCCCAGCATGTTCTCTACATGCACCCGATTACTCGAAACCTTTCCATTTGGATGTCGATGAAAAGAACGGCTTTGTTAATGCCGTTCTGTTTCAAAAGGGGGAGAGTGGGACAAGCACAGATAGAAAAGTACTAATGTACTACAGTAGCAAACTAGACAATGTAGAAATAGGTCATCAGACTTGTATAAAACATGTGGTGGCTATAGGAAAGGCTGTAGAAAAGACATTGCACCTGACAATGGGCAATCAAACCATTATTCACATAACACATGGAGTTAATGTCATGCCTCGCCGCTCATCAGCGGCGCCAGCTGCGCGCACACCTGCTCCTCGTCAGCGGCGAGGTATTTAATCCACTCTGCCCTGGGCTTCGGCCTGAAGCCGTCTCTCTTCTTCGGCATTGTTGCTACTACGGTACTCAAGCCAGCTAGCAAGATAATCTGGGTAAGCTCCCCTTACCTCTTTCCTCCAGCCTTTTCCCCTGTGCACAGGTGGACTCTCCCGGCGGCGGACTTCCTCATCTCGCCGCTGTCTCTACGCTGCTGCCACAGGCACTGCAGGTCGCTGTCTCCTGGGCTCCGCCCTTGTCAACGCCAGACACCTGTCGTAACCAAGTAAGCCAGCTAAACCATTATTATCCTCTGTATTGGTGTGGTGCCCGTTACCCTTCTCCCTCTGCTTCCTCCCATAGGGTTGTCCGGCTGTACGGCCTCCTGCCCCCGTGCCTGACGCAGACGCCACCACCAATACATTCTTATTCCACAGACACGCAGCCACACATCCCTGTTGTCAATAAAGCTGTTAAATCTACCCTGAGCCTGCGTGTGTGTCTCCTGAGCCGTGCATTATGTCAGTTAAAGCCTTACCTTGACTCTAATGCATTGACTTTGTCAGCACACAGGGCTCAAGGCTTACAGCAGCTACTCAATAGACCACACATACATTTTACCAACTCAGGAGTAAATATGGCCTCACAAATAGACACCAAACAAGACCATGACTGTGCTGCTGAAACAAAAAGAGAAATGAAACTACATGACAATTTACAAATGGAACCACTGGAGAGTGCTGAGATGACTTTATTTTGTGATGGCCATAGCCATCACACACAGATGGGCACACTGATAGCCTCATATGCAGTAATACAAGAAACCCCGGAGGGGCTCGAAACGAAGCAGGAACAGATCATCCCACAACCAGCATCGGCACAAATGGCAGAACTGGTGGCACTGACAGAAGCATGTAAATTAGCAAAAGGAAAAACGGCAACAATATACACAGACTCAGCGTACGCAGTACAAGCTGAACATGTAGACATGTGCCACTGGAGAAGAAAAGGGTTTGTGACCTCAGCTGGCACACCAGTAAAACATCTGGATCAATTATTGAAATTATATTATGCACTATTAGAGCCAAAACAAGTAGCGATTGTCAAGTGCGGAGGACACCAAAAGGGAAATGGCAGAAAAGTGAGAGGAAATAATGCAGCAGATATGGCAGCAAAGGCAGCTGTAGGATATAATGTAAATAAGCAAATGAATCAAAAATCAGCAGATAAACCACACAGGGAGCTGTGTGTACAAAATATTAAGGAAATACAAGAAGCTGCTGCTCCTACAGAAAAACAAGCTTGGACAGAAAAGGGAACCATGAAGGATTCCACAGGGCTCTGGAGGATATCATGAGGGTAAAATAGTGGCATCAGCTGGGCTACAAAATTAGTTATACCAGGAAACTCACAGTAGAGGCCACTGTGCAAGCTCCAAGGTAAGTGCCCTTATCTCACGACACTGGTGGCGCTGGTTCCTGAAGGATATTTGTAAATATTTTGTACAGTTGTGCGAGATCTGTGAACACTATAATCCAAAGGTCTCCTTAAGGGCTGGATTGGGAAGTTTCTCAACCCCAGGGGCGCCATGGAAGGAGATAGTTATTGATTTTACAGATATATGAGCAGATCATAGAGGAGAGGGTCAGAGATATTTGCTCGTTTGTGTTGACCCTTTCTCAAGGTGGGTAGAAGCCACGCCCACTAAAACAGAGAAAGGAAAGGAGGCGATTAAGTGGCTTACAAGAGAAATTATACCAAGGTTTGGAATTCCTGAGCTGATAAGGTCGGATAACGGTACACATTTCTCTAATGAGGACTTACAACAGGTCGAAAAAATGTTTGGGATCAATCATAAGTTTGGGGCTGTCTACCACCCTGCCTCACAGGGCTTGGCTGAAAGGGCGAACAGGACAGTTAAGGAAGGATTGGCCAAAGTCTGCGCAGACATAAAACTCACCTGGGTTGAAGCTCTACCTAGTGTATTGTTCAACCTCAGATCCATCCCAAATGCCACATTGAATGTCAGTCCACATGAAATCTTGACAGGAAGAAAGGTGCCCTGTCCATTTACTACTGCGCCCACTGATTCACCACCTGTGGTATTGCAACACAAAAACTTGAGTATGTCAACCAACTGAATAACACTGCCATGAGTATTTCTCAACAGGTCGCAGAGATCCTCACTAAGGAGCAAGACCACGACACGTCACCTGTGGTGGTGGGCAATTGGGTTTTGAGGAAGGTAAACAAGCTCAACTGGTCTTCCCCTAGGTGGAAAAGACCATACAAGGTGGCAGAGGTAACACCACATTGTGTAAAGGTGTGGTTGACAAAGGACAGACTGAGTAATTGGATCCATGAGTCTCACTGTACACCATCTAGGGACCCAACGGACAGGACAGTAGCTGAAATATGAACCGACATAAAAATCTCTCAAATTAATCACGAGCCCATTGACACTGATGACCAAGACCAAGGGGATGCCTAAAGACAATAACTTACTCAAATAACTGTAGCATCAACTTCTCTTCAGGCCAATCCAGCAGATTACTTTTCTTCATTTTAAAGAAATTTCACTTTTCTTCATTTTAAAGCAACTCTCATTCAAGTTCTGGTCAAGAATGCTGTGCGTCTTCAACAGGACCCCAATCTAAAAAAAAAAAAAAAAAACTTTCGTAGAGAAACTTGATAAGGATTTGCTTTTAAAGGCTTAAGTGGACCATAAACTTTTGGAGCCAAATCCCAACTGGACAGTTCATGCTGATAGTATCTGTTCGTACCAGGAACTGACACTCTTAAAAAGTCATAAACTTTTTAAGCTGGCATGGTACCCTCCTTCTTTTAAACATATCCCAGAACCCTCTAGCCCCCCGTTCACATTCCAAAGACCTAAAAAATTATCTACAGCTCAACAGTATCTCCTAGTGGACATCTACGGAATATGTTTCATTGTGTTATCTAAGACTGTTAATTCTGACTAAACATTAAGCTTTTCTTCCAGCTCTCATTTCCCAGGATTCTAAGGACACTATGAAGATAATCGCCAATAATGGTTTGCCATGATTCATTAATCCTTGATTTAAATGTGAGTGCATGTCTTAGGAATGTTTTATTTTCATGAGTGTTATTCAAATGAATGTTAAAATTATTAGTAATGGTATAAATGCATGGTCACTGAATATTAGCCTTGAGTCACTTAAATCAGTTAGATTTTATATTTAGTATATAATTCCATAAGAACTGAATGTTTTATCAATCTCTGTCCGTCTTCCCTCTCGTGATAACCAGTCACCAGGCTGCCTCTCAGCTGGATAATACCCTTGCATTTGATTAGCTGTTCACAAACAAAGGAAAGTTCCCTCATTGGACAAAAGCCCATTCAAACTCCTCTTTATGGAAGATGATTGGCCCATCTTGCTGCGGTCCCATTTTATGACCCAGCAGCGCACTTCAGTTAAATGCATCAGAGCCACCCTGCATACTCAAGTTTTTTTAGTTTTTTGCTTCTTCTAGAGTTTTAGAGTTGTTCTGTTCTTCTGTTGTCTTTGGAGTCTTTTGAACCATTGCTTTTCAGTTGGTTTCAGTCTAAGTTGTTCTGTGAGTTTTAAGAAGTCTTGTGTGTGTGTGTGTGTGTGTGTGTGTGTGTGTGTGTGTGTGTGTGTGTGTGTGTGTGTGTGTGTGTGTGTGTGTGTGTGTGTGAACCTTGTCAAATCCTGCGTTAACTTTCCTAAATCATCTTTTGATAAGTTTTACTTGTTTTCTGGTTAACTGAGAAGAATTTTTTTTTCTATGAGCTCGCCTTAAAGAGAGTTAAACTCTCAAATCTTTTTTCCTTCACCTCAGAAACCATTCTTATCCTATTTGAATGTTTTCTTGGACTTTTTGACTCTTCATGCAGTTAAAGTGGATTTTTAATTTTCCTGTTTTAAAGTGGACTGAAAGAGATTTTGGACTTTCTTTTCCTGCCTCATCCACGTCTGACCCCGTTAAGTAACCAGGAGCTCGTGAGTGAAACTGACTAAAAAATTTTTCCTTCAGCCTGTGGTTTTGTCCTGTGGGCCAGGAGACATCCTAAATTTGGACTGGTTGCCAAAGGACTTCACGCCAGCTCCAGGGCCAGCCTTTACTCTGTTGCCGGCTCCTTGCCGCCTGCCTCGTGGGACCCCCCAGCCAAGTCTACGCTTCTCACAGCTGCGAACGATCTGAAAGCCGACCAGCAGTCGCTTTCCCCCTGTGTTCCGAATGCTGTCTGGAAGAGCTGCTGAGCCTTCCCGAACAATACCTCCAGCTGGATACCTGGAGCTACAGCTGCTCGTAAGTGAGACTCCCATTTCCCTATCTGCTGGGTTTAAACTAGATGTCCTAAATTTCAATTACAATTGAACATAACCAATATTTCATGGTACAATTAGTCCCTCAGCCATAGGACAAAGCTATAAACTGAAGAAAAATTCTTTTTCATTTTTAAGTAACCTCCTTTCATTTTTGTAGATTAATTCAGAAGTTCCTTTTTAGATAATCAGCTTATGGAATTTTTCCCCATAAAATTGCGTTCTGATTTTGTTAGATACCTCAGCCTTCCATTGCTTTACAGCTGAAACATAAAATCTGGGTTCTTCTTGGTTCCACAAAGGTTTAACTATTGATTTTATGCTCAGGAATCCACTAACAGTTAATGTGATATTGAACACCTGTTTATTTTTTTTCCGGTTCCGGTTCCGCCGGACCGGCAGCACCACACAAGTTGGCTGCCTTTTGCAACTGCCTTTTTCAACTGCCTTTTTCTTATCTTCCTTCTTCTTTCTACACCTTTCACTCTATATATATATATCACGGACACACAGATCGCCCCAAGGGTCTCCCGAGTCAGCGGACGGAGCCACTGTTTGCAGCGGGGGACAATACAGCAGGGAAGAGCTAGCTCCAACCGCCACCCGGTGCTAACGGAGAAGCTCGACATGCCGAGGAACTGTGGCGAAAACGACGCGGGTGCCGGGCTGGAGTTTAGGTGGCGTGCAAGAAATATAAGACAGAATAATAAAGAGCGATGGCAAGAACCAAGCAGACCGCCCGCAAATCTACTGGAGGAAAAAGCCCCCCAGGAAGCAGCTAGCCACCAAGGCTGCTCGAAAAAAGCGCTCCGGCCACCGGCGGAGTGAAGAAGCCTCACCGTTACAGGCCCGGTACCGTGGCTCTGAGAGAGATCCGTCGCTACCAGAAATCCACGGAGCTGCTCATCCGTAGGCTGCCCTTCCAGCGCCTGGTGAGGGAGATCGCTCAGGACTTCAAGACCGACCTGCGCTTCCAGAGCTCCGCCGTCATGGCTCTGCAGGAGGCCAGCGAGGCCTACCTGCTGGGTCTCTTCGTGGACACCAACCTGTGCGCCATCCACGCCAAGAGGGTCACCACCATCATGCCCAAAGACATCCAGCTGGCCCGCCGCACCCGCGGAGGGAGAGAGAGCTTAGACTTTCTGCTGCACATTCACCAACCACAATGCTCCGCACTGTGTCTATATATATATAGTATATATATACAGTATATATATATATATGTATATTTATAGTAATATGTGCATATGTATACTAGCTGTTCTTGTTTTTTTTTTCTTGCCTTCTGATTGTTGCTCTGAGGGTTGCTATCCCTGTGCTGTTGCAATCCTGGAATTTCCCCATTGTGGGACTAATTAAAGTCTTATCTTATCTTATCTTATCTTATCATTTGAATCTGTTTATCCGTCATTTGAATGCCATGTCATGTAACCTGAATGAGTTTCATTTAATAAAATTGTAAACTAGAGAAGTTGAAGCATTTTCTTTTGCATATATACAGATGTGGACAAAACTGTTGGCACCCCTCTGTTAATGAAAGAAAAACCCACAATGGTCACAGAAATAACTTGAATCTGACAAAAGTGGTAATAAATAAAAAAATTCTATGAAAATTAACCAATGAAAATCAGACAATGCTTTTGAATTGTGGTTCAACAGAATTATTTTAAAAAACAAACTCATGAAACAGGCCTGGACAAAAATGATGGTACCCCTAGAAAAGATAATGTGACCATAGGGACATGTTCAACCAAGATGTGTCCTCTAATTAACATCACAGATGTCTACAAACTTGTAATCAGTCAGTCGGCCTATTTAAAGGGTGACAAGTAGTCACTGTGCTATTTGGTGACATGGTGTGTACCACACTAAACATGGACCAGAGGAAGCAAAGGAGAGAGTTGTCTCAGGAGATTAGAAAGAAAATTATAGACAAGTACATACCTGTCAAGTGATACGGTTTTGCCATATTTTAATACGGGGGAAATGCAATTTTAGCAAATACGGGCGTATTGCCATTTCTGTATGCCAAAAAGAAAAATATACGGGAAAAAAAATTATTAAGAGTGTGGAGGAACACCTCTTGTGTGACCCCACAGCGTACGGGGCTGGCAGAGCGCTCAGCGTGAGCAATTATCAGAACAGTGAGAGGTATGGACTGATCATTATGCAGATGCGCCTCGCACCCTCTTTCGTCCTGCAGCTCCGGAACAGAGAGGAATCCCGGCGCCAGTAATCCTGCGGCTGATACGTATGTGTGACTCTAATGCAAATGTCCATGCTTTCCTGCTGTATACTGTGATGCTAATGTGCCATACATGCATTGTCTGAGCTGGGTATATAAGTTGACTGCATATCTCTTGCTCTCTCTCTTTTTGATCACTTGCATTGTTTGTTGCTGACTTTGAGACGCAGGGCTCACTCCAGCACGCTGCCACAGCGCTGAGTGAGCCTCATGGAGGAAGAATAAAGCACCCTTTTAAACTTCAGTTTGTCGTGTCCACCTACACTTATTTTGTTCCTCCACAAGAGAACCTAAAATCAACTGAACAGTAATTCGATGCCTGGCGAAATTGAGCGCACCTAATCAAGTTCATCCAAGTGCATTAGTGTAACAAAGCTGACAATTAAAAACTCTTTAAGTCCAAGTGTATATATCTAGCTGACAATTAAGAACTATATTCAGAATTATTCTTATTGTGTACTTTCAAATTAAGCAATCTACCTTGTGCTAATGTAAATTTGAAAAATATTGTTTTTTTATTTTTATTTATTTATTATTAATATTATCATTTTTTAAAGTTTATTTATTTTTTATTTATTTATTTATTTTTTTTGTGCTACTTGGCTTATTATTTTCACATTACCAAAAAGTTATGGCTCAAGATTGTGTCCATATAAGTGTACATTTGAATAAATATGTTTGAAATAGTTCATGCTGCAATTGTTGTTTGTTTGTTTTTTGTTTGTTTTTTTGCTTCAGTTTTCTTTCATCTGCCGATAAATACAGTTTTTAAGTACTCAGTACAGGTGTGAAAGCCCCCCCAATAAGGGAGGCATGAGGTATGCCTTGACAGGTATGCAAGTATGTTAAAGGTAAAGGCTATAAGACCATCTCCAACAGCTTGATGTTCCTGTGACTACAGTTGCACATATTATTCAGAAATTTAAGATCCACGGGACTGTAGCCAACCCCCCTGGACGTGGCTGCAGGAGGAGACGGATAATACGAATGGTAACAAAAGAGCCCAGAACAACCTCTAAACACATTCATGGTGAACTCCAAAGTCAAGGTACATCAGTGTCAGATCGCACCATCCGTCATTGTTTGAGCCAAAGTGGACTTCATGGGAGACGACCAAGGAGGACACCACTGTTGAAAACAAATCATAAAAAAGCCAGACTGGAATTTGCCAAACTGCATGTTGACAAGCCACAAAGCTTCTGGGAGAATGTCCTATGGACAGACGAGACAAAACTGGAACTTTTTGGCAAGGCACATCAGCTCTGTGTTCACAGACGCAAAAATGAAGCATACCAAGAAAAGAGCACTGTCCCTACTGTGAAACATGGAGGAGGTTCTGTTATGTTCTGGGGCTGCTTTGCTGCATCTGGCACAGGGTGTCTTGAATCTGTGCAGGGTACAATGAAATCTCAAGACTATCAAGGTATTCTAGAGAGAAATGTGCTGCCCAGTGTCAGACAGCTTGGTCTCAGTCGCAGGTCATGGGTCTTGCAACAGGATAATGACCCAAAACACACAGCTAAAAACACCCAAGAATGGCTAAGAGCGAAACATTGGACTATTCTGCAGTGGCCTTCTATGAGCCCTGATCTAAATCCTATTGAACATCTGTGGAAGGAGCTGAAACATGCCGTCTGGAGAAGGCGCCCTTCAAACCTGAGACAACTGGAGCAGTTTGCTCATGATGAGTGGGCCAAAATACCTGCTGAGAGGTGCAGAAGTCTCATTGACAGTTACAGAAATCGTTTGATTGCAGTGATTGCCTGAAAAGGTTGTGCAACAAAATATTAAGTTAAGGGTACCATCATTTTTGTCCAGGCCTTTTTCATGAGTTTGTTTTTTAAAATAATTCTGTTGAACCACAATTCAAAAACACAGTCTGATTTTCATTGGTTAATTTTCATAGAATTTTATTTATTATCACTTTTGTCAGATTCAAGTTATTTCTGTGACCATTGTGGATTTTTCTTTCATTAACATTACCAACAATTTTGTCCACATCTGTATTTCTGGGTCATGGCAGTAAAAGAACTCACTAAATTTTGAGACTGATTCATTAAGTAATTGAAGGTACGGAAATTAATTAATTGAATTAATTCATTAACAATTTGTTCTTTTAGAACTGGTGCCCCCTTTTAATGAGTGCTTTTCTATTTTATTTAGTGAGTGTTGGTGTGACTGTTCAACTCTGTCCCCTCGCATACCCACTATTAAATAAAATAAATAATTCCTGTATCTTATTACACTGTATTTTATTATATATCGCTACATAACCTTACCATCCATCAAGTGGGATGTACATGGAATGTTATAGCTATTTTCACTGTGCTGAGTCATAACAATAATTGCTGCTCTCCCAACTTTAATAGGGACATACAGTATATTCAAAACAACCCATCTCCACTCCGAAGGGTGGCTAAAGATATCCCTACTTTGACTTATTACCAGCATAACACCACCATCATCTCAATTGATCTGTGTGACATAGCAGATTGTGGGGGTTGGACCAACCAAGGACAGCTACAATGGCCTGAAAAATATATCACAATAAGTCACACAATACTGATGCACTCTACAAGAAGGGACAGCGCAGGCTGTTCCTGCTGAGGAGACTCAGGTCTTTTGGTGTACAAGGGGCGCTGCTGAAGTCATTCTATGACACGGTGGTGGCATCAGCCATCACTTTTGGAGTGGTCTGCTGGGGCAGTGGCATTACTGCAGCCGATAGGAAGAGACTGAACAAACTGATTAAGAAAGCTAGCTCTGTCCTGGGGCAGCGCCTTGATCCGATGGAGGAGATAGGAGAGAGAAGGACGGTGGCTAAACTGTCATCTCTGCTGGAGTCCGAGTTCCACCCTATGCAGGACATACTGGATGCACTGAGGAGCTCATTTAGCAGCAGACTACATCATCCCAGGTGCACAACCGAGAGGTTTCGTAGGTCCTTCCTACCAACGGCTGTCAGACTGTACAACCTAAGCAGGGCTGCTCGCAGAGATAGCAAAAAGACGTAACAAACTAATAGTTTTTTGAATGCAAAAGATGCAATAGACTTACACAATGGTCCCCTCCGGCATACAACTAGGAACATACCGGTCGCTATGGAGGGTGAGAATATGTATGGGCACATAATCATACCATGTAGGATAACTAAGTAGACGGTTATGCTGTTTCATTCCATCTAGCAACAATGCTCTGCACTGTGTGTGTTTATATATTTGCATATTTATTCCATCTAGCTACAATGCTCAGCACTGGGTGTGTTTATATATTTATATATCTACATATTATTCCATCTAGCTACATTGCTCCGCACTGTGTGTGTTTATATACTTGCATATTTATTCCACCTAGCTGCAATGCTCCGTACTGTGGGTGTTTATATATTTACATATTTATTCCATCTAGCTACAATGCTCTGCACTGTGTGTTCATATATTCATATATTTATTCCATCCAGCTACAATGCTCTGCACTGTGTGTCTGTGTGTGTGT
The DNA here is from genome assembly GCA_020510985.1 of Pholidichthys leucotaenia. Classification (NCBI taxonomy): domain Eukaryota; kingdom Metazoa; phylum Chordata; class Actinopteri; order Cichliformes; family Pholidichthyidae; genus Pholidichthys; species Pholidichthys leucotaenia. The sequence goes on from CM035850.1 coordinate 117,092,854, forward strand.
GTATATATATATATTTTATAGTAATACGTACATATGTTTATTAGCTGCTCTTGCTTGCTTGTTTTTTTTCTTGCCTTCTGATTGTTGCTCTGAGTGTTGCTATCCCTGTGCTGTTGCAATCCTGGAATTTCCCCGTTGTGGGACTAATAAAGGCTTATCTTATCTTATCTTATCTTATCTTATCTTATCTTATCTTATCTGCACCATAACCCCAGGGGCTAATGGATGGGGAGAAAATTGTGAGGAATGGAGCGATGTAGGATGGAACACTGGTGTTTCCTCTTGGGCAAATACCCCTTGGCAAGCCCAGAAACAGGTGTGCAATGGACAGAACTTACTAACCCGTCTGTCTATAATAAAAGGAATACCTCCCCCTGATTGCACCCCTGGGAAATGTAATCCCATTTCCCTTACCTTAAAAACACCCTGCACCTCAGACGACGGAACCTTTATAATGGGGGCATATGTTCCTGGTACTGACCCCCTGGGGAAATTCAAAATAATGGTTAAAGGAGATCCATGAAGGGACAAAAATGATAGGTGGCAACAAATCCAGAACCGTCAAGGAATAGCTAAACACATTACTATCATTAAACCAAAAGATTTTACCTTTACTAAGACTTTGGAAATTGAAACTGGATTTGTACAGAAGAACTATTGGCTAGATTGGATAATCAATGCGGCTAATACTGTAACAAAGAACGATTGTATTGTTTGTTCCTCATCATATCCAGAACTCCTAACTGTACCTTTTTTATTCTCATACAGTGAAACTTACTGCATGATGAACTTGCATGTGACCGAACATCCAAAATCCAATTGTAAATATTTGGAGACCCCTTACCCATTGGCACCACCATAAACAAACCCACCCACGTTCACTCCCGTGAAAAATAATTACACCTGTATTGCTAAAAATAACTCCATGGGACACCATGTAGGGAACTTACCAGCAGATTGGTGTAAAGACGCGATTAATGCAACGGAATGGGAAAATGCCACCAAACTCAATTATACCCATTTATTGGTACTGTGGAGGTTATAAACAAAGGAACAACCTTCCCAATGATTGGTCATGTACTTGCACCATAGTATCTTTAATAGCACCTGTTAAGGTGATTACCGCATCAGTGTCTGACATCACCCAATGGCAACAAACTCAGATTGATCCATTATCCAGTTCTAAAAGGAAAAGGATTCATAAAAGGGCAACTAACCCTTTTGATCTTTACACTGGCTCTCCTACATATATTGATGCTATAGGGATACCCAGAGGTGTTCCCGACCAGTATAAGTTAGTAGACCAAGTGGCATCCGGATTTGAGGTAATGTAACTTTACATTGGACCAATAATCACTGCTAGCAAGAATGTAGATTGCATTAATTATATCCATTTCAATGTGCAAAGGCTCAACAATATGACTAGAGATGCTGTTACTGGTCTATATGAACAATTAGCCTCTACCTCCCTTATGACTTATCAGAATAGGATGGCACTGGATTTCTTGTTGGCTGAAAAGTGTGGTGTATGCTCTATGTTTGCACAGGATTGCTGCGTTTTTATCCCCAACAGCACAGCTCCAGACAGGTCTATAACGCGTGCTCTATCAGGTCTGAAAACCCTGTCTGAGGAATTGGCAGAACACTCAGACATTAACAAGCCATTAGAAGATTGTCTAGACTGAACGTTTGGCAAATGGAAAACCTTGGTCACCTTTATATTTATATCACTGGTAGTAGCAGTGACTAGTCTCACTTTGTGTGGATGCTGCTGCATACCCTGTATTCGTCACTTATGTCTCAAATGCATCACCACCGCAATTAATGAAAAATTTCCTGCTCCACCTGGTTATCAGTTGGCGCAGTGCCCAGAGGAGGTAGTCCCATTGGTTTCCCTCTCTGAACTCGAAGAGGAAGAAGCTGAAGATCCCAAGACGGAGGATGATGATGAAGACCGTCGTGCCATTACTGATTATTTGTAAACATGATATGCTACTGATATGCTACTGATAATTATCAGTAGCATTATCAGTTAGCAATTATCAGTAGCATGTAGGAGTCATGTATTATAATACATCACTCCTACATAGCTAAGATAAGATAAGATAAGATAAGATAAGCCTTTATTAGTCCCACAACGGGGAAATTCCAGGATTGCAACAGCACAGGGATAACAACACTCAGAGCAACAATCAGAAGGCAAGAAAAAAAAAACAAAAAAAAAAACAAACAAGCAAGCAAGAGCAGCTAATATACATATGTACATATTACTATAAAATATATATATACACACACACACACACACAGACACACAGTGCAGAGCATTGTAGCTGGATGGAATAAATATATGAATATATGAACACACAGTGCAGAGCATTGTAGCTAGATGGAATAAATATGTAAATATATAAACACCCACAGTACGGAGCATTGCAGCTAGGTGGAATAAATATGCAAGTATATAAACACACACAGTGCGGAGCAATGTAGCTAGATGGAATAATATGTAGATATATAAAAACACAGTGCGGAGCATTGTAGCTAGATGGAATAAATATATAGATATATAAATATAAACACACCCAGTGCTGAGCATTGTAGCTAGATGGAATAAATATATAGATATATAAATATAAATATAAACACACCCAGTGCAGAGCATTGTAGCTAGATGGAATAAATATGTAAATATATAAACACACACAGTGCAGAGCATTGTTGCTAGGTGGGATGAAACAGCATAACCATCTATTTAGTTATCCTACATGGTATGATTATGTGCCCATACATATTCTCACCCTCCATAGCGACCGGTATGTTCCTAGTTGTATGCCGGAGAGGACCATTGTGTAAGTCTATTGCATCTTTTGCATTCAAAAAAAAAAAAAAAAAAAACTATTAGTTTGTTACGTCTTTTTGCTATCTCTGCGAGCAGCCCTGCTTAGGTTGTACAGTCTGACAGCCGTTGGTAGGAAGGACCTACGAAACCTCTCGGTTGTGCACCTGGGATGATGTAGTCTGCTGCTAAATGAGCTCCTCAGTGCATCCAGTATGTCCTGCATAGGGTGGAACTCGGACTCCAGCAGAGATGACAGTTTAGCCACCGTCCTTCTCTCTCCTATCTCCTCCATCGGATCAAGACGTTGCCCCAGGACAGAGCTAGCTTTCTTAATCAGTTTGTTCAGTCTCTTCCTATCGGCTGCAGTAATGCCACTGCCCCAGCAGACCACTCCAAAAGTGATGGCTGATGCCACCACCGTGTCATAGAATGACTTCAGCAGCGCCCCTTGTACACCAAAAGACCTGAGTCTCCTCAGCAGGAACAGCCTGCACTGTCCCTTCTTGTAGAGTGCGTCAGTATTGTGTGACCAGTCTAGTTTATTGTTCAGATGAACACCCAGGTACTTGTAGGATGTCACCATCTCGATGTCTGTTCCCTGTATATTTACTGGTGCTGTGAGGGGCTGCCCATGCCTGCGGCAGTCCACCACCAGCTCCTTAGTTTTCCTCGCGTTGATCTGGAGGCAGTTCCGATGGCACCAGTCCACAAAGTCCTGGATAAGCCCTCTGTACTCAGCTTCATCTCCGCTGGAGATGAGACCGACGATCGCAGAGTCATCAGAGAACTTCTGTAGATGGCAATGTGTTGTGTTGTGTGAGAAGTCCGCAGTATAAAGAGTGAACAGGAAGGGAGCCAGCACCGTTCCCTGGGGGGCCCCCGTGCTACTGATGATCGTGTCGGAAACACAGTCCCGGGTTCTCACAAACTGAGGCCGGTTCGTGAGGTAGTCCAGGATCCATGATGACAGGTGCTGGTCCACCTGTCAACACACACCTAACAACACACACGTAGAGGTGTGAGACTTACAGTATTCTTGCGTTATTATTCACATCGTGCTAATTGCGGTCATGTAGTCAGGATGACTGTGAAGGTCAGAAGCTCTGTTGTACAGCAGGTCAAGAGGCCCGGATACAACATACATGGATAAGGATATTTCCTGACTTGGAACGATTTTGCTTGCCATTTATTCACATTCACACGTTATACACAAAGCTTATTTGCATACACATATTGTTAAACTAATCATTATGCCTGTGCAATGAAGAACGCTTGCTGCTCTGTAATTGCAATGAAGACCAGCTTACACATATTTGCCGACATATAGGTCTTATTACCCAGCTCACTTATTATAGCCAAACCGCTGCTTGTAGTCTGCAATGAAGACCAGCTTCCACATAGTTGCCAGACATATATTCATGGGCTAATGGGAGATACCTTACACCAGTAATAGAACAGAATAATGTACGACACTCAACTCTTTGAAGGGGGACAATTACAGATTACCAACACTTATCTGCTTGTGTTTCACTGTCGGTCCCATCGGTCCTGAGCATTGTGGGGTCGGATTGGGGGCCTGACCTACCTCTGCCTTGACCTCCCACGTGAACCACAACTAGACCATGGTGATCTTACACCCTCACTTCTCTATGATTGACATGATAAAATCATGTCAAAAGGGGGAAATGAAAGGGTCATAAAAAAGCTAGATTGTCAAAATAACAATTGTGCAGGAAATTTCCCATTATGCTCTGTATGCATTTGGCTTGTGTTCGTATAAAGGTGTGAATATATATGTTAAAAGTGTTAAACCATAATCTGAAGTGTTAAACAACCACAATCTGATAAACAGGAACCAGGTGTAGTTACAGGGCTCGATCCATTCTATCAGTTAGGTCTGTTGCATTAGATGCACACCCAAAGCAACACTCACACACATTTCATAATACATTCCAGTGAACAGTACACATGAACAGAGGATGTCCTGTTCATGCTGGAACTAAATTTTACAGTAAGCAGCACACGTGAACAGAGGATGGCCTGTTCATGTTTGAATTAAACTGGCCAATCGGATGGTTGCGAACAAGTCCATCCTATTGTAAGAGACTGGCCCAGCCCAGGAAGATAAATGTAAATAAATGTAGGTTGCATCCGGAAGTCGGGGCTCACTCTGACTGAGTTCCTGCAAAAACTACGTCTCATTGAGCCCAGCGCTGCTTACTCTGCATGTGACCCAAATAAATGTTACACCTGTGAACTGAAGAATTCTCCAGATTGTTCTTGGGGCTTTCAACAAAGAAATTGGGGCTAACACCAGTTTATGAGATGCTAGAGTGTGATGCTAACTGGGCACCTTCTCTAAACCGTATCAAGTCACTCCGTCCCCAAATCACAACGTACCCTAGATGTTTCGTACCTGTTTAATTAAATACTTACCAAACCAAAATGATGTTGTTGTGGTTTATTTTTAATATCAAAATGTGATTCAAAACAGAAGCTGAAATTAAACTCTCAAAAATATCATGGCAATCAGTGGCATAAGAGTAGCAGCTGATTTTAATTAACCAAACCCCAGCCTATTACTAGATTGGTTTGCTGTATCATGGCTGATCTTTACCATAGAATCTGCAGTGATTTTTAAATAAATTTTTATATGAACCTTTTCTTTCGACTCCTTGAACCCCCCCCCCCCCCCCAAAAAAAATGAAAGGCAAAACATCCCTCCATTGGTGTCTAGCTGTCAGCTGCTATTCTTATGCCACTGACTGCCATGACATTTTAGAGTTTGACAGTAGCCTTAATTTCAGCTTCTGTTTTGAAGCTTTTGATAAGTTAGTAATCACATTTTGATATTACAAATAAACAACATTTTGATTTGGTAAGTATTTAATTATGCAGGTACGGAACATTTTAATACAAGTTGTGATTTGGGTATGGAGTGACTTGGTAAAGAGTGTCCAGAAACCCTCTAAACCTTGGGTATGCAGAGGATCAAGCTACAACTCCTGATTGGTTTAACCACTTATGCAGAAGGACGAGGAGATCACGACAAAAAGAATGGGCAGGGCATGCAAGTGAAGCCCCAACAACACTGGCCCCGTGACTGAGATGGATAATGTAGCTCCTTTATATTCAGGTAGTCTTTCTTTTTAGCCTATATGTTTTTCTTTCTAAAATTTATCTTGGGATTCCTTTTAATTACAAAATATATTAGCTAAAGTAATATATTGTCCTCATGACCAACAGATGACACCACACCTCTGGCTGAGATGGAGGAAAGAACATCTGATGAAGCAGCACAGATCTGTCTGGCTGATGGTGCTCCAGTGGAAAATGAGCAAGAACAGCAGAACTGTAGCATGTGTCACCTGAGGCTTAACCAGATTTTACTCTTGCAGGAGGAGAATAGAACAGGATGTATTGTCATTGTACAGTAGTACACCACAACAAAATTGTGGGACTGTGACTTTCTTCAGAAGCTGTCACCAAGAGACAGTATTGGCAGACTGTGGATTTGATATTAAGGAAAGCATTGCCTTTGTAGGTGCCACACTGAAAATACCTGCATTCACCAGGGACCACAGCCAGCTTGATGCCAGAGGATGGCCTAAATCCAGCCTTTTGTAAAGTGCCTTGAGATAACCCTGTGTTGTGATTTGGTGCTATATAAACAAATTGAATTGAATTGAGAGAGTAATGGGGTGCACGCGCTTCAAATATACAATACTGAGTGACACTATATGTCTGGCCTTTGCAGTACCATGTGAAGGTAAGGACATGTCTTTACCGGATAAGATTGTTGCTGCAACCTGTGCTTTGACCTATATGTGTCCAAGTGTCGTTATAAAGCCGTAGTTTTAGAATGTAGACACTGACATGTTTTTGGTATGGTTTACCCCTTCAGACATAATGTCTTTAACTGCTCTGTAACAATTTGAAAATAAAGTACACAATGGTTTACAAACTCCAGCTCTTTATTTATAAGGTGCAAAATTCTGAGTGTAACTTAAGTTGTGAGAAACATTGTACAGAATGTGTGCAAAGTGCAGTCCAAAAATGGGTCTTTTTGGCTGTAATACTTTTCAAAAGCTTTGTAAAATGTGGAACACTTTCAAGTGACAAACAATAGAAGAGAATAGGCTTCACTGTCATTGTACAGTTATACAGTACAACCAAATTGTGGGAGCTCCACCAGGCTACTGCACAATTAACTATAAGAGAAGGATTAGATAAAACACAGTTACAGAACACACAACTGAAATAAAAACAGCCCAGGATTATGGAAAACCTGTAGTAAAAAAATACAGGAATATAAAATGACATGCATCAATGTGTTTTACACAGCAATGTTAACACTCTTAGGCAGCGCACTCAGGGCTTACTCACAGTGCACAGACAAAGCGCTGAGTCTCATGATGGAGGAATAAAACACCTTTAAACTTCGGCTTGCTGTGTCCGCCCACACTTATTTCGTTCCTCCACACTGGGTGATGACGTGAAGATGGCAGCGCGTGGTTGTGCAGCGGCTCTTTGCTCCCTATTTTTGTTTGTATGTATGCTGTTTTTGGATATTGGACCGTGTGAAGCTGGATTTGTATACAGTCGTACTGAGCTGATAAACGTTGGACTTCAACAAAAGTCTGCTGTTACAGCAGTTTTCGAGAACACACAAAATATACCGGAGGCTATCTGTAGACCAGCGTGATCACCATGGATTGTTGTCGGTCCTGGGAAGTGACGCAGACGGAGGAGGGAGAGAAAGGAAAAGCGGGGATGCTGGTCGGGCCTGCTAGCGAGGCTAAAGAGACAGCCGCATAGACCTCCGCTACCCAGCAATTTTCTCTCCAACGCCAGAAGCATTGTCCACAAGATGGATGATCTAGAGCTACAGCTGGCAACTAGTAAAACTGTGAGAGACTGCTGTGTGCTGTTGTTAACGGAAAGCTGGCTCCACCCGCTGATCACCAATGCTGCAGTGCAGCTGCCAGGGCACACACTTCACCGAATGGACTGAACAGCAGAATCCGGTAAAAAAAAGAGGAGGCGGTCTCTGCATTTTTCTTCACAACACTTGGACTAATCACAGCCGTATTATTAACGCTTAATGTTCTCCTGATCTAGAGACAATGTCAGTCTTATGTCGGCCTTTTTATCTTCCAAGAGAGCTGACAGTCGTTATAATAACAGCAGTCTATATTTCTCCTGATGCAAATACTAAAGCGGCCCTTAGTCATTTGTACAGTGTAATAAATAAACAGCAGCAGGCCTATCCCAAGGGTGTTCACATCATAGCTGGTGATTTTAATCAAGCATGCTTGAGAACTGTGCTGCCTAATTTCACACAGTATGTGAAATGTGCCACTAGGGGAAAGAATTGTCTTGATCGGGTGTATTCGAACCTGAAGCATGCTTACAGAGCTGTGCCATGTCCACATCTTGGCCTGTCAGACCATCTATCATTGCTCCTCATCCCAGCATACACCCCCCTCAGGAGAACTGCTAGACCTACTATAAAGAACATCACAACATGGCCTGAGGGAGCTCTTTCTCAGCTGCAGGACTGTTTTTCAAACACTCTATGGGATTTATTCAAGAATGAGGATCTGGAAATGTACACACAGACTGTATTACACTACATCACCTACTGTATCAATCAGGTGACTGTGGAAAAACACATCAGGGTTTTTCCTAACCAGAAGCCTTGAATGACAGAAGAAGTCCAGGCACTCCTCAGAGCCCGTGATACAGCCTTCAGGTCAGGGGATACAGATCTGTATAGCACCGCCCGGGCTAATCTGAAGAAAGGCATTAAGGTGGCTAAACAGACCTATAAGAAGAAAGTTGAGGACCATTTTTCTGATAATAATTCGAGACGAGTATGGCAAGGCTTTAACCATATCACAAACTATTAGGGCAGCAGCATAATTTCCAGTGACATCAGTGCCTCACTGGCAGAAGAATTGAACTGCTTTTTCGCACGGTTTGAGGCAAATACACCTCGCCCGGACCCACAGATGTTATTGAATGCCAGCTCTGATGTGCTTATCCTGCAGGATTATGAGGTGAGACAGACACTGAGAGCAGTTCACCCGAGAAAGGCTACTGGTCCCGATGGAGTGCCAGGAAAGGTGCTCAGAGCATGTGCTGATCAGCTATGCTCTGTTTTGACTGACATTTTTAACTTGTCTCTCAAGGCAGCCATTGTTCCACAGTGTTTAAAATCTGCAGTCATTATTCCTGTACCTAAAAAACATACTATTAGCAGTCTGAATGACTATCGACCAGTAGCATTAACACCCATTGTTATGAAGTGCTTTGAGAAAATGGTATTGAAACATCTTTTGCCTAGTCTCCCCCCAGACTTTGATTGGTACCAGTTTGCCTACAGGCAGAGCAGATCCACTGAAGATGCTATTGCTCTAGCTCTCCACTCGGCATTCAGCCATTTAGAAGACAAGGGGAGCTATGTAAGAATGTTGTTTGTTGACTATAGCTCGGCATTTAATACAATTATTCCCAACATTCTCATCACCAAATTGCTTCAGCTTGGTCTGCCTACTCACACTTGCAGCTGGATTAAGGACTTCCTAACAAACAGAACACAGACTGTTAGACTCGGACCCCATTCCTCCTCTACAGTCATGCTTAACACAGGCTCGCCACAGGGCTGTGTGTTGAGCCCTACTTTGTATTCATTGTACACATATGACTGCATACCTGTTCATCCCACAAACATTATAGTGAAGTTTGCAGATGACACAACAGTAGTGGGGCTCATATCAGGAGGAGATGAGTTCGCATACAGAGATGAGGTCCAGAAACTGGTGAGATGGTGCTCAGATAATAATCTGCTATTGAATACAAAAAAAAATAAAAGAACTCATTGATTTTAGGAAGCATAGCAGTGAGCCGCCTCCTCTATATATAGGCAAGGAGTGTGTGGAGAGGGTGGAGGCTTTTAAGTTTCTGGGTGTTCATATTTCTCACAACCTTACCTGGGCAGTTAACACCATAGCTACGATAAAAACAGCTTAACAACGTCTACACTTTCTGAGGCTCCTCAAGAAGAATGGCCTGAATGCACAGCTGCTGGTTTTATTTTATCGCTCTGCTATTGAGAGCATTTTGTCATATGGCATCACGGTTTGGTATGAGGGCTGTTCAGCCGCAGACCGCACAGCCTTCCAGAGAGTGATCGAGACTGCGCAAAAAATCACTGGTTGTTCTCTCCCTTCTCTGGAAGAGATTTCCAGGTCTCGGTACCTCAACAGAGCTACTGCCATCATTAAAGACGGTGCTCATCCAGGCCATGATTTCTTTCACTTGCTCACCTCGGGAAAGCGGTACAGATCCCATAAAACCCGGACTACCAGGTTTAATCATAGTTTTTTCCCAGCAGCAGTATGTATTTTGAACGGATTTATGTAACACGCACAGACTGCTGATATTTTATTATTTTAGGTTATTTTGTGGCAATAACCCTGTGTGTATAAGCTGGTCTTTTATATTTATCGCTCAGTATGTTTTCATTATTGCTAAGTACATATTGTATTCAACTTTTAGGTAATATTGTTTCAAGCATTATTTATTGTTGTAATTATAAGAATGTTAAATGCATGAGTGAACTGTGAGTGTGACAGTTTGTTTTTAGGGAGCAGTATTTCAATTTCGTTGCATTGTTTATTAACAATGGAATGACAATAAAGGCACTTTGACTTTGACTTTGACTATATAACCAGACTCATGCTATAGTATTCTAGTGTGCACATGAGGTATAACCACGGCTGCTGCTGGACTGAGTCCCACATCCTAAATGGAACCACTGGATTACAGTTTTGGTTTTGACAGGCACCCATGTCATCCAGCCATTCTGGCTGCCTGCAAGTACACCACAGCACATTCAGAATTACAACAGATTAAGCAGAAGAGCTATAGTCATAACAAGCTAATTTGTACAATCAAAACAAAGTAAATAATTTGATAAATGTTTCATATAGATTTAAAACAAATGACAAGGTCACACATTTTTTCACAGTACTTGAAAATATAATTTCTGTACATTTTGAAAAATATTTTCAGAGTGCTGCACATTTTAATTTCATCTGGTTGTATAGGGAAAGAACAATGTTTAGCATAACAAGAGAAGAAATAAAAAGAAACATACCTTTGTGCTCACAGCTGTCTCCAGGTCTGCCTTGTACATCTCCAGTCATCACCCATCTATCTGTGAACTGCACTTGGGTTTGTTGCAAAGACCTAAAGTTACTAAAAACTTCCTGTGTATATGGACTTACAGTTAAAATAAATAAAATAAAATAAATGAAGGCATGGTCGGAGTTAGACAGAATGTTTGCATCTGAACTCCATGTTGTATGTTGGTAGGGATCAAGCCCAACCCCTTAAAACCTCGCCAAATAGCGTGCCTTTGCAGTCCTCTTCAGTTTGGTGTAGTACTGTCCCTTTAAATTTTCCTTTGAATGGTCCATTTTGTGATTTTTTTTTCATTCATTCATAGCAAATGTAGAGGCGCCGGCATAGGGCGCCCTCCGGCCTGTCCATCCCAGAATGCATTACATGTTTGTCACTTCTTCTTCTTTTAGATTTGACTGGCAGTTGGCAACCAACTTACAGGTGCATTACCGCCACATACTTCACTCTATATCATCACTCGAGCTCTATAAAAGAAGTCAGTGCCGATGATGTCATTGCCTAGCAATGGCAATGCAACGTGTTATAAAGTCACTGTATTTTTAATTTTTAAAATTTTACTAGTGCATACCCATGCATGCCCGCAGAAACCAAGTATAAGCAAGTATTTCTGCACGCCTGTAGAAATCAGGTGTAAGCAAGCATTTCTGCATGCCCGTACAAAGTTACTGTTATCATAGCAACAGTAACCATGGTGATGTTTGCCTTTGATCTTTGACGTCATCACTCATTCAGTGATGCCTGCCTTTGATCTTTGATGATGTCATAGCGAGTCCTATGATCATGACACACACACAAAGTCCTATGATCGTGACAAACACACACAGAGACAGACACACCCACAGACAGAGATTTCTTGAATTAATAGACTAGTGCATACCCGTACATGCCCACAGAAATCAAGTGTAAGCAAGCATTTCTGCATGGATGTTTTTTCACACATAAGAAGTAATTCAGAATCAGAATCAGAATCAGGTTTATTGCCATTGTTCATGTAGTACACAAACTAGGAATTTGTCTCGGTGCAATGCTGCAACATTAAACATGATAAAATAAAAGAAATAAACTATACATGCAATAAAGTGTAGAATAAGAGTAAGTGATACTGATACTGATAAGTGATACTGATAATTCAGAACTCCTTTTAAGAATACAAAGATATAGAGTGACGATAATCAAGTCAGTGGCGGTAATGCACCTGTAAGCTGGTTGCCAACCACCAATCAAATCTAAAAAAAAGAAGAAGAACCTGTGGTGGTGGGTCTGCCTCAGAGGGGGGTGTTGCATCATCAGAACATCAAAGGATTCCGGCACTTCATAGTCTGTCTATGACATCATATGGGATGTCTATGACTTTATATAGGATGTCTAAGACATATGAGATGTCTATGACATCATATAGTCTTCATAGGACATCACCATTTCCTATGATCTATAGGCTATCAAGAGCTGGTCGATACCAGCCAGACTAGCTCTGACGGGTATGATAAAGATGAGGTGGGCTGGACACTATCCAGGTCTGGGGGGCAGAAAAGAGCAGCTAGGGGGGCAACAAGACCTAGAAGCGGGTCAGATGAGAATGATGTGGGAGGAAGTAACAATGCGAAGAAAACATGAACTAGCCAAAATGGATGGCAGTTTGAGGATGTAGGGAATGACTGGAAGGTTGTCATTGAGTTCAGTCAGGGTGGGGGGCACTATCACCCAGTTAAGCTAACAAAAGCAATTGAGAAAGAAATTGGGAGAGTTAAATTTGCAAAGTTCTTGAATAATAACTGGCTGTTAATTCATGCAACAAGTAAACAACAGCAACAGAAAATACTGGCAATGACATGTCTAAATGGAGAACAAATGAAGGTGCATGTTCGTGGCGCAACAGCTAACTTGAGGGGAGTTATATCAGGTGCCCCTTTGACCCTGTCTATGGAAGAAGTGAAAAACGAGATCCAAGGAGGAAAGGTGAAGGATGTGAAAAGGCTAAAGAGTAAAAGAGAAGGTTCACTGAGAAACAGGTCGGCCAGCTGGCCGGCTGGCTGGCACAGCTATTGACGCCACCGAGGACACAGTCAAAGGACAGAATTTTTTTTCACACATAGGGAGTTGTTCAGAACTTCTTATAAGAACTCCTGATACAAAGATATACAGTGATGATATAGAGTGAAGTACGTGGCGGTAATGCACCTGTAAGCTGGTTGCCAACTGCCAATCAAATCTAAAAGAAGAAGAAATGGTAAATGACATTCACTTATATAACGCTTTTATTCTCATCTCTTGATGACCAAAGCGCTTTACAGATCCTGCTATCCACCCATTCACACACACATTCACACACTGATGGCGGCATGCTACCTAACATGGCGCTTCCAGACCCACCAGGAGCAATTGGGGTGAAGTGTCTTGCCCAAGGACACAATGGCAGGATCTCCGGGGAGAGCGGGATTTGAACCGCCAACCATGCGGTTATTGGACGACCTGCTCTACCTCCAGAGCCACTGCCGCCCCAAGAAGAGAAGGTTCACTGAAGGATACACTGTCTGTCATGATTCAGTTTGAGGAAACACTCCCTAAATCAGTCCTAATAGGATACATGTAATTACAGTGTCAGAGAATGCTTCCCAAAGCCACTCAGGTGCTACAAATGTCAAAGGATGGGTCACAAAGCTCAGCAATGTAAGGCAAAGTTAAGATGTGCTAGATGTGAAGGGGAGCACGAATATGGTAAATGTGACAAGGACGCCAAAGTAAAGTGCTGCAACTGCTGGGGTGAGCACAGTGCTGCATATGGAGGATGTATTGCACAGAGGGAAGCTAGACAAGCCCAGGAAATCAGAATAACTAAGAAAACCTTGTATGCAGAAGTTCTAAAGACAGCTAGAGAGGCAGGAATAGTCAGAAACACAACAGGCCTTCCTTAAAGGAGTTCAGTTCAAATGGAAGTCCAACCATCAGCAAATCCCACACAAGCACAAGATCATGCCACGGCAAGGAATGTTTGTGTTCACAAATGCAAAATGGATGATGACACATTGATAGTTAAGAGGACAAACTTTATAGCTTTAATCTGCCACACCATGAATGTTGCAGCACAGCTAAAGAAGAAAAGTGACAGAACCAAAACCATTGTGGAAGCAGCAGGAAGCTTCCTAGATGTGAAAGATATCACAGCCAACCAGATTCATGCTTTATTGAAAGCTGAATCTGGGGAGACTGCACATGCTGAAACAAGACCTTAATTATGGTACTACACATACTACAGTGGAATGCGAGGAGTCTTATAGCAAATGGACAAGAACTCAAGAAGTATCTTGATGAACTAGAAGTTGTTCCACAGGTAGTGTGTGTACAGGAGACATGGCTTCAACCTCACTTAGATTTTGTTATTCCAGGACACAGTTCAATCAGACAGGATAGAATTAACACTGTAAATGGAGGAGGATGTGCCACTTTCATTAAAGTGGCCTGGCATATAGGGTATATAGATCCTCCTCATGGATCGTCACCTTATCGTGGTGGGGGGGTTTGCGTGCCCCAGTGATCCCTGGAGCTATGTTGTCCAGGGGCAATTTGCCTCTGATAGGGTCTCCCAAGACAAACTGGTCCTGGGTGAAGGGCCAGACTAAGAACGATCCAACAGACTCTCATGATAAATTGTATATCAAGGATTCAGTGTACCCCGTCTGGTATGGGGTTACCGGGGCCCCACCCTGGAGCCAGGCCTGGGGGAGGGGCTTGAAGGCTAGCGTCTGGTGGCCGGGTTTCCACCCATGGGACCCGGCCAGGCTCAGCCCGAAGGAGTTACATGGGTCCGCCCTCCAGTGGGTTCACCACCTGCAGGAGGGATCATGGGGGTCCGGTGCTATGTGGATTAGGTGGCGGTCAAAGGCGGAGACCTTGGCGGACTGATCCCAAGCTTTCTGAACTGGCTTTTGGTACGTGGAATGTCACCTCTCTGGTGGGGAAGGAGCCTGAGCTGGTGTACGAGGTTGAGCGATACCGGCTAGATATAGTCGGCCTCACCTCAACACACAGCTCCGGTTCTGGAACCAGTCTCCTGGAGAGGGGCTGGAGCTTGGCCTTTTCTGGAGTTGCCCCGGGCGAGAGGCGACGAGCAGGGGTGGGTATTCTTGTATCGCCCCACCTTGCTGCCTCTATATTGGAGTTTTCCCCGGTGGACGAAAGGGTTGCTTCCCTGCGCCTTCGGGTTGGGAAACGGGTCCTGACCATCATTTGTGCCTATGCACCAAATAATGTTTCAGAGTACCCACCCTTTTTGGAGTCTCTGACTGGGGTGCTGGAGGGTGCTCCTCCTGGAGACTCCATTGTCCTACTGGGGGACTTCAATGCGCACATGGGCAACGACAATGAAACCTGGAGGGGGGTGATTGGGAGGAACGGCCTGCCCAATCTGAACCCGAGTGGTGTTCAGTTATTGGACTTCTGTGCTAACCACAGTCTGTCCATAACGAACACCATGTTCAAGCATAAGGGTGTCCATATGTGCACCTGGCACCAGGACACCCTAGGTCGCAGGTCGATGATCGATTTTGTTATCGTATCATCAGACCTGTGACCGTATGTCTTGGACACCCTAGTAAAGAGAGGTGCAGAGCTGTCAACTGATCACCACCTGGTGGTGAGTTGGATCCGATGGCAGGGGAGGAAGCCATTCAGACCTGGTAGACCCAAAAGTATAGTGAGGGTGTGCTGGGAGCGTCTGGCTGAGGCCCCTGTCTGGGAGGTCTTCAACTCCCACCTCCGGAAGAACTTCAACCACATTCCGAGGGAGTCTGGAGACATGGAGTCTGAATGGGCCATGTTCTCCACCTCTATTGTTGAAGCGGCGGCCCAGAGCTGTGGCCGCAAGGTGGTCGGTGCATCTCGTGGTGGCAACCCCCGAACCAAGTGGTGGACACCAGTGGTGAGGGGGGCCATTAAGCTGAAGAAGGAGTCCTATCAAGCTTGGTTGGCTTGTGGGACTCCCGAAGCAGCTGAGGTGTACCGGCAGGCCAAGCGGAGTGCAGTTCAGGTGGTTGCTGAAGCAAAAACCCGGGTATGGGAGGAGTTCGGTGAGGCCATGGAACAAGACTTTCGGTCGGCTTCAAAGAGATTCTGGCAAACTGTTCGGCAGCTCAGGAGGGGAAAGCAGCTCCCCGTCCACACTGTGTATGGTGCGGATGGGACACTGTTGACTTCAACTGGGGATATCGTCGGGCGGTGGAAGGAATACTTCGAGGATCTCCTCAATCCCACTGATGCGCCTTCCACAGAGGAAGCAGGGTTTGGGGATGAGGGGGATGACTCGCCTATCACAGGGGCTGAGGTCGCCAAGGTGGTTAAAAATCTCCTTGGTGGCCGGGCCCCGGGGGTGGACGAGATTCGCCCTGAGTACCTCAAGGCCCTGGATGTTGTTGGGTTGTCATGGTTGACACGCCTCTGCAACATTATGTGGAGGTCGGGGGCAGTGCCTTTGGCATGGCAAACCGGGGTGGTGGTTCCTCTCTTCAAAAAAGGGGACCGGAGGGTGTGCTCCAACTTTAGAGGGATCACACTCCTCAGCCTCCCTGGGAAGGTCTATGCCAAGGTACTGGAGAGGAGAGTCCGGCCGTTGGTCGAACCTCGGATTCAGGAGGAGCAATGTGGTTTTCGTCCTGGCCGTGGCACATCGGACCAGCTCTTTACCCTCTCGAGAATTCTTGAGGGTTCGTGGGAGTTTGCCCAACCAGTTTACATGTGTTTTGTGGACTTGGAGAAGGCATTTGACCGCGTCCCTCATGGATTTTTGTGGGGGGTGCTTCGGGAGTATGGGGTATCGGGCTTGTTGTTACGAGCTATTCGGTCTCTGTACGACCATTGTGAGAGTTTGGTTCGTATTGCCAACACTCGGTCGGAGTCATTCCCAGTGAGAGTTGGACTCCGCCAGGGCTGCCCTTTGTCACCGATCCTGTACATAATTTTTATGGACAGGATCTCTAGGCGCAGCCAGGGAATGGAGGGTGTCATGCTTGGTGACCACAGGATCTCATCTCTGTTGTTTGCAGATGATGTTGTCCTGTTGGCTTTATCCAGCAATGACCTACAGCTCTTGCTGGGACGGTTTGCCGCTGAGTGTGAAGCAGCTGGGATGAGAATCAGCACCTCCAAGTCCGAGTCCATGGTCCTCAGCCGGAAAAAGGTGGATTGTCCTCTCCGGGTTGGGGACAGGCTCCTGCCCCAAGTGGAGGAGTTTAAGTATCTTGGGGTCTTGTTCACGAGTGAGGGGAAAATGGAGCGAGAGATCGACAGACGGATTGGAGCAGCATCTGCAGTGATGCGGACATTGTACCGGTCTGTTGTGGTGAAGAGGGAGCTTAGTTCTAAGGCAAAGCTGTCGATTTACCAGTCAATCTACGTTCCTACTCTCACCTATGGTCACGAGCTTTGGGTAATGACCAAAAGAACGAGATCGCGGATACAAGCGGCTGAAATGAGCTTTCTCCGTAGGATTGCTGGACTCACCCTCAGAGATAGGGTGAGGAGCTCAGTCATCCGGGAGAGGCTCAGAGTAGAACCGCTGCTCCTCCACATTGAAAGGAGTCAGTTGAGGTGGTATGGGCATCTGATTAGGATGCCTCCTGGACGCCTCCCACTTGAGGTGTTTCAGGCACGTCCCACTGGGAGGAGACCCCGGGGCAGACCCAGGACTCGGTGGAGAGACTATGTCTCCCAGCTGGTCTGGGAACGCCTTGGTATCCCCTCTGAAGAGCTGGAGCAGGTGGCTGGGGAGAGGGAAGTCTGGGCTTCTCTGCTTGAACTGCTGCCTCCGCGACCCGGACCTCCGGAAAAGCGGTAGAAGATGGATGGATGGATGGATGGCATATAGGGTGATTCCCTCCCCTGAGGATATAGAGCAGTGGTCCCCAAACTACGGCCCGCGGGCCGGATACGGCCCGCCTCCACATTTGGTCCGGCCCCCTGAACAATACCAGAGACGCATTATGATTTTTTTTTTCAGTCTGGCCACGCGATCGAGACTAATACATGCATAGAATGTGACATTCTATTCCACCCTTCTGCAGTCTGCGCCCCTATCTGAAACCTCCCCCCCTCAGAAAAAAAAAAATCCTAGTGTTAACTAACTAACTAACTAACTAACCTGCACTTATATAGCGCTTTTCTAGTCACAAAGACCACTCAAAGCGCTTTCATTAATACTAACCCTCTATTCTAAGGGCCTATAGGAAACAGATATCTAGGGACAATTTAGAACAGCCAATTAACCTAACATGCATGTTTTTGGCATGTGGGAGGAAACCGGAGAAATCCCGGAGTAAACCCACGCAACACGGGGAGAACATGCAAACTCCACACAGATCACTGTTGGTTGGGGGCTGGGATCGAACCCACGATCCCACGATCCCCACAATCCCCTGGCCAAGGGTAAACTGTGCTGCCGCAGTGCTAACCACTGCGCCACCGTGCAGCCCAAACCATTTCTAATTTTTTCCATATCAGATCCCGGTGCTCTATATATACAACTTACTATTATGTTTTTTTCTGTTTTCCGTCAGAATTTTGATTGTTAACCATTCCATACTTTCACTCACTGTAGATGTCATGCTGTCTACTTTTTCCTGCTTTGGTCTCCTAACCGTGGTTGGGGGATGCAGGGGAGATCTGTCTTCTCCAGGGCCGGAGGCAGCTTTTCCTCCGGGGTTTACTCCTGAGTAAACCTCACGGTTGTTAACAGCAATATGGTGGTACACCGAAGAACAGGCTGTTTTGCTGAAGAGTTGGGGGCTTTATTATCGGACTGCACCGTTAATAACAGCAATTCTAGTTCGCTACCTGCTCCGGTCGCCTCTCTCTCTACTCACCCGCACACTTCACACACACCGTCCGCTCCGCGGGGCCATTCACATGGGGGCGCGCCTCGGCTGGTGATTGTACTCGCCAACAGACTCACGGCATTAAAGACATCTTTCTTCTTGGGACACACCTCCTCCGTGACAGCATTCAAACATTTCTTGAAAAATTCTCCATCAGTGAAAGGTTTACTGCTGCTTGCTATCAGTTGAGCAACCCGAAAGCTGGCCCAAACCGATGACTGGTTCAGCTGAGCTTGGCATACAAATGTATTCTGCTGAGATGTTACCCGTTAAGATTGTGCACGGCACAACAGAAAGTTAATGTTCCATGGACTTTTTTTCTGTGAAGAACCCAGAGAGGGTTATTTGGTTATTATTTATTTCAGAAATAGTGTTATTTATTTCATTAATAGTGTTATTATTTATTTTCTGACTTTTTTTTCCTGTGAAGATCCCGGAAAGGGTTATTAATATTTGGTTATGTGTGGCTTTCTGGAAAACAATAAATGTTTACGTTTAGGCACCCCTGCGATCGTCACACTTTTTCTGTTACAAACTGACCCCGGCCCCCATCAGAGAAGACAAAAGTTATGTGGCCCTCACAGGAAAAAGTTTGGGGACCCCTGATATAGAGTGTAATATTATTGAATTATGTAGGCCAAATGGACAAGGAAATATTAAGCTGATTAATTATTGCAACCCATGTAGGAAGTTAACAGCAGATATTTTCAGTGTTTTGGCAGGGGAAGGGCATATGAAAGAGGTATGGTGTGGAGACTTTAATGCCCGTAATAGCTTGTGGGGAAGCACACATACAGATAACAATGGAAATGTTGTGGAAGAGATGTTAGATGAAAGATCGTTAATTTGGCTAAACAGTGGTGAAGGTTTTTCCATTCACATCTCATGTGATGAAGGTCCTGGACAGACTGGTCTTAGTCCACCTGAGGCCGCAGGTGTAGATGTGGCTGGACCCTCTGCAGTTTGCATATCAGCCCCGTTTAGGAGTTGAAGATGCTGTCATCTACATGCTGCAACGAGCCCATCTGCACCTGGATGGTGGAGGAGATACTGTAAGAATCACTTTTTTTTATTTCTCCAGTGCCTTTAACACCATCCAGCCACTGCTGCTGGGCGAGAAGCTGCGGGTGATGGGGGTTGACAGCTCTGTGATCTCCTGGATTACTGACTACCTGACAGGCAGACCACAGTTTGTCAGGCTGGGCAGTATCTTGTCTGGAGTGGTGGCTAGTGATACTGGAGAGCCACAGGGGACTGTGCTCTCTCCTTTTCTTTTTACCTTATACACCACTGACTTTCAGTACAACACTGAGTCATGCCACCTGCAAAAATTCTCTGATGACTCAGCTGTTGTGGGGTGTATAAGAGGAGGAGAGGAGGGGGAGTACAGGGCACTGATAGACAGATTTGTGGAGTGGATGGAGCAGAATCACCTGAGGTTGAATGTCAGCAAGACCAGAGAGATGGTGATTGACTTCAGGAAGAGGAAGGCTCCCTCTCAGCCACTGCAGATTAGGGGGGAGGATGTGGGAGTGGTTGAGGACTACAAATATCTGGGTGTCAGGATCAGCAGCGGGTTGGATTGGAGATCCAACACCGATGCTGCGCACAAGAAGGGGATGAGCAGACTCTACTTCCTGAGAAGCTGAGATCCTTCAACGTGTGCAGCAGGATGCTGGAGCTTTTCTATCAGACTGTTGTCGCCAGTGCCATCTTCTTTGCTGCGGTCTGTTGGGGGTAGCAATATTAGGGCCAGAGATACCAACAGACTTGACAAGATTATCAAGAGGGCTGGTTCTGTAATTGGTCTCAGACCGGAGACCTTTGAGACAGTGATGGAGAGGAGAACACTAAATAAACTGCAATCCATCATGGACAATCCTGATCACCCCCTCTACCACACACTAGATAGACAGCAAAGCACTTTCTCCAGTAGACTACTACAGCTTCGTTGTCGAACAGCCAGGTACAGGAAATTTTTCCTGCCACATGCAATTTCACTGTACAATAACTCTCTATGATGTTGTGTTCTGGCATAGCTATGCTGCCACACTGCATCTTACAGACTAACTGGTACATCACATTTCACTCTGCTCCTGATAGTCCTTCTTTGTGCAATGGGATGATTCATGTGTTTATATGGGTCATCATATATTAAGCTATGATGTATATAGGTTTTATAGTCATGTTAGTTTTTTACTTTCCATGGGTAATCCCTTTGTTTGTCATGTGTGTGTTTCTGTTGTTTGGTTGTCAACTGTCATGCTGTTGTTACACTGTAATTTCCCAGTTTGGGATCAATAAAGTACATCTATCTATCTATCTATCTATCTATTTAAGGTACTAGGGTGGATGTGCATCATCATCATCATAGCAGTCTGTTGTGGGCGACAATGACTGTTTCATTTAGGTCTGATCAGATTCCTCCACGCAGCTCTGTCCTTAGCCTTCCGCTGCCAGGAACGCCTGTCTATACCCAACTTCTTCAAGTTTCTTTTTACAGTGTCTTTAAATCTGAACCTTGGTCTACCCTGATTGCGTTTGCCCTTGCATAACTGTGAGTAGAGTAACTGCCGAGGGAGATGCTGGTGGTCCATCCTCTCAACATGACCAAGCCATCTCAGGTTCATCTGTATTATAGGGGAACATTATCATGTATTGACCTGACTCTGGTATCTGATTCTTTAGTGAGCGCCTGTGAATGGATGGTTATGAACAGGACAACTATGGGAAGTGATCACTTCCCAATACTTACAGTCATTAAAACTGAAGTATGTGTACAACAGGGAAGATGTTTTGCAAGATGGTGTTTTGGCAAGGCAGATTGGGGAAAATTTAGGCAATACTGTGTTCAATCATGTCATTTGATAACATTAGAAGGTGGCATAGAAGAGTGTTCAAGTCAGGTAACCAATCATATTCTGAATGCTGCAATAGCAAGTATACCTAAGAAAACAACACAAGGTAGGAAGAAGGTTGGACCCTGGTGGAATGACAAATGTAGTATTGCAGTAAAAGAGCGAAACAAGGCATTCAGAGAGCTGAGGAAGAATATGAATAGTGAAAACTTAATAGAGTACAAAAAGAAAAGGGCAGTAGCTCGAAGGATTATTAAAAACAGGAAAAGGTCAACATGGAGAGAATTTTTTTTTTCCTTGGTAGGAAAACTGAACTAGGTGATGTCTGGGGTATGTTTAAAAAAATGAGTGGGAAAAGGGTATCAGCTAAAATTCCAGCTCTAGTGGATGGGGACAAGATGGCTGTATCAGACAAAGGAAAGGCATAAGTCCTAGATAGAGCATTTGCAGCAGTGCATAGAGGAGACCATCTTGGTGAGAGTCATAGACAGCAAAGGAAGCATAAACTCAGAGAAAATGCAAACTTATAAAATGAAGTGAACGAAGACATAACTGCGTTAGAGCTCGAGCTCACAATGTCAGACCTTAAGATAACTTTGCAAGATAGTGGATACACAGCTCCATTGTTGGACCGTCTTCACCATGCCCATCTTGAGTATGTGAATGATAAGAGCTCGATTGCAAAGAAGGACACCTACCACCATGTCCGGCAGACAGTGTAGGTTTCGTTGTGTAGTATGATGGACCAGTGGTGGATTGCTAGAGCTGAGGACCTTCAGGAAGCTGCTGACAAGAACGACGTGAAAGCATTCTACGATGGCCTGAAGGCGGTCTACGGTCCGACATCACAGGGCAGTACGCCAATGTACTCTTTGAACGGTCAGACGCTCATAAGGGGGCCGGCTCTCATCCTGGAGCATTGGGTAGAACACTTTAATGGTGTCCTGAATTGCCAGTCTGTGATCTCTGATGAAGCCATTGCACAGCTTCCTCAGAGACCTATCATAGAGGAGCTGAATGTCCCACCGACGGTTACTGAGATTAAAGATGCCATCAAACAGACGTCTAGTGGTAAAGCAGCTGGTGGAGATGGTATCCTGCAGGAGATCTATAAGTGTGGTGGTAACATCATCGTCGCCCGTCTCGCCCAGTTATTTGCCACCATATGGGAGCAGGAGGTGGTTCCGCAAGACTTCAAGGATGCAATGATTGTTCACTTGTACAAGCATAAGGGAAACTGCTACTGCTGTGATAACCACAGAGGAATATTGCTCCTCGCCATCGCTGGTAAGATTCTAGCACGTGTGATCATAAACCGCCTCAATCACTATGTTGTCGACAACATCATTCCCGAGAGTCAGTGAGGCTTTCGAGCAGGACGAGGCACCATTGACATGATGTTTGCAGCCAGGCAAATACAAGAGAAGTGTCGAGAACAAAATTGTGATTTGTTCATAGTGTTCGTAGACCTGACTAAGGCTTTCGACTCTGTTGGGAGAGAGGGCCTGTGGAAGCTGCTCACCAGGGTTGGGTGCCCTCCTAAGATCGTCAATATCATCCACTCATTCCACGATGGCATGGTCGGGCGGGTGGTTGAGAGTGGTTTAATCTCCGATCCATTCCCTATCATCAATGGCACTAAGCAGGGGTGTGTTATGGCCCCGCTGCTCTTTAGTATCGTCTTCGCTGCAATGCTCCTTGATGCCTTCAAGGACTGTGACGGAGTGTAAGGATCCAGTTTCGCACTGACAGCAATGTATTCAACTTGCAACGTTTAAAGGCTAAAACAAAGACGTCATGCATGATGCTGCAAGATATTGTCTATGCCGACGACTGCGCACTCATCACTCACACTCTTGAAGACGCACTGTTCATCGTCGACCAGTTTGCTAGAGCAACAAATTGTTATGGACTCACTATAAGTATCAAGAAGACAGAGGTTTTACATCAACCTCGTCCTGGTACACTCCCAATAAATCCTGTTATTATCATAGGTGACAAACCCCTCAAGGCAGTTGACAAGTTCTGCTACCTGAGGGGCACCATCTCGCAGAACGCTAAGATTGATGATGAAGTTACTCACCACATCAGCAAGGCTAGCGCATCCTATGGATGCCTACAGCATCGTCTATGGTCGAAGCGTGGCATTAGTCTAAGCACCAAGATCAAGGTCTATCGCACCATTGATTTGTCTACACTTCTCTATGTGTGCGAGTCGTGGACAACCCATCACCCCCATGTGAAGAAACTTGAACAGTTTCACATGCGGTGTTTAAGGAAGCTGTGTGGAATCACGTGGCGAGACAAAGTTGCCAATACAGAAGTCCTCTACCGGTGCAATATCACCAGCATCGAGTCATTCATCATACGTTCCCAGTCGCGCTGGACCGGCCACGTTGTTCGGATGACAGATCAGCGCATTCCTAAAATCCTGTTATTTGGCCAGTTGGACGAAAGGCAGAGGTCATGGGGCGGTCAGTGGAAGCGGTATAAAGACGTGCTCAAAGCCTCACTCAAGTCTTGTGTTTTTGGTGCCTCCAAGGAATGGATTTAAAGCCTAAGTATGGAAATTATGGACACAGGATTGCATGAGATGTAAAATTCTATGCTCTGTGATCTGTGTCTACCAGACCTTCAATTCGATGCCTTGTTGTCTATTTTCCTCCTGGATTAAGACAAAACAGAAGATTGTGCTTCTCTTTCATAAACAATCTGGGACTGCATCTGAACTCTCATTGACATGTGACTGGCTCAGGAAATTTCCATCTGCCATGCCTCAAGGACATGCTTCCGAGTTTCAGACACTAAGACATAACATCTCGGCTGGGAGAGATTTTGCTGCCTCCAGTAACTGATAAACACCCACCTGCATTCAACATACACGAACACACTGATTCATAATACTGAATTACACCCATCCATTCACTGACTCTCTCTGACTTTTGGTCTTTTGGTTTTTTGTCCACTAAATGTTTGCTAAATATGCATTGAGGGTTTTTTTGCCTGCAATCAAAATTTTGCTTACCCATTAAGCGTCAATTTGATAAAACATGTTTTTTTCTCTCGCCTATTGTGTCATATCATTTCTTTTCTTTTTTTTCCCTTTCTTCTTTATGACTGGCACCTAGCGGCTGCCCCGGCCTTGGATGCGCTCTGCAGAGCGTGCCCAAATGCCAAGTCACGTTTCGTTACCTTGTATTCATACATGTGTAATGACAATAAAGTTGAATCTCAATCTCAATCTCAATCTCAAGTCGTGTGGGATTGATCCTATGACATGGGAGATGCAGGCCAAGAACCGTCCCCTTTGGCGAAAGATCTGCCATGAAGGTGTTGACTTCTTCTTCGAGAGAGAGAGAACTGCCCGTTTGGATGCCCGCCATAAAGCATGTCACGGTGCCACCCAGCAACAGAGACGTCTACAGCAGTTGGTGTCATCCACTCAGCCAATTATGTTCATCTGTCCCGACTGCGATATGCTATGTGCTTCACGCATTGGCCTCATCAGTCATCGCCATCACAAGCACCCCCTTACAATTTAATGCAGCCAGAAGGCGGGAGATCTGTCGGTGACGGCTCAATCCATCATCATGCAATCAATGAAACTGGTGCTGAAATTGTTTAACAGAATATGGAAGGAGGGGGTTATCCCAAGTGGGTGGAAAAAGGCTGTAATTTTACCATTTAATAAGCCAGGGAAAAATCCAGATCATCCAGGCAACTACAAGCCAATAGCATTAACGTCACACTTAGGGAAATGGATGGAGAAGGTGTTAGTTTACAGACTGTCATATGTGCGAGAGCAAAAACGATTAATAAATGACAATCAGAATGGTTTTAGAAGAGGAAGATCCACAGTGGATGCTCTAGTTAGGGTAAGTAATGACATTGAAAAGACTCTCAGAATGAAAAAAGTAATGGTTATAGTTTATCTGGATATTGAAAAGGCTTATGACTCACTGTGGAGGGATGGACTTCTTATTAAACTGAATAAAATGGGCATTGGTGGTAGGATGTATAATTGGATAATGGATTTTTTTTTTAACACACAGGACAATTAGGGTTAAAGTAGAATCAGAAGTTTCTAATGACTTTGAAATAGAAAATGGTGTTCCTCAGGGGAGTGTGATAAGCCCTGTTTTATTCAATATAAGATAAGATAAGATAAGATAAGCCTTTATTAATCCCACAATGGGGAAATTCCAGGATTGCAACAGCACAGGGACAGCAACACTCAGAGCAACAATCAGAAGGCAAGAAAAAACAAGAGCAGCTAGTATACATATGAACATATTACTATAAATATATATATATATAGACACACAGTGCGGAGCATTGTGGTTGGTGGATGTGCAGCAGAAAGTCTAAGCTCTCTCTCCGCAGATGCGGCGGGCCAGCTGGATGTCTTTGGGCATGATGGTGACCCTCTTGGCGTGGATGGCGCACAGATTGGTGTCCTCGAAGAGACCCACCAGGTAGGCCTCGCTGGCCTCCTGCAGAGGCATGACGGCGGAGCTCTGGAAGCGCAGGTCGGTCTTGAAGTCCTGAGCAATCTCCCTCACCAGGCGCTGGAAGGGCAGCTTACGGATAAGCAGCTCCGTGGATTTCTGGTAGCGACGGATCTCTCTCAGAGCCACGGTACCGGGCCTGTAACGGTGAGGCTTCTTCACTCCGCCAGTGGCCGGAGCACTTTTCCGAGCAGCCTTGGTGGCTAGCTGCTTCCTGGGGGCTTTTCCTCCAGTAGATTTACGGGCGGTCTGCTTGGTTCTTGCCCTCGCTCTTTATTATTCTGTCTTATATTTCTTGCACGCCGCCTAAACTCCAGCCCGGCACCCGCGTCGTTTTCGCTTCAGTTCCCCGGTATGTCGACTTTCTCCGTTAGCACCGGGTGGCGGTTGAGTGCTAGCTAGCTCTTCCCTGCTGTATCGTCTCTTGCTGTAAACAGTGGCTCCGTCTGCCGACTCGGGAGACCTTTGGGGCGATCTGTGTGTCCATGATATATATAGAGTGAAAGGTGTAGAAAGAAGAAAGAAAGATAAAAAAAAAAAAAAGGCAGTTGCAAAAGGCAACTCGTGTGGCACCGGAACCGGAAGGATATAATTAATACTAGAAAAGCACTCGGAGAGCGCAGACCTCCGCCAAGCGCCACGGTTCCCCGCATACAGTGTTTGTGTGTACGTTTTCTGATTCCTTGACCATGAAAACATATGACTAGCAATTTGATTGACAATGATAGGATTAGTGGTTCAGTAGTTACTCAGGAAAATGGCATTTTCCGTAATGGCGGCCACAGTTCCCCCCATACAGTGTTTGTGTGTATGTTTTCAAATTCCTTGACCATGAAAACGTATGTCTAGCAATTGGATTGACAATGATAGAATTAGTGTTTCAGTAGTTATTCAGGAAAATGGCATTTTCCGTAATGGCGGCCACAGTTCCCCCCATACAGCGTTTGTGTGTACGTTTTCAGATTCCTTGACCATGAGAACATATGACTAGCAATTGCATTGACAATGATAGGATTAGTGGTTCAGTAGTTATTCAGGAAAATGGCATTTTCCGTAATGGCGGCCACAGTTCCCCCCATACAGTGTTTGTGTGTACGTTTTCAGATTCCTTGACCATGAAAACGTATGTCTAGCAATTGGATTCCCACAAGAGTGTGGCACATACAGTGGGGTAAAAAAGTATTTAGTCAGCCACCAATTGTGCAAGTTCTCCCACTTAAAAGATGAGAGAGGTCTCCAATTTTCATCATAGGTATACCTCAACTATGAGAGACAAAATGAGAAAAAAAAATCCAGAAAATCACATTGAAAGATTTTTAATGAATTAATTGGTAAATTCCTCGGTAAAATAAGTATTTGGTCACCTACAAACAAACAAGATTTCTGGCTCTGACAGACCTATAACTTCTTCTTTGAGAGGCTTCTCTGTCCTCCACTCGTTACCTGTATTAATGGCACCTGTTTGAACTCGTTATCAGTATAAAAGACACCCGTCCACAACCTCAAACAGTCAGACTCCAAACTCCACTATGGTCAAGACCAAAGAGCTGTCAAAGGACACCAGAAACAAAATTGTAGACCTGCGCCAGGCTGGGAAGAGTGAATCTGCAATAGGTAAGCAGCTTGGTGTGAAGAAATCAACTGTGGGAGCAATTATTAGAAAATGGAAGACATACAAGACCACTGATAATCTTCCTCGATCTGGGGCTCCACACAAGATATCACCCCGTGGGGTCAAAATGATCACGAGAATGGTGAGCAAAAATCCCAGAACCACATGGGGGGACCTAGTGAATGACCTGCAGAGAGCTAGGACCAAAGTAACAAAGGCTACATCAGTAACACACTACGCTGCCAGGGACTCAGAACTCAGAAAGGATTTATTGCCAAGTACATTAACAGTAAACAACTGATAACATACGAGGGATTTGACTTGACACAGAAAATGACCTGCATTTCCGGTGACGCGGCAGCGTCTGAAAAACGCGCCTGTCATCAGATGGGTACAGGATGCATAGGGAAGAAAAGGATAACACAATAGGAAAGAGCAAAAAACCATTGATTGTCAGAATACCGGTCATATATGATCAATATTATGATTACAAGAAAAAAAGCCCTCAATGCACAATTAGCAGACAAGAATGTACACAAAGACACAAAGGGAGCAGTGAGTGAATGATCTTTTTCATCAGTTTATTTGAGTCAGTGTGGGTGTAGTGTTGAGTGTAGGTGTTTGTATCAGTTAAGAACAACAAAGTCTCTTTGGCAGGAGATGTTTTGTCTTAGCGTCTGGCATTTGTCCTTGAGCCATGCAGCTGGCTGTCCGTAGAGTCAATGCAGCTCAAATGTTTTGGAAACAAAAAACTGCAGATAATCTGGAGGACTTGTGTGAGGGGGTCAGATTAGTCAAATAGTACTGATCCCAGAGAAAGAGACTTTATATTCTCTTACAGATTCAGTACTTTAATCCTTCAGTGCTGGACGTTGAATCCTTCATGGACGGCTCTCAGCGTGATCATGATGTAATCCATTTTCCTAGACAGTTCCCCATTTGCCGCTGTCAGAGTCCTCTCCATTTTTTCAATTTGATGGTTAAGCCTCGCCTGGCCAGCATTTTGATACGCTACGTCCATCTTCATCAATTTACGGTACACCAGGACAATCCCAGATCCAATCAGAACGATCCCGATGACCATTGCTATGAAGACGTACAAATCTTCGACATCTTCGATAGAAAGATCAGACAGGCACAAGAGTTTCCAATTACTTGTGTCCCTCAAATAGCCCACAGCCGCAGTTCCTGCGGGGCAAACAACCTCCCCCGGGGCACTTTTCCTCGTTGAAAAAATAGTGTCAATTGCGTTCAAAGCCCAGCTTATTAAATCCATAATTTCGTTCGATAATCAGCAGTAGAGACACGCAGACAGACGATAGCAAGCTGGGATCCAGTCAGTTAGGGGAGGAAGGAGATAAGTCAGAGCTGGAGAGAAGGAAAAAGCGTCTGCTCTCTTTGGGAGGTGGAAGTGAAATCCTGCAGTGCCAGACGTTTCCCCCTGCTTAAGCCAGTACATGTCCAGGCCCATCTGAAGTTTGCTAGAGAGCATTTGGATGATCCAGAAGAGGATTGGGAGAATGTCATATGGTCAGATGAAACCAAAATAGAACTTTTTGATGAAAACTCAACTTGTCGTGTTTGGAAGAGAAAGAACACCATACCTACTGTGAAGCATGGGGGTGGAAACATCATACTTTGGGGCTATTTTTCTGCAAAGGGACCAGGACGACTGATCCGTGTAAAGGAAAGAATGAATGGGGCCATGTATCATGAGATTTTGAGTGAAAAACTCCTTCCATCAGCAAGGGCATTGAAGATGAAACGTGGCTGGGTCTTTCAGCATGACAATGATCCCAAACACACCGCCCGGGCAACGAAGGAGTGGCTTCGTAAGAAGCATTTCAAGGTCCTGGAGTGGCCTAGCCAGTCTCCAAATCTCAACCGCATAGAAAATCTTTAGAGGGAGTTGAAAGTCCGTGTTGCCCAGAGACAGCCCCAAAACATCACTGCTCTAGAGGAGATCTGCAAGGAGGAATGGGCCAAAATACCAGCAGCAGTGTGTGAAAACCTTCTGAAGACTTACAGAAAACGTTTGACCTCTGTCATTGACTGTCATTGACCGTGACTGCAGCGGCGGTGTGCGACGAGACTACCCGAAGCGATTGCTAAGCTAACGCTAGTTAGCTTAATGCTGGCGCCAGTCATTCCACCTTACACCAGCCTGAATCGAAGCCCAGCTGCGAGGCCCAGCGGAGATACTACCAGGCAAGCGGCTATTTGTTGACGGGGCTCAGCAGAGATTTCACCCAGGCAGACGACGGTAGGTGGCGGTGCCTAGCGGAGGATTTACCGTGACCTCAGCGGAGCTCGGTGGCAGCGGCGGTGTGTGACGAGACTCGGTTGGAGGAGCGGGATGGGAGACCAGTTACGGCGACTATGAGCAACGAGACCAGCAACGGAAGGGGCTAGTTGGCTAGCTGAGGCCCAGCTGGATTCGAGGACGAACGGATCAGATTCTGGCGATATAAGCAGAATTTATTTTACTATCCACAGATTTTCCTTTTCCTTCTTTCCAAGAAGGACTGAAGATGGCTGCCACCGGATTAAAAAGTGGGCTGATGGGCACCACTAATAAGCCTTCTCTACTTCTCTACTTCCTCTTCGTTTTGTCTTTGTGTGTCTGGACCTGCAACAAGAAGGATTTTCCGACAAACTCAACCAAAGGTGAAGTTAAAAAGTTTTATCTGTATGGATTTGGGCTTGGACATCTCACCCTACACTCTATGTGGTCTTTAAAAGCCCTGAGCAAAAACTTCCAAATTAAGGCAAACATGGCTGTTAAGCAAAAATCACAATATGGCAGAGGATATACAGTTAAAGTTCTGTTAGTTCTGCTACTTCTGGCAGGAGATATTCACCTTAACCCTGGACCTGCCACTATTAAACAGCAGACCACTGGGTTAGCACAAAACCGAGCTGTACAAAAGCAAAAACAACATTTATTTTTCCAAACTGTTAATCATGCACGAGTTCTTTGGGACACCAAGGCTAAACCAAAGGGGATCCTCGGCGGTCATTTAAACATACGGAGCATAATCCCCAAAAGAGATGAGATTTCGGTGTTGCTGTTGGACTCAAATCTGGACTACCTTTGTCTCTCAGAAAGCTGGCTACACAGTAACATAGACACTAATATGATCGATATTGTGGGCTACCAGTGTTTTAGAAAAGACAGGCAGGTAGGGAGGGGAGGAGGTGTTTTAATTTACATCAAAGAGAAATATAAATGTCAACTGGTTGATTTGAATACTTCACTTGAATGTTTAGCTGTTAATGTATGTCTCTCTCCGGTAATGAATTTCAACATTGCAGTAGTGTACAACCCACCGTCACACAACTCTTCCTTTTATAATGAATTAAGTGATCTGGTTAAACAACTTGAGAAGAACAGAGAAACAATAATTCATGGTGACTTTAATATCAACTGGTCTGATAAAAAAGACAAACAAAAACTGAAAAGCCTCATGACTAAATTTAATTACCAGCAAATCATCAAAGGACCCACCAGGATAACCAAACAATCCAGAACACTTATTGACATGGTATTTACTAATAAACCAGAACGAATAACCAGAACCTATAATCTTGTAACTGGTCTCTCAGATCATAACATGGTTCTTGCTGTCAGGAAACTTACTAAAAAGCGACTACAGTATTTTGGGGGAGTCGATATTGACAAATCAAATTTTATTATCCCCAAATCAAAAAATGAGGAGTTTGAACATTACTTAGAGAATCAAAATTGGGAGCAGCTCATGGCAACATGTGAAGTAGATGATTGTTGTAATTTTATAACTGCAACAATCACAAAGTCTATAGAAAAATTTTCAAAGCAAATTAAAAGTAGACAACAGAAGATTAGCCTACCATGGTTAAATAATGAAATAAGAAAACTTATGAAGAGGCGAGACTATGCACTGAAAACATCACTAACCTCCAAACTACAAAATGATCACCTTGTGTACAAAAGTTTAAGAAATAAAGTGGTACATGAGCTGCGAAAATCAAAAATATCTTATTACAATAAACTGATAGATCATGCAAAGGGTAACAACAGTTCCCTATGGAGGCATTTAAATAACTTAACTAATAAAAAAAACGATCAGAAGGGGGTAAAGGAACTTAGAATCAATGGCAAGACCGTCAGTGACAAGGCTACTTTGGCAAATGAATTTAATTCACACTTTGTGGGCTCTGTGGAAGACTTAACAAAAATTTTTGTGCTGCCAAATGTGCTCAACAACACAAATTCCATACTCCCAACAGATACTTTTCACATCGATGAGGTAAATGAGAAGTTAATTGCTGGTATTGTTAAAACACTGTCAAACTCAAAAACTAGTGATATCTACAATATGAGCACCTCCTTTCTCAAAATGCACAGCAAAATATTAATCAAACCACTGACTCATCTCATTAATCTCTCCATTAGGTCTAGTACATTTCCATCTGGCTGGAAAAAAGCTGTCGTCATACCAGTTCATAAATCAGGCAGTAAAGACGATATATGCAATTACCGCCCAATCTCTATCTTACCAGTCCTATCTAAGGTTCTTGAAAAAGTTGTAGCTACACAGCTGATAGACTACTTACAAGACAGTCAACTTCTTCATCCACATCAATTTGGTTTTAGACCAGGATACTCAACAGAAACAGCAAATTGTTGCCTTATTGAAAACGTCAAACAGTCCTTGGACAGGGGTAATGTGGTAGGAGCTGTTTTTCTAGATCTCAAAAAGGCTTTCGATACTGTAAACCACAGTTTGCTTTTATCCAAAATGGTATCTTTTAACTTCTCCCCAAATACATTAGAATGGTTTGCATCTTATCTCCAGAATAGAGAACAGTGTGTAAAAGTTCACCAGGATAAATCCTCATTTTTAAACAACCGCATGGGTATCCCACAAGGGTCCATTCTTGGTCCTTTACTTTTCAGCATTTTTATTAATGACTTGCCGTTACACTGCTCAGCTGCAACATGCCAACTTTATGCAGATGATGCAGTTATTTACACAGCTGCCAAGACTCCAGCACAGGCTGCAGATGTACTGTCTACAAGTATGGTTGATGTCCAAGAGTGGCTCCTCAAGAACCATCTATTGCTGAACCTTCAGAAAACAGTCTCAATGTGCTTTTCAATCAAAAAATGTAACCTGCAACATTTTAAAGTTAATATACATGATCATGACATCAGTTTAGCTACAGAATTCAAATACCTTGGCATTGTACTAGATCCTCAACTCAAATTTAATCTTCATATAAAGAAAATTTCAAAAACAGTAAAAAAAAATCTGAACTGCTTTAAATTAATTAGATATTACATACCTTACGAAGCAGCTGCACTGTATATGCATTCTATGGTTTTTTCTCATATATCATACTGTTTGACAGTCTGGGCTCAAGCAGCCCCTTCCACAATAAGACATATAGGTTCATTATATAATCAAACCCTAAAAATCTTGGACAAAAAGCCCATTAGGTGGCATCACTGTAATGTTTTAAAAAAATACAACCTATTGAGTTTTGAGAGCTTCATTGACCTCTGTCTTCTGAAATTAACGTTCAAATGTTTCCATAAATCAGCACCCGAGCCACTTGCTGGTTTCGTCCAAAGACAGGACAGCAGCAGAGCCACCAGGAGTTCTGTTAACAATAACTGTAAAATATTCCACCGCAGAACCACATTTGGACAAACAGCTTTCTCTATAAAGGGCAGTCACATCTGGAACACAATGCCAAATGAAATTAAAATAATAACGGACTTTAAAACATTCACTAAAAATGTTAAAAACTGGCTGAAAAATAAACAAGAATGTACTCATGTATGAATTATTTGTCTGCAAAGTGAGAGTGAATGAAGGGAAGGAATAAATGTGTTTGTTTATAGTGAGTGACGGAGGGAGGAAGGCCTGAAATAGGCAAATGTGAGTTATGTTATATGTGTTAAATGTGAGTCAGGCTGTTATATTTGTGTATTTATAATATTTATGTTAAAGGTGAGTCAGGCTGTTATATTTGTGTATTTATAATATTTATAATATTTATAATTGTGTATTTATAATTTTTCTGCATTGATGTATGTGGTTATTGTGTATATTTTTATCTTGATTCTTTTTTCTAAAGCCCATCCAGGGACAAGAGTTGCAAATTAGCTAATAGCTATACACTCTATGTGCAACACATCAGATTGATTGTCTTTGATTAATTGTCTATGTTTATTGCACTGTCCCTGTCAAATAAACTAATCTACTACTATTGCCAACAAAGGGTATATAACAAAGTATTGAGATGAACTTTTGGGATTGGCCAAATACTTATTTTACAGAGGAATTTACCAATTAATTCATTAAAAATCCTTCAGTGTGATTTTCTGGATTTTTTTTCCTCATTTTGTCTCTCATAGTTGAGGTATACCTATGATGAAAATTGGAGACCTCTCTCATCTTTTAAGTGGGAGAACTTGCACAATTGGTGGCTGACTAAATACTTTTTTGCCCCACTGTATGTCTGGTTCATATTTCCCACAAATGTATGGCTTATGTGGATTGTATGGCTTATGTGGATTGGGGCTTCACGTCTGGAGGAACAAGAGTCTGGATCGACCGGGGCTGACAGGAGATGGCGAGGAGGTGTGAAGTCGGGCCCTCGTCTCAGAGAAGAGGACCTGGGGGGTTTCCCGGAACACCAGAGAATAAGAGACAATGGTGAATCTTCAGAGACTTGCATTGTGATTGAATGTTTGCAGAAGCACCATGTGACTTGAGTTCTAAATCCCCCGGAGGTATAAGAGTGTGCTGTAACACTATTCTGCCTCTTCTTGCTTTTTGAGAATGTTGGATGATTGTGTTCTGCAATAAAGCCGAACCTGAGAAATACACTCAAGTCTCGTCATTGAACACATCTTCCACACTGGTGACCCACGACAAAGAATGAGCAGAGAGAATTCTCCCGAACGGAGCTCATCAGAGGCCGGCCTGATGGCTGCCTCCATGCTCCGGCTGCCCGATTTCTGGCAGCACAGCCCGCGCTCCTGGTTTAGCGCGGTCGAGGCGCAGTTCAACCTCCGGAGAATCTCAAAGGATGAAACGAGGTTCTACCATGTGGTGGCGAAGCTGGACAGTGACACGGTCCAGAGGGTGGAAGACCTGGTTAACCACCCAGCGGACACCGACAAGTACGGTGCATTGAAGGAGGCGCTGATCAGCCATTTCACCCCCTCGGTGCAACAGCGAGCAAAGGGGCTCCTAGAGTTGACGGAGTCAGAGAACGACAGACCGGCAGACCTGATGGTGAAGATGCTGAGGCTGAAAGACTCCAAGGATGGCGAATTTATTTTCGCCCACCTTTTCCTCCGGACTCTGCCGTCAGCAGTGAGAGTGACCCTGGCAGACTCACCTCGATTGGCCAAGCGGGACTACCATGGGCTCAGCAAGGAAGCGCAGCGACTCGTCGACGCCCACAAGCGGAGCGCGGTTTCGGCCGCAGCAGCTGAGTAGAAGACGGCGCCCGGAGATGGTTTGGAGCCAGTGGTGGTGGCGCCAGACGACCTGATGGCGACGGCGACAGGCGTCAGGCGACACGGAGCTGAAGACTGCCTGTGTTTCTACCACCGCCGTTTTGCGGAGAGGGCACACAGATGTCTCCCACCGTGCCACTTCAAGCGTCAGGGAAACACCAAGACCGGGGGTCGGTAGCCGCTGCGTCCCTCGGAGAAGAAAATAAGCTGCTTTACCTGACAGATGCACACTCGGGGAAACAATTCCTCGTGGACACGGGCTCCCAGCTGAGTTTCGTCATGCCTACCTACGCGGAACGGCTGATGCTGTCCAAAGCTCCCTAGGTGTCAGTATCAGCAGCGAATGGCTCAGCGATTAAGACCTTCGGTGAGAGGACCATGCGTCTGTCCTTACAGGGCCATTCATTCGAGTGGACCTTTATTGTAGCGGCAGTCAGTTTTAACATGCTAGGGGCTGATTTTTTGTGCTCATATGGTTTATTGGTTGACCTTGCTAATAGACGTCTGGTTAATGCACTTTCTTTTCATTCTATCCCCTGCACAGCTCGGGTGGCTCCGCCGACTGCACACGCCAACGTCACAGTCGCAGGTGGTAAGTTTCATGCTTTGCTCACTCACTTTCCAGCACTCACAGTTCCAAAGTTTTCGGCGACAGTGGCCAAACACGGGGTGGAGCATTTTATCACCACCACTGGGCCCCCGTTTTTGCAAAAGCCCGGCGCTTGGACTCAGCTAAACTGGCCATAGCGCACGAGGAATTTGCCAACCTGGAAAAACTGGGCATAATTAGACGCTCGAACAGCCCCTGGGCTTCCCCGTTACACATGGTCCCAAAGGCTGATGGCTCGTGGCGACCTTGTGGCGATTTCCGCAGGTTGAACAACGTCTCAGCACACGACCGCTACCCGATTCCGCACATCCAGGATTTCTCAGTTCATTTGGCGGGGGCGCGCATTTTTTCTAAAATAGACTTGGTGCGCGGCTACCATCAAGTCCCCGTGCGCACGCAGGATATTCCCAAAATCGCGGTAATAACTCCGTTTGGGCTTTTCGAGTTTTTGCGCATGCCGTTTGGGTTAAAGGGCGCCGCGCAAACTTTCCAACGCATGATGGATGCTGTTTTACGCGACCTGCCTTTCGTGTTCATCTATTTAGATGACATATTGGTAGCCAGCACGTCCGAGGACGAACACGAAACCCACCTCACAGTGGTTTTTCGGAGACTGGCAGAGCACGCGTTGATAATTAACCCAGCGAAGTGCCAGTTCGGGGTGGCGCAAATCGATTTTTTGGGGCATCGCGTTTCGCCTGAAGGTGCGGTTCCTCTGCCGGAGAAGGTGCGCACAATAACAGATTTCCCCCGACCTCAAACGATAAAAGTGCTGCAGGAGTTTCTAGGGATGGTTAATTTTTACAACCGGTTTCTTCCTAGCGCAGCGCGGCTTATGCAGCCACTGTACGCGGCACTGAAAAAACAAAAACCCACGAATAAGGTTGAATGGTCTCCGGAGCGGGAGCGCGCTTTCTCCCAGGTTAAATCAGCCCTTGCAAGCGCCGTTTTGTTAGCGCACCCGGTTCCAACAGCCCGTTTAGCGCTCACCACCGATGCTTTGGACCTAGCGGTGGGGGCAGTCATTGAACAGTGTGTGGCAGGGACCTGGCAGCCTCTCGCGTTCTTTAGCAAATCCTTGCGCGATAACGAGCGTAAATACAGCGCGTTTGACAGGGAACTTTTAGCCCTACACTTGGCCATCCGCCATTTCCAGTTCTGGCTGGAAGGGCGTCGTTTCACCGCTTTCGTGGACCACAAACCGTTAACTTTTGCGATGGCCAAAATCTCAGAACCTTGGTCAGGCCGACAACAAAGACAGCTAGCCGCAATATCGGAGTTCACCACCGATATCCAGCATGTCGCAGGCAAGCACAATGTAGTGGCGGACTGTCTCTCATGTGCTGTGGCAATGCCAGGCCACGTGGGGGCAGACTCGGTGGCTGTGGGCCAGGGCAGTGACGCGGGAGCGCGCGCAGCCCCGGTCCACGTAGGTTTGGATTATGCAGACATGGCTGCGGAGCAGGTTGGTGACGCGGATGTGCGCGCGCTCCAGTCTGGACCAACAGGGTTAAGGCTGGAGCACAGGGTGCAGCAAATAGGTATGCCCCCCTTAATATGCGATGTCTCCACGGGTCGGCCTCGTCCCGTGGTTCCAGCTGCGTGGTTCCAGCCGCGTGGCGCCGCCGCGTTTTTGACTCCGTCCATTCGCTGGCGCACCCAGGGGTGCGCGCATCGGTCAAGATGGTGGGGGAGAAATTTGTCTGGCCGGGGTTGCGCAAACAGGTCAAGGAATGGGCAGCGGCTTGTGTAGCATGCCAGAGGGCTAAGATACACAAGCACACGAGGGCCCCTTTGGAGCCTTTTCACATCCCGGCTAAGCGGTTTGATCATGTGCATGTTGATCTGGTGGGCCGCTTCCCTCGTCTCAAGGGCACACACACCTTTTGACGATGGTGGACCGCACCACATGTTGGCCAGAAGCGGTACCTCTGGCGTCAACAACGGCGGAAGAGATTGCGCGCGCGTTTTTAACAGCTTGGGTCGCGCGTTTTGGAGTTCCGTCGGACATAACGTTAGACAGAGGCCCTCAATTTGTTTCCGAACTATGGTCGTCTATGGCCCGC
Organism: Pholidichthys leucotaenia; assembly: GCA_020510985.1. Classification (NCBI taxonomy): domain Eukaryota; kingdom Metazoa; phylum Chordata; class Actinopteri; order Cichliformes; family Pholidichthyidae; genus Pholidichthys; species Pholidichthys leucotaenia. The sequence goes on from CM035850.1 coordinate 117,130,939, forward strand.
AGCTTAGGGGTGAAGGTACACCGCACTACCGCGTATAACCCGCAGGCCAACGGTTTATGTGAACGCTTTCATAGGTCATTCAAAGCAGCCCTCAGAGCATCGCTCACGGATACAAATTGGGTGGACAAACTGCCATGGGTTTTATTGGGGTTGCGTTCTGCACCTAAGGAGGATTTGCAAGCCTCCCCAGCGGAGTTAATGTTCGCACAACCTCTCCGTTTGCCCGGGGAATTTCTCCCGGAAAATCCTGCGCCCAATTGTCCCCCCGCTCAGCTGTTGCAGAGCGGCACAGGATCAAACACGCTGCCTGGCCCAGTGCATCACAGTTTTCCACCCGTTTTTGTGCCAGAGGCTTTGAAAAACGCAGAGTTTGTTTTTGTTAGACATGAAATCGTCCGAGCCGCGCAAAAATTGCTTGTGGGTCCGCGATGTCGAAACGCTGTCCCGTTGAACGTGCAGAGGTCCACAAGAAGAAAAATTAGTCACTGGCTCCTCCCGCAATTAAGTCCTGCAAGGATTAATAGTGGCCGCGAAGAAAAGCAGGAGCGACTGTAAGGAAAAACAGAAACAAAGGGACTTGGCGTGTTGACTTTTAGGTGCGGGCACAACCTTAAAAGCCCTCGGGAACCGCAAAACCGCTGAATTCCCCGTGTGCGCCGTGGCTGAGACCATTGACAAATCCTTCGTGCATGCTGCGTGCGTGCTTCAGGTGTGAGAGCAGCTCTGAAGGCTCTGTGTGCAGCGGCGGAGGATGCTGGCGGCCTGTGGAGCCGCATTTGTCCCGTGCGTGTTGCGCCGTCCTCGTAACTCCCCGGTGCGTGTGCCGGGGCTCCGTGCGTTGTTGGGCCAGCTGGAGAGGAGACAGGATCAGGGAGCTTAATCATCCCTGTTCATTGTGTTGGAGCGGTGAGAGGAAGTAGACGATCTTTGTCCCTCAAGCTCGTGCAGATGCGTTGGAGCGGTGAGAGGGAGGAGACGATCTTGGTCACTCGCTCAGCCATGGTGCGTTCAGGTCCACGCGTGCTCCGTCGGCCATGGGAGTCGCCGTCGCGGAGAAAGGACGAGGTGCATGCGCTCTCATGTGGAGGAGCTGCGAGCGCGGCTGGTCCAGCGTGGATGTGCCGATCTAGGCGTGCAGATCTCACCATGAAGTTTGCTGCGGCTTTCCCGGTCGTGGGTGGTCTCCGGAGAGTTTCACCTGGAAACTCTGCGTCGAAGTCTCCCTGAAGCAGAAGGGAGGGCGGATCAGTCAGGCTGCTGCGTTCGCTTGTCGTCGGAGAATCCCCGCCGGGTGCTGCGTTCGCCAGCAGCGTGTTCGTTTCAGCGTTGGGTCACCAGTGCAGCGGCATGAAAAAATAGGCAACGATGCTGTGGTTTTAAGCAGGTTTAATTATATCATACCGCCGTCACGGGCTCCTCTCCCGGCGCCGTGCATGCGCGCCGGGAGCGAGCCCACAGCTCTCAGAGAAGAGGGACACAATGTCTGTGTCCAGCAGCAGCAGTTGCAGAAGTGAGATTGAGAGAGCTTGCGTTACAGAGTTGCAGCATATATACCCAACTACAACAATACATCAAAGAGCAGATTCACAGCAGTTGGTCGGATCAAAGGGACTGCAGAACAGGCATGAGACATTTGCATTTAAGAGACCTACATAACAATAGGCAGATTTGCTGTCCTCTGCTCCGGTGTAGGACAAAGAGGTTACAAGGCACATCTACATATTGAACTGTCTCTAGGTCACAGTTAGGACAGGACGCATGAACACTACACATGAATGGCACATTACATCACAATACATGAATGGCACATTGCATCACAATACATGCATGGCACATTGCATCACAATACATGCGTGGCACATTGCATCACAATACATGCATGGCACATTGCATCACAATACATGAATGGCACATTACATCTCAGTAGTGCAGCGGGAAAAACCAAGAGAAGAGAGCTGACTGTCCTGTGTGTTGTGGGGGGGTTGAATCAACCCACCACAGTTCAGTAGTTATTCAGGAAAATGGCATTTTCCGTAATGGCGGCCACAGTTCCCCCCATACAGTGTTTGTGTGTACGTTTTCAGATTCCTTGATCACGAGAACATATGACTAGCAATTGGATTGACAATGATAGGATTAGTGGTTCAGTAGTTATTCAGGAAAATGGCATTTTCCGTAATGGCGGCCACAGTTCCCCCCATACAGTGTTTGTGTGTACGTTTTCAGATTTCTTGACCATGAAAACGTATGTCTAGCAATTGGATTGACAATGATAGGATTAGTGGTTCAGTAGTTATTCAGGAAAATGGCATTTTCCGTAATGGCGGCCACAGTTCCCCCCATACAGTGTTTGTGTGTACGTTTTCAGATTCCTTGACCACGAGAACATATGACTAGCAATTGGATTGACAATGATAGGATTAGTGTTTCAGTAGTTATTCAGGAAAATGGCATTTTCCGTAATGGCGGCCACAGTTCCCCCCATACAGTGTTTGTGTGTACGTTTTCAGATTCCTTGAGCATGAAAACATATGACTAGCAATTGGATTGATGCCTGAAAGTTTCATCGAAATCCGTCCAAAACTTTTTGAGTTATCTTGCTAACCAACAGACAGCCAAATAGACAAACAAACAGACAGACAGACAGACAAACAGACAAACCCCGGCAAAAACATTACCTCCTTGGCGGAGGTAATAATGATTAATGACATGTTTGAGGATCAAGAGGGATCCATCAAAACAGCACTATATGCAGATGATGGAGCCATATGGACGAGAGGAAGAAATGAGAAATTTGTGTTCAAAAACATCAGGAAAGTAATGGAGAAATGGGAAAAATGGTCATATGACTGGGGATTTAAATTTTCAAACAGTAAAACCCGCTATATGACTTTCACAAAAAAATGCAGAACTGGTACAGAACCATTAACTTAATATAATCAACCAATAGAGAAAGTCAGTGAGTTCAAATATCTAGGATTGTGGTTTGATAGTGCATACACATGGAGAGTTTATGTTGAAAATCTGGAGACAAAGTGCAAAAAAGTCATTAATCTCATAAAAGCTGTAGCTGGACATGAATGGGGTGCAGATAAACAGGCATTAATTGACATTTACAGAGCACTAATGCAATCGACAATAGACTATGGATGCATGATTTATGGAGCAGCGGCAAAGACAACTCTGGAAAAAATAGACAGGATGCAGCATAGAGCGTTTCGCCTGTGCATTGGAGCCGTCAAAACAACACCAAACAATGCAGTTTTAATAGAAGCAGGAGAAATGCCAACGGATTTGAGAAGAGATAAACTCGCATTATCATACTGAGTCAATTGTTATTGTGTAACTTGTTATTGTGTGATCTGTATTGTCTGCTAATTGTGCATTAGAAGGGTTTTTTCTATGTAATCACAATTTTGCTCATACGAGCTTTATTTTGATTAACTATGTTTTTTAAGGAGGACGAACCAACCGAGGCGGCGATTGGGAGCTCGGGCGCGGCGTTGGTGAGAGACGGGGGCCACCTGGATCCAGCAGGACAGTGGCCTGAACCGGTGCCCAATTGCGAGGCCCAGCCGAGGAACTACCAGACTGACGGCGGTCGGTGACGGGGCCTAGAGGGGGCCTAGAGGAGAAGCCACCCAGCCGGACGACAGCGAGCGACGGTGATCGGCCACCGATCGGCGGAGGTGATCGGTGGATTAGAGCTGCGCCGGCGGAGTGCGACATAACTGACGGGGACGGGGCCCAGCGGAGGAGCCGCCTAGCCAGACGGCGACGAGTGGCTGTGATCGGTGGATTCCGGCTGCGCCGGCGATGCACGACATAACTGGCCAGGTAGACGGAGGCAGGCGCCGGCGATAGACGGCGGTGATCTGCGGAGCTGAGCAGCGTCACTCGGCGGAGAAGCTGCGCAGGAGCGGCGGGTCCAGTAGCGACCGAGCTAGTTGAGGCCTAGCCGGATTCTCTGCTTATTTCTATCCACAGGTCAGTAAAATGCCACCCAAAAAAGAGGAAATGGAAGAAATTAAAAAAACTCTGAACTTTGTGTTAGAAGAATTGGCCAAAGTGACTAGCCAGCAGGACAAAATATTAGACCTAATACAGGAGGTACAAGCCCTACATTCAATAATAAAAGAAAAAGACAAAAAATTTATGGACCTGGAGCAACACGGGCGTCTTTTGGAGCAACGCGTCGAGGATCTTGAACAAGGTTCTCGCATTGATGACATAGTTATAAGTGGACTAGACATCAGATATCAGTCGTACGCCCATGCCGCTACAGGACTGAGTGGTGAACATGCTTCCATAAGTGAATCAATGTCCTTAGAAAACCAAGTGCTTCAGTTCCTTAATGATAAAGACATTAAGGTAGAAGCCAATGCGATCTCAGCCTGTTATGCTTTACCGAAGAAAGATAACAAAACAAAGAAATCAATTGTGATGCGCTTTGTGAACAGGAGGGTGAAAAATGACATACTGAGGCAGGCCAAAAAACTAAAGGAAACTCAAGTTTACCTAAATGAACACCTGACAAAAAAAAAACGCTGAATTAGCACGGCAGGCATGGATGCTAAAGAAACATAATAAGATACAGACAACCTGGACAAGAAATTGTAGAATTTGGATTAAACTAAATGGAACACCTGAGCAAGCAAAAAGTATAATGATCAGAGATGCTACTGACTTAGATAAATACAGATGAACACTGACTATGAAACACAGAGTGAGGAAACTCAAACTCTAAAAATATGCCACTATGCTGAACATAAACCACAAGAGATGGAGAATGATATTGATCCTGATAACCACTTTTTCAATAATATTCATAACCACTGTGAATATTACACTGAAAAGCAATTCAAAAGTCAAGTGCAATTAGATGGTAAACTGTCAATAATACACTTCAATAGCAGAAGTCTTAACAAAAACTTCTCACAGATTCAGGACTATTTAAAACAGCTAAACAGAAAATTCACAGCTATAGCAGTCTCTGAAACCTGGCTTAATGCAGACCAGGCTCCCCTGATGGCAATAGAGGGATATCAGATGTTTAACATTAACAGATCTCAAAAAAAGGGTGGTGGTGTTGCACTGTATATTGATGACCTATATAGATGTAAGCTTGTAAATGAAATGTCCTCAGCACTACCAGGGCTTCTGGAATGTGTTACTGTTGAGATTGACCTAGACAAAACAAAAAATCTAATCATAAGCTGCATATACAGAACGCCGGGAACTTGCATTGAGACATTCAGAGATAAATTAGTCGAGCTGTACAATAATATTACTAGTAAGAAAATGGTAGCAATTTGTGGAGATTTCAATATTGATCTACTTAATCCACATCAACAAAATGTAGTTACAGAGTTCATGAACTCTATGTACAGCATGAGTCTATATCCCACAATAACACATCCCAGTAGAATCACAGCTCACTCTGCTACAATTATTGACAACCTGTTTGTCAATGTTCTCGACAAGAAAATAGAAAGTGGATTATTGATAAATGATATAAGCGACCACTTGCCAATCTTTGCACTTATCCATGGCCACACGGGGCCCAACCCAGAAAAAATCTCAAAATCGTTCAGACACAAATCACCAAAAGCAATCAGTTCTTTTAAAGAGGACTTGCTGAAGCAAGACTGGACAGAAGTCTATGTATCAGATGTAAATGAAGCCTATGACACATTTACAAACATTGTAACCACTCTTTATGAAAAAAACTGCCCATTAGTTAAAAAAAAGCTTAAACACAAATTTACTGACAAACCATGGCTAACCAAAGGACTACAAAAGGCGTGTAAAAAGAAAAATTTATTATATAAAGCTTTCATAAAGAAAAGGACAAAAGAAGCAGAGCAGCGGTATAAAACATACAAAAATAAGTTAACATATATAATAAGATGTAGTAAAAGAGACTATTACAGTAAAGAACTGGAAAAAAACAAAGACAATATTAAAAATACATGGACAATAATCAACAGTATCCTTGGAAATAAAAGCAGAAATACCAGCTACCCAACTAACATTCCAAAAAATAATAAATCGACTCCGAATGTGAATATAGCTTCACCTGCAGATGAATTTAATAATTTTTTTGTTAACATTGGACCTAAACTGGCCCGAGAAATACCCACTACGGTGCCAACAGGTGATTCAATATGCAATAACACTGCTGTAAAAGACACCATCTTCATAAAGAACACAGACGAAAGAGAGGTCATTGAAATTGTTAAATCGTTCAAAAGTAAAACATCTACTGACTGCGATGGTATTGATATGCTACTAGTCAAAACTGTTATCGAATGTATAGTGAAACCACTGACGTATATCTGTAACCTGTCTCTCCAATCAGGTATATTTCCCAATGCAATGAAAATAGCTAAAGTAATTCCGATTTACAAGACAGGCGACAGAGGGGAACTCTCCAACTACAGACCAATTTCACTATTACCGCAATTTTCCAAGATACTTGAAAAAATATTCTATGAGAGAATTGACAACTTCATACTGAAGAATGATTTATTGTGTGAGCAGCAATATGGGTTCAGACACAAAAGGACAACAGCATATGCCTTAATGGAATTTACAGAAAAAATATCAACAGCCATTGAAAATAAAGAGTATTCAGTTGGAGTATTCCTGGATCTTAAAAAAGCATTTGATACAGTAGATCACAATCTATTATTTAAGAAACTACAAAATTGTGGTATCAGAGGGGTAGCACTGTCCTGGTTAAGAAGTTACTTAAAGAATAGATATCAGTTTGTATGTGTTAACAACAAAAACTCAGAGCTACTGAAGGTCACCTGTGGAGTCCCACAGGGTTCAGTTTTGGGACCATTATTATTCAATATGTATATAAATGATATATGTAAAGTTTCAGAAAAAATGGACTTAATATTGTTTGCTGATGACACTAACCTGCTATGCAGTGGAAACAATTTGGAACAACTTCTGGATACACTCGGAAAGGAATTAGGAAAGCTGAAACTGTGGTTTGATTCAAACAAATTAACGCTCAATTTAAGCAAGACAAAATTTATAGTCTTTAACAACCATCACAACTACCCAGTACCCAAACTCAGTGTAAATGGTGTAGAGATTGAAAGGGTATCCGAAACTAAATTCCTTGGAGTAATAATTGATAACAAACTGTGTTGGAAGCCACATATTAATTATATAAAAGGTAAAGTATCCAAATCAATTGCAATATTACACAGAGTGAAAAATTTGCTGAATCAACCCACACTATACACCTTGTATCATTCATTAATACTCCCATACATGACATATTGTAATGAAGTATGGGGAAATACATATAAAACAAACATATATCCACTCTTTATGCTTCAAAAGAGAGCTATTAGAATAATCAACAAAGCAGCTTACAGGGAACCAACAAACCCACTTTTTCTTAAACAAAAAACTCTCAAGTTGAAAGATCTGATCGACTTTAAAACCGCAATAATAATGTTCAAAGTGAAGAATCTATCACTGCCCGCAAATATCCAAAAGTTGTTCCAAACAAGGGAGAAACGATATCACTTCAGAGGAACATGTATATTTCAAAAGCCTACAGTGAGAACAACTACCAAGCAACACTGTATTTCAGTGCAAGGTGTCAGATTATGGAACAATTTTGGACCTGAATTAAAATCATGTACAAAGCTTGGACAATTTAAACAAAAACTAAAGGAAGAAATACTCCAAACATATTTACAAGACGACATGTAAACTCACATAAGGATTGACATTTCCAGCCTGTGTTGTGTTATAGCTTAGTTTTTCTTTTTTCTCTGTGACACTATGTCTTAGATTTGTTTTTGAATAGTAACCGCATAACTTAGACTAGCTCAGTTTTCTTTTTCTCTCAGTCATATTTTGTCTTAGCCTTGTTTTAAATTGTAATCGCTCTTGTCTTGTTTTCTCTTTTTTCTCCTTTGAATTCTTGGATGGAATATGGGTGGGCAATATAAGCTGCGGCTTCAGCCATCACCCATTTCGGATAACTCACGTGGAATTGTATAGTAGAAGGAGTCTTTGTCTAATTTGACCTTGTTGTTATATTATACAGTTTCTTTTAACCTGTAATGTACTATCCGAAATAAATAAAATTCATTCATTCATTCATTCATTCATTCATTCATTCATTCTCTCTGCCCATTGTGTCATTCCCCCCCCCCATTCCCCTCTTTACCCTACACTGTATAACAGGCGCCTTGCATGGCTGCCGTGTCATTGGGAAGCGCTTATCGAGCACGCCCAATGTCAAGTCAAATTCCTCGTATGTTTACATGTAAACATGCTTGGCAATAAAGCTATTCTGATTCTGATTCAAGCTGAAAGAAAGAGAGGAAGCAAATATTTCAAAAACAACACTACAAGACTGCTGGGAATATTCTAACTTCCAGAGACACGGGTTTGGGTGGACACTTGAAAGAAAAGCCAGAATGTATGGGCTACACACTATTGATATAGCTAACACCAGTCCAGTGAGTAATGTTCCCCCTTGGCTGTTTCCAGGAACAGAAGTAGACGCTAGTCTGCTAATGAGGAAAAAGGATTGGCATATGAGTGAAGTTGGTGTTAAAACAAACATTTACCTCAGGAACAATTACTATAACTTCTTACAGCTCTATACAGATGGTTCAAAGAACAAAGAGGGCTCTATTGGAGTTGAAGTATACATTCCAGAGTTTAAAGTGACCATCGCAAAAACACTCTCCAGCAATACATCCATGTTTACAGCAGAGATGGTGGCAATAATTATAGCTTTGCAGTGGGTTGAGGAGGTCAGACCAGACTGGGTGGTGGTGTGCACGGATTCACTTGCAGCTTTAAAAACCATACAGACACTAAAATCTACAAGGGAAGACTTGGTGATTGAGCTATATCACAGTTTATTTAGGGTACACAGGGGTGGTGGACAAGTTCAGTTTTGTTGGGTTCCTGTACATGAAGGGTTGAAAGGGAATCACTGTGTAGACAAATTAGCAAAAAGCGCTCTTGAGAAAGAAATAACTATACCATTGTCTCTTGGAAAAGGTGAAGGGAAAGCAGTAATCAAGAAAAAAGGAACTGAGCTATGGCAAAAAAGATGGGATGAAGATCATAAAGGTACATCGTATTACAAAATGCAAAAATCTATTGCAATAAAGAATTGCATAACAACCAGAAGGAGGGAAAACATCATTATGGCAAGACTCAGACCAGATCATATAGGTTTAAACGGCACTTTATTCACCATGGGGAAAAGCAAAAGTGACAAATGTACAGAATGTGGAGTAAAAGAAAATGTCGAGCACATCTTATTACACTGTCACAAGTATGGAAATGAAAGACAGATAATGAAAAATGAAGTTCGACAGGCCGGTAGGGAATGGGATTTAACTGGGATTCTGGGAACAGATGGAGATGGAGAGGCAATAAGAATCACGAGAAGGGCTCTTTTCTCTTTTTTAAATAACACAGAATTAAGTCATAGAATTGTAGGGGTCGGGCTCAAATGACATAATGTTACACACTCTTGTACAGTGGGTGGCGGTATGCACCTTTCAGTTGTTTGCTATCTCCCAGTAACCGAGAGAAGAAGAAGACCAATTGACTTTTTGACTGGATCGGTAAGTGGCTGGCTGGACTTTGCCACGGCATGAAGAGGTGGTGACTCTCTGCTGAAGAAGAGGAGGGCGATTCGACCGGGACACGGGTTCAACTTGGAGGAGTGGAGGTGCAAAGTGAGAAGGAGGGGGTTTGGAGCACTGTGGATTCTAGGGGAAAGAAAGGTGGACATCAAGGGGCTTAATCAGGACCGTTATCAAATGCTGGGGAATCGGAGGATGAATGATCCAGGAGTGAATGGAGGGACTGGAGAGTAATCATTGCACTTGCTCAGGAGGAGGCATCATTTCATGAGTGGAGCCCAATTAAGCTCACAAATGCAATTGGTGGGTTGCTTGGAGAAGTTTTGAATGCAGGGAGGGGTTCTTCATGGTGGTTTGTTGCTGGTTGCATGTAGAGATGGTGTTTAACGGGGAAAAGCAATGGGAGTCACTCGGATGGAGGGGAAGGGTGTGCAGTGTTCAGTATTGGAAGGAAATGGGGCGGTGAGAGGAGTGATATTGGGCATTTCAACGGCTGTCTCAACTGATGAGGAACTTGGCTGGAGCGAAGGTGACAGAGATGCAGAGATTGAAAGCTAATAGAAATGGTGAAAAATGTGAGTCTGTCAGTAATGTTAAAATTTGATGGAGCAGGACTGCCAAGTGGGGTGTGTGTTGGATGCATGAGCTATGAAGTCAGACTGTGTGTTCCTCCTCCACTCAGATGTTTCAAGTGTCGAAAGTTTGGTCATGTAGCAGCGATATGCAAGGGTGGATACCGATGTGCCGGATGTTCCATTGAACATGAGTGTGGCGGGTGTGAAGGAGGAGCCAGGTTGAAGTGCTGTGGCTGCAGTGGTGAGCATGGCTCTGCATGTTGGGGTTGTGAAGCCAGCAAAAGAGCAGCAGAAATTCAGCAGATGAGGGTCTCCCGGGGACTGACATATGCAGAGGTTGCGTAAAAGGTGCCAGCTAAAGAGGTGGTAGTAGACTTGAGCGGGGAGGGTGTGCAGACTTGCAGTGCATGCAGTGGAATTGGGGAAGATGCTCTGATTTTGAAGGAAGAGAGTTTTGTCTTATTTGTGGTAGATGTGATGGGCTGCACTGCGCAGACTTCCAAGAGGACAGAGAAAATTGGGATCATTGTGGAAGCAGCGGAAGGGTGTCTTAGCATTGGGGGGCTGCAGTGGGGGGGCAGTTGGGGACTTGTTGGATGGGGGATCTTTGAGTTCGAGGACATCATGGGCTGGTGGATCAACCACCGTCGTCCTCCGTCGGTCTATGATGACCATGGAAGAGAATCCTAAACGTCTACTCTGCTGGAACAGCACCGCCTGTGGCTGAACAGGCCGATGCGCAAATGGCAGTCCCTGTCACACAGGTCGCACTTGTGGGTGGTCTCCATGCTGCTGGGTCTGTGGCGGTTCTTCCTGCGGGTCCCTTTTTCATCTGCTGCAGCAGTCAGTCTCTCTTCACCCGCCTTGAGCTGTCTGGTCAGGGTGCCTCTCCATTTGGAGCGGTCCATTGCAAGGTCTTCCCAGCGCTCTGTGTTGATCTCCAGGGCCTTCATATCTCTCTTGCAGACGTCTCTAAAGCGCAGCTGTGGGCAGCCAACGTCTCTCCTGCCAGTCGCCAGTTCTCCGTAGAGGACGTCTTTGGAGATTCTGCCATCCTCCATACAATGAACGTGGCCTAGCCAGCGGAACCTGCGCTGCCTGAGTAGAGTGAACATGGAGGGAAGGCCGGCGCGGGACAGAACTTCTGTGTTGGGCACTTTGTCCTGCCAGGATATGTCCAGGATGTGGCGAATGCAGCGCAAGTAGAAGGAGTTCAGTCTCTTTTCCAGCCGGGCGTATGTTGTCCACGTCTCACTCCCATAGAGCAGTGTGCTGATGACGCAGGCATTGTACACTGCCATCTTCGTCTTGACAGAGAGTTTGGGATTCTCCCACACTTGTGTGGTGAGGCGAGCGAGTATGAAGGCCTATTTTCCAATCCTCTTGTCAATCTCTGTATGAAGGGAGAGGTTGTTGCTGATCGTGGACCCCAGGTACATGAACTGATTCACGATCTCCAGCTCGTAGTCGTCAATGGTGATGGTTGGTGGTGCTTCCGTGCCTTGCGCCAAGACGTTAGTCTTCTTCAGGCTGATGGTAAGCCCGATGTCCTTGCATGCCTGGGAGAAGCGGTCCATCAGGGTCTGAAGCTCCTGCTGTGTGTGGGTTGCGACTGCAGCGTCGTCTGCGAACAGCATGTCTCTGATTAGAGCCTCGCGTACTTTGGTTCTGGCTTTCAGGCGGGCGAGGTTGAAAAGCCTGCCGTCAGATCTTGTGTGCAGGTAGATTTCCTCTGTTGCTGTGCTGAAGGCATGCCTCAGGAGCATAGCAAAGAAAATCCCAAAGAGGGTTGGCGCAAGTACACAGCCCTGTTTCACTCCGCTGCATATGTTGAATGGCTCTGAGACGTTGCCGTCGTGCTGCACTATCCCCTGCATGTTGGTGTGAAACGATTCGATGAGGCTTTGCAACTTTGGTGGGCATCCTATCTTTGGCAGGATCTTGAAAAGGCCCTCTCTGCTGACCAGATCGAACGCTTTGGTGAGGTCGATGAAGGCGACGTACAGGGGCATGTTCTGTTCTCTGCATTTCTCCTGGAGTTGGCGGATGGAGAATATCATGTCTACCGTCGATCGCTCAGCGCAGAAGCCACACTGAGACTCGGGGTAGACACGTTCGGCAAGCTTCTGTAGACAAATGAGAACAACTCGTGCGTAGACTTTGCCAACAACGCTGAGGAGAGAGATGCCCCTGTAGTTGTTGCAGTCGCTTCTCTCCCCTTTGTTTTGTAGAGGGTGATGATCTTGGCATCCCTCATGTCCTGTGGTATGGCACCTTCCTTCCAGCACTGGCAGAGGACGTCATGCAGTAGTAGGGCGGTCTTGCAGTGCTTGATCAGGTCGGGGGGTATGCCATCGTTGCCGGGTGCCTTGCCAGCGGCCAAGCTATCAATGGCCTTGCTGAGTTCATCGATGGTTGGCTCAGCGTCAAGTTCGTCCATGGATGGCAGGCAGTCGATGGCATCAAGGGCTGATGGTGTCACGGTGTTCTGTCTGGAGTAGAGGTCGGAGTAGTGTTCCACCCATCTCTCCATCTGCTTGTTCTTTTCTGTGATCATCTCCCCAATGGAGGATTTGAGGGGGGCCGTCTTGCTCTGAGTCGGACCAAGTGCTTTCTTGATGCCATCGTACATACCACGGATGTTCCCTGTTATGGCAGCGGTTTGAATGTCTTGGCTGAGCTGAGTCCAGTACTCGTTGGCACAGCGCCGAGCAGTCTGCTGAACTTTGCTTCTCGCAGCCCTGAGAATCTGGAGATTCTTCTCGTTTGGGTACTTCTTGTACTCAGCAACTGCTGAGCGCTTGGCTTCAATGACGTGGGTCATCTCGGTCAACTTGGCATCAAACCAGTCCTGTGACTTCGAGGTCTTCCTCCCAGAGGTAGCCAAGGCTGTGCAGTGGATGGTGTTTCGCAGCTATTCCCACTTCTGCTTTGCAGATTCTCCTTCTTGTGGTACACCAAGTTCCTTCTCAAAGGTGGAGGCAAACTGCTCAACAAGTTCTGGATGAGCCATCTTACTGGTGTCAATCTGTGCCTTTCCAGGCTGTCTAGCACGATGGAATTTCTTCAGCTGCAGCTTGACCTTGCAACACACCAATGAATGGTCTGTGTCGCAAGACCAGGTTCTTTCAAGATGGCGACCGGGATGGTCACACTTTTTCAGTGCTGAGACAAAGTCACTGATTTTGCCATTAAAAGTGGCTGGCCTGCAGCGATCGGCGCTCGTGGCGAACACGCACGGGCTGAATTGCCACCTCCGTTGGATTGCCCTTTAATCGCCTTTCTCCAGCGACTTCCTGCGCCTTCCTGAAGCGATTGCTCAGCTAACACTAGTTAGCTTAATGCTACCTGAAGCGATTGCTAAGCTAACACTAGTTAGCTTAATGCTGGCGCCAGTCTCTAAATAACTACCTACAGCGATCGGATATACCTCCGGTGGATTACCCCTTTGATCGCTTTTATCCGGCCACTGTGAGTAAACTGACCAGCGATTCCAGCGCTTCCTTGTGATTCACTGATGTGCCCTACCTGAAGCGATTGCTAAGCTAACGCTAGTTAGCTTAATGCTGGTGCCAGCCATTCCACCTAACACCAGCCTGAATCAAAGCCCAGCTGCGAGGCCCAGCGGGGATACTACCAGGCAGGCGGCTATTTGTTTGACGGGGCTCAGCAGAGATTTCACCCAGGCAGACGGCAGTAGGCGGCGGTGCCCAGCGGAGGACTTACCGTGACTGCAGCGGCGGTGTGCGACGAGACTACCCGAAGCGATTGCTAAGCTAACGCTAGTTAGCTTAATGCTGGCGCCAGTCATTCCACCTTACACCAGCCTGAATCGAAGCCCAGCTGCGAGGCCCAGCGGAGATACTACCAGGCAAGCGGCTATTTGTTGACGGGGCTCAGCAGAGATTTCACCCAGGCAGACGACGGTAGGTGGCGGTGCCTAGCGGAGGATTTACCGTGACCTCAGCGGAGCTCGGTGGCAGCGGCGGTGTGTGACGAGACTCGGTTGGAGGAGCGGGACGGGAGACCAGTTACGGCGACTATGAGCAACGAGACCAGCAACGGAAGGGGCTAGTTGGCTAGCTGAGGCCCAGCTGGATTCGAGGACGATCGGATCAGATTCTGGCGATATAAGCAGAATTTATTTTACTATCCACAGATTTTCCTTTTCCTTCTTTCCAAGAAGGACTGAAGATGGCTGCCACCGGATTAAAAAGTGGGCTGATGGGCACCACTAATAAGCCTTCTCTACTTCTCTACTTCCTCTTCGTTTTGTCTTTGTGTGTCTGGACCTGCAACAAGAAGGATTTTCCGACAAACTCAACCAAAGGTGAAGTTAAAAAGTTTTATCTGTATGGATTTGGGCTTGGACATCTCACCCTACACTCTATGTGGTCTTTAAAAGCCCTGAGCAAAAACTTCCAAATTAAGGCAAACATGGCTGTTAAGCAAAAATCACAATATGGCAGAGGATATACAGTTAAAGTTCTGTTAGTTCTGCTACTTCTGGCAGGAGATATTCACCTTAACCCTGGACCTGCCACTATTAAACAGCAGACCACTGGGTTAGCACAAAACCGAGCTGTACAAAAGCAAAAACAACATTTATTTTTCCAAACTGTTAATCATGCACGAGTTCTTTGGGACACCAAGGCTAAACCAAAGGGGATCCTCGGCGGTCATTTAAACATACGGAGCATAATCCCCAAAAGAGATGAGATTTCGGTGTTGCTGTTGGACTCAAATCTGGACTACCTTTGTCTCTCAGAAAGCTGGCTACACAGTAACATAGACACTAATATGATCGATATTGTGGGCTACCAGTGTTTTAGAAAAGACAGGCAGGTAGGGAGGGGAGGAGGTGTTTTAATTTACATCAAAGAGAAATATAAATGTCAACTGGTTGATTTGAATACTTCACTTGAATGTTTAGCTGTTAATGTATGTCTCTCTCCGGTAATGAATTTCAACATTGCAGTAGTGTACAACCCACCGTCACACAACTCTTCCTTTTATAATGAATTAAGTGATCTGGTTAAACAACTTGAGAAGAACAGAGAAACAATAATTCATGGTGACTTTAATATCAACTGGTCTGATAAAAAAGACAAACAAAAACTGAAAAGCCTCATGACTAAATTTAATTACCAGCAAATCATCAAAGGACCCACCAGGATAACCAAACAATCCAGAACACTTATTGACATGGTATTTACTAATAAACCAGAACGAATAACCAGAACCTATAATCTTGTAACTGGTCTCTCAGATCATAACATGGTTCTTGCTGTCAGGAAACTTACTAAAAAGCGACTACAGTATTTTGGGGGAGTCGATATTGACAAATCAAATTTTATTATCCCCAAATCAAAAAATGAGGAGTTTGAACATTACTTAGAGAATCAAAATTGGGAGCAGCTCATGGCAACATGTGAAGTAGATGATTGTTGTAATTTTATAACTGCAACAATCACAAAGTCTATAGAAAAATTTTCAAAGCAAATTAAAAGTAGACAACAGAAGATTAGCCTACCATGGTTAAATAATGAAATAAGAAAACTTATGAAGAGGCGAGACTATGCACTGAAAACATCACTAACCTCCAAACTACAAAATGATCACCTTGTGTACAAAAGTTTAAGAAATAAAGTGGTACATGAGCTGCGAAAATCAAAAATATCTTATTACAATAAACTGATAGATCATGCAAAGGGTAACAACAGTTCCCTATGGAGGCATTTAAATAACTTAACTAATAAAAAAAACGATCAGAAGGGGTAAAGGAACTTAGAATCAATGGCAAGACCGTCAGTGACAAGGCTACTTTGGCAAATGAATTTAATTCACACTTTGTGGGCTCTGTGGAAGACTTAACAAAAATTTTTGTGCTGCCAAATGTGCTCAACAACACAAATTCCATACTCCCAACAGATACTTTTCACATCGATGAGGTAAATGAGAAGTTAATTGCTGGTATTGTTAAAACACTGTCAAACTCAAAAACTAGTGATATCTACAATATGAGCACCTCCTTTCTCAAAATGCACAGCAAAATATTAATCAAACCACTGACTCATCTCATTAATCTCTCCATTAGGTCTAGTACATTTCCATCTGGCTGGAAAAAAGCTGTCGTCATACCAGTTCATAAATCAGGCAGTAAAGACGATATATGCAATTACCGCCCAATCTCTATCTTACCAGTCCTATCTAAGGTTCTTGAAAAAGTTGTAGCTACACAGCTGATAGACTACTTACAAGACAGTCAACTTCTTCATCCACATCAATTTGGTTTTAGACCAGGATACTCAACAGAAACAGCAAATTGTTGCCTTATTGAAAACGTCAAACAGTCCTTGGACAGGGGTAATGTGGTAGGAGCTGTTTTTCTAGATCTCAAAAAGGCTTTCGATACTGTAAACCACAGTTTGCTTTTATCCAAAATGGTATCTTTTAACTTCTCCCCAAATACATTAGAATGGTTTGCATCTTATCTCCAGAATAGAGAACAGTGTGTAAAAGTTCACCAGGATAAATCCTCATTTTTAAACAACCGCATGGGTATCCCACAAGGGTCCATTCTTGGTCCTTTACTTTTCAGCATTTTTATTAATGACTTGCCGTTACACTGCTCAGCTGCAACATGCCAACTTTATGCAGATGATGCAGTTATTTACACAGCTGCCAAGACTCCAGCACAGGCTGCAGATGTACTGTCTACAAGTATGGTTGATGTCCAAGAGTGGCTCCTCAAGAACCATCTATTGCTGAACCTTCAGAAAACAGTCTCAATGTGCTTTTCAATCAAAAAATGTAACCTGCAACATTTTAAAGTTAATATACATGATCATGACATCAGTTTAGCTACAGAATTCAAATACCTTGGCATTGTACTAGATCCTCAACTC
The DNA here is from genome assembly GCA_020510985.1 of Pholidichthys leucotaenia. Taxonomy (NCBI): domain Eukaryota; kingdom Metazoa; phylum Chordata; class Actinopteri; order Cichliformes; family Pholidichthyidae; genus Pholidichthys; species Pholidichthys leucotaenia. Next base: position 117,148,072 of record CM035850.1, read on the forward strand.
AAATTTAATCTTCATATAAAGAAAATTTCAAAAACAGTAAAAAAAAATCTGAACTGCTTTAAATTAATTAGATATTACATACCTTACGAAGCAGCTGCACTGTATATGCATTCTATGGTTTTTTCTCATATATCATACTGTTTGACAGTCTGGGCTCAAGCAGCCCCTTCCACAATAAGACATATAGGTTCATTATATAATCAAACCCTAAAAATCTTGGACAAAAAGCCCATTAGGTGGCATCACTGTAATGTTTTAAAAAAATACAACCTATTGAGTTTTGAGAGCTTCATTGACCTCTGTCTTCTGAAATTAATGTTCAAATGTTTCCATAAATCAGCACCCGAGCCACTTGCTGGTTTCGTCCAAAGACAGGACAGCAGCAGAGCCACCAGGAGTTCTGTTAACAATAACTGTAAAATATTCCACCGCAGAACCACATTTGGACAAACAGCTTTCTCTATAAAGGGCAGTCACATCTGGAACACAATGCCAAATGAAATTAAAATAATAACGGACTTTAAAACATTCACTAAAAATGTTAAAAATTGGCTGAAAAATAAACAAGAATGTACTCATGTATGAATTATTTGTCAGCAAAGTGAGAGTGAATGAAGGGAAGGAATAAATGTGTTTGTTTATAGTGAGTGACGGAGGGAGGAAGGCCTGAAATAGGCAAATGTGAGTTATGTTATATGTGTTAAATGTGAGTCAGGCTGTTATATTTGTGTATTTATAATATTTATGTTAAAGGTGAGTCAGGCTGTTATATTTGTGTATTTATAATATTTATAATATTTATAATTGTGTATTTATAATTTTTCTGCATTGATGTATGTGGTTATTGTGTATATTTTTATCTTGATTCTTTTTTCTAAAGCCCATCCAGGGACAAGAGTTGCAAATTAGCTAATAGCTATACACTCTATGTGCAACACATCAGACTGATTGTCTTTGATTAATTGTCTATGTTTATTGCACTGTCCCTGTCAAATAAACTAATCTACTACTACTACAATCTGCACTCTGGAACGAACGGGTGATTAGCATGTTCTTCAGTGAGGTGTGCCTGGTCAGGATCAAGTCCAGCTGGTGCCAGTGCTTTGAGTGCGGATGTCGCCAGGAAACCTTGTGTTGGGGCTTGGTCTTGAAGAACGAGTTTGTGATGCACAGATCGTGATATGTGCAGAACTTGAGCAGCCGCTGTCCGTTGTCGTTCATTCTGCCCACGCCAAATGGTCCAAGACAGGAGGGCCAGGAGTCGTGGTCAGCACCCACTCTGGCATTGAAGTCTCCAAGGAGAATGAATTGTTTAGAGTTGGGGATGATCCTGACAGTTGTTGCGAGATTCTCGTAGAACTCGTCTTTTGCCTCTGGTGTGGCTGTCAGTGTTGGGGCATACACACTGACGAGGGTGACTGGGCCTTGAGTGGTGTTCAGGTGGAGGGTGAGGAGTCGTGCAGAGCCATTGCTGCCCGGTTCCACCATCTTCAGCAAGGTGTTCTTCACTGCGAAGCCCACTCCGCATTCCCTGTGTTTGTCACTGCCCTTTCCCTGCCAGTAGAACGTGTAGTCCATCTCTCTCAGTGTGCCTGCGTCAGCCAGCCGTGTTTCCTGGAGAGTGGCGATATCCACTCCCAGTCTCTTCAGCTCATTATTGATGATGGCAGTCTTCCTGGTGTTGTTAATGTCCTTGAGGTTAGCAGCGAGTCCTGTCATCATAGTGCGGACGTTCCAAGTTCCCAGTTTTAGAGATGGTCTCTTTTGTTTTTTTTGTCTTGCGTGGTGCGAAGGTTCTCAGCCTGCTGTTCGGACTTCTCCTCATCCCCATGCACCCAATGAGGAAAGCAAGCTGTGGCGGGACAACACCTTATTGGCTGGGGGCTGCCCAGCTTGAGGCGGGCGGTAGCTGTCCAGTGAGATCCGATGATCCCTCCCACCATCGGGACAACCCCTGGCGCCGCGCTCTACGCCAATTGAGCGGTGGCTTATAACTGGTAACTGTCATTCCCCGTGTTTTGTCTACGCCAAAGGCGAAGCTGGAGTGTCCTCTCCAGTTGGGGACCAGTTGGGGACTTGTTGGATGGGGTATCTTTGAGTTCGAGGACATCATGGGCTGGTGGATCAACCACCAATCAAGTCTAAAAGAAGAAGAAGAAGAATGAGATGAGACGCAGATACGAGATTAAAAAAGAAGAAGAATGTCACAAAGCTATGAGGAAAACATCACAAAGCTATGAGGAAAAGGAGTGAAGTACGAGGAGACGAAGAAGAGTGATGACTGAAGATAGAGTTGAGGTTTAATTGGACACAGCAATGATGATAGAAGGATTACAGCTCCTGACCAGATAGACTGATGATATAAAGTGAAGTACATGGTGGTAATGCACCTGTAAGCTGGTTGCCAACCGCCAATCAAATCTAAAAGAAGAAGAAGAAGAGGCAGACACACAGACAGAAATTTCTTGAATATAGAGTGATGATATACAGCTGCGCATGCAGATATAGTTCCTGACCAGATAGAGTGATGATATGGAGTGAAGTATGTTCCGGTGATGCACCTGTAAGCTGGTTGCCAACCGCCAATCAAATCTAAAAGAAGAAGAAGAAGGAAATCTCACTGTTTGAAGAAGAAGATTGTTCAGAACTCCTTATACTGTAAGAACTCCTTATGATGATATCGAGTGAAGTACGTGGTGATAATGCACCTGTAAGCTGGTTGCCAACCGCCAATCAAATCTAAAAGAAGAAGAAGATATAGAGTGAAGAAGACGAAGAAGAGGTTGCCAACCGAGAAGACTTCTGTGATGCTTACTGAGTGAAGTATGTGGCGGTAAGTGACATGAGTTCAGGCTCAGGGAACACGCACACAGGCTTGAGTCGATTGCAACAAGGATTTATTAAATATTAGGCGTGTGTGGATGCATGTGAGTGAGTGTGAATATGATGCTGGGAGACAGGATGCGCCGAGGGCGGAGCAGCGCGCCGTGCAGCCAGGCAACTCTAGGGCAGAGCAGAAAAGTGGTTAGCTGCAGAGTCTGACCCAGTGGAATAATATTTGGGCTGTGGCTTACTTGCAGATGTTCTTGGTGGCTGACGTCGGCAAGCTGCAGGTCTCCTGCCTGGAAGACAGCGCTCCAGTGCGCTCTCGACGCTGTGGGTGAAGGTTGGGTGACGACGAGGGGAGAATCCGCCGCCAGGGAATCCACCTGTGCACAGGGGAGAAGAACTAGAGAGAAGGTGAGACGAGTGATGATGGCTTACGTGAGAAGGGATGGTTGGTAGTCTAGAGGCGTCGGAGAACAGAAGGCGAGTGCGGGTAGCACAGTCGTTGGTGAGCAGACGGCTCCAGACCGAGGCTCGAGGCGGAGCGGGCTAAATAGCCCGGGCTTGATGAGGCGCAGGTGTGCTTGCAGCTGGAGCGGGAGACAGGTGAGAGCGGGCTGTGACAGTACTTCCCCCCCCGAGCAGCGCCTCCCGGCGCTGGCTTACCTGAGTGCGCCAGGTGGAACTCCATGACGAGGCACTTGTCCAGCACAAACGATGTGTGCACCCAGGACCTCCACTCGGGGCCATACCCCTTCCAATCCACCAGGTATTGTAGCCCGCGACCTCGGCGGCGGGAGTCCAGGATGGAAGAGACCCTCCACTTCGGGTCGCCGTCGATCATCATGGGAGGGGGTGGAGCCCTAGGAGGAGGACAGAGAGGATGAGACACCACAGGGTTAATACGGGAGACATGGAACGTCAGACAGACGCGGAGGGAGGGGGGGAGAGCCAGACGCACAGCCACCGGATTGATGACTTTCGTGATGGGGAACGGGCCAATGAAACGTTGGGCCAGTTTCTTCCTCTCGGCCTTCAGGTTGATGTCCCGCGTAGACAGCCAGACTTGCTGACCCACCTGATAGCGCGGTGCGGCCCTCCTGTGGCGGTTAGCCGTCCTGATGTTGCGCTCAGCCGTGCGTAAAAGCGCATGGCGCACAGCTGTCCAAATGCGCCGACAGCGCCTGAGATGGGCCTGGATGGATGGCACCGCCACCTCCCCCTCTTCTTCAGGGAACAACGGGGGGTCATATCCAAGTGACACCCGGAAGGGAGACATCCCGAGGGCTGATGACAAGGTGGCGTTATGCGCATATTCAATCCAGGCCAGATAGGCGCTCCAGGAGGAAGGGTTGGAGGAGGTGACGCAGAACAGTGCAGCTTCCAGCTCCTGGTTCGCCCGCTCGCACTGCCCATTGGACTGGGGGTGGTGACAGACAAACTCACCGTGGCCCCCAAGGCCTTGCAGAAGCTCGACCAGACTCTGGACACAAACTGGGGACCTCGGTGAGAAACGATGTCCGCTGGAATCCCATGCAGCCTCACGACATGTTGAACCAGTAGGTCCGCCATCTCCCGTGCTGTAGGGAGACCGTGGAGCGGCACGAAGTGGGCGGCCTTGGAGAACCGGTCCACGATGGTCAGGATGGTGGTGAAGGAGTTGGACGACGAGAGACCGGTAACGAAATCTAAGGCCACATGGGACCAAGGTCTGCTGGGGGTCGGCAGAGGGTGGAGGAGGCCAGCTGGGGGAGAGGAAGATGTCTTGCCAGTCACACACTGGGGGCAGGCGCGGACGTAATTCACGACGTCGCCCCGGAGGCCCGGCCACCAAAAGGACCTCTGAAGGACCTCAATCAGTCGGGAGATTCCAGGGTGACAGGCGAGCTTGTTGGTGTGAGCCCAGTGGATGACGTCACTCCGGACCGACGAAGGAACAAACAGCATACCCGCTGGTCCGCTGCCAGGATCGGGTTCGGTTTCCTGTGCCCTCCGGACCTTATCCCTGATGGACCAGGAGACGCGCCCATGACACACAAGGCTGGCAGGATGGTATGGCCCCGGTCCTCGGGGGCTTCTGGGCAAACTGCCTGGACAGAGCGTCCAGTTTACCGTTCTTCGAGCCCGGACGGTAGGTGATTGTGAACCTGAAGCGGCCAAAGAACAGAGACCAGCGCGCCTGGCGGGCATTCAGGCGCTTGGCTGTCCTCAGGTACTCCAGGTTCTTGTGGTCGGTCCAAACCACGAAAGGTTGAGCCGCCCCCTCGAGCCAGTGGCGCCATTCCTGGAGCGCGAGCTTGACTGCCAGGAGCTCTTTGTCGCCGACGTCATAATTCTTCTCTGCAGCAGATAGGCGCCGGGAGAAAAAGGCGCAGGGGCGAACCACCCCATCCACCGGTGAGCGCTGAGACAACACTGCCCCCACCCCTGTATCAGAGGCGTCCACTTCCACAAGGCACTGCAGAGAGGGGTCCACCTGGGTCAGGACCCGGGAGGAGGAGAACTCCGTCTTCAGCGCCGCGAAGGCAGCCTCAGCATCCTCAGTCCACTGAAAAGGCACCTTGGGGGAGGTGGGGCAGGTCAGGGGAGAGGCGATGGCGCCGAATTTAGGGATAAAACGCCGATAAAAATTGGCGAAGCCGAGGAACTGCTGGACCTGCTTCCTAGACGAGGGGGTGGGCCACTCGACAACCGCCTTGACCTTGGCAGGATCGGGGATGATCTGATTGTGAGAAATAATAAAGCCCAGGAAGGAGGTCTTGTCAGCATAGAATTCGCACTTCTCCGCTTTTACATAGAGCCTGTTCTCCAAAAGGCGCTGGAGGACCCACCTCACGTGAACCTGGTGCTCCTCCCGCAACCGGGAGAAGATCAAGATGTCATCCAGGTACACAAAGACAAACACCCCCAGGAAATCGTGGAGGACATCATTAATTAGGCGCTGGAAGACGGCCGGTGCGTTAGTGAGCCCAAACGGCATGACAAGATATTCAAAATGACCGCTGGGCGTCCGGAACCCCGTCTTCCATTCGTCGCCCTCCCGGATCCGGACAAGAGGATATGCACTGCGGAGGTCCAGCTTCATAAACCAGGTGGCCCCCTGCAGAGAATCGAAAGCTGAGTCCATTAATGGCAGCGTATACCTGTCCTTGACTGTAATATCATTTAGCGCCCAGTAGTCGATGCATGGCCGGAGGGACCCATCCTTCTTGGCAACGAAGAAGAAACCTGCACCGACTGGAGACGAAGAAGGACGAATGATGCCGGAGCTAAGCAATTCCTTGATATAGGAGTCCATGGCTTTGCGCTCCAGTGCTGACAGGTTGTATAAACAACTGGAGGGCAAGGGCGCCCCCGGGCGGAGGTTGATGGCACAGTCATAGGGGCGGTGGGGGGGAAGGGACAGCACTTTGGACTTGCTGAAGACCACTCCAAGATCATGAAACTCCGGAGGCACTAAGGAGAGGTCTGGAGGGGGCACGTTGGAGGGAGGAGGAGGAAGTGACGGGGCACAAGCGGCAGACTGGAGGCAGGCGCCCAAACAAAAGGTACTCCAGGAGAGGACGCTCCCCGACTGCCAATCAAAAGTTGGGCCATGCAGGTGCAGCCAGGGGTAGTCCAGAATGACGGAGGCAGCCAAGGTGGGCAGCACAAAGAAGCTAAGGTCCTCCCGGTGATTGCCAGAAATAATGACCGGGCCTGGGACTGTCCGGTGTGTAACCCGCTCCAGGGGGCTGGCAGCGAGGGAGACAAGATTCAAAGGGGCCAGCAGTGGTTGGCAGGGGATGCCCAGACGGGTTGCCAGGCCCTTAGAAATGAAGCTCTGCTCCGCCCCCGAGTCCACCAGTGCGTGAGTGAGGTGTTCTATGGGGTTATGACAGAACCTAATTGGTAGTATGCACTTAGATAGGGCGTTAGGCTGGGATGCGTCCAAGGGGCCCCCCCTATAGTGACTCGCAGACTCCCTCTTTTGGCCTTACCGGGAAGGACTTCAAGGCATGCTGGTCATCTCCGCAATACATGCAGAGACCCAGCGCCCTACGGCGCTGTTTCTCTGCCTGTGGGAGCTTCGCCCGGCCAATCAGCATCGCCTCCAGCTCATCGGCGGACTCAGGCGCGGGCAACGCCAGGGGGCGAGGTTGAGAGGAGCGGGGAAGAGCACCGCTCGAGCGGCTGGAGGACTTTCGCTCGGCGGCCCGCTCTCTCAACCTGTTATCCAGGCTAATGGTAAGGGAAATCAGCTCGGAGAGCTGCTCCGGCAGATCCTTACAGGCCAGTTCGTCCCAAAGGCTAGAGCTCAGGCTACCGATGAAAATGCTGCAGAGGGCAGCATCTCCACACCCAACTTCCGCCGCCACAACCCGGAAGTCGACAGTGTAGTCGGCGGCCGACCGGCTACCCTGGCGAAGGTTTAGCAACCGGGTTGTTAGCACGTTATCACGGTCTGAGTAGAGAGAGAGAGGCGACCGGAGCAGGTAGCGAACTAGAATTGCTGTTATTAACGGTGCAGTCCGATAATAAAGCCCCCAACTCTTCAGCAAAACAGCCTGTTCTTCGGTGTACCACCATATTGCTGTTAACAACCGTGAGGTTTACTCGGGAGTAAACCCCAGAGGAAAAGCTGCCTCCGGCCCTGGAGAAGACAGATCTCCCCTGCATCCCCCAACCACGGTTCCCAGTCAGCAAGGGTGATGTGGGCCAGATCTGGTTTATCTATGGCATGTCTGGGGTAGGTGTGGATGTGGGGTGTCTGATGTGGGCCAGAGGTGGGCCACATTAAGGGCAACAGTATCCAGTTTGAGTCATTCAGCCCAGATGTGGCCCAAGTCAATGTTCCCCCACCCCTGGGGGTGATTGGCGGCGGCGCCACCAGAGGGCGCTGTCGCGCATGCGCCAGGAACACATGCGCCAGGAACACGCCAGTTTCGTGAACAGATCGTGAACAGCCAAGGAGTACACCGTGCAGAATCTCCACAATATTATACGTTGAAGAACAGTGTCGGAATGGTGAGTTGCATTTATTTCATTACTATTGTCATTGAAAAACAATGGGTGGCTTTGCAAGTCAGTAGTTGATTCATTTCATGTAAACAATGCCTCGACAAAGACCAAAAGGCGAACCACTTGTTTCACTGCACACACAAAATACTCTGGTCAAGGCTTGTTGATGTATAGCTTAATTTTTATGAACATGTCCCTGGGCAAGACACTTCACCCGCATTGCCTCCAGTGCCCATATAACACTGCATGAATGTGTAAAAATGTTTAAATGCTCGGTGGCGGCCGGAGAGGCTGCTGGCGCGGACTGGCAGCCACATTTTCCTCACTCTGAGTCTGTGATCGCGCACTGTAGCGCATGCCTGATAAAGCTTATTAATCACGCTGTGACAATATCGCTCAAAGTGCGGGCAGACATGTCTGTGATCGCACGCTTGTGTTCGTCTCCTAACTGTGGTTTTGGGACGCAGGGGAGATGCATCTTCCTTCGCGGTTTAATTCCCGAGTAAATCTCACTCTTGTGGTACACAGAAGCACAGGCCGTTTTGCTGAAGCGTTGGGGCTTTATTTATATACCGCACTGTTGTCAGCAACAAATTCTACCTGCTCCGGTCGCCTCGCTCTTTCTACTTATCCGCAAAAAATCACACAGCGTTCGCCACACACACCGGGGAGGGAGGGGGGGGCGCCTCTGCTGCGCAAACGCCATCACTCACTCACTCACGTCCACGCACCGAGCTGGCCCATCCAAACACACGCACCAGACACCACAACACTTAGAGCTGACATATGTATTAATCACGCTATGATAAAGTACATCGCGCAAAATTTGCGCACCAGTGTTGCAGATGAAATAAGGGAACCCAGTGTTGAGGCACGGAATAAGTGCAGGCAGGACACTGCGAACTGAAGTTTAAAAGGGTGTTTATTTCATCCTCCAGCACGAAGCTCACTCCAGAGCTGTGGAGGGAGCCCTTTTTTTTTTTTATTACTTATTTTGTACTAATCACAGTGCGCAGTGGGCAGCACAGTTTACCCTTGGCCGGGGGATCACGGAGATCGTGGGTTCGATCCCTGCCCCCGGCCAACAGTGATCTGTGGAGTTTGCATGTTCTCCCCGTGTTTGCGTGGGTTTACTCCGGGATTTCTCCAGTTTCCTCCCACATGTCAAAAACATGCAGGTTAGGGAGTTAAGGGGCGCATGCACACGCAGCGACTGGCAGCTGGTGGCTTGTCACCAGACTGCAAAACATCTACCAATGGGTACAAAATAAGTAATAATAAAAAAAAGGGCTCGCTCCACAGCGCTGGAGGATGAAATAAACACCCTTTTAAACTTCAGTTCGCGTGTCCTGCCTGCACTTATTCCGTGCCTCAACACTGGGTTCCCTTATTTCATCCGCAACACTGGTGTGCAAAGCGCACGCTCGTGCGCTTTGCGCAATATCAAGTGTTGTGGGGTGGTGCGTGTGTTTGGATGGGCCAGCTCGGTGCGTAGACGTGAGTGAGTGAGTGATGGCGTTTGCACAGCAGAGGCGCCCCCCCCCTCCCCGGTGTGTGGCGAATGCTGTGTGATTTTTTGCGGATAAGTAGAAAGAGCGAGGCGACCAGAGCAGGTAGAATTTGTTTCTGACAACAGTGCGGTATATAAATAAAGCCCCAACGCTTCAGCAAAACGGCCTGTGCTTCTGTGTACCACAAGAGTGAGATTTACTCAGGAATTGACCGCGGAGGAAGATAGATCTCCCCTGCATCCCAAAACCACAGTTAGGAGACGAAAGGTCAACACAAGCGTGTTCTCTTGCCTCAAACTACACCATCATTTACTGCTAGTCCACTGCTTCACATCTAACTCTACCATCTACGAGTTAGAGTCTGTAGGTGTAAGTACTAACAAGCAAGATGTATTGTGCGTTTTTCATATTCCTGGAATCTATCTTCACTTTGATCATATTTCTAAACTAACGAATAGTTGGAACCAATGTTGACAAATGATGTTCTGTTTTTTCTCCAGGGTGACAAGCAGTACCAAGTTGTTGTGTTTGTCGAGGAAAACACAACGGCGATGGTCCCATGTTCCTGGGTGCAGGGAGGGGTGTGCAGGTGGCCAACCAATTATGGCAAGGCACGCCTGGATCGGGCAGTGAAGAACTGTGAAGAACCAGGGGAGTTGGAGGAGGGCTGGGTGGATCTAGATGTACGACTGATAGGGTCATCAGGTTAGTAAAGCTTTAGGAATCTTCTGGCCAATATCAAACTTTTCCAGAAAGTAGAATTGTGATCCAGGCATTTACACACACCTGTCGTTTTCAGCAATTACTTCATTATTCAAACCTCAGACATGAGTACCATTGTATTTGTTGGTGCATTCAGGTTGCAACACCTAATAAATCATATCTGTTTCAGGGTCTTATGATGTCGCAAGAACAAAACTTGCTAAGAGTGAGTACACATCTGAGTCCGTCAGAAGCAGAGATAGAGGACGCAGGTGTCAGGTCTTCCAAAAGAGCAAGAGGGTGACTATGATCTTGTAGTGCTGTAGTTGTAATGCTATACTTCCATTGTTTCAGTGATTCTAAATTTTTAAAACATTTTATGCTCTACCAGTACTGAATAGAAGATAATTAAAAATGTTAATTTGTGTGTTGTCTTGCTGTAGTGCTAATGAATTACATTTTACTATTGACTGTGATTAGGACCATGATCAGAGTTTTTAGTATGTTCTCTCTGTTTGTAGGCATCCAACCTGGAAACAAAGGGATGAGGAGGACTCCTCTGAGAAGCAGACGTCAAGGAAAAGGTCAGCTTCAGACTTGGCAGCGAGCCGGGCAAAGGTCCAGAAGACTGCTACTACTTCGGTATCTGCCCCAGCGATGCCACCACCCATGAGCCCTTCTTCACCGGTTAGGAGCCCTGCGCCATCCCCCAGATTCCCCTCGCTCGTGGTGACACCACATTCATCCAGCAGTGTGCAGTCAGCTGGTAACTTATCCAGCACTCCACGTCCACTTGCCAGGAGTTTGCTAGACTCACCTGTGGCCAGCACTAGCCAGTCTTCTTGAGATCTAGATTCAGGTGAGATTCCTATTACTCGGGATATAGATGTCTGCATGTGTATTTTGTAGTTTTTTAGTATAATTTCCCAAAGATTTGCCGGAACTATTCTTTAATATTCAACTTTTGAAGTGGGTCAGTAATTTTATGTAAGAAATGTTAAACAAAAGCAACCTGCCAATAGTATTGCAGCACAATTTTGTTCACTGATGTCTCAGCAGATGATCATGCTTCACTGGACTGACTTGATGATCATCTGGCATTATTTTTGCGGCAAGGTGCAACTGTAGTCTGTAGAAGAGAAAAGCTGTAGTTATTAAACAGTGCATACAAAGACCATTCCTACAGCAAGATGTCTTGAGACATTATCAGATTATTGTAAAATTATTCCACTTCAAAAGTTGACTACTTGTACTTGGACCACATCTGGAGATAATTTGCTGTAAGGATATCCAAAACTTTTGTCTGTATATACGTATGTACATGTGGATGTGTGTGTTTGTTTCAGATTCTGTGAGGAGACTGGAAATGTTGCTGAGAGCAGTTGAAGTGAACAGGCAGCAACTGGTTCAACTAACCAACCTGGTCAACTCCCTGGTAGCCGGCAATATCAGACCTGTAGAGCAGCTGCCAGACAACATCACCTTGCCCCTGACTACTGTAGAGCAAGCCGATGAGCTTGAGGAGCGTCTCAGCCGAGACTCAGCGTTCGTCAATGTCTTGGTAAGTGTGACTTTGGTGGTGTTTGGATGAATGCTTTTTACCCTCAGCCATATTTATATGACAAGCGGGTAATCACATTTGTCCGGATGGGCGGGCGTAGAGATTTCGTTTCCGGGCCATATCTCAGAAACGACATAATATGTAATCATGAATTGTCACAGAGATATAGTTGCTGTGGTGCAGATGTGCCTTTTGATACTTTCAATGATGCATCTTAGAAAGTTTTTCTGACAAATTGAAAAAAAAAGAATTGTTTTTTCTTTTCTGGAGCAGAACTCCAAAACAGTGATGTATAATGCTTAGGTGAGCCTATATGTATTATACATATATGTCACAAAATCTGATTGATAATGGATCTCACAGATCGCTTGCATCACTTTTAAATTTTAATGAAACTTTCATGATGAGCATCTGGGCGCATTGTGTATGGTGGAGTAAGAATTTGTGGATTTCTCCGCAAAATTTGTTGTTTTTATAATTTCAAGAAAGCGCAAATGTTGTGAGAAGTTTACTGAACTGAGAAATTGTATATGATGTTGTTTTTGATTTTTTTACTGCAGGAGAACCATCTTGGCCTAATTGGTGGAACTGATGTAAAAGAGACAAGACGCATTCTTACAGCAGGTCTTGCACCAGAAGTACAAAGAAAGTTTGTCCTGATGGGAAGCCAAACAAAAAGAAAATTTGATGAACTGAAATTGAAGAAAGTAATCTGCAGTGAGTATCTTTCAAGAACTTATGACCAAAAATTGTCTCTGTGCTTATGATTAAATACCATTGCCATAGAACCAGTAAGACAAAGTACTGATTCTAAGATAAAATACCTTTATACCCATAAATATCCACATCTGCCATGCACAGAAATCGTTGTGAAATGTACATCTGTTTTTACTACATGAATGAAATGTACAATTGGCTGTCAATGGAGTATTTGTGGTATTTGTGTGCAAATATATCTTGAGACTTACTTCTTTTTTAACCATTATTTATGTATCTCTTTTATGATTTAGATGCGGTGAGAAGGAATGCCTTAACAAAAAAAGCAACAGACGCTGAGATCCGCGCAGAAGTAAAAACATTTCTCCAAACAGCAGGAGACCGCAACGGAGGCAGGGTGGAGAGGGCGAACAAAAAGAAAGCGGCTTCAGGAAACTGAACACCAGTATCTGATACACAAATACACCTGTATCTGTTATGGATCTACACATGTATCTAAATTTTTGATGGTTTCGATTTTATTGACAATAAAGGATGTAATTTATAAATCAATCTTGTATTTGTTTATATGAAAAATATAACATAACTGTATTTTGTAAAGTTCATATTTATAAAGTAACAATTAAGAATAATAATACATCTTGGAAAGGCGTGTGATACCAAATGTGGGCCATGTCAGTATTGCCAGATGTGGCCCATACCAGCTGGGCCGCAACTGGGCCGGGGACCGAAAAGAGTCTGGTCCGCATGTGGTTGCCGGATTTGGCCCACATGAGTTGCCAGATTTGGGCCAAATCTGGGCCGCATTACCTTTGCTGACAGGGTTAGGAGACCAAAGCAGGAAAGGTTAACACTAGGATTTTTTTTTTTTCCTGAGGGGGGGAGGTTTCAGATAGGGGCACCGACTGCAGAAGGGTGGAATAGAATGTCACATTCTATGCGTGTATTAGTCTCGATCGCGTAGCCAGACTGAAAAAAAAAATCATAATGCGTCTCTGGTATTGTTCAGGGGGCCGGACCAAATGTGGAGGCGGGCCGTATCCGGCCCGCGGGCCGTAGTTTGGGGACCACTGGTCTACACCATCCGTGTCAGCATGACCTGTTGACATGACCTCAGAATCAATGTCTTCACTCACTAAAGTACCTGAAGTAATAAAACATTGTAATCATTTCCACAGTTGGCTCATGGACACACTGGCATTACAATGTTCCTTTATCTTTCAGTTTTCTGATTAGGTCTACGTCATGAGTAAACAAAGGTCAGGATTTGATTTACCATGATAAGCCAGCGGACTTTCAGACACTGCTGGCTGGTCCAGTGAAGCTGATTCTTCTTCACCTAAATTTACCTTTGTAGAGGATGCCTTCACAAACAAGACTGAGTTTATTTCTCAGGAAAGGTTTATTTGCAGTCTCATCCTCTAACAAGCAAGTATCTCAACAAAAGAGACAGGACAATCTTTCCTCACAGCTCTTATACCCCCAGAGACACAAAACCCCCAACATCAAATATCACACCCTCAACCCACTGTCCTTCAGTAAACATATAGCCTCCGAGGCTCGTTGGCGTCTCTATTGTCTCTTTCGCCTCGGGGGCTCCTGCTGACACATTCTCTCTGACTTCCCGTCTCTCCAGAAACCACTTCACACCTGCTGAGGTCTCTGCCGGGTCAGGTCCTTTTGGACGTTTGAAGTCTCTAGAGTATGCACCGTCATGCCTACTAAATACATGTGAGAGAAAATGCGTACCATACAAGCATGCCATATATGCGCCCTAAATGTGCGCCATATAACACCCCCCCAAACGTCTAAATAAGGACAAGTTACACCTCAGATACATAGAATCATGACATATCGCACAGAACGAGAAAAAAATTGGCACAACAGATCACACATCCAACTGTTTGGGCTTCAACTTCCTGCCATATCTGCTGTGAGCAGGTCTCGCTCTGCCTGCGGCTGTCTCTTGCATCTGTGGATCAGAGTCATTAGCACATCGTTGTGAAAGCTTAGCAGAGTGTCTCCCCGGCGGCCTGCCGCGGCGGGGGGCCCTGGCCAACTGTTCCTGTTCATCAACTAACACAAAAGCAGGTTTGAGTCTGTTAATGCAGACTAATTCCCTCCTGTCTCTCAAATCGAGCAAAAAATGCTTTTCCCCGGTTTCTAACACTCTGAACGGTCCATCGTAAGGTGGTCTTAAACCTAACCTCTGTGCGTCGTGTCTAACAAAGACGAATTCTGCATTCTTTAAGGCTTTAGGCACAAAAACGCGTGGGAAACTGTGATGAACTGGACCGGGGAGGGTGTTTGATCCCGCGTCGCTCTGCAGCAGCTGAGCGGGGGGGGGGCGATCTGGTGCAGGGTTCTCAGGAAGGAATTCTCCCGGTAAACGGAGAGGTTGGGCGAAGACAAGTTCGGCCGGAGAGGCCTGCAAATCTTCTTTAGGTGCTGAACGCAACCCTAATAAAACCCATGGAAGCTTATCAACCCAATTTGTGTCCGTGAGAGCCGCTCTGAGGGCTGCTTTCAATGACCGGTAAAAGCGTTCGCACAAACCGTTGGCCTGGGGGTTATACGCAGTTGTGCGATGAATTTTCACTCCCAGGCTGAGTGCCATGGACGACCAGAGCTCGGAAACAAATTGGGGTCCTCTGTCAGACGTTATGTCTGACGGGACTCCAAAGCGTGCAACCCAAGCCGTTAAAAAAGCGCGCGCAACGTCTGCTGCTGTGGTTGACGCCAGGGGAATTACCTCTGGCCAGCACGTAGTGCGGTCCACCATAGTTAGAAGGTGTGTGAACCCCTGTGACAGCGGGAGGGGTCCCACCAAGTCGACATGCACGTGGTCGAAGCGTTTGGCTGGGATGTGAAAAGGTTCTAGAGGGGCTCGCGTGTGCTTGTGTACCTTTGCTCTTTGACACGCTGCGCAGGCTGCGGCCCATTCTTTGACCTGTTTACGCAGCCCCGGCCAAACAAACTTCTCTCCCACCATTTTGATCGACGCGCGAACGCCCGGGTGTGCCAGCGAATGTATTAAGTCAAAAACGGGGCGCCCCGTGGAGATAACGCAGATTAGGGGGGGCATACCTCTTTGATGCACCCTGTGCTCCAGCCTTAGCCCTGTTGGCCCAGACTGGAGCGCATGCACGTCCGCATCGTTAACCTGCTCGGCGGCCATGGCTGCATAATCTAACCCAACGCAGACCGGGGCTGTGAGCGCTTCCGCGCCGCAAGCCTGGCCCGAGTCTACAGCCGCCGAGTCTGCCCCCTGGGGCCTGGCAGTGCAACTGCGCGCGAGAGACAATCTGCTACTACATTGTGTTTACCCGCCACGTGTTGAATGTCGGTGGTAAACTCCGAAATTGCGGCCAGCTGTCTCCGTTGTCGGCCCGACCAAGGCTCTGAAATTTTAGCCACTGCAAAAGTTAATGGTTTATGGTCTACAAACACGGTGAAATGGCGCTCTTCCAACAAGAACTGGAAGTGGCGGATGGCCAAATGCAGGGCTAAAAGCTCCCTATCAAACGCGCTGTATTTACGCTCGTTATTGCGCAATGTTTTGCTGAAAAATGCAAGTGGTTGCCAGCTCCCTGCTACCAGTTGCTCGACAACTGCTCCCACTGCCACATCGGAAGCGTCCGTGGTTAGCGCCATGCGAGCTGCTGGCACCGGGTGTGCCAATAACGCAGCGTTCGCGAGGGCCGATTTGACCTGTGAGAAAGTGCGCTCCCGGTCCGGGGACCACTCGACCTTAGCTGTAAGTTTTTGTTTCTTTAATGCCGCGTACAATGGGTGCATGAGCCGTGCCACGTTGGGGAGGAAACGGTTATAAAAAATTGACCATCCCCAAAAATTCTTGCAGTGCCTTAACTGTCTGCAGTTGTGGGAAATCCGTTATTGCGCACACTTTATCCGGCAGCGGGACCGTGCCCTCTGGAGACACGCGGAGTCCCAAAAAATCGATTTGCGCTACCCCGAATTGGCATTTCGCTGGGTTAATGATCAGCCTGTGCTCTGTCAGCCTCTGAAAAACGGCTGTGAGGTGGCGTTCGTGCTCGGCTTCGGATGCACTGGCTACCAAAATATCATCCAAATAAGCGAACACGAAAGGGAGGCCGCGCAGCACTGCATCCATCATGCGTTGGAACGTCTGCGTGGCGCCTTTGAGGCCGAAAGGCATGCACAAAAACTCGAAAAGCCCGAAAGGGGTTATAACTGCCGTTTTGGGTATGTCTTGCGCGCGGACTGGAACTTGGTGATAACCGCGCACCAAATCTATTTTGGAAAAGATGTGCGCCCCCGCCAAATGTGCCGAAAAATCCTGGATGTGCGGAATCGGGTAGCGGTCGTGTGCTGAAGCATTATTTAATCTGCGGAAATCACCGCAAGGGCGCCACGAGCCGTCAGCCTTGGGCACCATGTGCAGGGGTGACGACCAAGAGCTGTTCGAGCGTCTAACAATGCCTAGTTTTTCCAAGTTGGCGAATTCCTCGCGCGCGATGGCCAGTTTAGCTGGGTCCAAGCGCCGAGCTTTTGCAAAAACAGGGGGGCTAGAGGTAGTTATGAAATACTCGACCCCGTGTTTGGCAACTGACGCTGAAAATGTTGGGACCGTGAGTGATTGGGAACTGGTTGAGTAATGCATGAAACTTACCACCCGCAGCCTGTGACATTGGGATGTGCAGAAGGCAGGGCCACCCGAGCTGTGCAGGAGATAGAGTAGAAAGACAGTGCATTTACAATACGTCTATTAGCAAGATCAACTAACAAACTGTTTGAGCATAAAAAGTCAGCACCTAGCATGTTGTTGTTAACTGCAGCTACAACGAAGGTCCACTCAAAGGTGCGCCCGTGGAGGGACAGGAGGAGCGTCTTCTCCCCATAGGTTTTGATCGTGGAGCCGTTCGCCGCTAACACCAGGGGTCCGCTGGCAGGCGTCAGCATGTCCGCGTAGGCAGGTTTGACAAAACTTAGCTGGGGAGCCTGTGTCCACCAGGAACTCTTTCCTGAATTCGCGTCTGTCACGAAAGCAGCTTGTTCTTCGTGCCGAGAGTCGCAGCTGCTACCGGCTCCCGGTCTTGGCGTTTCTCTGGCGCTGGTACTGGCCATGGTGGGACGCATCTGCGCGCTCTCTCGGCGAAGCACGATGGTAGAAACAGAGGGTGTTGTCAGCCCCGCTTCTCCTGGCCTCTGCCGCTGCTGCCGTCAGTGGATCCGGTGCCGCAGCCTCTGGTCTCCCCTTGTCTCGCGGGGGGGCGTTCAGCTCTGCCGCTGCCGTCGTGGCTGCGTGCCGTCTATGGGCGTCGACGAGCCGCTGCGCCTCCTGTCCCAGCTCGTGGTAGTCACGGTTGTTGAAGTAGCTGTGAGCTGGCCAGGGTGACTCTCACTGCTGGCGGGAGCGTTCTGAGGAAGAGGTGGGCGAAGATAAAGCTGCTCGTCATCTTCGCCTCTCAGGCTCATCATCTTCGCCATCAGATCTGCCGGCCTGTCTGCTTCCCCTTCTTGTCAGTGCCAGGAGGCTTCTCTGCTCGCTCCCCCAGCGAGGGTGTGAAGGCTCGAATGAGGGCGGCTTTCAGTGCGCCCTACTTGTCGTCTCGGGGCGGGTGGTTGGTCAGGCTCTCCACCCCTGCTCTGCACTGTGAGGCTGTCCAGCTTCGCGACGACATGGTTAGAACCTCGTTGCGTCCGCTGAGATTCCCCGAAGGTGGAACTGCGCCTCCACAGTGGTAAACCAGGAGCGCGGGTTATGTTGCCAGAAATCGGGCAGCTGTAGTGTGGTAGCTGCGTAAACCCGGTTGGCTCCTGAAGAGTCCGGTGCGGAAAGCTCGCCGTCACCGGCCATGGTTTTGTCGTAGGTCACAGTGTAGAGGATGCCTTCACAAACGGAGACTGAGTTTATTTCTCAGGAAAGGTTTATTTGCAGTCTCATCCTCTAACAAGCAAGTATCTCAACAAAAGAGACAGGACAATCTTTCCTCACAGCTCTTATACCCCCAGAGACCCAAAACCCCCAACATCAAATATCACCACCTCAACCCACACTCCTTCAGTTAAACATATAGCCTCCGAGGCTCGTTGGCGTCGCTATTGTCTCTTCCGCCCTCGGGGGCTCCTGCTGGGACATTCTTCTCTGACTTCCCGTCTCTCCAGAAACCACTTTCACACCTGCCGAGGGTCTCTGCCGGGTCAGGTCCTTTTGGACGTTTGAAGTCTTCTAGAGTATGCACCGTCAATGCCTACTAAATACATGTGAGAGAAAATGCGTACCATTACAAGCATGCCATATATGCGCCCTAAATGTGCGCCATACCTTCATTTTTTTTCTTCAGTAATTATTTAAGAAAAATGGGCTTGTATAGCTGGAGTGACAACTTGAATGAAAAAGAAAATGGCATATTCCTGCACATTTACCCAGGACACACAGGAACTATGCGAACATAAGCTAGCATGTTGAGCAGACGGAGCTGACTGCGCTTCATTCTACTGTCTCCTAGGCTGCTCACTTCATTCTGACTCCCTTCTTTTTTAGAAGAAGCTTTGAATGCCCCCATGCCCTTTCATGTCTATTTCTCCATTATGCCTGGGATAAAATAATACTAATCATTAACAATCAACAATACATACAGCAGGATTAATTTAACTTTGGTTAGTGGTCAGTGTGTGAAATACAGGGATTCTTGGGTGCCTGGAAACCCTTAAAAGGAACTCGGATTATATTGGCATGTTAGCTCTATACGCTTTATTTTTATGTTAGTAACATAACTATAATATAATTTTTTGAAAATAATTTCCCAGTTTTATATAATTTTAAAAACTTTATTATGATGTAAATCGCCATTTATTGTTTACGTCGCAATGCATTCTGGGTAGTGACGTAGAATGGTTGCAGCCGTTTTTTTTCTGTCTTATACAAGCCAAGAAGCGAAGCTATTTTGTCAGTGAAAATGCCACATTGCGCGGCTTTTGGATGTAATTTCCAATCAAAGAGAAATAAAGAGAGCGGGGTGAGCCTCCATAGCTTTCCTAAAGAGGGAAAGTGGAGGAAAAAGTGGGGCGGCAGCGACTCAGGAGGTAGAGCAGGTCGTCTAATAACCCAATGGTTGGCGGTTCACATCACGCTCTCCCCAGATATCCTGCCGTTGTGTCCCTGGGCAAGACACTTCACCCGCATTGCCTCCAGTGCCCATAACACTGGGTATGAATGTGTAAAAATGTTTAAATGCTCGGTGGTGGCCGGAGAGGCTGCTGACGTGGATTGGCAGCCACATTTCCGTCACTCTGTGTCTGTGATCACGCGCTATAGCGCATGCCTGATAAAGCTGACATATGTATTAATCACGCTGTGATAATAGCACAATATCGCTCAAAGCGCACGAGCGTGCGCTTTGCACACCAGTGTGGCGGATGAAAATAAGGGAACCCAGTGTGGAAGCACGGAATAAGTGCAGGCAGGACACGGCGAACTGAAGTTTAAAAGGGTGTTTATTTCATCCTCCAGCACGAAGCTCACTCCAGCACTGTGGCTGGAGCGAGCCCTGTGTCTAGTCAGCAAACAGGCAATGCGTATGATCAAAATCAGGATCAGAGAGCGCTTTGCGCACGCTCAAGCGAATCACGGTTCGAATTTTGTCACAGTTCGAATTTTTATCAAGCGCACGCTTGATAAAGCTGATATATATATATTTATCACATTATGATAAAGCTCTATTTCGCTCAAATGAGCGATATAGCCTGCGCGTGAGTGTCTCTCCACTTTGAGTGTCTCATGCGCGCGCTTTGAGCGATATTGTGCTTTATCATAGCGTGATTAATACATATGTCAGCTTTATCAGGCATGCGCTGCGCTATAGCGTGCGATCACAGACATGTCTCATGCGTGCGCTTTGAGCGATATTGTGCTATTATCACAGCGTGATTAATACATATGTCAGCTTTATCAGGCATGCGCTATAGCGCGTGATCACAGACACTCAGAGTGACGGAAATGTGGCTGCCAATCCACGCCAACGGCCTCTCCGGCCACCACCGAGCATTTAAACATTATTACACATTCATACCCAGTGTTATGGGCACTGGAGGCAACGCGGGTGAAGTGTCTTGCCCAGAGACACAACGGCAGGATATCTGGGGAGAGCGTGATGCGAACCACCAACCATCGGGTTATTAGACGACCTGCTCTACCTGCTGAGCCGCTGCCGCCCCACTTTTTCCTCAACTTTCCCTCTTTAGGAAAACTATGGAGGCTCACCCCGCTCTCTTTATTTCCCTTTGATTGGAAATTACATCCAAAAGCCGCGCAATGTGGCATTTTCACTGACAAATGGCAGTAGTTCGTAGCTTCGCTTCTTGGCTTGTATAAGACAGAAAAAACGGCTGCAACCATTCTACGTCACTACCCAGAATGCATTGCGACGTAAACAAAAATGGCGATTTACATTGCAATAAAGTTTTTTAAAAATATATAAAACTGGGAATTATTTTTTTAAAAATTATATTATAGTTATGTTACTAACATAAAAATAAAGCATATAGAGCTAACATGCCAATATAATCGGAGTTCCTTTTAAATAACAGATTTAAGACCAGTTTCGTGATTAAAAAAAAAGCTCATTTTTACTCAGGTTTGTTTTGCATAAGTTTTGGTAGCTTCAATAACAGCCTTTATCATTTTTTAACATTGCATAATAAAAAGGGAAAAATATTGCAGTCACACTACCTGGCATTTAAATCAAAAACTGTAGAACAATTTTGTTATACAATCTTTTAAAATGCCCTCTTGCCACTGCAGAACTAACTGGTATTACAAAGAAAAACAAATCAACACAACTGCTGTTCTTTGTTGCAGCTGTTTGAATCTACTGGCTAAAGTTCAGGAGTGGATACGTATTAGTTAGATTTTCTCAAGTACATAATACTCAGCTAACATTTGTGCAAAATTGTGCTTTGATTAATTTCATTGTAGGATTTTTTTTTTTACTCTTGCTTGATTACATTTATGAAGAAAAAACTGTCCTTTTACTTCAGTACATTTAGTGATACTCTGAGTAACTTCATTTCACTGATTTGTAAACAGGTTAGACATGATTTTGTTTATACTGCAATAAATGGTTCTTACCAGAAATGACTCCATCCTTAGTGATGTTAGTGAATTTTTAATTTTACTTCAGTAAAATCAGAAGTTAAATCAGGGTCAGCAAATATTAATTTGTCTACTCTTTCTTTATCTAATTTGGTTTGATGTGGTACATGTAGACATGCTGCTCAGTTTTCCCAAGACCAACACATGTAAGAACTTTCTACATTGGTTAAGAGTGAAGTCACAAATATAGCAAATATACAATAAAACGTAGCAAGGTTTACAAATAAATAGTGAATTTATGGCAGAAAAGTCATACATTTTTGAATAGAAGTCACAAATTATTAAGAAAAAAAGTTAAAAGTTTGCTAGAAAAATGTCTCCAAAGAGAAAACCTCAGTCAGAAAAGTACAAGAAAAAAGTTGCATTTTGTGGCAAAAATTTGAACATTTAGAACAAGACTTGCAGATTTATGAGTAAAAATTTGTAGTTAAAAGAACAAGTTTAAAATTTATAAAGGCCACGAATTTAGAGCAAAAAAAACCATACAAATTTATGAGAAATAGTTTAAAGGGGGGGTTACATATTGGCAAAATGTTACTCACTACCTTTACTTTTTTATATTACAGTTTCCGCTAATATTTTTATGACTGCTCTTACTTACAATTGAGTAAAGAATATCACAACATTTTACCTTTACTTGACTGCAATTTCTGATTACTCTGCCCACCTCTGCTGACTTGCTCCGTTTTAAATCCGCACCCTGATTAGCCACGTTAGCCTCACTGAACAAATGCACCTGTATTCTGTATCGTTTTTATACACCTGTCATTATTTCAGAAAATGAATGTTCATATTTCAAGGTAATATCTAATCAAGCGAAGCAGAAACAGACAAAACACTAGCTGATTTTCATTAAAAAAAAATTCATGCTAATGCTAGTGCAAAGCTGTTACTATTCATTAGCTTTGTGATAAAACTAGCTAAGCTAGTGTTTGTATATACAATCTTTATTCAGACTCACAGGTCTAGTTTAAAAACACACATTTGCGTGCTTGAAAAAGAAAAAAGTTTTTACACATGCAGATGGGTTTGACACTGAATGACCATACCTGTCAGATGACAGACTTCTGAGTCTTAAACAGACGGCGTGGCAACAAGCATCCTCTCCCAGCTGCAGGCAATCAGCGAAGGATGATGAAACACCAACTCAGGTGCCTTGTTCCTCAGATCCCAAAAGACCCATAAAGCACGCATCCAACTGACCAGAAATCAGCTCTTACAACTTAATTTGCATGTAGCTTTGAACTAAACTGGCCCCAAATCAGCAAATCACCTGAGCTGTTATGATTGGTTGATAGGTGTTTGTTTGGTTTGACAAATGTATAAAATTGCCTATCAAATCAAGGGTGGCCAATCAGATTTCAGGGGTGGCCCTGGCCACCCCTCAAAATCACCATTGGCTGTTCTTTACTGCAACAAATCACAGTCACTTTTTCTCTCTGCGTAAAAAAAACTTTAAATGTATTTAATGCTGACATTAAATACGTGCTTCTTACTCAAAAAATACTTATGTTTAACCACAGAGGTAGGTGCTGGTAGGGGCTACTCACCGCTCAGACAAAAGGTGATCAGGGCTCGATATGAGAAGTATTGCCACTGCCACTGCATTTCTTCACCGAGTTGTGATGTGAATTGGGGCAGGACGAGAAACGGACCCGTGGAGGAGACTGTGTGACGGCTGCGTCAGTTACGGTAGGGTCAGTTTATGTTTATTTGCTTATTTATTTTCTTGCCTTTGCCATGACAACCTCCAGTGGCTTGAGGCCGGTGGTGGCGCTGGGGATGGCAGTCCTGCCTATTGCCACCAAAACTGTGTATTCATTCCCAGTTGGCAGCTGATGAGGAGGGTGTCGAGCAACTGCAAATTGTATGATCATCTATTTGCGCTAAAATATCTATCCATATTAATAAAACGAGTAACGCAAGTCACGTATCTGATCAAATTTCAGTAACTGTAATGCATTACTGAATTTTTAAACAGTAATGTCATTACACAGCACGTTTCTGCAAAACTAGTGGCATTACAGTAGCACGTTACTTCCAACACTGGTAATTAGAAAGCAATCCTGCCCCTTGCCAGTGCAAATTAATAACAGCTGGTTCAGTTCCAGCTTATGACTTATAAAAAGGTGTCTCATTACCAAGGTGTCACACTAGAAACATGATGTATAAAAGGAAAGAGCTCTCTCAAGAACTTCACAACCTTATTGTTGCAAAACATAATGATGGCATTGGTTACAGAAGGACTTCTTAACGCCTGAGAAGTTGGCGCCAGTGTGAGTGGCTGGCCATCTGCCTCTGTCACTTCTATTTTTATTTTTGTCATGTCGAACCCTTTCACTCAACAAATCAAGTCACTGCTGGTGTATGATCACCAGACTTTCCTGGATCTCCAGTTTTCTGTTAAAAACCTAGTTTCATTTGACTTTCTCTCTCTCTCTTCTTAGCAGTCTAAAGGACAGAAAACTTTGCCCCCGGTTTTATCGCGAGTTCCCACTCACCTGTGCTGGGCTTTGGTTCCATCCTCCCGCTGGATGTGTCACCATCACCGTGGTAAATGTGGCGGTGGACTGGTAAAGCTGAAGCTCTGCCTGGGGTGCTCCCCATTTTTAAATTCTTCTGTTTTCAAGTCATTAAATGACCTTGCCCCGCCTTACCTCTCTGAGCTTCTTCACCCTTACACTCCTGCTCTGTCTCTCAGGTCAGCTGATCAGCTGCTCCTGGAGATATCGAAATTGAAGCAGAAGCTCAGAGGGGACGGAGCTTTTTCTGTTGCTGCTTCTAAACTGTGGAAGAATCTGCCTTTGTCCATCAGACAGGCCCCTTCACTGTCCAGTTTTAAAACTCATCTTAAAACCCATTTTCACTCCTTGGCCTTCATCCCAGCATGAGACATTGATTTCACTTGTTTTATTGCTTTTATTATATGACTGTCATTTTTACCTGTCCTGTTTTATAATTTTTTTAAGCTGTATTTTACTGTCTTTTATTTATTTTTAAGTTTTAGATGTCTTTCACATTTTATTTATTCTTGATGTACAGCACTTTGTGTCAACTGTTGTTGTTTTTAAAGTGCTTCAGAAAAAAAATTGGATTGGATTGAATGTTCCAGTAAGCACTGTTGAGGCTATAATCCAGAAGTGGAAAGAACATAATTTCAGCATAAACCAGCCACGACTAGGTGCTCCTCACAAGATTTCTGACAGAGGACAGAAGACAATTATCAGAAAAATTGTCCAAGAGCTAAGGACCACTTGTGGAGAGCTTCAAAAAGATCTGGAATTAGCAGGTACACTTGTTTCAAAGAAAACAATAAGTAATATTCTCAATCGCCAAGGCCTATATGCGCTGTCACCACACAAGACTCCATTGCTGAAGAAAAAGTACGCTGAAGCTCATTTAGAATTTGCGGTACATTTGGAAAAGCCTGTTAAATACTTCAAGAATACAGTCTGGTCAGATGAGACCAAAATTGAACTTTTTGGTTGCCATAATACACATCATGTTGGGAGGAGAAATAGCACTGCACATCAACCCCCCCCCAAAAAAAACAAAACAAAAAAACAACAACAACAACAACAACATACGAATAGTGAAGTTTTGAGGTGGGAACATCGTAGTGTGGAATTATTTTTCAGGATAGGGTTCTGGAAAACTTCATGTAATTGAAGGTAGAATGAAATGGAATATGTACCAAGACATTCTTGACAAAAATCTGTTGCCATCTACAGTGATGTGAAAAAAGTGTTTGCCCCTTCCTGATTACTCATTTTTTTGTATGTTTGTCACACTTAAATGTTTCAGATCATCAAACAAATTTAAATATTAGACAAAGATATCACAAGTAAACACAAAATGCAGTTTTTAAATGGAGTTTATTATTAAGGGGGAAAAATTCAAACTTACATGGCCCTGTGTGAAAAAGTGATTGCCCCCTAAACCTAATAACTGGTTGGGCCACCCTTAGTGTTATGTATGGAAATACCCTGGTGAAGGATGATGCAAGATGGACTTAGCGAACACAGCTTTATTATACGAACTATATACACAGCAGTACACGGCAGGCACCAGTGTAGGCATCCAGCAAAAAGACCATAAGATGGCACCAATCCCTCATATAGGACAGTGTGGTGACATGACAGAAAGTGCACGTCACCACACAGCACTTGACAATAAAGTGCCCATCCCATATACCACATTTCCTGCCCCCCTTAGAAAATCCAAAAACACACACACAATCAAACCCACCCCGATTTGGAACCCAAATCACACTCTAAAGTAATGGGAGCTAATGTACTTAAATGGCCTAACACATTCACACAAAACAACCTAAAATAGGACTGGTGGGTGGACTGCCACACAGCCTGCATGGCATGGTGGATTATTCTGCCACCAAATAACTAAAAATGTCCTTTATTTAAACTAGAAATATCTGCTGTGCTCCTAAACTACACATAATAAAACACAACAACATCAAAACTATAAACAAAGTGCTACCGCACAGTCACTTGGGTGGGAGAGATAGAACCGGCATGGGGGAGCCCAGGGCAGCCCCTGAGCAGGTGCGCCCCTGGAGGCGGCAGGCCCTCGGAGCAATGGCTGATCTTCTGGACGACGGAGCCCGGATCCCACACCGCCATCACTGACTCCCATTCAGCCCCGCCACCTGGAGAGTTCTCCTGGACACGCTGCAGCTGGTTGGCATGCCTCATCGAGCTGGAGGACAACCGGAAGCACCAACTTTGCCACTATCCACAGACACGCTTGATGTTTTGCTGGCTGTCGTTTGGCCCATCTTCGCCGTGGACATTCATCACTCCAAACTCGAACCAAGTCCATAACCCGAAGTGGAATTTTACTCGACCCTATGTGATGCTGCTGAGTATGCAGTAACTCCATGCTCATTGGCCTGGCCCCGTCCTCTTCTATAAACGTTGTAGTGTTCACTGTTGTAGCTGCAGATCCCCCCACCCAACTGTGGCCAAGTACCAGAGGCATCTGGGGCTAGCATGGTGTCGCTCATCGGCATGGGTACAGACACTGAGCGAGAACTGGTCAACTTGAAAATGAGGACATCCATTAGCTCTTCGTACCGTTCGCTCCCAGTGTCCGTCGGGGGCGGGCAGGGTGATTTCTCTTTTGGGTTCCCCGGGTAAGACAAACGGCACACCCTGGTGTAGTGATTTAAATGTGCACATCTACTACAACGTTTTCCTCTTGCTGGGCATTTCTTCGCTTTATGGTGGTGCGTCGTGGACCCACAACCCCTGCAACGGGAGTTTCCCGGGGCAGATCTTTGGCTGGCAGCATCGATTTCCCAATAATCTTCGTCCTCGCTATCAGGGTCCGCAACATTAGCTGAGGCAGGCAGCTCCGGCGTCTTCTGTGGCTGGCGCCAATTTAGCTCCACAGCTAGTTTAATCAGCAACTTCCAACTGGAGAGCTAGCTCAATCGCTTCAGCTAATGTCATTAGGCGCCACTAATAGCCTAGCATGCAGCTCAGCATTGCACATGTGCTCTGCTAGTACGTTGCGTATCATCTCATCTTCAAGCAGTCCAAAATGATACTCACTGGCTAGCTGCTTCAAGTCAATGACATACTGGCGGAAAGGTTCACCTACATGCTGGCGTCTCCGGCAAAACGAATTCTCCAAACAGTCACGCTGTCTGGGGTGGAGAAATGTTTAGCTAGCAGCTCCACAACTTCCTCATACAAGTCCACCACGTCGAGCATCCATAGGACCCTCCGACCTTCAATACCCAGGTTGTCAACGAGAAATGCCCGCAGCCTCACCTTATTGAGCTTCCCGAGGTCCAGCACCGCAATATACGTCTGATAGGCCTCCAACCAATGCGGCCATGAAACCGGTGGTTCACCCGGGAGCTCAAGGAAGGGACAAAGTGGTGTAATGCACACCTCCATGAGTTAATCCTTGATTGCCAAATGTTATGTATGGAAATACCTGGGTGAAGGATAAGGCAAGATGGATTTGGCGAACTCAGCTTTATTATACAAACTACAGTATATACACAGAAGTACACGGCAGGCACCAGCGTAGACATCCGGCAAAGAGACCGTAAGATGGTGCCCATCCCTTATATAGGGCAGTGTGGTGACGTGACAGGAAGTGCACGTCACCACACTGCACTTAACAATAAAGTGCCGCTCCCCATATACCACACTTAGCAGCAACAACTGCAATCAAGCATTTGCGATAACTGGCAATGAGTCTTTTACAGCACTATGGAGGAATTTTTGTCCCACTCATCTTTGCAGAATTGTTGTAATTCAGCCACACTGGAGGGTTTTCAAGCATGAACCGCCTTTTTAAGGTCATGCCACAGCAACTTAATCGGATTCAGGTCAGATCTTTGACTAGGCCACTCCAAAGTCTTCATTTTGTTTTTCTTAATCCATTCAGAGGTGTACTTGCTGATGTGTTATGGATCATTTTCCTGCTGCAGAACCCAAGTGCACTTCGACTTGAGGTCACGAACAGATGGCTGGACATTCTCCCTCAGGATTTTTTGGTAGACAGCAGAATTCATGGTTTCATTTACCACAGCAAGTCTTCCAGGTCCTGAAGCAGCAAAACAACCCCAGACCATCACACTACCACCATCATATTTTACGGTTGGTATGATGTTCCTTTTCTGAAAAGCTCTGTTACTTTTACGCTGGATGTAATGGAATACACACTTTCCAAAAAGTTCAACTTTTGTCTCATCCATCCACAGAGTATTTTCCCAAAGGTCTTGGGGTCATCAAGATGTTTTCTGGCAAAACTGAGACGAGCCTTTATCTCGTTTTTGCTCAGCAGTGATTTTCGTCTTGGAACTCTGCCATGCAGGCCATTTCTGCCCAGTCTCTTTCTTATGGTGGAGTCATGAACACTGACCTTAACTGAGACAAGTGGGGCCTGCAGTTCTTTGGATGTTGTTGTGGGGGCTTTTGTGACTTCTTGGATGAGTTGTCGCTACGCTCTTGGGGTAACTTTGGTTGGCCAGCCACTCCTGGGAAGATTCACCACTGTTGCATGTTTTCACCATTTGTGGATAATGGCTCTCACTGTGGCTTGCTGGAGTCCCAAAGCTTTAGAAATGGCGTTATAACCTTCTCCAGAGTGATAGATCTTAATTACTTTGTTTCTTATTTGTTCCTGAATTTCGCTGGATCACAGCATGATGTCTAGCTTTTGAGGATCTTTTGGACTACCTCACTTTGTCAGGCAGGTCCTATTTAAGTGATTTCTCTATTGAGAACAGGTGTGGCTGTAATCAAGCCTGGGTGTGGCTAGAGAAATTGAACTCAGCTTTCCAAAGATGTGATCAACCACAGTTAATTTATGTTTTAATGGGGGGGGGGGCAGTTTTTCACACAGGGCCATGTGGGCTTGGATTTTTTTTTTACCCTTAATAATAAACACCTTCATTTAAAAACTGCATTTTGTGTTTACTTGCATTATCTTTGTCTAATATTTAAATTTGTTTGATGATCTGAAACATTTAAGTGTGACATACAAAAATTGAGAAATCAGGAAGGGGCAAACACTTTTTCACACCACTGTACTAGGATGATGAAAATGAAATGTGGGTGGACATTTCAGCAATGATCCCAAACACACAGCCAAGGAAACTCTAAGTTGGTCTCAGAGAAAGAAATTAAGCTGCTGGAATGGCCCAGCCAATCACCTGACTTGAATCCAGCTGAAAATCTATGGAAAGAACCAAAGATCAGAGCTCGCAGAACAGAACCACAGAACCTTCAAGATTTGAAGACTGTGTGGAAGAATGAGCCCAAATCACACCTGAGCAGTACATGTGACTAGTTTCTCCACACAGGAGGTATCATGAAGCACTCTTTACCAACAAATGCTTTTGAACAACGTATTAAATAACTTTCAGTGTGCGTGTTCAAAACTTTTTCCCTATGCCATTCCATTTCATTACACAACCTCATTTCTGAACTTATTTTAGTTTCTTTGTATGTATGGATTACTTGGGTTGTTACCAACATCCAGTTAAAATTTCATGTCAATAGCACCTTTAGAAATATATTTAATGAGGAAAATGGTGATGTGTTATATGAAAAAGTTGAAAACTGCTCTCCTTCAGTAACATATTGGTATATTCAAAGAATACAGAAGCGGGGGATATTGCACTTGCCTCAGAGTGCTCTTGTTGGGTTTGGAAGAATAGCCAGTGTCCGAAGAAAGACAGAAAATACCTCCAGAAAGCCTGCAGAAATACTGCTCAAGACCATTTAAAAAATTTTGCCTCTTGAATGTAAAATATCAAGAAATAAAAGGGGCCTCAAGACTTGTGTACAGTACTCTATTACTCTGAGACTTCATTACAACATTAAGGAAACTTTCACATAGGATACATAGCTTAAATACAGCATACAATATGGTGTAACAGTACAGTTTCCATTTTAAATTAACCCATAGAATATAATTAGACCAAAAATTAAAAAAGAATAAATAAAACAATACAATAACAATCAGGAAACATTGACAAAAGAGAAAATTGACTACTGGGGAAGGTCATTGTTGTATGTGTCCTAAGACTGAAAATAGTTGTTTTAAATCTACATGTGAAGCTTAGAAATTAAATTCTAATTGTTAAATTCTCATATTCTTGTTTTTTTGTTTCTTTGTCCATATACATTTACAAATGTAACATTGTCAGAATAAAAATCATTCTAAATGTATCCCCTTTTGTTTTCTAATGGTCTTTTCATCACATTCTTTTTTTCTATTATATTTACTATTGGATGGTACTGGATGTCCATAATCATATCACAATACACCTTGAAATCAAAATAGAACAGAGTGGCACCATACAACTGTAACATATTGTTTTCATATTTTAACACTGTATCTGGCAAAACCAGAATGAAGACATGGTACCTTTAAAAGTACAATTACAGTATAAAGTACCAACAAAATAAATGTAGATTACTTGACGAGAAAAAGACCTCATATGTTTGCAAAAATTATGCAAACTTTATAAAGAACCTAAACTCACAAATATTTTTCCAAGAACATCAATATTATGCATTTCAATAACAAATAAATGACACTAAATGCATAAAACCAAATTCATACATAGTTCCACGTAATGCAAAGTATTTCTATCATGTTGTTTCTGTGAATGTTAAAAAATAGTCTGCTGAAATTAAGTTAGTCATTTTTCAAATTTTTACATAAATCATAAATTACCTATATTAGCTTGTTATACCCAAGGTAATACATATGTAATTCATAAATTACGTATAATATAATGCATTAAATCAGCAGACCAATGAAACACTGTATTTTTATAAACATTATTTATTCACATATACTCAACAATATATAAATAATTATGCATATGTCATTTATATATAAACATTTTTGAGTGTATTTAAAGAATAAAGAAAAAAGCAACAGCATGCTTCTATCCACATTTTTTGATAACAAAGCACCATACCAAAATCACCAAATGGCACATGCCTGACCATCTCAGATGGTTACATACATTTCTTAAAAAGAAAAGTCTAAATTTAGCTCAATCATTAGTTTTCTGATTTATAAAATATATATACTGTACACACACACATGCATGCTCTTAACTTAGACAAACTTAGCCATAACTGATTCGATCCCCAGCATATTCTCCAAATTTTTCATAGGTTTTGCAAATGCTGCCTAAATCGTCTAGTGTGACAGGGCCTTAATCAAGGCAGCAGTGAGACACCAAAGCACAGCCGCTAGCCGAACAGTTACAAGCAACAGTACTTTTAACTCTTTGGGGAAACGAGAGTGGCTCTGAAGCTGAACGAACAAGTGCACAGGGAAATGGAGCTCTACAATGAAAAGGTAAAGATTTTTAAAACTTCAAAACTATAATTTTATAGTTAAAGCTATCTTTAACATGTTTTGTGTGGACGGTTCTATAGGCTATTTTTTGATGCTTGGTATGAATGGCACTTAAATCGGGTAGATCACCACTGTGTCATGGGCTGGGTTGGACGTCTCCAACCCCGTCCATGATTTGTGGCTGTATTTTCCTGATCACAGTTTTCTTAATTGTCAGCTGGCAGTCATTAGGAGCCTCTGGGTCCTGCGCTCCCTGCCAGTCTACAGCCACGCCTCCTCCTCTCTGCCGGCATCCACCAGCTGACTGCCATTATTAATTATCCACTCCTCTGTTCACCCTTACTCACATACACACACGCTCTCCTGCACGCACGCACACATACATTCATTCCTATTCACATATGCTGACACGCCTTGATGCACCAACTGCCGCCGCACACCTGCATCCACTTGTCACTCATTAAGTATACGGTGTACTTATGGGTGACAATGTGAGCACTTGGTGTGGTGGCGTAACTCAGCAATCGATCGAACTACACAAGTCTTCATTCGATGAAGTATGCTTTCGATGTCCAGGCTCCTCCTTGTGGTTTTCTTCTGTTTGTAAGTACCTTCCCCACCGTTCCATCCGGGGGCTTGCTACTAATAATTATTTTGCCTTTCCTCTCCGCTCCAGTCCCGTCTGGGAGTGCGTGAGGCTCTTTCCTCCTTCTCCTGCTATGGAGTTGTAGCTGCTCATCGGGTCACTTCTCATGTTAGACTGTATCCATTGAACATTTTGTGTTTTGTCCCTCTGTTAATAAACACGTGCACTTCACCTGCATATTGGGCTCGTATACATTTACTTCTCTTCTCAGCCTGCGGCCATTTCTCCTCCCGCTTCGCCTCCAAATGTGCACTGCACAATCACACAGCGTATATGACAGTACGCCGTCACCATTAAGAGCCCAGCGGTGAAGTGTGTGTTGTTTTTTCACCTTTTTTGTGTGTTTTTCACCCACCTGAGCTCGGAGCACGATGTTCCCGATGCGCTGTTCCCACACCAGCAGAAGCAGATGAGAGGCGGGGCATCCCAGCGTGGAGGAAGAGTGGGCAGCCATGTTCATCCAGGGTTTCATGGATGACACCCACGAAGCCTATGGGCCTGGTGAAAAGTGGAATTGCCTGAATGAAGCTTTGGTATTCTGGAGGCGCATCCTGGACTCTGGACTCATCCACAATACGCGGAGTTAATATCCTCGGTCTGCGCGCTCCAGCAGGTATTTCCTAACCTGAGGAGAGGGGCATTCCTCGCAGAGCCAGAGCAGAGACGCCCTTCTCAGCCTGCAGCCATTTCTCCTCCCGCTTCGCCTCCAGCTCCAGCAAGCCCATCATCAGGGTGGCGACGGCGAGTCCCGGATCCCCAGAAGAACCATTCCGTCTCGTTGGCAGCTGTTTCCTCCACACCGAGCCCGGCTATTCCCGCAGCGGACAATCATTCCTGTTCTTCTTTGCCAGCAGTTCTGTCTGCTTCGCGTCTCTCCACTTCCGCTGCGAGGCCAACTCCCCCGGTGCTTCCTCCTGCTGCCAAGGGGCACTTAATTTCTTCACCGGCTACTCCCTTTCCCGTGGGCGGAGGGGCGACTCCGCTACTATCCTCAGGGGGGCCCAGAATCTTCCCAGCCACGGAGAGGGACGACTCCTCACCAGCTGCAGCAGGAAACATCGTAAACCAGGAGAACAGGCAAGTTTCCTTCTTTTTTCTTTCTAATTCTGATGAAATATCTTGCCTGATCCCTGATAGAGAGTCTCTGGGTATGCAGTCCCCAGAGACCTCTCCCCCTGCTGCTGCTATGAACTGCTCACCAGCCCTCTCCATGCTCTCTCCTGTCATTTCTGAATGTATACCGGCATTGGAGCTGAACCGCCGGGACCAGGAGGAGCCAGAGGTCTGGGAGGATCCTTCCCCCGCAGCAATGGTGAGCCAGACCCCAGCCATCATGCCGGAAGAACCTCCTGCATGAAACGCACCTACTGGGGGCGATCACGCCTGCTGCGGATGTCGCCGTAGCAGAGTCAGTGCCCGAGCTGAACCTCCAGGAGGCCGAGCCCGTGAGCACATCGCCCAGATCGTTGGAGTCCTGGACGGCGGTGGAGCTCGAGCTAAGACAAGCGCTCTCCTTTGTTTTTCTCCTTTCTATGTTAGAGCATTTTTGCCTAGCTCTAGGTGAGGGGAGCCAGCTGCAGCCGCACGCTGCACCTGAGCTCACCTCACCGGGCTCTGCCGCTGCCGGCGACCCTGACCCCTCTTGTTCTCTGTCTGAGTCCTCTTCCAGGGTCACCGGAGAGAGTCCAACGTTGCCGGACGAGTCCGAGGATCCAGGCTTGCCACTGGAGGTCATCATGGCTGCTGCCGTTCCCACTGAGGAGGTCATCATGGGTGCTCAGCTCCAGCCCAGGGTGCCAGTGATTGATCGCCTATTGGCTCGGGTGCTCATGCGGGTCAGCTGGCCCACAGTTAGGGCAGCATTGGGGTCAGCAGTGGCCCAGCCGGGTTCCATCGTGGGTGCAACCATGGCCGGATCGGGGTCCACTGCAGGTGCAGCAGCGGTCCAGCCGGGTTCCACCGTGGGCGCAACCATGGTCTGGTCAGGGTCCTCTGGGGGTGCAATGCAGGCCCAGCCGGGGCTCACCGCGGGTGCAGCCATGGCCCAGCTCAGATCCACCGTGGGTGCGGCCGTGCTCCAGTCCCAAGCCGGGACCACCGAGGGTGCAGCTGGCCAGTATAGGAAAACCAAGGTTTCCTCTCCCCTACCAGAGGCCTTCTGGGTGTTCCTTCCTCTCCTACAGGGGACTGTCATGGCCCATCTTCCTCCACCACCAGTGGTGGAGCAGGGGTCTCCCCTTCTCTGTCCGGGCACCCACCTCTTAGCCTTCCGATGGGTAGGCCACCACCTCATCCACCCCTCCGGTCCTGGTGATCCAACGATGTGGGCCGGCCCCCCAAGGGACTGGGTCTCTGGGTCAGGTGGCCCATTTTCTCTGGCAGGCTGCCTGACGCTGTACTGCAGGCTGCCTGCTGGCCCTGGGACTTTGGCCGGCCCCCTGAACTTTGGGACTCTTGGGTCTTGGGAGGGTGTGGGGGGGGTATTAATCCTAGGTTTGGGAGTTGGGTGTTTTTGTTTTGTTCTGCGGTGTTTAATTCTCTGTTGATGGTACGGTGGGTGTCTGACATCCACCCCTGGGGGGGGGGGGGGGGGGGGTCTGTCATGGGCTGGGTGGACATCTCCAACCCCGTTCATGATTTGTGGCTGTATTTCCCTGATCACGGTTTTCTTAATTGTCAGCTGGCAGTCATTAGGAGCCTCTGGGTCCTGCGCTCCCTGCCAGTCTACAGCCACGCCTCCTCCTCTCTGCCGGCATCCACCAGCTGACTGCCATGATTAATCATCCACTCCTCTGTTCACCCTTACTCACATACATACACGCTTTCCTGCACGCACGCACACATACATGCATGCACACACACATTCATTGCTATTCACATACGCTGACACGCTCTGATGCACCGACTGCTGCCGCACACCTGCATCCACTTGTCACTCATTAAGTATACGGTGTACTTATGGGTGACAGTGTGAGCACTCGGTGTGGCGGCGTAAGTCAGCACTCGACGCTAGTCAACTTTTGATGTTCAGGCTCACTCCTTGTTGGTTTCTCTTATTTTTTGGACTTTGGGCGGTGTTGTTTTCCCAGAGCCAGCTGTGCGCCGATACCCTCATGTAAATCTTTCTCCTCATTATATTTGCCCTTCCTCTCCGCTGCCCAGTTCCGCCTGGGAGCGCATGGGGCTCATCGCTCCTCCAGCCAACGGAGTTTGTAGCCAGTGAATATTAATCATTACTCATCTTGGACTGTTTTCATGGACGCTTTTGTATGTTGATTTTCTGTTAATAAACATGTTCACTTCACCTGCGATGGGGCTCGTATCCTTTTCACCTTTGCGCTGTGGCGCACATACATAACACACTGAAGGCCTAGTTGTAAAATACACCGTCCGCCACTGACACACACATACACATACTGTATGTGTGTGTGTATATCATATATATATATATGTGCCCTTCAGAGGTAAAGTGGGCTATCCCACATTTTTAACCCCTACTCACTTATTGTAGGCACACTGATTTTTTAAGAATATTTCAACTTTAGAGCTCATTTTCTCAAAATAATGGTTTTGTGGGATAGCCCACTTTACCTCTGAAGGGCACATATACACAATGGATATAAAAAGTCTGCACACCCCTGTTCACATGCCAGGTTTTTGTGATTTAAAAAAAAAAAAAAAAGAGGCCAAGATTAGGGCTGGGCGATATGAAAAAATTCCAGTCCCGATAAATTTTTTCCATATTGATCGATATATATTGCGATATGAATCAGATTGCTATTTCTGTCAAGCTTAAAGTTTCCTTTTTACTCCTAAGTGTGATGTAAAGCGATAACAAGATTCATTTTAAATATTTTTCTGTCAGAAGTTCAACTTGACAAATGAAGTGTAGAACATTATACAACTGTATTTCAAATAATTATAAAACATAAAATAAATATTTTATAATATTCTACTCAACTTACCGATAGCTGAGTGAAGTACATGCTCAAAGCACTGCAGCCTTTGTCCCACTGTCTGTCGTGATGCAGACTTGTTTGTCTTCACTCAGTCTCCAGGATGCAAGTGCTTCAGTCAGTCCTAAATCAATGACTTCACCTGTATGGTCTTCAGGAAAGTTTGAAGACATTTGCTTTTCAAATTCCAATCTTGATCAATGAAGTGGGCAGTGAGGCTCATATATGGTTCAGATGTGTGACTTGACCACAAATCTGATGTAGTAGTGAAGTATGGCAGACTTGACAGCTCATTTTCAACCGTTTCTCTACATTTCATGCACAGCTGGGAAAGTGCCATCTTGGAGAAATATTTACGGCCAGGGAGTTGATAACGAGGGTCAATACTTTAATCAGCCTCTTAAATCTGACATTCTGTCCACACTACTGAATTCCTCAGACCCTTCTTTTCGACAATTTCCTTGTCTATTGAGCATTGGGCGGCATCTGTTTTGGTGTCTTCTTCGCAGTCACAGGACTTTTCATTGTTTTCTGTCATTTTCTTTTTAACCACGCTCCAACTTCAACACAGCTGCGCTAGCCCAAACATTAGCAGGTGTGCTAAGCCTCGGCCATTGGCCCTACATGCCTACGCATGCTGTTGTGTGCGTCAATCCAATGTGACTTCCAGCCACATAATTGGTTCAGTGTGGTGTATTCTCATTTTCACTGGCTTTTCATGCTGTCTGTCAAAACACAGAACAAACAACTTCTATCAATGTTCTATCAAAAATGTATTATGTCTCTGTCAAGGAAAAGTTATTTTGTGATAATTACCATTATCGTTTTATCATCCAGCCCTAACCAAGATAAATCATTTCAAAACTTTGTCCACCATTAATGTGACCTCTAACCTGTACAACCCAATTTAAAAACAAGCTGAAATCTTTTAAGGGGAAAAATGCAAAATAAAAAACTTACAATAACCTGGTTGCATAAATAAGCACACCCTCTTATAACTGGGGATGTAGCTGTGTTCAAAATTAACCAGTCATATTCAAACTCATGTTAAATGGGAGTCAGCACACACCTGCCACCATTTAAAGTGCCTCTGATTAACCACAAATAAAGTTCAGCTGTTCTAGTAGGTTTTTCCTGACATTTTTGTAGTCACATCTTACAGCACAAGCCATGGTCCGCAGAGAGCTTTCAAAACATCAGAGGAATCTCATTGTTCAAAGGTATCAGTCACCAGAAGGGTACAAAAGAACTTTCAAGGTATTAAATATACCATGGAACACAGTGAACACAGTCATCAAGTGGAGAAAATATGGCACAACAGTGACATTACCAAGAGCTGGACGTCCCTCCAAAATTGATGAAAAGACGAGAAGAAAACTGGTCAGGGAGGCTGCCAAGAAGCCAACAGCAACATTGAGGGATCCGCAGGAATTTCTGGCAAGTACTGCCTGTTTAGTACATGTGACAACAATCTCAGAATCAGAATCAACTTTATTGCCAAGTATGTTACACATACAAGGAATTTTACTTATCACTAAGGTGCGCTCATGTTAAGCGCTCCCTAATGACGCGGCAGCCATACAGGCACCTCATTCAGTGGGGGGTAAAGAGGGGGAGGGGGGAAGGGGGTGACACATTGGGCAGAGAGAAAAAACATAGTTATCAAAATATGGCTCGAGTGAGCAAGATTGTGATCACATAGAAAAAAAACCTCTAAGCACACTTAGCAGACAATACAAATCCACACATTAACAAAGCAAGAGAGAGACCAGTGTGTGTATGTCAGTCATGTGATATCAGTGTGAATGCAGTGTGTGAAGTATCAGTTACTGGTGGACAACAAAAATCCTCTCTCAGGCAACGGCTAGATGTTATGCCTTAGTGTCCTAAAACATAGATAACATGTCCACAGAGTTCATCTCTCTTCAGTTCATGCCAGATGGTAAAATTCCATGTTAGTCACATGGCTGTCCTTGGAGAGTTCAGATTGTTGCACATCAGCAATTGTTTGGGTTAAAGAGAAGCCAAAATACTCCCTTCTACCTTATCTTTTCTCCTGGAGGAATGATACTCAAGGACGCCGAATCAAGGCCTGATAGGCACAGTTCACTTAGAGCATAGAAATTTCACCTCTCATGCGATCCTGTGCATCACAATTTGCATGTACATTTCCATATACATTTCCAGGCTTTAAAATCATTTCCTGGAGAGCACCCAGCGACTCCGAGATGTTACCCATCTTCCTATTCAGTTCACCATTAGCCGCTATCAGTGCCCTCCCCAGCTGGTCGAATTGTTGAAGGAGCTTCGCCGGGTCCGCATTTTGATTAGCTCTTTCCAACTTCCTTAGTTTTCGATACACCAGGAAAACTCCAAAGCCAAACAGCAGAAATCCTGTGATCATAAGGCCAAACAGGTAGATGTCTTCCACATCTTCGATCGAAAGGTCGCACAGACACATAAGTTTCCAATTGTTTGTGTCTCGCACATAACCCGCAGCCGTAGTGCCTGCAGGACAGTTGGGCTCCCCCGGGCCCAATTTTCTGTTTGAGAAGGTGGTGTCGATTGCATTTAAAGCCCAGCTTACCAAATCCATAATTTTCCGTTTGGATCGAGATTCAGCCAGAAGAAGAGCGAGACACAGACAGGACACAGCAAGCTGGGATCAGTGAAGGGAGGAGGAGTGGAGAGGGGAAGAAATGCGTCTGGTCTCTCTGAAAGCCGAAAGAAGAAGCAGTCTTCTTCATATGTCTGGGCTATGGGGTAGGGTGGCAAGACGGAAGCCTCATCTTATAAAGAAAAACATCCAAGCCCAGCTACATTTTGCAAAAACACATTTGAACTCTCCCAAACGCATGTGGGAAAATGTGTTATGGGCCGGTGAAACCAAGGTAGAACTTTTTGGCCATTATTCCAAAACGTATATTTGGTGCAAACACAACACTGCTCATCACCAAAAGAACACGATACCTACAGTAAAACATGGTGGTGGCATCATCATGCTTTGGGGCTGTTTTTCTTCAGCTGCAACTGGGGCCTTATTCAAGATGGAGGGAATTACAAACATTTCCAAATATCAGTCAGTGTTGGCACCAGACCTTCAGGCTTCTGCTAGAAAGCTGAAGCTGAAGAGGAACTTCATCTTTCAGCATGACAATGACCCAAAGCACACATCCAAAACAACAAAAGAATGGCTTCACCAGAAGAAGATTAAGGTTTTGGAATGACCCAGCCAGAGTCCAGACCTGAATCCGAATGAACGTCTGTGGGGTGATCTGAAGAGGGCTGTGCACAGGAGATGCCCTCACAATCTGACAGATTTGGAGCGTTTTTGCAAAGAAGAGTGGGCAAATATTGCCACATCAAGATGTGACACGCTGATAAACTCCTACCCAAAAAGACTGAGTGCTGTAAGGTGCTGCAACAAAGTATTAGTTTAAGGATGTGCATATTTATACAACCAAGTTACTGTAAGTTTTTTATTATTATTTTTCACCTTAAAAGATTTCAGCTTGTTTTTCAATTGGGTTGTACATGTTGGAGGTCACACTAATGGTGGAAAAAGTTTTGAAATTATTTATCTTGGTCTCATTTTTTTTACATCACACAAACCTGGCATTTGAACAGGGGTGTGTAGACTTTTTATATCCACTGTATATATAGTGGCATTTTAACACCAATTTGAAATTGCTGTATCTATTAAATAATCTACTAAGCTGTGACCTTCATTTTTCTTGGAGTGAATAGCAGTCACTTCATGAATATGGACATCGCTTAAAGTTACACTCCGCCAAAAATCAAGGTTTGTTTTTTTTTAGTTGTCGGTAACATGTTTTTTTATGAATTACAAGACAGAGCGAAATCACTCAAATGCCTCATGTCTCTGAAAAAAGGTGAACTTAGACCGTTTTTGGTGACGTAAGATTAATACGACACTGGCATGTCTAGCACGTCTGTAGTGTTGAGCCAATCAGGACTCTCTGACCTAATTGAAGTTAGCCTTCATGGCCAGTTAGCATTTTTGGGCTAGCTGCTTTGAAAACTTGACCCAAATTAAAGATGGGTTTTTACCATTAAACTGCTTTTAAGGACCGGTGCAGTTTCAGTCATCCTGAGCCACTGGGCATGTCCTCCAACCAGTAAGTCTTTTTATCACAGCATTCATGCGGTTTAATGTAGCTTGTGCCTTGTGGTATGTGGGTTGGGTCTAGTCACCAATTCTGGCATTTTTTCTTTTTTTTTCGGGGGGGGGGGGGGGGGTTGACACAACACTGTATCTGTAAAAAAAAAAGGGGGGGGCACAAGATGTCCTTTCAGACAATGCAGATTTGTTATTATAGGGGATTTCGGCTGCGTGTCCACCAATTGCGTTTTTTGTCACCAGACCGCCCTGAGCATTTTTTTTCAGCGTTTGTGTGCTGCGCTCTGGGGAAAAAAAAAGTCTGTGCCCTGTATACCAGCAACAGCTTTTCACTCTCAGCTCAGCACTTCCACTGTCCTATAGTCAGACTTTCTACTGATGTTTTAATAGCAGTCTCTAAATAACAATGGACAGGAAACGTGTTTTAGCAGCTCTGGATGTGAAATATGATGACATGGAAAGCAGGAGTCTGAGCACACACTAGTACCGGCGTCCTATGTCCCACCCATGCAGCAGTTCTGATTGGTTGCTTAACGTCTGACATGACGAGCTCAGCTGCAGTCTCTGAAAAGTTGAACTTTTTTCAGCTCTGAGCACCCTGAGTGCCATGACAAAAAAACGGCCACTGCCGAGAGCGTTTCTGCGCCGAGGGCGCTCAGCAGTGTGAATGCTGGACTACATAGCGAATGAATGGAAAATAGCCGCCCAGAGTGGAAAAAACCCGTTTGGTGGACACGTAGCCTTATAGCCAACAGAGTGTCTTTAAGTTAAACATAGAGTTGTATTGTAGATTGTGCAGCCTCCGGCAGTATCTTTGAGGGCTTGCCCAAAAGCCCAGTTTGAAAGACAGGGAGCTGTCAAGTATGAGGTGTGCTGAGTTCTATGAAATTGCATGAATCAGATAAGTGGTCTGAAAGAAATTAGAACCTGAAAATTGAAAAAAGAAAAAATATTTTATGCAACTTTACTGTGATGATAAAAAAAGACACCATTCACCAACTTCAAATTGATTTTTACAGAACGATTAGGTCTCTGTTACTAATCCTTATTCCTTAATCCTCATTTTTTATTTATTTGATAATAATGTACATTCCAAACTGTTTTATTTTTACTTTACAGCTAAAACATTTTATTCAAAAACAAACCTTTGTATAAAGATGTTACTGACAAACAGCCTCTCGTCTGTGTGAATTCTCATGTTTTGAATCAAATTAGAGTACATTTCCCACGCTTGATTATGGCTGCTCACCTGCATGAGTTCGCAAGTGACTTTTAAAATTGCAATTGTGTCTGAAACATTTTCCACATATTTCACAAGAATACGGCTTCTCACCTGTGTGAATTCTCATGTGTTCAGTCAGGTAGTGACTGCGACTGAAGCATTTCCCACATGCTTCACAGGAATATGGCTTTTCACCTGTGTGAATTCTCATGTGCTTACTCAAATTAGGGCTGTGACTGAAGCATGTCCCACATATTTCACAAGAATATGGCCTCTCACCTGTGTGAATTCTCATGTGGCTTTTCAAATGACTGCACTGAGTAAAACTTTGCCCACATGTTTCACAACAAAAAGGCTTCTCACCTGTGTGAATTCTCATGTGGTTTTTCAAATGACCACGTTCAGTGAAACATTTCCCACATGTTTCACAAAAAAATGGCTTCTCACCTGTGTGAATTCTCCTGTGGCGCTTCAAAGTGCCACGTTCAGTGAAATTCTGTCCACATATTTCACAAAAAAAACGCATCTCGCCTGTGTGAGTCTTCATGTGGTCAGTCAAATATTGACTACGACTGAAGCATTTTCCACATGTTTCACAAGAATACGGCTTCTCATCTCTGTGTGTTCTCATGTGAAGTTTCAAAGTACCTCGCTGAGTGAAACTTTGCCCACATATTTCACAACAATATGGCTTCTCGCCCGTGTGAGTTCTCAAGTGAAGTTTCAAAGTACCCCTCTGGGCAAAACTTTGCCCACATGTTTCACATGAAAATGGCTTCTCACCGGTGTGGATTCTCATGTGGATTGATAAGTATCTACTCTGACTGAATCTTTTCCCACACATGAAGCAAACATTTGGCTTGGCCACTGACTGGCTTCTATCATGTTTACTTGATCCTGGGTTAACGTTTTTACTCACTTCCTGGTCGTGGCTTTCAGTCTCAGCAGATTTGCAAGAGAGGAGCTGCTCACCAATTGGTTCAGTTTCACCATAGTAACTGTATTCATAAGAAGGAATCACCACAAAGGTATCAGTCTCCTGCTTCAGTTCAAGCTGCTTTTCCTCTTCCTCTTTAACAGGTGTAGCATTGTGTTCCTCCTGGTCCAAACTGGAGTTCCTCTCCTGGTTAAAGAGCCACTGGACGGGGAGAACCTCCTCCACCTTACAGCCATGTAAATATGGGACATCTAGAAAGACAAAAAGATAAAAGGACAGAGATCATGAGGTGGTCTTGGGTTGATATGGTTTTATGGAGAGAAACGTGGAAAAACAGATGGTTGCGGATTTTGCTAAAAGGATGGAAACGGTTGTAGTGATAGATTCTCCCCTGTGTGAACATGATTTCTTTCAGGAATGTTTGTTAAACTGAACATTTCATTCACCTGTTTCATTCTCACGAGTGTGTGACATTAAAGAATCATCACCACTGCTGCTGTTTCTGAAACGTCTCTTACTTGACCCGGGCTCTTCTTCTTTACTTGATCCCGAGTCCACATGCCAGCTTCCTCTCTCATCTTGGGTCACAGTTGCAGCACAGGTGCAAGAGAGGAGCTGCTCACTGTTAGGCTCAGCTTCAATGTGCTTGTTTTCCCCATAAACAGAAGACCCCATGAAGGTATCAGCTTCCATCTTCACTAAAAACTGCTCTCCCTCCTGACTCATGTAGAGTTCATCATGTTCCTCTTTAATCTGAGGACGTTCCATTTCTTCACGTTCTTTCATCTGTGAAGGCTCTGGTTTCTCTTGGTCCAGAATAGTGTTTCTCTGTTGGTTCTTTAGCTGCTTGCTGGTCATT
Source organism: Pholidichthys leucotaenia (assembly GCA_020510985.1). Classification (NCBI taxonomy): domain Eukaryota; kingdom Metazoa; phylum Chordata; class Actinopteri; order Cichliformes; family Pholidichthyidae; genus Pholidichthys; species Pholidichthys leucotaenia. Next base: position 117,191,154 of record CM035850.1, read on the forward strand.
CAGAACCACCACCTCTTTACAGTCAGGTTGTTTTGGGATGACTGGAGGAATAAAAGAGAAAAAAAATGAGTAAGAAGAAGACAAAGAGAAAACAGAGTAAATGCATTGCAGTTTAAATCATCAGAAAAGCTCCACAAAGCGAGCTGGTCGCTCACAAGCACACGTCTAACATTTAGATTAATTCATGCTTTATAACTATGGATGTGTAAAGCATATCTTTTATATATTAGTTGTTACAAAGATCAGCCATAAGCCCCACACCGTGACATTTATAACTATCTGCTTACTATCTAGGGCACAGGCCTCAGTACTGGACTGCAAGCAAACTTCAGCTCACAGCATGCCTCTTCATTAATCATTACCTTTGTCCCACAAGAGCTTTTTTTAAGATTTATTTTGGGGCATTTTTGATGTTACTGAACAAATACAGTTAAGAGAGACGGGAAGTAGGGTGAAGTGCAGGGGACTTGCAGGAAAGGGATTTGAGCCAGGATGATTGTATTTGAGCAACATGCACTTACTGTATGTATCGTAATCACTAGGCCACTGAAAGCAACCTACAAGAGGTTTATACGTTTTCAAAAATTTTTAAAGATTTTTTTCTATCAGCACAACAGTGGATATGAAAAGTGTACACGCCCCTATTAAAATGCCAGGTTTTTGTGATATAACAAAAATTAAACCACAGTAAATCATTTAAAAATGTTTCCCACTATTAAGAATGGGCGTGTGACATCACCCGATGGAAAAACTGCAAGGAATTGTGGGTAAAGTGCTCTGCCCGTCTGTGCTTAGTAGTAAGCAACGAACGCGGTTAAGCTGAAGTTTTTGAGAGGGTTGCTTCAGTCTGTTATTTATTTATTCAGTCGGTTAAAACTGACACTGAATATGGCATTCCAGAAGAAGCCATCTCTACTGTCATTCAGTCAATCATGTATTGTTTATGTTTCTCCCATCTACAATGTTAACCACATGTAGAATCAGAGGGGTCACTGCCATGCAAGGCGCCACCACAAACAACTTCTCCTTCCCCCATTCTGTTACGCTGAGCGCCAAGTTAGAAGGCGGGAAGTACTATTTTTATATGGTCTTTGGTATGACCTGGCTGGGATTTGAACCCTCAACCTCCCAGTTGTGGGGCGGATGCTCAACTAGGCCACCACTCCAGTACATGGGAAATGTAAATATACATTTAAAACGTCATACAAAATCCAGGATGACACATGAAAGGGAAAACATTTCAATCACATTATTATTCATCCGAATACCACACAGCGTTAGAATGGGGAAGTTTTGCTGCGTTATCAAATGCAACAACTGCTCTCACAATTGGCATGGAAAAAGATTGATAACAGCATACGCTTTTTTTAACTTCCCGACTTGTAAGAAAAGTGGAGAGAACTGGGTCTTCAAGCTAACAAAGAGGTGTCGGATGGAATGGATTGCAGTGGTCAGAAGGAAAGACATCAGCTCCAACGATATTCCTGCACACTCAGTCGTGTGTTCACGGCATTTTCACCAAGGTAAGTTGTGATTTATAAAAATATTTATAAGTGCAGAAAGACGTCCCCTCTCCAGAGTAGCTGTCTTTTGCACGGTGTGCTTTGGCTGCACCTCAGCCATGGCTCTTTGTCATCTCTCAATAATGTGTAAAAACGCACAGGGCAAAATCAAATAATTTCCCCACATCATCTCTGCTATTCCAAATTTCTCTTGCAAATCTGGAGCAGTGTTTTTTTTTTGTTTTTTTTTTAAAGAGAACTTGTTGGTGTGGGGATTTTCTTTGATTTTTCTGAAGTTGTGATTAGTTGTTGTCTTCAACACACATGAATGTAATATCAGCTGGAGACTGAAGTCTATAGAATGTTTGATATCGCTAAATTAAGCAGATTCTCTTCTTTCAGGAAACTATAAAAACATCACTGTCCTGGTTTAGTATGTTTTTATAGCAGCTAATTACAGTGCATCCAGAAAGCATTCACATCGCTTCACTTTTTCCACATTTTGTTATGCTACAGCCTTATTCCAAAAGGGATTAAATTCATTTTTTTCATCAAACTTCTACACACAATACCCCATAATGACAATGTGAAAAAGTTTTTCTGAAATTTTTGCAAATTCATTAAAAATGAAAAACACTAGGAAATTACATGTACATAGGTATTCACAGCCTTTGCTCAATACTTTGATGCACCTTTGGCAGCAAATTACACCCTCAAGACTTTTTGAACATGATGCCATACACTTGGCACACCAATCTTTGGACAGTTTTGCCCATTCCTCTTTGCAGCACCTCTCAAGCTCCATCAGGCTGGATGGGAAGCGTTGGTGCACAGCCATTTTCAGATCTCTCCAGAGATGTTCAATTGGATTCAAGTCTGGGTTCTGGTTGGGCCACTCAAGTACATTCACAGAGTTGTCCTGAAGCCACTCCTTCAATAGCTTGGCTGTGTGATTAGGGTCGTTGTCCTGCTGAAAGACAAAACCATTGCCCCAATCTGAGGTCAAGAGTGCTCTGGAGCAGGTTTTCATCCAGGATGTCTCAGTACATAGCTGCATTCATCTTTCCCTCTACCCTGACTAATCTCCCATTTCCTGCCGCTGAAAAACATCCCCACAGCATGATGCTGCCACCCCCATTGGCGTGGTTATGAGCGGTGCCTGGTTTCCTCCAAACATGACGCCTGGCATTCATGCCAAAGAGTTCAATCTTTGGCTCATCAGACCAGAGAATTTTGTTTCTCATGGTCTGAGAGTCCTTCAGTGCCGGTTGGCAAACTCCAGGTGGGCTGCCATGTGCCTTTTACTAAGGAGTGGCTTCCTTCTGGCCACTCCACCATACAGGCCTGATTGGTGGATTGCTGCAGAGATGGTTGTCCTTCTGGAAGATTCTCCTCTCTCTTCACAGAGCAACGCTGGAGCTCTGACAGACTGACCATAGGGTTCTTGGTCACCTTCATGACGAAGGCCCTTCTCCCTTGATCGCTCAGTTTAGACAGCTGGCCAACTCTAGGAAGAGTCCTGACGGTTTCAAACTTCTTCCATTTACGGATGATGGAGGCCACTGTGCTCACTGGGACCTTCAAAGCAGCAGAAATTTTTCTGTACCCTTCCCCAGATTTGTGCCTCGAGACAATCCTGTCTCGGTGGTCTACAGACAATTCCTTTGACTTCATGCTTGGTTTGTGGTCTGACATGTACTGTCAACTGTGGGACCTTATACAGACAGGTGTGTGCCTTTCCAAATCATGTCCAATCAACTGAATTTACCACAGGTGGACTCCATTTAAGCTCTAGAAACATCTCAAGGATGATCAGTGGAAACAGGATGCACCTGAGCTCAATTTTGAGCTTCATGGCAAAGGCTGTGAATACTTATGTACATGTGATTTCTTAGTTTTTTATTTTTAATAAATTTGCAAAAATCTCCAAAAAAAACCACAAAACTTTTTTCACATTGTATTATGGGGTATTGTGTGTAGAATTTTGAGGAAAAAATGAATTTAATCCCTTTTGGAATAAGGCTGTAACATAACAAAATGTATAAAAAGTGAAGTGCTGTGAATACTTTCTGGATGCACTGTATACTGGTAATTTTTTTTAATTGCGCCAGCGCGAGCGTCAGGCTTATCACATTGCAGGATTAGTATTTAATATCCTGTTGATAATAATGTGTATATACCTATCAAGCATCATATGACAAATATGAACATAAATCCAACATTTCACTGCTGGGACTTGGAAATGTCTGTAGTTGCAGACACATGCTAGTGCAGAAAATCATAGAAACAATGATTGCTTACTAACTAACTAACTAACTAACCTGCACTTATATAGCGCTTTTCTAGTCACAAAGACCACTCAAAGCGCTTTCATTAATACTAACCCTCTATTCTAAGGGCCTATAGGAAACAAAAAATATCTAGGGACAATTTAGAACAGCCAATTAACCTAACATGCATGTTTTTGGCATGTGGGAGGAAACCGGAGAAATCCCGGAGTAAACCCACGCAACACGGGGAGAACATGCAAACTCCACACAGATCACTGTTGGTCGGGGGCTGGGATTGAACCCACGATCCCACGATCCCCACAATCCCCCGGCCAAGGGTAAACTGTGCTGCCGCAGTGCTAACCACTGCGCCACCGTGCAGCCAAACATTTACGTTTGTGTTAAATGTTTTCTGGTCATTCACAGAATATTTGAGATGGCTGGACCCATCCATTGGTTAATTGAACATGAGCCTCTAATGGTTTATAGTTTTTAAACTGCACATGGGTTTATGCACTCACCCCACTACACAAACCAGGTACGCAAACACATCTGACAGCGTGACTCGAGGCAGTTGGTTGAGATCCGTGGTTCATTTCTTGTGCTCAATCAATTGATCCCGTTTATTTCTTTAACTTTTTAAAGGTAGCGCTCCTTTGCTTCCTTATTCAGCTTCTCTGAATAAGGAGTTTTAATTTTCTGTTTGCTCCGTTCCATTACACGTATGTCTGTTCCTGTTAGCAGTTGCCTAGACTACAGGTAAACAAAGAAGCCAGACCATGACGATGGCGACAAAGGCCCAGAATGCAGCACGGCATGACGTCAATGCCTGTTCTCACTCAACCCCCAAGGAGCATCACATGAAACCAAGACAAGTGAAACACTACAAACACACGAGGGCCCACCCCCTCAGCACTTTCTAGTGGGACCAGCATTAGTGGACAGCCAAGCTAAACCAACTCACTCCAGACATCTCCATTTCGACAAAGCCACCTGCCACACTCGAAATTCCATGTGAGCCAAGACGATGACACAGTCCAACATGTACTTCATATGCAAAGCACCCCCCCCCCCCAAACCTCAAGACTGAATGCTGTTACTAAATCAAAAGGTGCTTCAACAAAAAATAAAGTTTTCCCCTAGCAGATTTGTCTGTGTTTCAAATGAACAGTACAGTTACAGGTCACATTAAAAGTAGAACAAGTTTGGAAATGATTTACGGTGGTCTTGTTTTGGATTTTTTTACATCACAAAAACCTGACATTTTAACAGGAGTGTGTACGCTTATTAATATCCACTGTAAATATTATGCTCCAATTTGTTTTAATGTTGAGCCAGTGCTATGGGACTGTTAGTGTTCCTCTATTGAAAATATACCAGCATTTAACTTATAAAAGATGCGTTTGCCTAATTTTTACTTGGACAAGCAATGCGTCATTTTTGTCACCAGAATCAATGCGCATTTTAACAATTATATTTGATTCCAAACGCAAAAAAAACCCCAAACATCTAATAGCAACAGTCTAAATTAGCTAATAGCTATACACTCTATGTGCAACACATCAGATTGATTGTCTTTGATTAATTGTCTATGTTTATTGCACTGTCCCTGTCAAATAAACTAATCTATCTATCTATCTATCTATAGACGTACTTTAAAGAAAATCACTTTGCACACGTGAAGTTTTCTGTTGCCCAAACTGCGGTATTTTAGATGAGAAAATTATTTCATCAATTCATTTTCAGTTACTAGTGCAACACAAAATAATGAGAAAATTTCGCGGATTTGCAAGAGAAAACAAATACTTCCAAACTGACGACAGGAACAAAAAAAAAAAAAAAAAAAAGAGTAGAACTCGTTTTCACGTCTAAATCAATTCGAGCATTTAAAGCCAGTCGTGAAGAGACAACAAAGAGAAAATGTTGGAGAAAACGAAGTCAGTTTTAGAGGCAGAATAAAACTTTACCATTTCGTTCAGTTGCAGCACTTAGTTTCTCTCTAACAAGATGAAATGAAGACACATATTTACTTAAATAGCTCAAATATTCATCTGCGACAGACACTCCTCACTTAAGCTAATGCCCTAGCTTTGTTTACGTCAATCGGATGTGTTACGCTGTGAGGTCCGAAAGAAACGAACAGTCAAACTATTGTTCCGCTACCCACTCCCTTGAGGCCGCATAGGACCAGAACCATCTACCGTGTATCCCTTAAAAATATCAACGCATTTTCTTTTAAATATTTAAAAAGACAGTCTAAACGTTAGTAAATTTTCCAAGTTAAAGTCTTCCATTACCAGATAGGTATTGCATAAAAGTAGAATACTGTGGAGGAAGAAATCAGACGAGGCAAGAGCTGATGACACAGAACTTTAGACTGCCCTGGGTCTCAAGGAAACTACTTTTATACTCTTTACTCCCGCCTTTGGGACCCAGGGTGTGAAACATTAACATACAGGACATAAGACATGTACACACATCAACATACAGTACACAAAGCATGACTTATTACCATACTCTCGCACCCTGGTGACTTCAGGTGTGAAACCTGTCACAGCGGGGGCAAAGACACCTCTTGTCTAGTCTAAAACACCCTAGTGCTACGCCGCCCCATGTTGTCTTCGCTCCTCTCTTCACTGTTACCATTTCTCACCTCCCTCTACCCCCCAACCTCAAGCCCTGGGTGGAGTGCCACCTGTTATCGTGTCCCCCCCCCCCCCAAACACCCAGAAAGTGCCCTAACCCTCTGGTCCTTTGGGTTGAGCAAGTGCCCGTAGCCGCTGTAGGGGGGAACTGCCGTTCAGGTCAGAGCACCTTCCTGATGAGATGTGTGGGAGGAAATGTTGGTCTGTGGAGGAGGGGAGGGTGGGGAGGGGACAAAGTTAGTTTCGTGAACACAGGTCTCTTCCGGGGGAATACCAACATGCGGACCCACCGTAGGTGGGTGTCCGCACTGGGGAGCTTTGGCCAACACCACCTGTTTGTCTGCCAACACATAAGCGGGCTTAAGCCTGTCAATGCAGACGATTTCCTTACGCCACCCGTAGTCTAACACTAAGTGTTTTGCCCCTGTTTCCAGCACTCTGAACGGGCCGTCGTACAGTGGATGCAGCGGGGTTCTGTGTGCATCGTGTCTGACATAAACGAATTTGACGTTCTGCAAGCCCTTTGGAAGGAAGGTGCGGGGAAAACAATAGCGCGCCGGGCTTGGCACGTTGGCAGCCCCTGTACTGTGAAAAAATTGCGCAGGCTGATTGGTCCTGGGCGCAGGGCTCTCCGGTAAAAATTCCCCGGAGATCCGCAATGGCTAAGAAAAAATGAGCTCTGCCGGGGAAGCTGTCAACTCTTCCTTAGGCGTGGAGCGCAACCCCAATACGACCCAAGGAAGGCTGTCAACCCAATTTGCATCTGTGAGTGAGGCTCTGAGCGCTGCTTTAAATGACCTGTGATAATGTTTGCACAGCCCATTAGCCTGGGGCTTGTACGCGATCGTGTGGTGGATTTTGACCCCCAGGCTATCGGCCATCGCGGTCCAGAGTTCTGAAAGGAATTGCGGACTTCTGTCGGAAGTGATGTCAGATGGAGATCCAAACCATGCAACCCAAGCTGACAAAAATGTGCGAGCTACCTCGGTGGACGTGGTGGAGGCCAGCAGGACCACTTCTGGCCAACGCGTGGTGTGGTCCACAATTGCCAAAAGGTGTGTGAAACCTTGTGACGGCAGAAGGGTAGCCACTAAATCCACGTGTAGGTGGTTGAACATCCTGGCTGGAATTTGAAATGGCTCATGGGGGGCTTTGGTGTGCTTGTGCACCTTAGCCCACTGGCATGTGACGCACGCTGCAGCCCATTCTTTCACATCCCTGTGTAGGCGAGGCCAGACAAATTTTACCCCCACCAGTTTAACCGAGGCGCGCATGCTGGGATGTGAAAGGGACTGGACGGACTCAAAAACGCGGCGGCGCCAACAGCTTGGAATCACCGGGCGTGGGCAGCCGGTGGAGACATCGCATAGCAGGGACTGAAAATGTTTGCGTCCCCAGTTTGGTCGGTGGCCATGGCGGGGAAATCTATCCCCATGTAGACCAGGGAGACTAACACATGTGACAGGCAGTCAGCGACGACATTAAACTTACCTGCTACGTGTTGGATCTCAGTACTGAATTCTGAGATTGCAGCCAAGTGCCGTTGCTGCCGAGCCGACCACAGTTCTGAAACTTTGGACATAGCGTACATTAGTGGTTTGTGATCAACAAACGAGGTGAACTCTGGGCCCTCGAGCCAACACTGGAAATGGGGCATAGCCAGGTGGAGAGCCAACAGCTCCCGGTCAAACATGCTGTATTTGCACTCGTTGCCACGCAAGATATGGCTGAAAAACACAAGTGGCTGTCACGACCTGGAGACGTACTGCTCCACCACTGCCCCTATTGCGACGTCAGACGCATCCGTGGTGAGCGCTATCTGCACTGACTGGGTTGGGCAGACCAGCAAAGCCACGTTAGCGAGCGCTGTTTTGGTGTTTGTGAAAGCCTGGACCCGCTTGGGGGTCCAGTCAATGCTTTCCACGGGCTTCTTTTTTTGAGCGCGTCATACAGCGGTTGCAGCAGCTGGGCTGCCCGGGGGAGGAAACGGTTGTAAAAATTGACCATGCCCAAAAATTCCTGTAGCGCCCTTACAGTCTGTGGACACGGAAAATCTGACACCGTGCATTATTTATCCTGCAGCGGAATCGCGCCCTCCGGCAAGATGTGGTGTCCCAAAAAATCACTGACTGGCAGCCTGGACTGGCACTTTGCCGGGTGAACCATCAGCTTGTGCACTTCCAACCATTGGAAGACCTGTGTGCTCCTCCTCTGACGCATTAGCCACCAAAATATCGCCCAAGTAGACAAAAACAAACAGTAAGCCATGGAGCACCGCGTCCATCATTCTTTGAAAAGTTTGCGATTTGCCCTTTAACCTGAATGGCATGCATAAAAACTCGAACAGACCAAAAGGAGTTATTACCACCATTTTGGGAACATCGTCTGCGCGTATCGGGACCTGGTGGTAACTGTGGATCAGGTCCACTTTTGAAAAAATGCGCATCCCAGACAGGAGCACGGAAAAATCCTGGATGTGCGGGATGGGATACCGGTCATGTTCTATGGCGTTGTTCAAGCATTGGAAATCGCTGCACGGCTGCCACAACCCATCGGCCTTAGGCACCCTGTGCAGCGGAGATGCCCAAGAACTATTGGAGCGCCTAACGATGCCTAATCGCTCTAGGTTAGCAAACTCCTCGTGCACGCTGGCTAGTTTAACCGCGTCCAGGCGGCAAGGGCACAAACACAGGAAGATCTTTAGTTGTGATAAAATGCTCGACCCCATGTTTGGTTACCGCAGAGGAAAAGGTGGGAACCGTGAGTGCTGGGAACTTGGAAAGCAAACGCTGGTACTTACCCCCGGGAGCTAAAACATTAGTGTGTGTTGGTGGCCCAACTCCCCGAGCTATGCAGGGAAAGGAGGAAAAAGAAACAGCATCCACTAAACGTCTGTTGGCAATATCGACTAACAGTCTGTAAGCACACAGAAAATCAGCCCCCAAGATGGGAACCAAACATGCAGCGACCACAAAATCCCACTGGTAACTGCGTCCATGTAAGCAAACAGTCACTGTCCTTTCACCAAACGTCCTGATGTGGGATCCGTTGGCAGCTGTAAGAGCTGGGCCGCTGCCTTCTGCCAACCAGGCCACGCTGACTGGCAAAATGAGGCTTCTCTGGGAGACGGAGTCCACCAGAAAATATCTCCCAGAACGTGTACCCGTGATGAAAAGCAGCTTCTCCCTGTCACCAGCAGTTGCAGCTGCTATCAATCACTGGCTGTTTTGTTTCCCAGCTTTCTTGAAGTGGTACGGTGGCAGACAATGTTGCGCTTCCTTGCCAAAACAGCGGTGATAAAAACGCAGTGTCTCAGTCCCATGTCTCCAGGTGGCCGTCCCTGCTACCACCATCGGCTCCTTGACCTCGCTGGATTCCTTTGGAGATCCCGGTGTCACTGCGTGCACGCTGAGAGCCCTGTTTGCCAGGATGATGCGGTCTGCCTCTTGTGCCAGTGCACGGTAGTTCCTGGTCACCAGCAGCAGTGAGTTAGTGAGGATCACTCGCACTGTAGCTGGTAGGTTCCTGAGGAAGACCTGGGTAAACAGGAAGGATCCGTCGTCCCTACCCATTAGCTCGAGCATGCTCTCCGTAAGGTCCACAGCTGATCTGTCACCTAACTCCGAGCATGTGAGGAGTTTTTCTGCCCTCTCCCCATCCGAAAGGGTATAACATTGCAGCAGTGTCTGCTTGAGAGCGTTGTATTTACCCTGGGTTGGCGGGTCCTGGAGCAGGCTCATGACTCATTGCGTGGCACGCGTGTCCAGCGCAGCTACCACATGATGGTATCTGGTGTCGTTCATAGAGATTCCACGTAGGGCGAACTGGGCTTCCACATGCAAAAACCAAGCGTCCGGGTTGTGGAGCCAAAAGTCCGGGAGCTTGACTGTGACGGCGCACGCAGTGGTGTGTGGGTCCCGTGCGAGTGTTTCCACAGAGGTGCTCGGCTCATTCTCCATTTCACGTCTTAAGGTCACCAATGTGGAGGAGGAAATCAGATAAGACAACAAGCTGACAACACAGAACTTTATTCTCCTCCAACAGATACAAAAAGACTGGCCTGGATCTCAAGGCGACCACTTTTATACTCTTTATTCCCGCCTTTGGGACCCAGGGTGAAACATTAACATACGGGACACAACACATGTACACACATCAACATACACTACAGAGCACATGACTTATTACCATACTTTCGCGCCCTGGTGACTTCAGGTGTGAACCCTGTCACAGCGGGAGCAAAGGCACCTCTTGTCTAGTATAAAACCCCCTAGCGCTACGGCACCCCTTGTTGTCTCCGCTCCTCTCTTCACTATTACCATTTCTCACCTCCCCCTCCCCTCCAACCTCAAGCCCTGGGTGGAGTGCCACCTGTTATCGTGTCACCACAATACATTTTTTTTAAAAGAATTAAAACCCGAAAAGGATTAAGTGGAAGAAGATGAATGAATGAATTAAAAGGTCCTCAGTTCTATGTATGTGAGAGCTGTGGGGGAGGGGGATGGATCTCTGACTGTTTGCAGTCCAGATGGCCCAGGGAAAGAAACTGTTCGTCAGTCTGGAGGTGTGAACCTGATTGATCTGAACCATCGTCCAGAGGGAAGCAGGTACAACAGGTGGTGGGCGGGATGTGAGGGGTCTCCTGTGATGGCCTTGGTGGAGGATCTGGAGATGTCCTCCAGGGAGGAGAAAGGGCTGCTGCTGATTTTTTGGGTGGTGTTGATGACCCTTTGCACAGCCTTCTTGTTCTCAGCCATGGAGCCGGCATACCACACACTCAGACAGTAGGTGAGCACGCTCTCCACTGAGAAGTGGTAGAAGGCCAGCAGCAGCTTCTGATCCAGGTTGTTCTTTCTCAGGGCACGGAGGAAGTGCAGCTGCTGCTGTGCTTTCTTCACCACGGCCTTGGCGTTGTCAGTCCAGAAGAGGTCAAAGGTGATGTGGGTGCCCAGGAACCTAAAGGTGGTAACAGTTTCCACGCGGTCTCCATTTATGAGGAGGGGTGTGTGGTCCTGTCTGTGCTTCCTGAAGTCCATAATGAGCAGTGTTGGGAGTTACTGTAATGCCACAACTTTTACAGTAACGTGCTGTGTAACAAAATTACTGTTTAAAAGTTCAGTAATGCGTTACAGTTACTGAAATTTGATCCGGTGCATTACTCGTTTTATTAATATGGATACATATTTTTAGCACAAATAAATGAGGAATTTGAGGGGCTGGATCATGTCTCTGTCACAGCAGACATTTGGACGGTGGATAATGGACATTTTCTTTGGATCACTGCACATCGGATTAAATCCATACCATAAAAGTAAAATAAACATGGACAGCTTTATGCAGTGTTGCTAATGCTCACTCCAAAATGAGGAAATTACTGGCAATATCATGTTGATTTTCTTCAGATTTTTCCCACAATAAGAGCTCTCAAGGCAGGATAAAGCAGACTGAACATGTTCTAAAAGCTCTGCCTGAAACAGTCTGTTTTCAGCCTGGCATTAATAAGCCCGTAATGTAATCCATTAATTAAATTAAAATAAGATAAGATAAGATAAGATAAGCCTTTATTAGTCCCACAATGGGGAAATTCCAGGATTGCAACAGCAATTTTCTTGCCTGTGTGCAAGATGATTTAAGTATGCATTTAAAAGTAATGTGAAGGTTACTTTTCCAAGTAACTAGTTACTTTAATCATGCAGTAATTGGTAAAGTAACTCAGTTACTTTTGAAAAGGACTAACTGTAATTAGTTACTATTTTTTAGTAACTTGCCCAACACTGATAATGAGTTCTTTGATGATGATGATGATGATGATGATGATGATGATGATGGTTTTATGGATATGATTTCAGTGACTGGAGTAATATAGGCTGAGCATCAACACACCTCAGACAGTAATAATAATAATAATAATTGTAGTGGAGCTGAAATGACGAGGCGGTTTTGTATTAAAAACAGGGTTTTTAATGAATAGCTCCTCTATCAAATCTCATCAGGTGTAGAGCTTGGCAGAAGGCAAGAGAGAGAACTCTGCTTCGCTCGCTGGTTAAATACAAGCACGCATAGCACCACTCATTGAAACAGCTGACGTCAGAGCCACTCATTGAAAAAGGTAACATCTCCCCGTTATCTTAATCCCCATTGTCCTGCCATCCCCTCTCCCTGTCTTGGGAGGTGATGGGAACTCCCCCTCTCGCTTTAGGGGGTAAAGGTGTCGAGTCCGTCTCCACTGCCGCGTCTTGGGAGGTCCATTGTCTTTACCCCGGCGCGGGGGGTGCTCTGTCCTTACTAGGTGTGAAGCTCTTTACATATGCTGTCACAAAACATTTCCACTTGTTCTAACATATGTAGATATGGGATATAAGAGTCATATATACCACAGGGCCCCCAAACACTAGGAAAGGACATAGAAAGAATTACAGTCTAAGATAACAACTATGAAATACTACGTGTTACAACTGTTGCTACCGGAGAAATTTTCTAGCAGCTATGCTCCTAAGAAAGTTCAGTGGTAAACATAACAGCATAGTGAAATCATAAGTAGCCTTAAACTGTTGTAGCACAATTAGTGGATAATTGTGGGGTGATTGGTATCAGTCCTTGTGCTGTCTGGGCTTAATCCTTCTCCCAAAACTGCTGTAGGTTGGCTTAGGTGTCCCGCTGGGACCTTCTCGTGGTGAATCTGCATTGTGGGAAGGAAAGAGATTATTTGTTCCCTGCCTGGGGGCTGAGACTTTTCCTCTGGGGGGTCTACCACGTCGAGGCGCTCGTGCCACCTGTGTAGGCTTGTCTCTCAGCAAGAAGGCAGGTTTGAGTCTGTCAACACTGACCACTTCCTTTCTGTCCCCATAATCAAGCACAAAGTGTTTGTCACCATTTTCCAGCACTCTGAACGGGCCATCATAAACTGGGCGTAGCGTTGGTTTAATAGCTTCATGCTTAACAAAAACAAACTCAGCGCTTTTCAAAGTTTGAGGAAGAAAAACTCGTGGAAAAGAGTGATGAGCTGGACCGTGGAGGGAAACCGGTCCACTGCTGCCTAAAAACCTTGGGACGGGAAAGTGTCCTGGTTCTGGGTTCTCTGGTAAAAATTCTCCTGGGAGTCTGATAGGCTGGGCAAAAACTAATTCTGCAGGAGAAGCGTCTAAATCCTCTTTAGGTGCTGCACGCAACCCCAATAAAACCCAGGGAAGTTTATTAACCCAATTTGTGTCCGTTAGTGAGGCCCTGAGGGCAGCCTTTAAGGACCTGTGAAAACGCTCGCATAACCCATTGGCCTGAGGGTGATAAGCGGTGGTGCGATGAATTGTTGTCCCTAAACTGTTAGACATGGCTGACCAGAGCTCTGAGATAAACTGAGGCCCTCTGTCTGACGTGATGTCTGATGGAACACCGAAACGTGCCACCCAGTTTGCTAGAAAAACGCGAGCAACTTCCTCCGCTGTGGTTGATGCTAAAGGGACTGCCTCTGGCCAGCGCGTGGTGCGGTCTATCATAGTTAGCAGGTGTGTGAAACCTTGGGAGGAAGGTAGCGGCCCCACGAGGTCGACGTGAATGTGGTCGAATCTTCTAGCAGGAATTGGAAAAGGCTCCAGAGGGGCCTTTGTGTGTCTGTGTATTTTGGCGCGTTGACAAGGAATGCAAGTTTTTGCCCATTCTCTTACGTTTTTGCGCAGGCCTGACCACACAAACTTTTCAGTAACCATTTTGACCGAGGCGCGCACACCTGGGTGCGCAAGGGAGTGAATTGCGTCGAAAATACGGCGGCGCCAAGCAGCCGGTACTAACGGGCGAGGTCGGCCGGTTGAAACATCGCATATTAGGGGAGGCACGCCGTCGCGCAAGTTTTTTTTTCTCCAGCTTTAACCCTGTTGGTCCAGACAGGAGCGCGCGCACGTCTGCATCACTGCTTTGTTCTTCCGCCATGGCTGCATAATCTATCCCATCCTGGATAGGTGCTGCGTATGTGTGTGCGTTAGTGAAGAGTTCCGCTGCTGAGGCGGTGTAATCTGTCTCCTCGTGCTCTGGCGGTGTCACAGCGCGAGAGAGACAGTCACCTACTATGTTAAGTTTGCCTGCTACGTGTCGAATGTCTGTGGTGAACTCTGAGATCGCAGCTAGCTGTCTTTGTTGTCTGCCTAACCATGGTTCTGAAATTTTGGCCATAGCAAAAGTGAGTGGCTTATGGTCCACGAAAGCCGTGAAACTCCGCCCTTCTAACCAAAACTGGAAGTGGCGGATGGACAAATGAAGCGCCAGCAGCTCTCTGTCAAAAGTGCTGTATTTGCGTTCAGTTGGGTTTAGCGATTTGCTAAAGAATGCTAAAGGTTGCCAGACCCCACTGACAAGTTGTTCTACAACTGCCCCTATAGCCAGGTCTGAAGCATCTGTGGTTAGAGCAATGCGGGCTGAGGAATCTGGGTGGACTAACATTGTGGCGTTAGCTAGGGCGCTTTTTACTTCCGCGAAAGCGCGTTCGCGCTCCGGGGTCCATTCGACCACGTTGGAAGCTTTCTTTTTTCTGAGCGCGTCATATAGGGGTTGCATGAGCTGAGCTGCGTGGGGGAGGAAACGGTTGTAAAAATTAACCATCCCCAAAAATTCCTGTAGCGACTTAACCGTTTGAGGCCGTGGAAAACTTTCTATCGCACGAACTTTGTCTGGAAGTGGAATTGCCCCTGCCGGGGAGACCCTATGTCCCAAAAAATCAATTTGTGATACGCCGAATTTGCATTTGGCTGGATTGATTATAAGTCCGTGCTCTTCCAGCCTCTGAAAAACGGTAGTGAGGTGCTGTTCGTGTTCTTCCTCGGATGAACTGGCTACCAGCATGTCATCGAGGTAGACAAAAACAAAGGGTAGGTCGCGTAGGACTGCGTCCATCATCCGTTGGAAAGTTTGAGCCGCGCCTTTGAGGCCGAATGGCATTCTTAGGGATTCAAAAAGGCCGAAAGGGGTTATAACCGCTGTTTTAGGAATATCTTCAGCTCGGACTGGGACTTGGTGATAACCGCGGACTAAGTCTATTTTTGAAAAAATGCGCGCACCCGCTAAATGCAGTGAAAAATCCTGAATGTGAGGAATGGGGTAGCGGTCATGTGCTGTAGCGTTGTTTAGCCTGCGGTAATCTCCGCACGGTCTCCAAGAACCGTCGGATTTCGGGACCATGTGAAGTGGTGAAGCCCAAGGGCTCTTTGAACGTCGGCAAATGCCTAATTTTTCAAGAGCTGCAAATTCGTCCCTTGCTATGTTGAGCTTGGCCGCGTCTAAGCGGCGAGCTTTGGCAAAAACGGGAGGTCCCGTTGTTGGAATGAAGTGTTTAACCCCGTGTTTGGCTACAGTGGCTGAGAATTTGGGGGTTGTGAGTGCTGGAAATTGGGTGAGGAGTTGCTCAAACTTACCTCCCGCCGTGGTGACGTTGGCCTGCACAGGTGGTGAAGAAACTCGAGCTGAACATGGAATAGAAGCAAAAGATAGTGCATTAACCAGGCGCCTATTTGCAAGATCCACTAATAACCCATGTGCACACAGAAAATCTGCGCCTAACAAGTTAAAGCTCACCGCTGCTACAACAAATGTCCATCTGTAGCTGCGGCCGTGGATGAGGAGGTGCAGGCTCTTTTCCCCGAACGTGTCGATGTCAGAGCCGTTGGCTGCCACTGCTCCGTTGCCCCGGGTGCCCATGGTTCGATCTGCGTGGGAGGGCATGACGAAACTCAGCTGAGCTCCCGTGTCGATGAGGAACTGCTTGCCTGTGTATCCATCCGTCACATATAACAGCTTACTCTTCTCGCCGAGAACCACTGCTGTTAATGGTCCTCGGCTTGGGCGCTTCCCCGACATCGTAAACTTGCAGGGGGGAATGCATTTGCGGGCTTTCTCTGCAAAGCGGTGGTGATAATAGCAGACGTCATTCTGCTCGTTGCGCTTGGGCCACGCCACTGTCACCGTGGGATGAGTCTCTCCAAGGCTCGGGGTGTCCGTTTTCAGATATGCGGATGCCGCTGTGGGTGTCCGTTCTCTGCAGGCGTTGACGAGCCGGTAAGCCTCGTTGGCCAGTGTGCGGAAATCCTGATGATTATTGCACTTCATGCTGGCGAGTGTCCCTCTCAACTGCGGTGGTAGCGTGCTGAGGAAGATGAATTGGAAAAGGAAATTATCATTATCCTCCTCCTTGAGTTGTAGCAAATCCTCCATGAGGGTCCTCGGATTGCTCCCTCTGTGGCCGTAGACCGCCAGGATCCTCTCGGCTCTTTCCTCCGCTGATGGGACATAATTCGCCACGATGGTTGCCTTGAGTGTCTCATATTTGTCCCGGGCTGGTGGTCGCCGGACCAAGCTCCGCACACACTTCGAAGTGGCAGAGTCGAGTTTGGAGACGATATGGTAAAACTTAATATCGTCTGCTGTGATGCCCGCCAGTATAAACTGGGCTTCAGCTTGCTGAAACCAAGAGGCGGGGTCCTCTTGCCAGAAGTCTGGCAGGTTGACAGCAACGGCGTTCGTGCACACCATCACTGTTGTGCCCGCCGGGTGAGAGTGCCTTGCCTCGGCACTCGCGGCGGTGCTGGAGCTCGGTTGAGCTCTCTCAGTGCCCTCTGCCGTGGGGAACAGCTGTCTGCTTGTTCCCTCGTCTGCGTCGTCGCTGGCGTATGCCCGAGTCACCAAGGATGAGCAGCTTGAAGAACGCCTCCGGTCCATATTCTCGCGTCAGGGTCACCAGTGTAGTGGAGCTGAAATGACGAGGCGGTTTTGTATTAAAAACAGGGTTTTTAATGAATAGCTCCTCTATCAAATCTCATCAGGTGTAGAGCTTGGCAGAAGGCAAGAGAGAGAACTCTGCTTCGCTCGCTGGTTAAATACAAGCACGCATAGCACCACTCATTGAAACAGCTGACGTCAGAGCCACTCATTGAAAAAGGTAACATCTCCCCGTTATCTTAATCCCCATTGTCCTGCCATCCCCTCTCCCTGTCTTGGGAGGTGATGGGAACTCCCCCTCTCGCTTTAGGGGGTAAAGGTGTCGAGTCCGTCTCCACTGCCGCGTCTTGGGAGGTCCATTGTCTTTACCCCGGCGCGGGGGGTGCTCTGTCCTTACTAGGTGTGAAGCTCTTTACATATGCTGTCACAAAACATTTCCACTTGTTCTAACATATGTAGATATGGGATATAAGAGTCATATATACCACAATAATAATAATAATAACAATAATAATGCATCAGATTTATATAGCGCTTTTCATAGACACTCAGTGATGTTGTACAATGGATACATTATTCATTCACTCCACAGATAATGGTAGTGGTAAGTTACTACTGTAGCCATAACTGCCCTGGGGCAGACTGACGGAAATGTGGCTGCCAATCCACGCCAACGGCCTCTCCAACCACTACCGAACATTTTCAAATTCAAATTCAAATTCAAATTCAAACATTTATTTCAAACTCAGGGTTCATATCAAGAGCAAAACCAAAACGAGTAGAAAAAAGATAAACAAATAAATAAAAGTATATACAGATCAGCAGACACTCGGCGCTCTTGTAACAACAATAACATACAGTAATGGGCTCAGTATAAAATGGAGCGCCACCACTTCCAAATGCTGGAATGAAGTGTGAGTGACGAGTTGACAATTGCTGATATAAGATGATTGTTACATGTCAGCAACCTTCTCATAAAACTGTAAACATTCTTACGTATCAATTCACCAAAAGACGGAATGTTCACAGACACAAACATCTTGCTTGCACTCGACCTTCGCAGTACACTTAACAACCTTCTTAGGGAGTTATTATATGCAATGCGGATTTTGTTCCTAACAGCAACATTGCTATTAAACCATAAAGGCGAGCAGTGTAGAAGAGCTGGAAATAACGAGGCGGTTTTGTATCATAAAAGCAGAGTCTTTAATGAATAACTCTTCTATCTTGTCTCATCTGGTGCAGAGCTTGGCAGAAGGCAAAGAGCGAGAATTCTGCCCAGCTCGCTGGTTAAATACAGGCACACATCCAAGACATGCAAAACACAAGCTGAAATCCCCCGTTATCTAAATCCCCCATTAGTCCTGTTAACTCCTCCCTTCGTCTTGGGAGGTGATGGGAAAACCTCTCCTCGCCTTAGGGGGTGAAGGTGTGAAGTCTGTTACCGCTGCATCCTGTGACGTCGTTGGTCTTCACACGGCGGTGAGATTCCTTTGTCCCTTTCAGAGGTGTGAAGTTCCTTTGTATATTCTGTCCCAAACATTTCCACATGCTCTAACAAATGTAGGTATGGAATATATGAGTAATATATACCACAGGCCCCCCAAACAACTATGAAAAGACACAGAAAGATTCACAGTCTAGGGTGATTACTAAGACATACTACGTGTTACAGCTGTTGCCACAGAAGAACTTTTAAGCAGCCATGCTCCTAAGAGAGTTCAGTGAAAACATAACAGCATAGTATAATCACAAGTCAGTCCTAAACTGTTGCGGCACAATCAGCAAAAAAAAAAAATTGCAGAGTGGTGTAATCAGTCCTTGTGCAGTCTGGGTTTCAATCTTCTCCCAAAGCTGCTGTAGTTTGGTTTAGGCGTCCTGCTGGGACCTTCTTGTGAGGAATCTGCAGTGTGGGAAGGAGAGAGATTATCTGTTCCCTGCCTGGGGGCTGAGACTTTTTCCTTGGGGGGTCTACCTCGCCGAGGTGCTCGAGCCAGCTGTGCAGGTTCGTCTCTCAACAAGAAGGCAGGTTTGAGTCTGTCAATGCTGACCGTTTCATTTCTATCCCCATAATCAAGCACAAAGTGTTTGTCACCATTTTCCAGCACTCTGAACGGGCCATCGTATACTGGGCGTAACGTTGGTTTAAGGGCTTCATGCTTAACAAAAACAAACTCGGCGTTTTTTAAAGTTTGAGGAACAAAAACTCACGGAAAGGAGTGATGAACTGGACCGTGGAGAGAGTCCTGTCTGTTACTGCCTAAAAACCTTGGGACTGGGAGATGCCCTGGTTCCGGGTTTTCTGGTAAAAATTCACCTGGTAGTCTGATAGGCTGGGCAAAGACTAATTCTGCAGGGGAAGCGTCTAAATCCTCTTTAGGTGCTGCACGCAACCCCAATAAAACCCAGGGAAGTTTATTTACCCAATTTGTGTCCGTTAATGAGGCTCTGAGGGCGGCCTTTAGGGACCTGTGAAAACGCTCGCATAACCCATTAGCCTGAGGGTGATAAGCGGTGGTACGGTGAATTGTTGCCCCTAAACTGTTGGACATGGCTGACCAGAGCTCTGAGACAAATTGAGGTCCCCTATCTGACGTGATGTCTGATGGGACGCCGAAACATGCCACCCAATTAGTTAGAAAAACGCGAGCGACTTCCTCCGCTGTAGTTGCCGCTAGAGGGACTGCCTCTGGCCAGCGCGTGGTGCGGTCTATCATTGTTTGCAGGTGTGTGAAACCCTGGGAGGAAGGCAGCGGCCCCACGAGGTCGACATGAATGTGGTCGAACCTTCTAGCAGGGATGGGAAAAGGCTCCAGAGGGGCTTTTGTGTGTTTGTGTACTTTGGCGCGCTGACAAGGAATGCAAGTTTTTGCCCATTCTTTTACGTTTTTGCGCAGGCCTGGCCACACAAACTTTTCGGCAACCATTTTGACCGAGGCGCGCACACCTGGATGCGCGAGGGAGTGAATTGCGTCGAAAATACGGCGGCGCCAAGCAGCCGGTACTAACGGGCGAGGTCGGCCGGTTGAAACATCGCATATTAGAGGGGGCACGCCGTCGCGCAACCCTTTTTTCTCCAGCCTTAACCCTGTTGGTCCAGACAGGAGCGCGCGCATGTCCGCATCACTACCTTGTTCTTCCGCCATGGCTGCATAATCTATCCCTTCATGGATAGGTGCTGCATATGTGTTTGCGTTAGAGAAAAACTCAGCTGCTGAAGCAGTGTAATCTGTCTCCTCGCGCTCTGGCGGTGTCACAGCGCGAGAGAGACAGTCCGCTACTACGTTAAGTTTGCCTGCAACATGTCGAATGTCTGTGGTGAACTCTGAAATCGCAGCTAGCTGTCTTTGTTGTCTGCCCGACCAAGGTTCTGAAATTTTAGCCATAGCGAAAGTGAGCGGTTTATGGTCCACAAAAGCCGTGAAACTCTGCCCTTCTAACCAAAACTGGAAGTGGCGGATGGACAAATGGAGCGCCAGCAGCTCCCTGTCAAAAGTGCTGTATTTGCGTTCCGTCGGGTTTAGCAATTTGCTAAAGAATGCTAAAGGTTGCCAGACCCCCTTGACAAGTTGCTCTACAACTGCCCCTATGGCCAAGTCTGAAGCATCTGTGGTTAGAGCAATGCGGGCCGAGGGATCTGGATGGACTAACATTGTGGCGTTAGCTAGGGTGTTTTTAACTTCCGCAAAAGCGCGTTCGCGTTCTGGGGTCCATTCGACCGCGTTGGAAGCTTTCTTTTTTTTGAGCGCGTCATACAGGGGTTGCATGAGCTGAGCTGCATGAGGGAGGAAACGGTTGTAAAAATTAACCATCCCCAAAAATTCCTGTAGCGATGTGACCGTTTGGGGCCATGGAAAACCTTCTATCGCATGAATTTTGTCTGGAAGCGGAACTGCCCCTTTCGGGGAGACTCTATGTCCCAAAAAATCAATTTGTGATATGCCGAATTTGCATTTGGCTGGATTGATTATTAATCCGTGTTCTTCTAGCCTCTGAAAAACGGTAGTGAGATGCTGCTCGTGCTTTTCCTCAGATGAGCTGGCTACCAGCATGTCATTGAGGTAGACGAAAACAAAGGGGAGGTCGCGTAAGACTGCGTCCATCATACGTTGAAAAGTCTGAGCAGCACCTTTGAGGCCGAAAGGCATTCGCAGGAATTCAAAAAGGCCGAAAGGGGTTATAACCGCTGTTTTAGGAATGTCTTCAGCTCGGACTGGGACTTGGTGATAACCGCGGACTAAGTCTATTTTTGAAAAAATGCGCGCACCCGCTAAATGTAGTGAAAAGTCCTGTATGTGAGGTATGGGGTAGCGGTCATGCGCTGTAGCGTTGTTTAATCTGCGGTAATCTCCGCACGGTCTCCAAGAACCGTTGGATTTCGGAACCATGTGAAGCGGCGAAGCCCAAGGGCTCTTCGAGCGTCTAACAATACCCAATTTTTCGAGAGCTGCAAACTCGTCCCTTGCTATGTTGAGCTTGGCCGCGTCTAAGCGGCGAGCTTTGGCAAAAACGGGAGGTCCCGTTGTTGGAATGAAGTGTTTAACCCCGTGTTTGGCTACAGTGGCTGAGAATTTGGGGGTTGTGAGTGCTGGAAATTGGGTGAGGAGTTGCTCAAACTTACCTCCTGCCATGGTGACGTTGGCCTGCACAGGTGGTGGAGAGACTCGAGCTGAGCATGGAATAGAAGCAAAAGATAGTGCATTAACCAGGCGCCTATTTGCTAGATCAACTAATAACCCATGTGCACATAGAAAATCAGCGCCTAACAAGTTAAAACTCACCGCTGCTACAACAAATGTCCATCTGTAGCTGCGGCCGTGAATGAGGAGGTGCAGGCTCTTTTCACCGAACGTGTCGATGTCAGAACCGTTGGCTGCCACTGCTCCATTGCCCCGGGTGCCCATGGCTCGATTTGCGTGGGAGGGCATGATGAAACTCAGCTGAGCTCCCGTGTCGATGAGGAACTGCTTGCCTGTGTGTCCATCCGTCACGTATAACAGCTTGTTTTTCTCGCCGAGAACCGCTGCCGTTAACGGCCCTCGGCTTTGGCGTTTTCCCGACATCGTGAACTTGCAGGGGGGAACGCATTTGTGGGCTTTCTCGGCGAAGTGTTGGTGATAATAACAGACGTCGATCTGTTTGTTACGCTTGGGCCGCGCCGCTGTCACCGTGGGTTGTGGCTCTCCAAGGCTCGGGGCGTCAGTTTTGAGGTCCGCGGATGCCGCTGTAGGTGTCCGCTCCTTGCAGGCGTTGACGAGCCGATAAGCCTCGCTGGCCAGTGTGCGGAAGTCTTGGTGGGTGTCGCACTTCATATTGGCGAGTGTCCCTCTCATGTGTGGTGGAAGCGTGCTGAGGAAAATAAACTGGAAAAGGAAATTGTCGTTGTCCTCCTCCTTAAGCTGCAGCAAATCCTCCATGAGGGCCTTCGGATTGCCCCCTTTGTGGCCGTAGTTCGCCAGGATCCTCTCGGCTCTTTCCTCCGCTGGTGGGACATAGTTCGCCACGATGGTCGCCTTGAGCGTCTCATACTTGTCCCAGGCTGGTGGTCGCCCGATCAAGCTCCGCACACACCTCGAAGTGGCGGAGTCGAGCTTGGAGACGATATGGTAGAATTTTGTATCGTCTGCTGTGATGCCCGCCAGTATGAACTGGGCTTCAGCCTGTAGAAACCAAGAGGCGGGGTCTTCTCGCCAGAAGTCTGGCAGCTGGACAGCGACGGCGTTCGTGCACACCATCACTGTTGTGCCCGCCGAGTGAGAGTGCCTTGCCTCGGCTCTCACGGCGGTGCTGGAGCTCGGTTTGAGCTCTCTCGGTACCCTCTGCCGGGGGGAACAGCTGTCTGCTTGTTCCCTCGTCTGCGTTGTCGCTGGCGTAAGTCAGATTCGCCACGGATGAGTCGCTTGAAGAACGCCTCATGTCCATACTCGCGTCAAGGTCACCAGTGTAGAAGAGCTGGAAATAACGAGGCGGTTTTGTATCATAAAAGCAGAGTCTTTAATGAATAACTCTTCTATCTTGTCTCATCTGGTGCAGAGCTTGGCAGAAGGCAAAGAGCGAGAATTCTGCCCAGCTCGCTGGTTAAATACAGGCACACATCCAAGACATGCAAAACACAAGCTGAAATCCCCCGTTATCTAAATCCCCCATTAGTCCTGTTAACTCCTCCCTTCGTCTTGGGAGGTGATGGGAAAACCTCTCCTCGCCTTAGGGGGTGAAGGTGTGAAGTCTGTTACCGCTGCATCCTGTGACGTTGTTGGTCTTCACACGGCGGTGAGATTCCTTTGTCCCTTTCAGAGGTGTGAAGTTCCTTTGTATATTCTGTCCCAAACATTTCCACATGCTCTAACAAATGTAGGTATGGAATATATGAGTAATATATACCACAAGCAGTACATTGAGGTACAGAAGGTCTTGAACAACATACATTTGACATCAGGAGAACATCTATGGAAATTTCGCAACAGTAAATTTGTTTGAGCATACAGTTTCCTGAGATGCCTGTTACAATCAACATTGGTCTTATCAGATTCAATCCCCACACCTAGGTATTTGACTTTTTCAACAAAGTTCAAGCTATTACCACAAAGTGGCATAACAGGATTTGAAGTATTGACACCCTTTGGTTTGAAAGCCATACACATAGATTTAGTACAGTTGAACAAGATGTCATTTTTTTCACCAAATTTTTCACATACCGAAAGGAGATGTTGCATCGCTGCAGTAGATAAACTTAACAAGCAGAGGTCATCAGCGTAGAAAATGTGATTTAACAGTGCACCATTAAAGGAGCCACCCACATTAGTATTGTTCAACAGTACACTGAGATCATCAACGTAGACATTGAACAACAAGGGTGACAGTATACCACCTTGTTTAACCCCGTTGGTCACATGAAATTTGGATGAGGTGACATTGCCCCATCTAACAACCATAGACTGCCTTCTGTACCAGTATAACAGGATGCTGACAATGTAAAGAGGAATACCTCGATCGATCAATTTTCTGAACAAACACCAGTGGTTAATCCTGTCAAAGGCTTTGCTAGCATCTAGGAACGTAGCATAGACACTAGTGGAATGGCTTCTGAAGTAGTCAACAAATTCATTGAGTAGGTAAACAGCCTTGTCAGTAGAAAGAGCTGACTTGAAACCAAACTGATTGTTGTTTGTCCACAGATAATCTTCAATTCTGTTCAGGATTAAGCCCTCTAACAGTTTAGATACTGTATAACATTTGCAATAGCTATAGGTCTGTAGTTGTTCATATCAGAAAGACTGGCACACTTGTTTTTCACCAAGGGAATAATAACAGAGTCCATCAACATATCTGGCATGTAACCATGAACAAACATACAGTTAAAACATAATGACAACAGAATACACAAATTGAAATCAGCGTTGATGAGGCATTCACTGGTGAGACAGTCAGGGCCAGCTGATTTGCCTTTCTTGAGAACTTTGATCAGTGAATCAACTTCAACAGGAGTAACAGCAGAAATATCAGAGGCATCAAACATGTTATACAGACGAATATCGTGCATAACAGAATCCTTCATTGAAACATTCTTGACTGAGTTGAAAATAGCTTCATATTGACATTTCCACTTTTCAGCAATATTAACGTCACCAGTCACACCATCAATAGTGTTTGATCTGACAGACCGGTGGGAGCTCATAGCCTTCATTTGTTTCCAGAATTCTACCATGTTCAGTTCACTCATGTGATTAGCTAGCTGGTCACATTTGATACTTTCTTCATTGCGCCTGCATGCTCGTAGGGCATATTTGAACCTAGCCCTGCAATTTTTCATGTTTTCAAATATTGGACCAGAACGTGGTTTGCTATTGCTCCTCCACCACAAAAAAGCATCCAGAGCAGCTGTGTGAGCCTCGCTAACGACATCATTCCAGCCTGGGACGTTATATTGGGTGGCCACACTGTGACTAGGAATGCATTCACTCACACAGTAATTTAAAGCATCCACAATATCACTGTAGAACCTGTCGATATCGTCCCTGTGTGCCGCACAATTACGGTCATGACACCTGATGGTGTCCACAGGAGCACGGATGTTACAGAGTTTTCTACGAGTAAGATTCTTATATCTGGACAGGTCTGACGCTGTGGCATCATGCCATTTGTATGTTCTACTGCCCGTTGTGGCTGAGGGAGCTTCCTGGGGGCCACTTACAGCACTAGATGCCTCAATATCTATAGATAAAGGTACATGATCAGAACTCACATAGTCATACAGAACTTTGATATTGGACACATTATCATGGCCTGAGGATGTAGTCACACAGTGATCAAGCCATGATGTAGAGCCATGAGCCATGCTAACATGAATAAAGGTATCACCTGGTAAGATAATCCTGTCCGAGATGTGTAGGGAGTAACTCTCACAAAAAGACACCAGTTCGTCTCCAAAACAACTTGAACGTGCTGTATTAGCGTTGAAGTCACCAATTGTGAACACATATGGAGTTGGAAAATCCTCGGTGATACGTTTAACAAGACTCAGGCAGTGCAAGTATTCATCCAAGTTTTCAACACTGTCATGGGGGAAATATACACATAATATAAGACAGTGAAAGTTGCCCAGGTTGACTTCAATACCTGTAACTCTTACGCAATCGTAAGTTTTCACAACACAACTGTTCGCAAGTGACTTCCGCCATAGGATACCAACGCCGCCATAGGGGCGACCTAGGATAACACGTTCTTCCGTATCCATAAAAGAAACACCTTGTCCTATAAAGTCACCATGTAATCTGCTCAGAATAGACAATTCGTTTTCGAACAACCAGTGTTCCTGCAACAACACAATGTCGTGGTTATCACATAAACTGGAGATCTCATTAGATGAAATTTTTACATTCTGGCAGTTGAATGAACATATTCTAAGGTTGGTCCTACTATTGAATGAGTATAATGGCAAACACAATAATGACAGTCACATGTAGATCATTTCCTCTCAAAAAACTGTCGAAGGTATAAACCAGATGGCCACACATTTTTATCAAGCAACTTCTTGCTGCAACTGGCAGGACATGTAATCTTAAAAGAGGCATACCCATCATACTTGGTTTCTAGTTGCTCAATCTTGAGATTGTCATTTAATTTAACATGGGTTTTGATGTAGGAGCGTACATGATGGGGTCTGGTGGTGGGGTCGAGTCGACTGATGAAGACTTGGTGCTTCTTATGACCTTGACCTTGACCCTGATGTCCGCCAGACCTCCTACCAGACTTTGGTACAACGCGTAACTGTGAGTGGGGGCGTGTCTTGTTGACAACCTGTAGCTGGTTCGTGGTCTGCTTGGCAGTCGGTTGGTTGTCAGACGATTGAAGTGGATTAGTGTAGGACCTCTTCTTCTTCTTGGAACGGCGACTCTCAACTTCCTCGAACTCACCCTCGCGTTCTTCAGCAATTACAGCAACTTTGGCAGCTTTGGCAACCCCAGAAGGGCTGCTGCCGACAGCGTCATCAGAACAGGCCTCTGTAGAGTTGGCGGCCTCGTCCGCATTCTCTCCGTCGGCCGTGGCGGTAGGTGGAGGACCACGGGCTACATTGGCGATCGGGGCGTGGTCGTCAGCTGCTACCACGGTCTCCTCATCGCTGGTGATGTTGACAGCACTCTGAGTACTGCCAGCCTCATCGTCACTTTCCACGACCAGGACGTCAGCTGGAGGGGGTGTGTAGCCGAGTTTGGACTTTATTGCCGCCACGCCGTCCTGGATAGCAGATATCGTTGTGAACACGGTAGCAATGCTCTCTCCAAGGGACATCACACAGCACACATCCTTAGACAGCCTGGCAAGGTCAAATGACTCCAACGAAGCTGGTGGCAAATTCTTGAGGTTCAGGGCAACGTATTGTGGTGCCAGCTGACCAGCCTCATTCAGCTTGGGGTAGATGTCGACGATGTTGTCTTTCTTCTGGCTGTAGCCGATCCTCTTCTTCTTCCGCGATTTTCCCTCTGGACACTGCTCAAACAGCAACTTCTTTGCTCCTTTAACCTGGTTCTCATCATAGAAGTCGCTAACCAATTTCACAAGATAGTCCATCGGGACATCACCCATCTTGTTCTGCATAAAGCACAGCAGCTCACAGACGGACATCTGATGTGGGGATGCTGTAGTTGGCCCATGCAGGGGAGGGTCGTCACCATGGTTGTCACCAATCATATCTGGCGTTAGATTATTCAGTCCAGAAGACAATTCAGACAGTTATCTAACAAGATACTGACATGTATTTCGCACACCAACATATGTTTAGCGAGATAGCTTTGTTAGCTTGGATAGCTTTGAAGCCCAACAGGAGTAGCGGACAGCAGGGCTGATCATTAGATTGGCGGGGCTAACGTTAGCTTAGCATTAGCGTTAGCTTAGCGTTAGCTTAGTGTTAGCATTAGCTTAGCGTTAGCGTGATAGATTCAATAATTGCGCTCTTGTGTGAATTAATACACACGCGCTCTTTATACACATTCATACCCAGTTTCATGCACACTGGAGGCAAGGTGGGTAAAGTGTCTTAACCAGGGACACAACGGCAGGATGTCTGGGGAGACATCCTACCATTGGAGAATAAATAATCGTCTTCATATAAAAGTGTAATGCTGGGCCTGACAATAATAATGACTACCACATGGATGATTATAAAAATGATTGGTACAATTAAAAGAACAGTGGGCATACTTGAATGGCAATACAGCTATTATTTTAATGCACGATGTAGGGAGCTTGGAATGAAGAAGCGATGTGATTTTATAAATCAAGATTTATTATCAGCTTCACCTCCCAAACATGTCTCATCTCAATGCAGAAGCAGAATCAAGAGGTCGAGCGCAGTCAGACCTTCATACTTATACCCACACTCAGCAAAAGACATTGCATATCAAAGCTGACATCCCGCATTAACATAATCCCCCTCCATTGTCCTCCATCTCCTCCACCTGACCCTGGGTGGTCAGGAAGTTCAATCCGGTCTCCACCGCTGCGACTCAGTCTGTTCAGTCTGACCTCTTGTCCTGTTCTGAGGCATGAGGTCAATCCACATATGTAATCACTAAACATTCTAATATGTCTATACATATGTAGGTATGGAATATATGATTAATATAAGCCACACACGATACATTTTTCTTCATCTCTTTGTTTTATTCAATGCAAAATAATAAAAATGCTGCAACATATTTACAGTAGACCATAGAATGACAATGAAAAGCACTGATTTGTCATGGGACTGACCTTTGCACTGACAGATTAGTCACTAAGATTAATCTTTGCCTGACTCTTGCCTGCTCTGGACCAGGCTATCCATCCATCCAGCCAGCTTCTTTTACTTAATCCTTTCCGGGTTGCGGTGGGGGCTGGAGCCTATCCCAGCATCTTTGGGCAAGAGGCAGGGTACACCCTGGACAGATCCCCAGTCCATCGCAGGACCAACACAGAGAGACAGACAACCATTCACTCTCACAGTCATACCTAAGGACAATTTAGAATCCCCAGTTTGATGCCAATTAACCTAACTTGCATGTTTTTGGCATGTGGGAGGAAACCAGAGAAATCCCGGAGTAAACCCACGCAGACACGGGGAGAACATGCAAACTCCACACAGATCACTGTTGGTTGGGGGCTGGGATCAAACCCAGGATCCCCCGGCCAAGGGTGAGTTTAGATTTTTTTTTTTAGATTTAGTATACTTTATTGATCCCCAGAGGGGAAATTGAGGGTCATCCACCACCTGGATGGATGAAGCAGCCACGATACGGCGCTATCCCTTAACCAGTCACACACACATTCACACCTAGGGCCACTTTAGAGTCTCCAATTAACCTAACCTGCATGTTTTTGGCATGTGGGAGGAAACCGGAGAAATCCCTGGGTAAACCCACGCATACACGGGGAGAACATGCAAACTCCACACAGATCACTGTTTGTGTCATGTGCTGTGCTGCCGCAGTGCTAACCACTCCACCACCGTGCTGCCTGGACCAGGCTAGTTCCAGAGAATAAATCTCCATTGCAAATTGACTGGGCTGAATTTATCCTACTTTTATACAACCAAGTCCAGTATAGATTAAGCCAGGATTACTTGAAAATCCTGGTTTAATCCCTTATCTTGGTTTTATGCAATACCTCTCAGGTTCCTAATCCTAGTGATGTTACGCTTGACACCGCCCACTCAACGCTGATTCAAGCAATATAAAATGAAAGTTTCATGAGCAGTGCATTGAGCACCATTTCGGCACACCCACAGTCACGTGACCGTAGCAAGCGAGGCCTCATTATGTTGGCCACATCACGTGACTTGAGGGCTTGTGGGAAGTTTGACAGGAAATTTGTGGGGGGTTTTGTTTCCTTTGTATTGTTTATTCCTGCCATCCAGTTTTGAATAGACCTCAGATGGCCAAATGCTAAAAAAAAGTATTGAGATTTTTTTCAGGTTTTCCACTCAGATGCAGTTCTGATAGTCAGTCACCAGATGGCAGTCTTTATTAGCTGTTTCATAACACTGTGTCACTTATGAAGCAATTGTCTCAAAGCTGCTCACTGTTTCATAACGCCTCAGTTTCAACATCACTACCTAATCCCCCTCATTAACTTTCCTCACTCTTAAAGAGAACTTTTGAAGCTGCAATATTATATCTGACCAATTCTTGACAGCAGTGTGGAATACTCTTTTTAGGTGAGCTTTAAATTTTAGATGTTAGGTAAGTTTGGTGCAACATACCTTAACATTGTTATGATGTTTTCTTCTTTGGTGAACCTTCTAGCTACCCTGTGGTACCCAAGGATGCCTTAATGAAAGGGCTAGGCTGGGCTGAAGCCCAGGGGCCTACAAAGATCAGGGGTCTATCACGAGCCAATAAAAAAGATCACATTGTTGTTAACTGGTCAAATTCTATGTCCATCACTTGATATTCATGTGCGGCTGGCTGCTGATTGGTCCAATTTTCATGTGGCCCACGTGGGTACCATGTAACAATAGCCTATCAGAGGAATTGTTCTGACATATGTGCCTCTTTTATCTAAGGTTTAAGAAAAAGTTGTTTTTATACAATTGCAATCCTTTTTAGAAAAAACTCTATTTTTGAGAAGTTTCAATCTGAGTTTAGATCTCGTCACAGCACTGAGTCTGCTCTGCTAAAGGTGCACAATGATATTATGATGTCTGTTGATGCCAAGTGCCCTGTTGTTTTAGTGCTTCTAGATCTCACAGCAGCCTTTGACACGATGGACCATACTGTCCTTCTGTCACGCCTGAATCACCATGTTGGCATCCATGGTACTGCACTTAAGTGATTTGAATCCTACTTATTTAACAGAACCTTTTCTTTAATGATTGGTGACATGTCCTTATCCAGTGCCTTTCTCTCCTGTGGGGTCCCACAGGGCTCTGTCCTTGGCCCTATTCTATTTTCATTATATATGCTGCCACTCGGGTCAATAATAGCCAGGCACAACATGTCTTTCCACTGTTATGTGGACAATTTGCAGATTTATTTACCTTTAAGCCCAAAACAAACTGACTCAAAGTGTTCTATTGGACTGCATCACTGACATTATGTTGTGGTCAAGCCAAAATTTTATCCACTTGAACGAAGAAAAAACAATGTATTGCGTTTGAGGATACTGTAACAGCTTTCTTTGGTACCCTGTCTTTAAGACTCAGTTCAGCTGTCAGAAATCTGGGGGTGATTTTTGACAGTCATTTAAAATTTGACAAACAGATTGACAATGTAGTCAAAATGAGCTTTTATCAGTTACGTCTGTTATCCAAAGCCAGAGTGAATCTCATCCACCTCTGGGGCCCAGCCACCAAGGAGCTTTTTAACCACCTTGGCAACCTCAGCAACCGTGATGGGCGAGTTGTCCCCCTCGTCCACAAGCCCTGCATCCTCTGTGGAAGGCGTGTCAGTGGGATTGAGGAGATCCTTGACGTATTCCTTCCACCGCCCAACGATATCCCCAGTCGAAGTCAGCAGCACCCCATCCGCACCATATACATTGTGGACAGGGAGCTGCTTCCCCCTTCTGAGCCACCAGACAGTTTGCCAGAATCTCTTAGAAGCTGACCGAAAGTCTTGTTCCATGGCCTCACTGAACTCCACCCACACCCGAGTTTTTGCTTCAGCAACCACCCGAGCAGGACTCCGCTTGGCGTGCCGGTACACCTCAGCTGCTTCGGGAGTCCCACAAGCCAACCAAGCTCGGTAGAACTCCTTCTTTAGCTTAATGGCCCCCTCACCACTGGTGTCCCCTTTCCCTCTATGATTTAATAATCATAGAGGAAAATTCAGGGCATCCACTTGGATGGATGAGGCAGCCATGGTACAGGACCAATCCCTTCACCATTCACACATAGATTCACACCTAGGGCCACTTTAGAGTCTCCAATTAACTTGACTTGCACGTTTTTGGCCTATGGGAGGAAATGGGAGTTACCCGCAGATTGACAGATCAAGTGGTAGCTAGGATACAGGGCAGAAACCTTTTAATGAGCACCTGTGAAGTGCCCAGGAAAACAGGTTTGGAGCATTTTATGCACTCGGTGGACTAGACGAAGTTGCCAGGCAACTCCTGTAGCATGATACCCAAAATGGCAAAAATCAGTCACATGAGTAGTGACGCCATGTAAATGGGGTCCATATTTGGATTGGCTTTGTCTAACAGAAATAGGCTGTAAGATAATTTTGTCTGGGATTACCCTTTAATGAAAGACACTAGTCTTGTCAGTTGTATTTAGTACGTTCAATAATGCAAATTCACCCCACTGAGACAAAGTGCATAGTCCACAAGAAGATTTGTTACATGTGAAAGTGTAGAGTATAATCATGTGACTCAAGCCAGCAACCCCTTCTTTGTGTGGCTATCGGCACAAACAGGTTGATCAATACCTTGGAGCCCACAATATCTGTTTCCTTTTGTGTACCTTATCCAAAACCCTTTATGCTCCAGATAGCCGCAAAGCTGCTCTTAGGGGTAAAGTCTGAAGTCCTGTACTAAATGCATCCAACACTGAAGGGTCATGGTGATCCACCTAACCCTCCATTATATTTCTGCTAGCCAAAGCCAGATCTGGCTGGGTGACTTATTTATCTCAGTCAAGCCCCCCAATACAATCACATCAGTGCTGATGAATGTGTATGTAATGTGGACATAGTTACAATGACATCACTTACTGATTCACAAGCTCCCACTTTTGTTCCGTTTCAAAACCAGATGTGACTAGTGAAAAGACGTCTAAATAAACAAGCAAAATGCTTATACATTAACAGCTGTCTATCAAAGCCAGAAATAAACTGCTTTGTCATCCTATTGGACTCAAAGAGGAGTCACAGTGTACAAAATTAGCATGAGTTGCAGCAAGGCCATTTCTAGCTTTCTGGAGTCTCTATGCAAGATTGTGTTTGGGGGCCCATTTTTGTGTATAACGGGGAAGAGTTCAAAACGTTTAAACTGGAAAAAAAAATCTGTGCTCTCAACAAAAACATTACAAAATAAGCATTAGTCACATGAACTGCAAAAGATTAAACGGCATTAAGACTGTAATAAATAATAATGCGTTCTGTTAGTATGTATTGTCTGTTGGAGTCTGTGTTTTTCTGAAAAAAAAAATACAGAGAATATTCTCTCTCTTTCCGTGCCTACCTGTCTATCTGCTGCACATCGGTCTTCACACACACACACACACACACACACACACACACACATTTGTCTTTTCAGACACACATCTTTCATTTATGGCAGAACGGCGGGGGGGGGGGGGTCCATCCATACCAGAAATTCACAGCTTTAAAGCTCATTGACAAGTTGTAGTAATGGATTTATCTCTGAAGATGTATAAAATGACCAAACACTGGCTGTAGTGTTCGATTTGCTCGTTTTGTGTTTTTATGGCGTTTGTCCCCACGCGCACTCCAGCAACGGGGTGCTTTTGGGGTAGGCGGACGTTTTTCAACACAAACCCAGCATTTCATGCATGCGGTCAGGATGGAAACGTGGCGACACGTCCACTGACAGGCTGGGAGAGATGGAGGAAAAGACAGTGTTGGAAACCTCGTGGGTGAGTTGTTGTTTTTTTTAGTCACACACTCTGTTTTTCCTGATGTGTTCCGTTAATACTTATTGTAAACATGGAACATGAACGCGGTGCAGCAATGTATTTGGTTGGTTAGACTGAGCGTTTGAGCGCCAGTCAGACAAATTTGATTGGTGAAATTGGCCAAAATTGTGGGAAAGTTGCGGTGATTGGACAAAGTTGCAAGGTCGCACAATAGTTGCGCTGATTGACTGATTTCACGTGAATTGACGCGTGAAATCAACAGCCAGTCCTGGAGGGACGGGCTGTTGGCTGCGCCTCCTAGCAAAAGCCCACTCCAAGTATTATCTTGGTTTTATTTTTTTCACTTTATTGAAAATAAACTTTGTTATCGCCATCAGTTTGCGTGCCTTTGAGCCAGGTCGTGACAGCTGTTATCTGATGTTCCTGACATGTCACATCAGCTGTTTTAGGCACGACTGACTTGACAGATTTGACAGCTCTGCCAGGTCGGTCACTCCCCCCCGCCGTGGTCTTTGGGGGGGAGATGCATCTTGGTTGAACAGAGATGATTTCTCACACACCAAGGATTCATGGCTCGGCAGGCAATGCAGTTTGGCATGACTGCGCTTTGCAGGAGTTAGACTATTGTGGCACATAAGTTGTGCATGTCAGCAACACACTAAGCATTAGTTGGTTTAAATTAATATTACTTAATTATATGTCCAAGTCGTTATGGATACGTGATGCATATGGCCAAAAGTGAAAATTTCAGCGTATGCCAGCATTTAAGACCAATTTTTATACATTTGGCGACGCTGCCTAAATAGTCATGGTGTGACAGACAGCTCAAGTTAGCAAACCCTGTCTGGCTCCAGGTATCTACTGTGACGTAGGCGAGGTTCACACAAAGAAAGGGAGCAGATGGCTGCGACTCAACAGGCTTTATTAAACACAATCACAATCACAGACGGGAGGGGAGGTCATTCTCACCGACCTCAGTTTATATCAGGGTTACACAACACATAATCACTCCTGCTCTAATTCTACCTATAACACTGCTGGGTCATTATAACGCAGTTATAATGACCCGGCAGTATAATAGCACAGTAATAACATCTGGATCGGTGGCGACTCCCGCTGCGCTGACGACGTGGCCCAGGAACGTGGTCTCCCGCCGGAATAGATGGCATTTCCTCGGGTATAACCATAGCCCAGCCTGTTGGATGGCGTCCAGTACTTCTTGGAGATTGGACAGGGCGCTGTCAAAATCAGCTGCATGCACTAGTAGGTTGTCCAGGTAAACAACGTAGCAACTCCGGGGCACATGAGCCAGCACTCGCTCCATCAAGCGCTCAAAGGTGGCCGGGGCGTTGCAAAGTCCAAACGGCATCACTTTAAACTGATACAGTCCCTGCCCGATGGAGAAGGCTGTTTTGTGGGGGGCCTCAGGTGACAGCTCTACCTGCCAATATCCGCTGCGGAGGTCCAGTGAGCTGAACCAGCTGGAGCCGGTGATGTGGTCCAGCACATCATCAATGCGGAGCAGGGGTAGGAGTCCTTACGGGTGACGTCATTTGGGTGTCGGTAATCCACGCAGAACCGCCACGAACCATCCTTCTTCCTGACCAGCACCACCGGCGCCACCCAGGGGCTGCTGGAGGGCTCAGTAATGTCTGCCTCCAGCATTTCTCGCCCTTTTTGTTCTGTTGCTGCCCGCCTTGAAAAGGGCAGCCGGCGTGGGTGGAGCCGAATCAGCCTGGTCTCACCGGTGTCGATCTCGTGCTGCACCAAGCCGGTCCGGGTGCAATCCTAATCCTTCACAGCGAAGACACCCATATAGCAGTCCAACAGCTCCCGCAGCTGGCATCTCTGTCCCGGCTCCAGCTTGCTGCATCTCTGCTGGAACAATTCCCCGACCGCCTGCTGCGTCTCTGCCGACACATTGACCCCTCCCCTTGCTGTCCCTGTTTGTGCTCGTGCTGGTGACGCCGTTGTGTCCAGTCCTCGCGGTGGCCCGCCTGGTCCAGTCCGTTCTGGCGATCCCTCGATCGCGCAGGCCTCCATGTTCCTTCTCTGGGTTCCGCTGCAGAGCGTGATTGTCCGGTTTCCCAGCTGGAGGGACAGTCTGGCGGTGTCGATCTTGGCGTTCCACGCCGCGAGCAGGTCGAGTCCAATAATACAGGGGTCTTGGATGTCAGCCAGCCAGAACGGGTGTTTTATGTTCTGACCGGCCACCCCCACCACGAGAACTCTCCGCCCCCCCAATCTGGTGCACTCACCGATAGCTGTGGTGACATAGCGCTCGGTGGGTTCCCACCCCTGTGGGGCCGTCTCGTTTGTGCCCGGCAGCACACCGGGTCGGACCAAGGAGATTGTAGAGCCGGTGTCACTCAGGGCCCGGTTCGATGTCTTCTCCAGGCTGCACTGTAAATACATACCTGGCGAGTGTCCAATTCGGCCCACACGCGGCGCCGGCTCGTCGGGGGAAACATCTGCGGGAGGCGACCTGTCCCCGTCCATGCCACCTCGCTCTAGTTTAACGTCGGCGAGGGGCTGGTTTGTTGTGGGGTGGGTGCAGGGCAGTACTGTGCGATGTGTCCTGGCTCTCCGCAGCGGAAGCACCCTTCCTCGCGTCGCCATGGCCGTCTTCTCCATGGACGCGCTGCCGTGGTCTGCCGTAACTCCTCCTCCTCCTTGCTCTCAGCCGTGACCTGGAAGGCTCTTTATCTTGGCTCGGCTGTACGATTCATTAGCGGCTCCACCTGCTCTGCTTCTGCCACCGCAGTCTCCCAGTTGCTCACGGCGTTAATCCAGACATGGTCCTGGAACCGGGCCAGGCGGAGACCTTGGATGAAGTTCTGGAGGGCGAGCTTCTCCACTACCTCCAGTTCGAAGTCCAGGTAGCTGCGCCGTGTTAGCAGCCGTATGTCCGCAGCGTAGGCTCCTAGTCTCTCCTGGCTGCCTCGACGGTGGTTAGCCAGCTGTTCCTGGGCGTGTTCAGTGTCGGCCGTTCTCCCAAACCATCTCCGGAGCGCTCCTTGTAGCGCTGGCCAGCTGCGGCACTCCTTGGGCCGGAGGTCAGACAGCATGCAGAGGGCTCTTCCTTCCAAGGCCAGTGCGACCTGCACAGCGGTTTCTTCTGGTGGCCAGCCGTTCAGCGAGGCGGCCAGCTCGACCTGGACCAGGTAGTCATCCAGCGGGGTCTTGCCGTTGAAGCGGGGAATCTTGGCCTGCTGCCGGATGGATGGGCCGGTCACCTCCCAATCGATCGCCGCCCCTGGTCGCAGTGGAATCGCTGGCAGGTAGCGGGGCTGGTTTGCTCTGCTCAGCCCACCCTGCCTTGAAAAAGGCAGAAGGGGGGTATGCTGGTCCCGTCGGGTCCGCTGCTTCATTAGTCCCGGCGAGCGGCTCCGAGGGTCGGTGTCTCAGCTCCGTCGTCCGTCGCCAGCTGAGCAATGAGTCGCTCCAGCTGCTGGATCTCCGTTCTGATCCTGGCTTCCATCTGTTCCATGGTTCCCACTCCTGACACCAGTGTGACGCAGGCAAGGTTCACGCAAAGAAAGGGAGCAGATGGCTGCGACTCAACAGGCTTTATTAAACACAGTCACAATCACAGACAGGAGGGGAGGTCATTCTCACTGACCTCAGTTTATATCAGGGTTACACAACACATAATCACTCCTGCTCTAATTCTACCTATAACACTGCTGGGTCATTATAACACAGTTATAATGACACAGCAGTATAGTAGCACAGTAATAACATTAAACACACACACGAAAATAAAGTCTCTACTGGCAAGGCATGTTGGGAAAAAGCCCCGTTGTTACACTGCCCCCCTTAACACAGCCCCGACGTTACACTACTCCATCAATTGCAAACAACAGGCATTCCCAGCAAGATCATTTGCAGCACTCCTCAAAGGCTGTAATCCAAGGGTGCCGCTCATTGTTAATATGGAAGTGACGGACAAATGCTTTCCCCGGCTGAGATGGGCCTGCTAGCTTCAGGGTTAGCCCACCTCTCTTCACAATGACCAGCTTTTCTTCAAAAGTCCGTCTGAGAAATTGATTTTTGTTAAATATCAGCGACCAAATCATTTTCCTCTCCTCTGTCAGCCATTGTGGGTGGAAAAACAGCTATTATATTTAAACAGATACAGTATATTGTAGTAGCTTAAGCAAGTCCTTGCACTGGTGTTTTGCTAGCTAGGATCCTCTGCATTGTGGGTGGAGGAGTCTAACCATCCAATCAAAAGACGTAAAAATGCCAACGTTCTTGGATGCCTTCTATCCGTACCCCTGGACGTGCAGAAGACATGAATGAATGAATGAATCTTTATTTCGGATAGATTAGATTAAAAGATTAAAAGAAAGGAACAGAATAAAAATCCAACAAGGTCAAATTAAACAATAACTCCTCGGATTATACAGTTGAACATAAGTTATCCGAAATGGGTGATGGCTGAAGCTGCAGTTTATATTGCCCACCCATGTTCCATCCAAGAATTCAAAAGGAAAATAAAATAAAAGTGATTACAAATCAGAACAAAGCCAAGACAAAACGTGACAAAAAACTAAGCAACAGCACAACACAGACTGGATATGATAATCCTGACGTGATTTTACATGTCATCTTGTATATATGCTTGGAGTATTTCTTTGTTTAGTTTTTGTTTAAATTATCCAAGCGTTGCACATGATTTTAATTCAGGTCCAAAAGCGTTCCACAGTCTGACTCCTTGCACTGAAACACAGTGTTGCTTGGTGGTAGTTCTCACTGAAGGTTTTTGAAATATACATGTTCCTCTGAAATGATATTGTTTCTCCCTTATTTGGAACAACTTTTGGATATTTGCAGGCAGTGATTGATTCTTCACTTTAAACATTATTACTGCAGTTTTAAAGTCAACCGGATCTTTCAATTTGAGAGCTTTTAATTTAAGAAGAAGTGGGTTTGTTGGTTCCCTGTAAGCAGCTTTGGTTATTATTCTAATAGCTCTCTTCTGAAGCATAACGACTGGATATATGTTTGTTTTATATGTATTTCCCCATACTTCAGTACAATATGTCATGTATGGGAGTATTAATGAATGATACAAAGTCTATAGTGTGGGTTGATTCAGCAAATATTTCACTCTGTGTAGTATTGCAATTGATTTGGATATTTTACCTTTAATATAATTAATATGTGACTTCCAACACAGTTTATTATCAATTATTACTCCAAGGAATTTAATTTCGGATACCATTTAAATCTCTACACCATTTACACTGAGTTTAGATACTGAGTTGTTGTGATGGTTGTTAAAAACTATAAATTTTGTCTTACTTAAATTGAGTGTTAATTTGTTTGAATCAAACCACAGTTTGAGCTTTCCTAATTCCTTTCTGAGTGTATCCAAAAGTTGTTCCAAATTGCTTCCACTGCATAATAAATTAATGTCATCTGCAAACAGTATTTAATCCATTTGAATGGTTAAAGCAACAGGATAAGTTTAATAGTTAATTTAACCTACAGAGCCGCATTGTTAATTCCTAAAGGCCCAAGGCAGATTTGCTTGACCCTGACAACACAGATGGCTGAAATATGATTGGACAAAAAAACTCTAACATGCATTACACTACTGGAAGGAGCGCCACCAAGAGAAAAGCTACAAAATGAAAAGAATAGACCAATGGACATAATTTAATACATCCTCATGGAACAAATATGTTGTAAAGGTTGTAAATGTAACTGATAGTGTTTAGGCCAGCAGAGAAGGCTTTGCTGGCCATGAGGGTCCACCACTGGCTTAAACCTGGTGTTAATCCAGGTGTGCTGCTCACCTCTCTTCTCAAAGAAACAGGTAAGAAGCTGCCTCCCTTCCCTTAATTTTCTGTCCTTCGCTTTTCTTTTTTGAAATCCTGAATTAAATTTCTTGAGGAAAGAATGACTGTTTTCCCTCCTCCTGCTCCTCTGGCTGACTGACCACTCTAAAGGAACCAAGTTGAACCAGCAGGTGCAGGAGTGGACTAAACCATTTTGCACCTGTTGTAAAAGGGTGATGGGGCCTCAGAGAATATCCATAATTATTGTTAATGCAAAAGTCAGTCTCTCAACCACTTCATTCAGTCAGGGTGAATTCAATTATGACATTATTAATTAGAAATTTAAAAATGCAACACAAAAAACCCTTTTCATTCCAGGCTTTTTGAGGGCCCCCCTCCCTGCAGTGGGCCCTGGGTAAACAGTACCCTTTACACCACCACCCCCCAAGTCCAACGCCCCTGCAAGTCGTGAATGTACGACTTCAAAACAAGTTGATGTACCAGAGTCACCAAGTGAGCATATTGAGACAGCACAAGAGGTGATGTCCATCGATCCTCTTGAACCGTCACATGCTCATCAGCCAAAAATATCTCCAAAGATCCATCAGGAATGTAATTCATAGTTTTGGGGCCCATTTTAGTTCTCTATGCTTTCTCATCTTGAGGACTGCACCAGAGTTTTCCACATGATTTGAAGCCATCTCATTTTGGGAGTCTTAGTCCTATTTATTTGGTGAAAACCTAAGTGTGTTTTTGCCAGTTTTGGCACCATGGACATTGATGAGCTCAGAAGGACGAGTCAAGATTTAGGCTCTGTTATTAAAAAAACACATAAACCACTCACAACTCGCTTATCAGATACGTTTATTGAACAATCTGGAAAAAATTAAGAATTTTGCTGGGTTGAAGAAACATCAGAGTCAATTGACTGGTGACTACTCATACTACAACAGGCACTCACATATACTGTGCGCATATCAGTTCAAAACAGAGTACATTATACACAGATTATACATTTTAAAGAAACAGTCAGTGTGAAATTCTCAACTTAAACTCATTATCTTTAAAATAAAAAGAGGGGAGCTCTACTTGAGGGCAACACTGACCCTTACGCTCTACAACTTTATCATCATCATCATCATTATTGTTATTAAACCAGAAAGGCCCTACTGAGATGCAAAATCTTCCAGAGAGTCAGTAGCATAAAGCACATAAAACTACAGCAGTTGCATAAGACCAAAAAATATATTTGGTACAATGTAAATGGCCATAAGGAGAATAAGAACAGGCTAAATATACAAGCTAAACTAACTAAATCCATCATACTGTAAGTGATTTCCAGTTAAAAACCAAACACTGTAAAACAGCAACAGGTTTCTAAAGTGGTTCTTAGAAAACCCTTCAATATATATGTAGAGAGGGGTATCTGTAAATTACCAACATTTTGTAGCTCGTTCCAAACAAAAGGAGCATAAAAACAGAAAGCAGTTTTGTTTACCTCTGAGAACACATTGGGAGCTCTTAAAAGAATTATAGTGCTAGACCTAGTTTCATAATTGTTGGTGTGGTATACAGAAGGCCTGAAATGTAAGTCAGCAAATTACCATAACCACATGCATTTTTCATCTATGGTTTGCAGAGAGTTATTCTAAGGAATCATATGAAGTGCAATGATGAGTTTAAAACCTGCATTAGTCACAAAAGTAAGAAAGCATGATATGCAGAGTCCAACTTTTTAAGTAATAATGAACATGCATGCATATAAATAATGTAACTGTAATGTAAAGCAGAAAGAAAAGAATATTCTAAGATTTTCTTTCTGGCTTGGAAAGGAAAACATTTGTTTTAATGAAAAAGCTAAGTTTAGATCTTTTTTTAAACAGATAATCAACATGGACATGAATGGATAACTTTTCATCAAGCCATATGCCTAAATAATTGCATCCATTAATAACTCTTTCTATACACATACCTCTTGTGGCAAAATACAAGGATCAGCTTCCGTCAAATGGGAAGGAGAAAAGATCATATTACTTTCTTTATTAAATTTAAGACCAGTTTTATTTTTTTGCAATGAAAGTTGAAGTGTTTGAAAAGTAACCTACAAGAGCTCAACAACTCCATTCAGAGAAGGTGCAAATGAATAAATAATGGTGTCATCAGCATACAAATGTATCTTGGCTGAATTTAGTCCTTGTCCCATTTCATTTATAAAAATAGAAAAAAGATAGGGATAAAATGGATCCTTGTGGAACTCCTGTAGTTACTGTGAGTGAAGTTGATGTGTGATTTTTTTTTTTTTATAGATACGCATTGACTTCCATCAGATAAATAATTTCCACTCTGAAAGATCTCCACCCTTCAATAGTCCAACTGCTTGGAATGACACTGGACAATAAGTTTAAATTCATTTTCCTTTGGATTCATATACAAAGCCAAGACCACAGTCATACCAGTAAACTGAGTTCTTTCTTCATCTCCTGACATGCATCAATGACCCTCTGACCCTGATCAGCTGACTGTTTGATGAGTGATCTAAACTTCATCTGCTCTTCATGGGTAGCAGTGAAACTCAAGATTTTCCCTATGAGAGTTATTAGACAACCCATCAACTTTAACACTGCAGTCAATATATCAGAAGCTTCTGCATTCATCTTATTCAATTTAACGACAAGTTTGAAGGTCTTCAGAAGGTCCTCTGACCATTCTAGGCCACACACAGCAATTTCCTGTTTGATTTTTGGAAATGCCTCAATTTCAGTGAGGGTAATTTGTGCCTGAGTGTCAAGCTTCATTCGCTGGAGCTCTCCACACGCCTTCTGTATGTCTTCCAGCTTCTTCTTTAGTGGCTCAACAGTGGACATGAATAGACTGACTTTCTCTGCATATCCATGCTCTTTAATCATTTCGTATATATTAGCTCCAACAACAGCACAAGTTCCACAACCCACAGCGACTCCACCACCAACGGCAACTTTACCCGCAGTAGTAGCCAAACTCAATCCACCAGTGCATGGAGCCAGAGCAATTCCAGCTCCTACAGCAACAACACCTAAACCTACACCAGCAGCAACAGCTCCTGCATTTCTCACAGTGTTTGTATTCTGGTGCACTTTCCCCACTTCTTCAGAAATCTTCTGAAGTTCTCCAACAAGCTTTTTCATCTGTGTTTCTCTGCTGTCAAAAAGTCCGATGAATACAGATGCTTGTACTCCAAGTTCATATTGGAATTTAGAAACTTCTGGTGCCATTTTGGTGTTTCTTTAAAGTGATTGTGTTAAAGTTTCTTTCTGCACAGTCTGATGAGTAACTTGAATTCGGGCCAGTGTACCATCTGCTGTGGTCAGGGACACTCTGTAGAAGCTGAAAAGAGAGAGAGATTTTTTGTTAACATACTAAGCAACTGAGCAGGTCCTCCATCAAACACCTGAGGGAGTGGAGGAGTGACAACTAGCTTCAATTACACAAAACTGAAATAAGAAAAGACAGGGTTCAGTGACAAAGAGTACAAGACAGACCACAAATTTGGTCCTTAATGGTTTGGTTTGACTGATAAAGTAAATAACGAAGATGATCAAAAGTCACTTCAGTTAATATGCAGAGCACCAATTCATATTAAGCTGCTTTTTATTTTGCAGTCAGTGTCACAATGACATTTCTGGAGAGGTGCA
The DNA here is from genome assembly GCA_020510985.1 of Pholidichthys leucotaenia. NCBI lineage: Eukaryota > Metazoa > Chordata > Actinopteri > Cichliformes > Pholidichthyidae > Pholidichthys > Pholidichthys leucotaenia. The sequence goes on from CM035850.1 coordinate 117,233,801, forward strand.
CAGTCTGGTTATGGTGCAGACTAGGTGTATGGTGTAGGGTACATGACCATGCCCTGGTTACACCATTGATTTTATGTGGAAATATACATAAATCAGGCTTTTAAAGGTGAACTGGATAGTATTTTCATGAAAACAAAGATTAAAAAGTGTTAAGTAAGGTGCAGAATTAAAGTCTTTATATTCTGAAAAAATTACATATTTATTGATGAAAAATAAGTTTAAAAATTTTTTACGGGACTGAAACAATCACAATATTTACATCTGAGCCGCTGGATGAGGAGACTGGCGGCCGCTAACATAGATATATGATACACTAGATATGACATTGCTAACATTTTCATGTCAAATGGAGGTTGTCATATTCTGTAGGTAATTATAATGGATGAAAACACCTTCAGCATTGTGAAAACAGGACACACAAACAACTGTTTGTTGTATTTATTGTAATCATATAAGTAAGCTGTATGTAATATTACTAGCCTAGCAATTAGCCATTTTCTAGCTAATGTTTACATATCTATGGCTGGTAAAGCTGTCACAGCCTCATGGCCAACAGCATCACTAGGATGATGTCACGTGTCTCTGCCAAGCAGTAACAGTAAGTGTGACACCTACTGGCATGGAGGTCAGAATCTTGCCTCTATCACCTTTAAGACGTGCTGCAAGAAGACTGGATCAAGTCAACACCTGAAACACCTGAAACACCTCATCTCTTGTATCCTCAGCGCCAAAATGTCTGTTAAGTCTTGTAAGAAATAATTCCAATGTTTACAAAGTGATGAATGCTTTACTGTCCCGCCTTGCTTTGGAATGTGCTGCAGGACTGAAATACAAGGATGGACATGTATTAACAAATGAAATGAAGCTGAAAAGGCTAATTATGAAATATCTGCGGTTCTTGGTATTTGCAGTGAAATTCAAGACAAAGTAAGGAGTTTTTTTCTCCTGCATTTTCCATTCAGTCCCAACTCTTTCTGGTTTTGGGGTTGTTGTTGACTTTGTTAATAAGAGCAATCTGCTAAGTAATCTACTCTTTGAATTGCACCAGTGTGATGAGAGGGGACAGCTGACATGCTGCTGCAGGTTTCAATTTTGCAATTATTCAAAATCCGTTGTTTTTGGACCATTGATCAATTTAATTTAAAACAGACTTTAAATAAGAAAACAGATACACTGTGTTCCAAATTATTATGCACATGCTGTTTACAATTACATTTTTAATCCTCTACAATTATATTATAATGCTGATAATATTAAAAGCAAAACTCTAAATGCTGACAACTGTTTTTTTACATTTTGAAAATAATTTAAAAATACATTGTTCGAAATTATTACAGCTGTGTTTGAAATATTTACAAACATTACATAGTTAAACTTTCCTTCTTCATTTCTTCCTCACGCTTTTCTTTTACTTTCAAAATGACTCAATTGAAACACATTTCACAATAACCAAGAAACATGGAGACTAGCTTGGAGCATAATTAGACCATTATAAGGCAACTTGTCAGTATATATGATAAGTCACAGGCACAATGATTTATGATCACAATAATACCCCCCTGTACACACATGTAGTTTTCCATAATGACCTGATTCTTACCCATTCTGAGGCACATCAGAACTGAGTCTTCTTCCTTCTATCTGCAGCTCCAGTCTGCTCCTTCAGTCTGCCCTCACTCTCATATCTTGTTCTTATAAGTCACATGACTTCCAAGAAAACCACCCTCCTACTAGGGATGGGCGATATCAGCATTTTTCCTTTCGATATGATACCATTAATTTATGGGACTTCTTCTTCTTCGATGCTGATACTTTTTGCCCCTTAAAGGAAAACCACACCATTGCAGTTTCATTAACAACTTTATTGCCAGGGCAAAATGAAATATGAAAAAAGTCATGAACATAAATACTTGAAAGAAATGCTTATAAAATGATAATGAAATGGAACAATGAGCAAAGTAAATAAAAATAAAATGATTTTTTTTTCAATTAATAAAAATAATTAAGACTTAAAATGAATGCAAAATTAATTCAATTTCTTAAAGTGGTGAAGATTCTCAGTTATCCAGGCGGGTAAGTTTGCTGTATGAAAGCTCAGTCAAGTCAACTGGATTCAAGTATTTTTTACTGCTGAAATGTTTCACTGTTCATCCATATTCTGTGGTAATACCAAGCAGCATATACAGTATGTGTATTTTTTTTTCATAATGCAATGCTTTTTAATTTTATTATTTATTTATTTATTTTATTTTTACACGAGTATTTTACAAACTTAAATAGTGGTTATTTTGTTTATTTTTCAAAATTATACTGCTTGGTATCACCATAGAATTTGGATGAATAATGTAACATTTCAGAAGTAATACGCCGCCCGTGACGCCACTGAGCACAGTGAGTCTTTGGCTCTGACATCTGATAGGTTGCCTTAATCATGTGACACGGCAGACCATCTCAAAAATGTGCCTGGGCTGGTTCTTCACTGGTTCTCACACATAAATGTAATGCCTAAAACTCTCAGAAGTGAAAACAAATTGCACATTTTGTATTAAAACGGTGGTATCATGATATTTTAAAAAGCATCAGCTCTAAAGTATAGATACTTCAATACAGCTATGCTGAACATTCTTTCTTATTTTACACCAGTACCCTAAACAAAACAGTTAGGCCTTTATATTTTTGGATGTTGACACAAATTTTGTTTTTTTTTGTTGTGTCATGGTGGTCGCTGGGCCGCCATCATCCTCAGCTGTGCACACACCGGCTGTTGGTAATCAACGGGCTTTAAAAGCCAGGATCTCGGGCTGCTCTGCACGGAGTCGTCTGTCGCCTTTGCCTCACAACGTGTCTAGGATACGACCTCAAGCCAGAGTCAGAACCAAGTCGCCACGCCAAGCCACGTCACGTAAAATACCTCATCACTCATCCCTTCCTAGTGTTCTCCCCTGTGCACAGGTGGACCTCCCTGGCGGCGGACTTACCTTCCCTGTCAACGGGACGCCATCTCCTCCTCCTCGGAGTTCTTCCTCACCACCTCAGCGTCGAGCACCACGCGCACCACGCTGCACCGGGACACGGAGCCAGCAAGATTCTCTCTGCGGCACCTGCAAGTAAGCAGCACAAGCCTCAGCTTCCCGTTCATGTGAACTGTAATAATCCCCTGTGCTTGTTTGTTCCAGGGTTGCCAGGTCGCAGCAGGAATCGCTCAGCTCCAGTGACCAGACAGCCACGCACTCACTCACTCATTCACACACGCAACACTCATCACTTTAATTAATAAATAATTGTCAAACAATCTACTCGTGTCAGCGTCTGTCTCCTGGGTCCCTAATCATGTCATGTTGTTTGCTAAAACATATTCAAGATACAGTTATATTGTCAATATGGGCTTAAAATGCAAACTTTCTGTCAAGAACGCCCCTCCGGGGCAGAAGGACAGACCTAAGTGCTGAACTGCCATTAGTGTAATTTATTGAAAAACAACAAACATAATGTAACGTTGGGGCTGTGTTAAGGGGGCGGGGATTCTCCCAGTATGCTTTGGCCGTGGAGGATTCAAAGAGTGTTATTATTCGTGTGTTCTAAGTGTTATTGCTGTGTCATTATAACTGCATTATAATGACACAGCAGTGTTATAAGACCAGTTAGCATTGTGACTGATCATGTGTTTGTGTCACCGTAAGTGAGATGGGGGTCTGTGTGAATGACCTCCCCTCCTGTCTGTTTTGAGTGGGTGTGTAAAAATAAAGTCTGTTTTGTTGCAGTCATCTCTCCTTTCTTGTGTGAACCCTCACAACGTCACACTGGTGTCAGGAGTGGGAAATGGAGCAGATGGAAGCAAGAATCAGAGCAGAGATTCAGCAGCTGGAGCAGTTCATCGCTCATCTGGGAATGGACGACGGAGCTGGTACACCAACCCCCGGAGTTGCTTGCCGGGACGAATGGAGCAGCGGACCCGACGGGACCAGCGTACCCTGCCTTTTGCCTTTCTCAAGGCAGGACGGGCTAAGCAGAGCAGATCAGCCCCGCTCCCCGTCCTTTTCAAGGCAGGACGGGCCAGCGATTCCACTGCAACCAGGGGTGGTGATCGACCAAAAGGCGACCGTCCCACCCATCCGCCAGTGGGACAAACCTCCCCGCTTTAACGGTGAAACCCTGCTGGACGACTATCTGGTCCAGGCCGAGCTGGCTGCTACGTTGAACGGCTAGCCACCCGAAGAGACCGCCATGCAGATTGCGCTCGCCCTGGAGGGAAGGACTCTCCGCATGCTGTCTGATCTCCGGCCCGAGGAACGTCGCAGCTGGCCAGCGCTACAAGGAGCGCTTCGGAGGCAGTTTGGGAGAGCGGCCAACCGCCAGCAAGGCAGCCGAGAGAGCCTGGGAACCTACGCAGCGGACATACGGCTGATGACACGGTGTAGCTACTCAGATTTCGAGCCGGAGGCAGTGGAGAAGCTCGCCCTCCAGAGCCCCAGAGCCATATCCAGATTCACGCTGTGAGCAGCGGGGAGACGGCTGTGGCAGAAACGGAGCGGGTGGAACCCCTAATGGATTGTGCAGCTGATGCGTCGGCACAGAGGCAGAGAGCCTTCCAGGCCACGGCTGAGAGCAAGGAGGAGGAGGAGGAACTGCACCGGACCACAGTCATGCAGCCACGGAGAAGGCGGCCACAGAGAAGACGGCCACGGCGGCGCGAGGAAGGGTGCTTCCGCTGTGAGGAGCCAGGACACATCGCGCGGTACTGCCCGGCATCCACCCCGCGACAAACCGGCCCCTCGCCGACATTAAACTAGAGTGAGGTGGCATGGACGGGGACCTGCCACCTCCCACAGACATTTTCCCCGATGAACTGTCACCATGTGTGGGCTGAACTGGACACTCGCCAGGGATGTACTTACAGTGCAGCCTGGACAACACGCCGATCTGGGCCCTCATCAACACCGGTTCTACCATTTCCCTGGTCCGACCCGGAGTGCTGCCAGGTACGGACGAGGCAGAACTGCAGGGGTGGGAACCCACCGGGCGCTGCATCACCATAGCCACCGGTGAGCGCGCCAGACTGGGAGGGCGGCGAGTTCTTGTGGTGGGGGTGGCCGACCAGAACACAAACCATCCGTTCTGGCTGGCTGACATCCAAGACCCCTGCATTATTGGACTCGATCTGCTCGCAGCATGGGGCGCAAAAATTGACACCGCCAGATCGTCCCTCCTGCTGGGGGCTCGGACCATCATGCTCTGCAGCGGGGCCCAGAGGAGGAATCCGGGGGCCTGTGTGATCGAGGGGCCACCAGGACGTACTGAACTGGACGGGTCACTGCAAGAACTAAAAACAACGGCACCACCAGCACGAGCAGAAGGAGCACAATC